>OY979450.1:9461102-10088053 GCA_963855545.1 Ethmia dodecea | reverse complement strand
AAAGAATAGCAATTTTAATTCCCATCTTCGGATTAACTTAATTTTCCATTAATTTTTTTTTTCGGAAATACTTAGGTATTTACTTGATAAACACGATAAATGTTGTTTGTTATCCATCCGTCATGAAATCACTCGTAACTCCCTTTTGTATTTTTCTCTAAATAGAGAAATTTGACAAAATTGGCACACTTGTTAACCTTTCTAGCGATTTATTTTGTTATCTTTAACATTGTTTAATTCTGACTTGATATCCCACGTTAAGATTTGTATCAAACTAAGCGCTACAGACGCAAACATTTCAAAGAAACTTCCACACAATACTTCATTACTATATCCGGTATATCTGCACACACATTTCATAGTTGTCTCATAATTCGTGCTAAACCCCTTAACCCGGCTCAAGGCGATGCGCGGATTCAATAACATTGTGATTGTTGCTCAGATTGGCCTGTAGAGCCCGCGGCCGAGAAATGAGCATTCTTTATATGTTAGATATAACCTAACGTATGGTAAAATTTCCTCTAGAGGCTGTATTTATTGCGAAGATATTATTTCTTGACGTTAAAATTGACTTCTGCGAGTGCCACTAATTTAGCGGTAAAACTTTACGTAGTAAGTAACAACTCTTTATTGTACACCAATAAAAATATACAATAACTGACAAAATGAATAGAAGCGAGGAGGTACAATAGACAGTCCTATCGCTTAAGGCGTTTTTTTTCAGCCAGCCGAAACTGCTTAGACAAGTAGATAT
The DNA here is from genome assembly GCA_963855545.1 of Ethmia dodecea. NCBI lineage: Eukaryota > Metazoa > Arthropoda > Insecta > Lepidoptera > Depressariidae > Ethmia > Ethmia dodecea. The sequence continues at coordinate 10,087,299 of OY979450.1, read as the reverse complement.
CTATATAAATTCAATTTATTGTTTGATTTTTAAGGTTAAGACCATACTTAGTACAGTTTGCCTCACCGAGAGGTGACTCCAAAACAATAAGGGTTTTTTTTCTCCGACGGAAACTTAGGTATTATTAGACCATGACATGATATAAAATCAGTTACGGAAAGTAATATAAAAGCCTGTCTTAGAATTTTTTCCAAAATCAAATTATATTCGCTAAACAACAAATTCTTAGTCCTCACTTAAGTCCCGCTATGTGATTTGTCCAACGGTTTTCCATATGAGCAGTACATTCAACATTATGAACGGTAGAGCTGCAACTAATACTCATCAAAAGTAATAGTTTTCGTGAACTTTATCATCTCTGGTGCAGGAACAAGTGAAGCTAAACTTGAAATGCCGCGTGAAATAGGTACACGTTAATGCCAGTCCTTCGTAATTTAAACAGCTTGTACAGTCAAGCGCACATGAAGCTTTACACCTGGTGCGAGTCTGACTTCTAAAGCGATTGTAATAAGAACGTTACAAAGTCCTATGTGTCAAGCTCTACGTGCTCTTGACTGTTAACTACGACAAACCAAAATAAAGGCTATTCGTATGGAAGTACATAATATATAGTTTGCTATCTCGTACCTACATCCCAAACTACAGCCATATACACATGACATATATGGGATTGGGATTGACATTAGCGTTAGCGCTCGTTGGCAAGTGCTTATGTCAATCTCATACATGTCAATCTAAAAGAACATTCGATTAGATTGTACAATGCCACTTGGTTAGGGGGCAGAACAGATTTCCATACCTAAGCGAAGTGTCGTTGGTTTTGTATTGATGCAAAATATGTTCTTGGTTCAATATGACGGACGTTAGACCTCACGATATGATAACTAAGTTTTTTATCATAATTCGATTTTACCTAATTTAAGTGTAGAATTCATAAATAATCTAGTCTTGGTTTATATTGTGATTTGTGACTATTAAAGATCAAATACATTATTTACACCAGCCCGTCTGTCAAGTGATGGTTGCAACAATCTCCTTCTGTATATACATACATACCTACTTGTACTGTACCTACTATGAAAGAGCCTATTATCCGACTTTTTATATTGAGAGGCAAAATGTAAGTAGAATGTTTGCATGTTGATTAAGGATAACCCAACTAGATAAAAGTAGATTCTCAAACACAGTGACTAAATATAAAAACACAAAACAGCTGCTTTACATATTATTGGCATTAATCTGTGATTTTAAATATGAATTTTGGTTGCCGTTTCGCCGAGACACGGGTCTTTCCCAAGAATGAGGACATACCTTGTATAATGTTTGGTTTTCCGATTAGTCAACAACTCATACTATAAGGAATATACGATATAATTTTTGGTTTCTACGAAGGTACCTGTATGCTGTTGTGTCACTTATTTACCTCCGATAAGGAAACTTAGCGGCAAAACATTTTGGTAAACCTAATGTAGTGGCCAGAAGTACTGAGTATTTTTTAACCAAATCCTAAAAAAGAGAAGTACCTAAGTATTATTAGACCTAAGCAGAATTTCTGCAAATAGTCTTAGGAAAGAACAAACAAAACTTATGTTTTCATCTCGACAATTAATGTAACATTAATTTCCATAATTCTGTATTATAAATAAAAAATAAAAATCTCACGCCTTATATCCCCGAGCGACTAGGCGGAGGTATTCCATTTCTGGATATACCCACTTTTCAAGAGATATTCTTTAGAACCCTAAACGTGATAGGTGGTGAGTCCACGCTGGACCGGGTCTGTTATAAATTACTTTCCTTATCCAATCCCAAAGTAGTAGTAGTATATTGTGAATTTTCGATTGCTCACAAAATTAATTAAATTACGATCACCCTGTAATCGAATGGCGCGGTTCTAATCATCCCGCAGGCGAGTCCAGCCCACCGCCTCTCCAATGTGCCCCTAAACAATCACACTTGAACGATTGCAAATTACTCCGGACTGCAGATAAATGCGAGGTCCCGCTATAAATGAGGATTAAACATAATTGGTTCACGTCCACGCCGGAATTGAGAAAATATTTATCATGTAAATGAGATAACCGAAAATAGAACTCTATTCGTTCGTATGTTGAACTGACATTGAAATAGCAGATATTATTGTTGCGCATTTGTTTCTTAGTTGCTACATTTGTGATTTTGCTAATTATTTGACTGTTGATTTTCATTGTTTGCCGATTTCTACGTTACGTGAGTTCAGGTGAAACCGCTGTGGACACGAATATCTTTTGTTTAAGTAATTAAACTATCAAACACAAACCTTAATAAAATAATATACATATGGAGGAGTGGAGGTGGAATGCTCCTCCATCGTGAAAAGGGAAGATCTTCCGCCAGGCGAGATGATCGTGCCTATGGGACCGCGGTCCAACGGTTGATGTTGGACAGTTGTATTTATACAAACTCATTAGAAAACTTCCCTACCGCGGTTTAGAACTCGGCCGTCTATTGGCGCGTACTACACAACGCGTCACATGATAAGCGCGATTCCTCATACACCCCAATTAGAATATTAATATAAAAAAATATGATGCAATCGAACTTTAGTTGTATCTAACGAATTTTCTTAAATATCGATCAATAATAGCGCGATTTTCATAGATAGCACTAAATTCAGCTACGCTAATTCATTTTTCGGAACAATTTAAAACATATTATAAATAGCTGAAATCGATTAAGTAGTCGACACTGAACAAACTAATTTCAGGAATTGCGCTTATTCTGTTACATATTGTATAGTGTCCCATACAATACACAAACATTATACTTGGAAAATACTAACCAAACCATAGACTGTTTGAAAAACATTTGATAGCACACGTCACGCGAAAACCGCGGAAATATATTGGAAATCGATTGGTGGACCCACTTGCCCCGGAGCGGTGCTCTGAGCTTACAAACCAAGTTTTAAACGGACAGCTTACACATCAGCATCAACAAGCAAGCGAACTTGCAATACTTTGACGGGCCTGTTAGTTGTTAGATTAGTTGGGTAGTGACCCTCTGCCTTCTGAGTTGGAGGTCGCGGGTTCGATCCCCGCTCGGGGCCAACATTTGGGCTTCGTGTCTGGGTGTTTAATATTTATTTAATCAGCTAAGAACCGCCGCGCCGGTTCCAATTGGAACCGAGACACAATTAAAAATCTATTGTGTCTGTGATTCGTGGTCTGAGAGTCTAAGTATGATTTATCAGTTGTTTAATACCCATAGTACAGGCTCTGCCTAGTTTGGGACTGAATAACCGTGTGTAAATTGTGTCCGACAATTTATAATTTATTTATTTATTATTACTTCTACTTGAAATTCTAACTACAAATAAAAAAATATTTTCATTAGGTACTCGAGCTTATCCAGAAGTGAGGCGATGCCGTTATAATGGAGATTAGTTTATGTAATTGGGAATTTCATAGAAATAATACTAAACGCCTAGAATTGAGACCATGCTCATCCGTTTCCGAGTGCTGTGCGACAACCTTTAATGAAGAATCGTACAGACAGACAAGCTAAAAGCACAAATGTAGAGTTTTTAAAACAGGCTTTAATTAGATGTGTCAGCTGACTAAGGAAAGTTTTTAATAGTAGGCAATATAAATGGTAAATAATAAGTATTACTAAGTATGAGTGTGGTTATCGGATCTAGAGTGTTATTATTTTATAGTTATTTGTTTTTTTATTCTAGCACTGGCTGCTTTTACTGGTAATAGTCCAGTCAAAATAGACATTTCAAATAACAATAATTCCCACAGAGCCAAATTTTGTTGGACAGCTGGGGTTTACCATTACAAATAAAGTTTTAAAAATCCCCATCGATCCTATGTGTGCTAAAAAAGTTATTCGGGTCGAAAGGTCAAAGTTTGAGGTTTTTTGGATTTTTCTCGAAAACGGTAAGTTTTATCAAAAAGAACCTTAAACCAAAATTATAGATCTTAGAATTATCTACTAAAATGGCTCTTATATTTTTTTCCGTAAGAGTTACCATTCCTGAGATATCGCGATTCTAAGAGTCACACTATACATGATATGCACACATTTCCACGCCACCTGTGAGGTAATGTACATACTCGGCGCCTTTTTTTACCGTGTTTTCCCCTGTAGGCCTACTCCACTAACTGCCATGGCAATTTTAGGATAATTTAAGGGAACAATACCCGTCAAGTTCTAGATATTGATATTGCTATTGATTATTGGGTTAACAATTGTTTTGATTCCTTTAGATATTTTTATCAGATTCATACTCTTGAAAGTCTGTTCTTATAATGTAAATATTCAATATTTATATTACTATTATATATCAATGTAATCCTCAAGATTACTACATCCAATTATGTAAAACTATCATAATGTCCAAAGTTTGATGCGATGACAAATCGACATGAGAAAATAGGGTATTTCGTCGGTTTTTCGCTATGATTTTACTGTTTCTTTTTTTGAGAACTTTTAATTATTAGTTGTAATTTTCTTTTTATATACATTGGTTCTGCATATAATAAGCTATCCCTACGTCGTTTTTATTTCCGTGTAGCTGTAGTAGTTTGACTGCTATCATGTTTTTAGTAACAAGGTAGCGGCCGCTTGGTGTGTTTTTCCTTGAATCGCGAAGGCGAGCGCTCAAGGCAATTGTGACTCTTAGAATCGCGATATCTCAGGAATGGTAACTCTTAGGAAAAAAATTATAAGAACCATTTTAGTAGATAATTCTAAGATCTACAAGTTTGGTTTAAGGTTCTTTTTGATAAAACTTACCGTTTTCGAGAAAAGTCTAAAAAACCTCAAACTTTGACCTTTCGACCCGAATAACTTTTTTAGCACACATAGGATCGATGGGGATTTTTAAAACTTTATTTGTAATGGTAAACCCCAGCTGTCCACCAAAATTTGGCTCTGTGGGAATTATTGTTATTTAACCACAATTTTTATGTCTAAATTGACCGGACTATAATCATTATAAAAATTTTAAATTAATGTAGTTAGTATAATTAATATAGTTAAATTTATATGTGCTGACTTTTCATCGGCAATTTGATATTCACAGTATCTTTAAGTATATTTAAAAATGTAATTAGTTCCGTAAGTCGTTTTAAAATAATAATAATAATAAGGGGATGATGTTATAACAGCGAGAATTGTCAATCACATTAATAGATAGTAAGATGATTAAGATTACAAATGTAAAGAAAAGAGGTTTATTTTTATTTAATTGACTTCATGTATGTACCAAGAGAATTGTACATAATTCGGCGAACTTCGTCATTGAATCAATTAGCAGTAATGTCTTTTCTATACTGCTATTACCTAATATTTTATCTTCACTGCTATTTTCCACTTTGAGGTACTAAATCCTAAAAATATAAACGTCAAAAGATTGAATAACAGAAGCAACGAAATCCCCCTTATGACCACATGTTGACACTCGAAATAACAAATAGCCCACTCTTGTCACAATAACCATAATAAGCCCGCTCGGGTATAAGGTGTTCGCGGGTGTCAGGATGAAATAGACACTCGTGTGTCAGACACAGGTTCGTAACATGTGAAACGCTTCCGGGAAGAGCGAAACATGAAAGAGGTTGACGGCGCGCGGCGCAGAATTGTAACCGATAGTAAAAATAAACTGGCTATAAACAATATTGAAAGTCAAGCCGCTTAGGTATTTGTAACCGATAGTAAAAATAAACTGGCTATAAACTATATTGAAAGTCCAGCCTAAACGTTGGTCACTAAATATTTGGTGCTGTAAACTTCTTGGTAAATCATAATACCTACTAATGTTTATTTTTAGTACGCAGTGTCGTTGTGTTAGAATTTCAAAGATTAAAAACTATATTTATAGTGCCCTAGTAAATTTCCCAGTAGGTAGGTGTTTAATTAAACAAGGTTACTTAGCGTACGTTATCGCATGATAAAGTAACCACCTCAAATTAAACAACACTTGACTTCTTAAGGTACGACGCAGTACAAAACCTACAACCTTATAAGGATCACGCAAGCCCTTCATTCATTCCATTCCCGTCGTACGTTTACTGAGCGTAAACAGATGCGTTCTTACTCTTTCCCTCTTATACGTATAATTGCATTGACATTCTTTGGTCTGCTTTTTATTTATTGTACTTATTATTTATGAGAACGTTACTTTTAAGAGCTCATACCGTATTTCAGGCGCATCGGTTTTATAAAGGTTAATTGAAGGTTTCGTCTGCTTTCTTAATTATCTCATTATTTTATGATTCTGCAGACTGAATGTAAATAAATTAAAATTGGAAAGTTAATTATTAAATGCACAGTAACATTTTATATTTAAAATATATATTTTTGGTATTTAAAGGGCTCTCTCCAAATTAATTACTGAAATACCAAATTTTCTTTTCTCATAATCGCTAATTACCCGACGGTGGGCCAATAATATTGCAGAGATCCGAGATTAAGTCTGCTAATCGGATAAATGCCTACAAACTCTATAATTTCTTCGAGGTCCCGAGGGAGATCATCAATCATTGAGCATTTTTCACTCAGACCCAGTTTACGCAGCGTCCCCTAGACTAATCCTGCGCAATTATCGGCTTATGAATTTAGATTATAATACTCAGATCCCTGAATAGGATTAAATACTTAGAAGCTCTCATTTTTGTATACCTAAATGATGAACTTTATTCTTAGTTACTTTTTAAAGTAAATCCCTGAATGCCACTCTAATTGAAAAAAAAAGTAATCTCTAGGTAAAAGATACTTGAAATTTACAACTTGTTTGTTTATGTCTAACACTCTATTTTATTTTAGTAATACAGAAAACTTATCTACAAATACCTTAACGTATACAGATAAAGCCAATATCAATATAGATAGGAAGATACCGCAAAGAAAACTAAGGTCTATTTATTAATACTGTTTGAATACCATACATACCGTTATCTAAATAACATGGTTGATGTAATGGGCGATCCTAGATTTAGAAATATAACAGATAAGAAGCACCTATAAGTTTTAAGAATCCAATAAAAACACTGTAGCCCAATGTGCATTACACTTTTAGAACTTCAATACAATTGATCCATTTTATCAAACCGGCAGATTTGTAACTTTACCATGATATTGATGTGGTGAATAAACTAAACAGCATGTAGGTACTTAAAAAAAAAATTTTTTATTGCAATCGTCTTAATTTTGTCGTAAATTGCTTCTGGAGTTATCTGTCAATAACGTCAGTTTCTAACTATAAATAGAGCCCTGAGCTATTAATAATAATAAGAAATATTAAAATATTAAATATAATATGTTTATGTACCTAGTTACTTGTATTCCTTTTAGGTACCTTTTTGGTACTTTTTGGGATTATTCTAAACTGACACCGGAGTAAAGGTCGCACTTTATGTGACCGGTTGTCAATTACTTAAATGTCAAATAAACACGATTCCTATTCCAATCATAAATTGACAATAAGGCTTCAGGTGGTGTTCTACTAATTAATATAAGGGTGAGGTCAAACGAGCGTAATTTCGGTTGCAGAAATTCTGCCCGACAGAAATTCTGTTGGGCTGCCAGACGGAGCGTAATTTTGTGAGTCGTGAGTAGCAGAATATATCTTATTTCTCACTCCCTCTTGAGTGATCCGTCACATTCCACTCTAGTATCTCTTTCACACATTGTCTATGTCTACCCCATCGCCCCGCGAACTGAAATTCGGTCCGCATAATGCATGTGAGTCGGCAGACAACTCATTTTGCGTCGCCGTGTGAATCAAATAGGACTTTTGTATGAAACCGAATGCAGCAGAATTTCAGCGACCGAAATTCTGCTACTCACTACTCACAAAATTACGCTCGTTTGGCCTCACCCTAAATGTACAAATGGAACCAATTCAGTCTCATAACAAAGTAAAATTAATTTGTGTATGCTCACATAAGTCGCGTTACTTACTGTTAATAATATTAAAGTCGCACTGACATCGGTAAAGTAAACAAAACACACGGAGGAAGTGTTTTGGCTTGTTCTACGGCAGCTGTTCGCAAACATATCATAAGAGGTGTTTGTTTGGGCGCGCGCGCAAGCAAACAACGTGTATTCAAATAGAGATAGAAGCTTTTTGTGAGTTTCGGAAGTTCTGAACAACGAGAACTATGAGAATGAAAGTCTCTGTTTGATAAGTGATTCTTACAACTTAATTTTTTTATTGATTGAAAAATTCCGATTAAGTAGGTATCTATCTATAGGTCTCGTTTTAGGATGGCGATCATTACTTTCGTAATCAATAAAGTTATTATCTATTAGCACACAATTTATTAATATCTACACACAATTTATTTGGCGTATGAAATAGTGTGTTCAAAGTTCTGTTTTAATTTCAAACAATGATATTCATATTGGAGATATAGAACTTTAAATAAATAAATAAACTCTGATTTACATTTAACGTGTTTAGCTTTGTACGAATATTAATAAAAACAAAACTAAAACAAAACATCCGATCAATAAACTGGGCTCTATTGTAAACAATATCAGATTTTGTGAAAACAACCGATATTTCGGGCAAACAGCTTTATTATATTTAACCTCAGGGTAATTCTAAATAAATGAGCTGGCAGTTAAGAACTCACAATGTGCACCGTAAATACATTATTCGCAATAGTAGTTTTCATTTGTCGCACTTGTTTTTTTGTTACGCTTTCACGATTCATATGGCCAACATAAACTTCCTGATAATGTAGCTTTCCATTGATAAAAAAAAATTTAAAACACTAAACCGATTTTAAAAATTATTTCACCAATGGAAAGCTAGAATATCCCTGAGTAATTTCACGCCTAAACCACAAAACCGATTTAAAAAATTCTTTCACCAATGGAAATCTACACTATCAGAGAGTAACATAGGGTATATTGTATTCCCGTATTCCGACGGGAACGGGAACTACGCGGGTGAAACCGCTAGTACCATAAACTCTTTAATCGAAGCGAAGCGAGGGCGGTTCGTCAGTTAAATATATATTGAAAACTGACAGACCTACCAACCAACTCAAATCTTCGACTGCTCGATATAAGAAGTTGAAATTTGGAATATGAATTGATTATTGAAATTCGTAACGTGAGCAACGCCGCAGGGTGCCACCTCGTCTTCAAATACATATAGGTACTAGGTATATACTTATAAGGTATATTAAACGAACGTGCTATTCGAGTTGGAATTCGAGAAACATAATTCTTAGTCATATCATGCACAGTGCAAATATATTTTTGCAAGACGAGTGTTTTTTTCTTAGTAAGAATATTATTTTAAGAATGAGTCAGTTTATGATGAGTATCAGTAAATTAATAATACTCACATACAGATTTTGCGAATAAAATAAATATTGTGGTATAGGTCTGTGCCCGTGGGAAAATTATAGCCCATATTACTCCCAGAAAAGTAAGTTTTCCATTTCCAAGCAAAAAAAATAAATCTTTCCTCCATCCAGTCTATTCCCGTTCCCGTAGTAATTTTCAAATATCACTTCATACCGGTTGCTCGCGACATTTAAGACATCTACATACAATGTTTCAAGTTTCTAGGTGTTATCGTTTCGGAGTTGTAAGTATTTCTGTCTTTAGTAAAAGTGCCCTAGATATTGACCCGGCTTCTTAACTATCACCACACCAAATTTCATCAAAATCGTGAGTGCGTGATGCGTGCACAGACAGACAGACAACATTTCAAAAATTGCTGTTTTGATATCTACATCGTTAACTAACTACAATACCACTGAAATTTAAAAATATATATATAATGTGTAGACATGGTCCTGTTACAGTTTTGTTATATGTATAGATTTCTTCTAAATTTCCGCGGTGAATAAACCCTATTTAGTTTTTTTTTTAATTTTTCATCAAGACACCAAGGTACATTTACATTACTTATTCGTAAACCTCTAGAAAAGTTCTGGGAAAGTTTAAACGAAATACATTAAAGTTTTTAACCTTCTTTTACCTGAACTAAGTGGAGTGAAAGTCATGGTCTACAATTAAGTTACATTTTACTGGGGATACGAAGAAAAGAAAACGACAAACAAACAGGCTAACACCTAAGTGCAAATGGAGCGAGTGGCTTGTTTGTCGACATAGACAACTCTATAAGAAACTTGTTTAACCAAATTGTTTGAGGCTTTTTACGGGAATCTGGAGACGTTATAAATTTTAGTTTTCCTGTATATTTTGTACTTAGACTTACTATAATAATAGTGTATTATTTGGCAAGTGTTCTTGATAGAAATTCGATAAAATAGGTACGTGGTAATTTTCAGATTACCTCAAGAAAGAACACAATGCAGACATTTGAAGAAGTCGAACAATTATTATTTGACTGACGATTACTAGAAACGATGACGCTATGTTTTTGTGCGTGGTCTTTAAAAATAAAAAGGTTTGTAAATAAAATTGTTGAATGAGGATCTGGGGCGTGCATCGCATTTTTATTGGCTACAGAAACTAAAGTAGTCAGTGATTGGTTGATTAAAGACATCATTAATGTAACATAATATTAAACGAGGTTTAGGAGTCATATATTTTCTTAGGTACCTACTTGAAAGTCGGCTAACGAGACAAATATACAAGGGTGTTGTGAATGGGCGAGTCGGTAGAGGACGACCTAGGTGTACCTACATCGACCAGAAAATCGGTCCAGTAGGTAGGTCCTACTTTTTGACAACAAAGATACAAATATAAAAATCTTTCCTCTTTATAATACTAGTATAGAAGTACAGATAAGAAACTTCCTCCCATCTAAGCGTCAGACGGCAGGAAGAGACTTGTTTTATACTTTGTAGAGATATCTACTTAGATTAAGTAAGTAAGTAACAACTCTTTACCGTACACCAATAAAAATATCCATTAAGTTAGACAAAAAATTAAAATATTATGAAGAGGTATGTCTTATATTTTTCAAAAGATTGAGTACAAAATACATGATCGAATTTGTACAGTTTGTGTCTGATTGCGATATAACTTTAAAGGCTATGCATTTTACATAATTTTCAAAAACGTGCATGAATATTTATTAAACCATATTCACCTGAATCAACAGTATATTGATACATAATGGCTCTCTCGGAAAATATGTAGACTAAAAATAATTTACATAAATAAAAAATTCTGGGGAAATAAAATGGTTCAAAGAACCATGCTTTCCAGGTATTGTTCAACAATACTTTTATTCTTACACTGCTTCGGATTTTTTAAACTATACCTACTTAGTAGAAAATCAATCGATTAAATTCCTGTATTAGTTATAGATAAGCTATGTTCCGCGACATTGTCAATTTTCCGAGGATAAGTTGCCTATGAAATCGGGTTACAAAGTGTCATATATTTAATCAAGATCTGATGAGCTGTTAAAAAGATACATTTTGCAGTTGTAATCTTAGTTGTTATCTTTATACATGCCTGATGAGGAAAACAATTCTAGACTCAAAACAAATAATATTTTATAGCTTATGTTTACTGTTTGCGTACCTAACGAATGCAATATTTTTGTATGCAAATAATTCATCATCGCTAAAGAAACAAGGTAACTCAACCTTTATCGCAATACAGAGAAAGGCGTATACAAACTTACTTTTATCATGACCAAGAAAACTAGATAAAAACATGACCCATTATAGTGTTGCAATACTGTTGTATCAAAAATATATTTAACTAGCTGATGCCCGCGACTTCGTCCGCGTGGAATTTGTTATTCCTTTGCGTTTAGAAAATATGTCAAGAAGGATAATCTACATTATCTATCTATCTACAATAAAAAATATTTGTATTTTTGTATGTTAATAACGAATAAACTTAAAAACTACTGGACCGATTTCAAAAATTCTTTCACCATTAGAATGATACATTATCCCTGAGTAACATATGCTTTATTTATGACGAAAAAGAATTAGGGATCCTTATCTGGGGGCACGGTATTGCCCCCGCCAAGTCGAGCAAAAAGCGACATTAAAACTTGACTGTACATGCCGGAATTGGAACCCGAGCTTCAGGAATGAGAAGCGGGCTTATATTTTTGTTATTAAAAACACCCATAGGTATATTACTAAGAGCAAATCTTCCTACACCCCAATTAGTATACTAATAAAAAAGATTGGTAATGCATTCGTACTTAAGTTTTGTCTAACCAATTTTTTCTTAATTAAAGAGAGATAATAGTAAGGTTTCCATAGTTAGCCCTAAATTCAGTTATGCTTATTCATTTTTTGGAAAAACTTTACACATATTAAAATTAGCTGAAATAAATTATGTAGTCGATACTGAACAAACTAATTTCAGGAATTGCGCTTATTCTCTTATGTGTTGTAAAGCCTAGAACACTCTCTGGTTTATAATTTTTGAATTAGTTCTTGATACTAAAGGCTATGCATATGCTCATACTGAGAAACAAATTTCCTCAAGGAACCCATAGTGAATTCTCAAAAAAAAAGTGGACTTTGTATGAACACTTTTGAAGTATATTTGTGCCAAGTTTCAAGTTGATAGATGCAAAAAAAAAACACACTTCTCCATATTAACGCTTCAACCCCCGCAGTACTTGCAGTCCGTTAGAAGGTGATTCGCGAAAAATCCAAAAACACGTATCTCATCATTTATTTCTAAGAGTATTTGTGTCAAGTTTCAACTTGATAGACGTAAAAAACAACACGTCTCCATACAAACTCCATGCCCCTGTTTCAACCCCTTAGAGGGGGTTGTTTGGAAAATCCAGAAATACGCATATTGTTGTTTGTTATGAGAAGTATTCCTACAAATTTTCGAATTGGTACACCCAAAAATGAAGGTTTTCCAGACATACCAAACTCAACCCCTACTTTCACACCTTTAGGGGCCGATTTTAGAAAAATCCAAAAACACGTATCTCATCATTTATTTCTAAGAGTATTTGTGTCAAGTTTAAACGTAAAAAACAACACGTCTCCATACAAACTCTATCCCCCTGTTTCAACCCCTTAGAGGGGGTTGTTTGGAAAGTCCAGAAATACGTATATTGTTGTTTGTTATGAGAAGTATTCCTACAAAGTTTCGAATTGATACACCCAAAAATGTAGGTTTTCCATACATACCAAACTCAACCCCTACTTTCACACCTTTAGGGGACGATTTTAGAAAAATCCAAAAACACGTATCTCATCATTTATTTCTAAGAGTATCTGTGTCAAGTTTCAAATTGATAGACGTAAAAAACAACACGTCTCCATACAAACTCCATCCCCCTGTTTCAACCCCTTAGAGGGGGTTGTTTGGAAAATCCAGAAATACGTATATTGTTGTTTGTTATGAGAAGTATTCCTACAAAGTTTCGAATTGATACACCCAAAAATGAAAGTTTTCCATACATACCAAACTCAACCCCTACTTTCACACCTTTAGGGGACGATTTTAGAAAAATCCAAAAACACGTATCTCATCATTTATTTCTAAGAGTATTTGTGTCAAGTTTCAACTTGATAGACGTAAAAAACAACACGTCTCCATACAAACTCCACCCCCCTGTTTCAACCCCTTAGGGGAGGTTTTTTGGAAAATATAGGATCACGTGTCTTGTTGTTTGTTTTAAAGAGTATTTTCACAAAGTTTCTAATTGATAGACCCAAAAATGAAGGTTTTCCATACAAACGTTCAACCCCTTTTTCACCCCCTTAAGGGTTGAATTTCTAAAAATCCTTTCTTATTCCTACTTTACGTCTTAAAAACAATATCCGTGAAAAAAATCAGCTTTCTAAGTCTAAGGGTTTAGGCTGGGCGTTGATGAGTCAGTGAGTCAGGACTTCTCTCTTTATATATATAGATAGATAAGGATTTTATAAGATACCACAAATATATTTAATAAGGATTTTATAAGATACCACAAACCATTTGTTTTCAGTTGTTTAACATATCTTTCAGTTATTAAGACATTGAAACTCTTCAGAGAATGGATGACGTATTCTGATTCCGACTACGTTATTATCAATGCCATTTGTCCTAATCTGTCAACCTTACTTGTCTGTGACTCAGAGGATCAGTTACTCCACTTAGAGAAACGATTGATAGTCTCAGAAGCGTAAACATATCATCCTGGACTTCGAGGTACTACATCTAATAAGGAACTGTCATAATACACCCATTTACCGTATATATGGTTTCTTACTTATGATTCCGTTTTGTATGGAGAATTTTAAGAAAACCCAATTTTTTGTACTAACATTTTGTCATCATCTACTCTTAACAACCCACTGCTGGGCTAAGGGTCTTTTCTCACACATGAGAAAGCACACTAACATTCTTACCATTAGCAGAATTGAGTGCCTGTCAACTAATTTTTATTGGCTCTCTAAAAGACCTCATATAACTATAACATACATAAAATATTCCTTTCATTGATAGACTTGAGACATAATCTAGTATCTACCTACTAAAGAACGCTGAATATTTTTTTCTACGAACCAATTTAGCAAGGTCTGACGTCACGATGACATCAAGTTTACCTGGCATTTCTTTTTGTTAAAATAACCAAGGACTTGTTGATTAATCGAATATAAATTTATGAAATGCTTGTAGGAAATATATTATTGTTTTAAAAACACTTGTGCAACCAGTTTGGGACCTCGATTCTGTGTTGATACCTAAATAAAAAAGTTATCTTTATACCTAACTCAGAAGTGAAATTATTATCATAGACGGAACAAAATTAAACTTTCTTATTACAAATTCCATGCAATCGAAGCCACGATGGAAGTAGGTAGGTCATTCATTAATAAATGCTCAGTTCAGTAGCATACGTATAATATTTTTTTTCCCTACCTATTAGTTGCCTACTAGGCACTTATTAAATCTTGTACAGCCAATGACCGCAAAACAACTTAGATACCTACATTTAAACGTAATTGATGGTGTTGTGATGGTTGAGTCATCACATAACGTTCGTAGGTACCTATAATTAATTTTAGTTTAAAGAACAATGGCAAAACTCCATGTGTTTTGGGTACCCCACTTACACCTGCCCACGGAAGACGAAACCGTGTAAAATCGATAGTTCTTGGACATACTAAGATAATATGTAATCATACCACATTTTTATAAGTTGAGGTTTAAAAGTTATTCGTTACCTAGTGTATTTTGTAGGATATTATGAGATTTTAGGTACCAAAGACGTGTAAAGAAAAAGTTTCTCTAGGAAAGAAAATGATTTTCTTCCAACCTCTTTGTTAGAAAATAGCACTGCCTACTACATGCCATATAAGTTACTCTATACCACATAGTGGCAGTAAATGGTGGCTTGGGCAAAAAATATCGATACCTATATTAAAATATCGATATTTTTCCAAATACATAATTAGCATATTATATATATCGTCGATATTTTTAATGGCGATATATCGACATTTATTTTACAGTATCGAATTCGTATCAATTTTAATATATTTTTAACGCAATTCTGGTTTCGTGTTTCATTTCATGTTAGTAGACCAGGCTCGATACTTTTTAAAACCAAAAAAAATAGTAGTAGGATGAAACCAATTAGAAAAGGATAGGAATATTATAAAAATGAAAGGAAAAATAAATATTCCTCTCCTTTTATAATGGGTTTCATCCTACTACAATTTTTTTTCACTTTTTATTATTTTTAAAGGCTTCTACCCTGGTCTATAGGTACTAGATACTTGTTTAGACTCAAGCATTTATAAAAAAATACTATTTTCATAGTCCTTTTTTACGAATTTGGGAATATTTATTAATAATAATGTAAAAACTGACGATGTATCGATATTTTTCACTCGATTTTTATCTATAGTATTTAGAAATGTCGATACGATAAATATCCCTTGGCCATCCCTAGTGAATGACATGGTTGACGTGATGACACGACGTTCAATTTTACCACAACAACAAAAAAGTTTTTGTATTAATCAAAGACATTAAAATTTAATAGCATAGAGGGGGCATTGGGAATATTTTCATACAAAACTTTGACGCTCAAGCGTCATGTCCTTGTCATGTCAGTTAGTATAAACGCGAGCTGTCATTCGGTCGAAATTGTACTAGACTTATTCCACTTGGAATAACTTTAAGCTTCAAATAATCCTCGCTTTGTCCCCTCTATGCCTTATATTATATCTTAATCTCTTTGGTATTAATAGAGTTCCCAATCGATCGATTCGTGTTTCTATGATATTTCTGTTTTATTTGACTCAATATTTTCAACTGCTAGAATAATTAAAAAATATGGAAAATTTCGACTTGTTATGAGTCAATAAAACAAGCATAGTGTGATACCCCGTGGGTGTCTATTTCAGTGGGTACCAAAGCTGCCGATATTCTTTAAAGCCTTCTGTTCCAAATTGTTCAAATTATAAATAAATGCTATATTATTAAATAGAAAATACAGCTTAAATGAAGGTGTACCTATAGTTTTATGATTGCAAGACATATACCACAATACCTGCGTCTGCAATGCGTACGCAGAGGTTATCAGACGGCAGCCGATGACTTCGACATTGACATTGACGGAATTGATTCAATATCACGTCACGTTCCGCACGTAGCTATCTACCAAATAGCAGCTGCATTACGAATAGAATGACGTTCTGAGTGTATTCGATAGTTAGCAAGCATTTGCTGTTTTCGTTCCGAACCCGTTAAGTCGTAATTATAAAGTAAGCAAGTAAGAATAACACGTGTTACAAGATCTTTAGCATCGAAATTAATTGTAAGCATTGCACGAGAAGCACATGCAGTGTCGCAAAGAAGAAGTGCGACAAGTAAAAGTCGTTGCGATATGGTATATGGTTTCGATTACAACACAATAATGCACCATGCACGCACTAAGTCTAGGAGTTGTAATCATCAAAAGTATTATACTCTAGAGACGCTCTTGAAGGTACATAAATCTAAAATAAATTATTAAGTACTTCCTCAACAGAACGCTATGGCAAATAGGTAAGTAGGTTGTAAAAAAACTGTTTACATTAAAGTAGTTAGTAGATAGCAAAAATAAAAAAAGTAGATAGCTTGCAAATCAAGGCGCGGCACCTAAACATGAGCTGTGATTATTAAACTCAGGAATATGTGCAATTTTGTTGATATACCTACATAAGTATTCTTCGTACCACTAAAAACGATTTTGAGAAACCAGTCGACATATTTATCGTTAGCTCGTTTGTAAAAAAACATCGCAAACACTGTTTTGGTTCTGAGGTCAAGGGTCCAGACAGGTTTAGGACTCAAAAAACTACATAGTGAAAAAAGTATATTTCCAGGAATATCTCTGTTAACCCCGAAGATAAGGCGTTACCTCACGCGAATTATTAATAAGAATATACTTTAGCATAAAAAAAATGTACATCTATGTCGAACGTAGTGTCAAAGGTGCGACCGTAGTGAGCAATTTATCAACTATCCCGATTACACAGTTCCCCGAACAACTATTTGAATCGCATTTGTTCCTCGATTCGCCAACCACTGTACCTTGAGCTGCTTTACTCACCATCCTTTTAAAAAACTATCAATTCAGTGCCAACCTAAAAAAAACATGTAGGTAGCCACTTTGTTGCTACATGTTTTTGTTGATACATTTTTTTAGCAAACTGTAACTCAATCATTATAAACGTTTTTGCTTGACTCAGTGGACTATTTATCCATAAACAATTTTTATATATGTAACTATGTGACCTTACGTAGCTCAAACTGTTAGATGGATTTTAATGCGATTTCTCAATAGATTCGTTTTCATCTCCATAGTATCATAGGCAAAATTTTTATCAGGCTGCATTGGAAGGAGTGTAATGTTTTAAATCTCTGGGGTTCCTCACGCGTATAGTCCGGTACATTGGTGTTTTGTTTGATAGCAGAGATCAAGACAAGTATTGTTGTATTTCAATGTGTGATTGAACGTATTTCTAGACGTTTACTGTTTTAGTGTTTAAGAATCTATGGGTAATTACAGCCACAATGGGTGTGTACAATAAATTTACCTACAACGCGTAACAGAATAAGCGCAATTCTTCATACAGCCCTATTAGTATAATACTAAAAAAAATAGTAGGTATGCCTTCGAACCCCTCCCCTCCCCCTACTCCCACCTCAAAGGTCGGCAACGCAGTTGTGACTCTTGAGTTGCAGGTGTCCATGGGCGACGGACGTCACTTACCATCAGGTGACCCGTCTGCTCGTTTGCCCCCTTTTTTATCATAAAAAAAAAGAACTTTAATTGTGTCTAAATGGTTAGACACAATTAAATTTCTTTTCTTAAATAAAAATCAACAATAGCTCGATTTCTAATTCATTAAAATTTAAAATAACTGAAATCGATTAAGTAGTCGATACAGGTCGATACTGAACAAACTAATTTCAGAAATTGCGCTTGTTCTGTTACATATTTTATAATACACCCCACCTGAGTATAACAGTAAAACATTGCGTACATCACAAATATAACGCCGCGCGCCATGTCATCAAGTCTGAAGATAATTTTGGTAATGTAAGAGGTCGTTTAGAAATGGATCAAACCGTATTGCGATTACGTAATGATCCACTTTTAGGTAGAACATTTACGTTGACTCAGACATAAAAAATTCAATGCCACATCTTAAACAAATATTTTCCGCGAATAAATGATTTATGATGAGTGGTCCTACACGAAATTGATGTAACTACGAAATGTTAAATTATTTAATTGTGCTAAAACTACATAATATGTAAAAACTGGATCTTTGCGACATCATAAAGATAATATTTATTTATTATAGTTTTAATTAAGATAAAAAAAAAATATTCTCGCCCCGAAATCAGAATATTGGTAGGTACCTATATTAAAAGATAAAATACATAGAGATACAATACGAAATGTAGAACAGTCTACTCTACATTAAAGATAAGACTATCCTTCGATACAGATAACTGCCAACTCTCTTATTATCTATCAATAATTCTGATAATATGAGTAGTGCAATCATTACACCTTGCTGGCCATGAGAAAATTATTGATGTGGGAAAATACGACGTAAATATATATTTTCTTGATTGAACAATCAATACCCATTAATTACGCAGAGGATAAGATAAATAAAACCCACAAATACAATAAGAACAATGTTTGTAATAAATAATTAATAAGATATCTATCAACATAGCAAAAATAAAATAAATAATTTTTAAGTACTTTAAAAACATACAGATTAGATAAGAAGTTATTAAAAGTTATGTAAAAATAATGAATAGTACCTACCTACAGTAGTAGTAGTGTGTTTATGAAAAATAGATGGCAATAAAAAGTAAGAATTTATATGCATTAAGATAATATGTTTTAATTATAAAAATAATATCATTTCTATTCCATATAGACTTAGGGCTGATTTTTCAATCGTCATATAAATCTTATCTGGAGAATATATTGATGCTGTCACTGTACGACACAATAGAAAGGAAAAGTGACAGGTGATGTTTATTCTTCAGATAACTTTTAACTGACTATTGAAAATAAAAACAAAAATGTTATTATTATTATTCTTTAGATCTTTCTGCACACTATTGGTAAAATTCTCAAGTCGTATTATGCAACTTGAAAATACTTAGATTATAATTGATGCAAAACACAGACCATTATAATGATCTGTGATGCAAAATTTATTTTTAAAAGGTAGGTACTTATAGATGTGAATAATACAATGTGAATGCATATGTCGGTAACCGGAGAAAATATAAACGAGGGTAATCATTAGTAATCAGTCTTGATCTAGCTTGCCTTTCATTCACAAAAATTAGCATTATCACAACTAAATATTATCATTATTGTTGCGTCGTTTGTACTCGACATACGTCCGCCGAGTTACCTACATCTAAGGACTGACGGAACATTAGACTATTAATTATCCCGTGACACAATTATAATGTAGACATCATAGTTTTTTCTATTGTCTTGTCGTCCATGAGCTACTGATGCTTGTCCGTCTAAAAAACCTATCTATTATTATTTTGTACTCTGTGATAAAGTCGCTTCCTGTCTGTCTGTCCCTATGTATGCTTACATCTTTGAAACTACGTAACGGATTTTAATGTGGTTTTTTTAATAGAGTGATTCAAGAGGAAGGTTTATATGTATATAATACATGCATAATGTAGTAGAGAAACATTGATAATCACTACATAGTTTAAAACAAAGTCGCTTTCTCTGTCCCTATATCCCTATGCTTAAATCTTTAAAACTACGCAACGTATTTTGATGCGTTTTTTTTAATAGATAGAGTGATTCAAGAGGAAGGTTTTAGTATTAGCATTGCACCCATGCGAAGCCGGAGCGGGTCGCTGGTATCATATATACTGAAGCGAAGCTGAAGGTCGCTAGTCATAAGATAAACACAAAAATCATTTCTACTATAGCTCACATGTTCCATACAAAAATATACCAGAATAACCTTAATTGCTTAGTATAGCGCGGTAATCTAAGTTCATTTCAAGACATGTAACAAAAACAAAAGAAAATACTCGTGTAATTGAAACCTTCTTTTAGTGCCAGGGTACATTCACAAGCGGATAAGCGAGGTAATCTCCCAATCTTGTTAATCCCAAATCATTTCGGGCATCGGACAGTCGTAAACACGCATTGGACCATAATATCCAATTAGCCTAATCCCCGTTCGTTGGTATTACGTAATCAGAGGCCAGTGTCATCATGGTAATCAGTAATCTAAATAGGTGATACGAAATGCCAGTTTTCACCTCTCCTTTTCAGATGGTGCCTTATTTCTGAGAATTTACCAATACGAATGTTAGATTGTAAAGATTAAATTATTACATTATAAAAAAGAGTGGGAGTGGTAAATGAAAAAATATTAATATTTAATAAGTGAATTTCATGTCATGTAAATGATTTTGTGATTCTGTAAAGTTGGGAAATTCAAATTATTATTTTCGTATCTAACTGCTAACTTAAATATATATATTTTCAAAAACAGACATCGACTTTTAGGTTTAGCTGTTTTGAGTCCGAAGTTTCGGATACCTCCTAAATTTTATTTCAAAAATATTCTAATAACTCTAAATTTAATCATGACAAAAATACGAATAAATTACATTTGATCCACTTTGCTGTTACCGCCTTTAATGTTTACGGACGGTCGAACAGCCGTTTGCATAGCCTTAATAAAGTGTTATGCTACTAATGACCCATAAATTACATCATTAGGGATATTCTTAAAATAAAAATAAAATAAAATAAATAATCTCACGCCTTTCATCCCCGAGGGGGTAGGCAGAGGTATTCCATTACTGGATATACCCACATTTCACGAGATGCATTGGACCCTTAACGTGATAGGTGGTGAGCCCATCGCCGGACCGGGTCTATTTACACATGTCTCAGAATTAATTCTGGGACCTGCGGGTTTCCTCACGATGTTTTCCTTCACCGTCGAGCTAGTGATAAATATGTACGTAAGTTTTTGAAAAACTCATTGGTACATGCCAGGATTCGAACCCGAGCCTCACTGATTTTCGACCGGCTCTTCAACCGTCCGGGCTATCACTGGATATTCTTTTATGGTGCCAATACCCATAATGCTGAGATATAACACGTTATTGGTATGCAAATGCAAGATAGATAATGCTTTCGTCAGATAATACTACGTCATTGCATTTTACGAGGTATTGAGAAATATTTTCCGGTCACAATCGAATAAATTACGATGACCATTAGCGATTACAATGATTAAATGTATTCTTGATGGTATTACCGGTAATAATGGTAATACTCTTAAAAATATCGTGACAATGACGCCACTTTCACGAGCAAAAAAATCCTTTACACCGAAATTTGCTGTTTATTACAAAAAAAAAACCTTTTAATATTTTAACAAAAAGTTTTTTTTTAAATTAGTAGACCTTGGTATGGTTGCCAAAAAAACGTTTCCACGCTTTTCAGACACAATGGAATCTGAAACGACGTTAATGTTAAAACCCAATATAATTTCGGCCATTCACGTAACTCTTTGTACAGCAGTCAAACAAATGAGTTCCATGATTTAAATTACAATAATAAAATATCTTGTTATTTTAGCAACACAATAGATTTGCGAGCGTAAATACGCAACGGAAAATCTTTGTGCGACGAAACAATGGCTTCGACTGATTGTTGCTTTAATTAATTTGCAAAATCCTTTCGTGAAATTAGTACAAAGGCCTGGCCCGTGCGAGCGGGCACGTTATCAATTACAGGATGTTTGAGTGTGCACACAGCGGGTGCCATTGCCAAATATAGTGGTTTCCGATTGAGGTCCGATGCAGCGATGGCGTCGATTAATTTAATATGGTTTTGCGGTACCTGTTCGAGCTGCATTTTTATCAATATATTTTAACAACAACAGGTTATTCCAGTCCTCTTAATTTGACAAGTCTTATGACCAGGTTTATGTAGTATTCATTAAGGTCATCGATATAACAAATATATTGTTGCTAGCTTTTCCCGTGACTTGATCCGCGGTCAGGAAAAAGTAGCCTCACTTAATTTTTACGGTCCTTTAACTATCTCTATGGATAAAAATAAGTATCCGTTAATTGCTGCTTGAAAGGTCAAACCAACAAACACACTTTTGCATTTATAATATACCTAGTTTTTGTGGCTACATAAGGATTTTATGTTACTTAAATTGATAGTAAGCTAACCACTTAGAGCATTTAAAACAAAATGTCCTAAGCACTTAACTTATAGACCAGGGTCGATAATTTTTAAAACCAAAAAAAATAATAGTAGGATGAAACCCATTAGAAAAGGAGGGGAACATTATCAAAATGAAAGGAAAAATAAATTACGGGCGATCTGAGGTCGGAAAGGGGATGGGGGTGAGTTTTTAAGGGTAAAAAACGGTTTTTCTCGATTTCCGGCAAAACTAAAAGTCCTATCGAAAAAAGTCAAATGGCAAAGTTGTAGGTAATAAAAAGATCTAAAACTTTTGTATTTACACTTTTTTCACATAACCTCAAAATTTATTTAAAAAATTAAAAAAACCAAGTTTTTGGTTTTTTATTTTTATCTTTTTTAACAAAAAAAATTTTTTTTAACGAAATATGGTGAAAACTTACCTTTTTATGTCCCAAATACGCTGTAATTTATTTGATTAAAAATATTTATTTTTTCACCTTATTTTGAATTAATATCGAAAAAACACCCTAATTTTCAATCGAAAACTCACCCGTTAAAATATCAGCTTTTTTCAAAAAGTTGGTATGTTTTCTGTTCGTTGAAATCTCTACTTTCCGATGGTGAAAAAAAAATATTTGTTACTATAGTAAATCTTCTCAGAAAATGCAAAAAATCTTGTACTAAAATATCATTTAATTTCAATCTTTAAGTTATGTTACGTTAAGTATAAGTATAATCTCACGCCTTTTTTTATCCCCAAGGGGGTAGGCAGAGGTATTCCATTACTGGATATACCCACATTTCACGAGATATATTGGACCCCTAAACGTGATATGTGGTGAGCCCATCGCCGGACCGGGTCTGTTTACACATGTCTCAGAATTAATTCTGAGACCTGCGGATTTCCTCACGATGTTTTCCTTCACCGTCGAGCTAGTGATAAATATATACGTAAGTTTTTTGAAAAACTCACTGGTACATGCCAGGATTCGAACCCGAGCCTCACTGATTTTCGGCCGGCTCTTTAACCGTCCGGGCTATCACGGGCTACGTTAAGCATACTATTTTTTAAAGAAAATATTACGATTTTTATTTGTTTCTATCTGTATCAATCAACTCAAACATAAAAATCGTAATATTTTCTTTAAAAAATTGTATGCTTAACGTAACATAACCTAAAGATTGAAATGAAATGATATTTTAGTACAAGATTTTTTGCATTTTCTGAGGCTATGTGAAAAAATTGTAAATACAAAAGTTTTAGATCTTTTTATTACCTACAACTTTGCCATTTGACTTTTTTCGATAGGACTTTTAGTTTTGCCGGAAATCGAGAAAAACCGTTTTTTACCCTTAAAAACTCACCCCCATCCCCTTCCCGACCTCAGATGGACCGTAATTTATTTTTCCTTTCATTTTTATAATATTCCCCTCCTTTACTAATGGGTTTAATCCTAATATTTTTTTTTCACTTTTTATTATTTTTAAAGGCTTCTACCCTGGTCTATTAAGCTTAACAAAAGTTAAGACAAATCAGAAATTAGGAGATACGAGTACCTATAACATTTAGCCAAAAACAGTCATGACTATGCCAAATGCTCAAGGCTAACCATCACAGATGCGACAAATATATTCAAAACATTGTAAAAATAAAGAACGAATAAATAATTCTGGAAATAAAAAACTCGTGAAATTTTACCACAGGTTATTTGACTTCCTTTTTAGCACTCAATTGTTTTTGTTTTTGTTTGATTGTTTATTTTAAAATTTTGCTTTATTTTTTTAAAAATCGAAAAAAAATAATTTTAGGTATTTTGGGATAATACTGACATTTTGATGATAACTCGCAATTAAATTTTGACACAGTCAACTACCGTATAATTAGGCAGTACTGAAACATGTGCTTAGTGGTTTCTGCCAATAATTGTACCGTTATAAATACTTCTCTGCCTAGCTGCACGCTAGCCGCAGGGGCGAGGAAGCCATGCATACGATTGTCCAGATATCGATGCAATATTAATAAATCACAAGCAGGTTATCGTCCAGAAGTACATCTCCAATAAATCCAATATGACATTTTCGCGATGTAAACAAACGATAGGCGATAGGGCTTCGAATTTGCTGCACTTTATTGGAATCAAAAGCACACTCGAGCAATTGTGAGTATTTTCAAACAACATTTTCACATAATATTCATCACTAAAGATTGTGATGTTTTGGTATTAGGTATATTGCACAGATTCTCAGTTCCTTTACGGTGAGCTAATGTCTCTCTGTATAAAAAATCCTTAAACGCCCACCATTTCCCGTGGGGGCTAGCAGAGATATTCCATTCCAAGAAGGAGCATCTGCTCACGAGTGTATATATTTTCTGAACCCGTAAACATGAAAGTAGGTGAGTATGGACCGAACGGGGTGCACGATACATGCCTTTCTAGTTCCCTTAACGATTTTTTTCTTTACTGTCGAGCTATAATATTATATTTAAAAAAATGGTGTCTGTAAAGTCGGTTAACGGATAATAACTTTACGTGATAACATAAGAAAACATTCGATCTGATCCGATTGTGCCTCTCTATCGCTTGTTCCGCGCTCTCACTTGCACGCTCACTGATTTTTGGCCGGCTCTATAACCGTAAGGGCTATCACTGCTCTTAACATCTATAACGATACATAAATATAAGTACGAGTATATTGCAATCAGTTTGCAGAGTCAAACTTCCGCTGAGAAAGCTCAAAGATACTCGTGCTACGTAACACGAAGCAAGTCGGGGCACTAAACGAGTCGTTTGTGACGTTATCGCGGTGTCGCGGTCAGTCGCACAAGTAAGTAGGCCGGCGCGACACTCCTTATGACGAGGGTTGTCAGTCGTCAGGCTTTCCGTACGCCTACGCCACTGCAATTTAGGGATGTCAACTTAATCGAAATAACCGTTTTGATGGCTCCTTATAGTACAACATCCTCAACAGCCCCCCTAGCCAAGTGGCACTGCACAATCTAATCGAATGCTCTTTTAGATTGACATGTATGGGGTTGACATTAGCGTTAGCGCTCGTTGGCGAGTGCAATCTGTCAATCCCATACATGTAAATCTAAAAGAACATTCGATTAGATTGTACAATGCCACTTGGCTAGGAGGGCAGCTGAGATAAAGATTTATATATCTGGCCCTTTGTTGAACCTTCGTCGTAGAAGTAATACAACTATATGTAATGTCGGGATCAGTGTTTTATTGATCTTGATATCATCAAAGTGAGGGTGCTCCAGTTTAAGGAAGAGCGTCAGTTTCAATAAATTATTGATTATTCATTGAAAATATTTCATAACACCCCCCTTTTTCATAATAATAATAAAAAAATTATTACTTAACAGTTTCGCAATAATGTAAGGTGGCCAACGACATCTTCTAATCCACAGAGAGATGGGAGATTGAGGCCCATACTTCCTCATGCTTGCAGCTGGCTATTATAAGGGTGGCAGATGAAATAAACTGTCAACAAGTTGTATAATCTTATATGACTTGCAATAAACGAGTTTACGGCGATGTTCTATTACTATTCTCTCCATACGTGCTGGAATGGTGTAGACTTACAAACGGGTCAAACGTGGATATCCGCGGCTGACCTAAAACGTGCCTTTTGTCAGCCCTGCGGCGTCGAGTAGGCTTTGGTTACATAATCGTCACCGCTGCGGGGCATTGGGACTCTTAACTTCAACTTGACATGCCCTATTTTTGTGAGAATTTGACATCTTTGCCGCGTCCAAGCGAATACAAAATGTTTCTTCTTCAAAATATACAGCTCTTTTAAAGTGTAGGTACTGCGTTCTATGTCTTCTAGAATAATATTGCTTTTCCATTATATTTTGTTATTTAATGGACGGAAACTCTTGGGTTTGCTGAATAAATTAATGCTGCAGCCGGCTACATAAACACATTTTGACCCAATTTCTTATTGGCAATTAACTTTGAAAGGGCTTTGAGCAGCGATTTTACATTTAACACATTAATAATATCTGGTAACTTCTGTAAGCCTATGTTAGAAATGTATTATTCATACCTGCCAACCAATGTAACAAGCAGTAACCCCGCAAAACAATACGCTAATTCCATCTTAATTCGGGTCGATTCTGTGGCTTGTAGGGTTTGTACGGTGCCCCATGAGCTCTGGCTAAATGCCTTTATTCCAATGCGAATGTCACCGCTTTATAATTTATGAGGCAGGGGCTTAGCGAGCGTGCTTATTGCTATGAGTTATTGTCCCATTGAGTGCCCCCTCTATAATTTAGAGCTTTAGGCGTTTGCCAATACGCCTCCCAAAAATGATGAGGAAGTCATTCCGGTGGAACATTTTTCAATAAAGTATTTGATGGATTTTAATAAACGTCAAATAGGTAGGTACTTTTATTGTGGAAGCTGATCTAATATAATATATTATCTACTAAATTAAATATTAAAATTTACGATATTAAATTTATATTTTTTATTAAAAAGCCGAAATTAACCGAATTAGTCTATAACTGGTAGGATAAATTAAATTGAATGGTTCAATTAAGCTGTTTCCTTAACTAATTAAAATTTAAAATGACGGGGCACTTTGTCTGAGTATGTAATTAAAAACTACTGTAGAACACTTATTGAACAAGGTAATCAAAGAAAATTACAACCATTTAGAAGCATTCATAAGAGAAAAGGGAAATTATACTGTTAGAGTGCTTTGAAGTTGTATTTGAATAGGACATAATTTTGTTTTATAAAGAGGTTCAGGAAATCTTCTGTTTTACAAGTCTCAGTAATTTATTTCTATTATAATAATTACGTAATTAAAGAGCTTTTAAGGTTCTAAATTTATTTTCGCCGTAAACATACCTAATGAAGAATAATAAATAATTCTTTTTATCTTAATTTACATCTATCTATCACTTACACTTTAATTCTGCAAGTCTTACCGACAAATACTGGAATGTCCATGTCCAGGTATTTAAGTAAGACTAATGTTAAGATGTTAAATAACGCTCCATGTCATACATAATATTTTAAAGGTAACAGTTTTTTTTACTTAAGTCTTTAACATTGAAGGACGTTCGCTTACATTTCAGCATTCGAACATAGTAAAAAAATATATATTTTCTCAACCCCTACTTAATAGTACCTACATAGTATAAGTGACTAACTTTCGACACTTTGTAAAAGTATGAATACAAATAGCTAGTGACTAAGTACCTACCATCATTAAAATACATGTTGATATAACTAAATATACCTGCATAGTAGGTACCTACTTACAAAAAAATTTTGTTAACTCCTACTAAGACTTAGTAATTGTTTGTTACTAATCTGCAGCAATGTATGAAAGTATGAATACAGATGGCTAATTAACAAGGCAGTGGTACAGGAACGCACAAGTAATAAACTTGTTAACATCTCCGTCCCGTCCTTATCATGACCATAATCGTTAAATTTTAACGATACTGACTCCACTACACAACCACCGAGCTCTAATAGTACTGAATAGCTGTTTAACAAATTTGTGTAGCTGCTAATTGGGGTTTTACGGTCTAATCCAATCTTTATACACAACTTTAGAAAATCGGATACAAACATATTAATTACGGTGACTGTATTCTGACCATTTGAAATTCTGATGAAATGCAAATCTGACCATTTCAAAGACTGACAATTTGAAAATCTGACCAAATGCCAATAAATGAGAAAAACCGATATAATATTGTTAATGGTAAAAAGTATGGTAGAGTTTCTTACACTTTCTTACAAAAATTATAAGACATCTATACCTACTAATACCTATACTAATATTATAAAGAGGAATGATTTGTATTATTGTAATTTTCTATGTTTGTATCTTTGTTACGAATAAACTCAAAAACTACTGGGCCGATTTTTTTGAATTCTTTCACCCTTGGTAAGCTAGAATGTCTCTGAGGAACACAGGCTATATTTTATTTCCCTATTCCCAAGGGAACGGGAACTACGCGGGTGAAACCGCGCAGAACCGCTAGTTACGAATAAACTCAAAAACTAGGTACTCTGCCGATTTAAAAAAAAATTTTACCAATGGAAAGCTAAAATATCCCTGAGTAACATAACCTATATTTTATTCCTGTATTCCCACGGGAACAGGAACTACGCAGGTGAAATAGAACCGCTATTAACTAATACTAAAAAAATAGACAAGCGATAAAATTTTATTCTATCTTTGCTTCATGCAAAGGACATTTCTGCTACATCTAGCTCCGTGTATACCGAGTTTCCATAACACAAGTTCTTTGTTAAGTGACACCCGAGCTTTTATCTCCAAGTTAGCGTATAAAATCCCGTTATTAAGAAATTTGTAATTTATATGCGGGTTTAATGTTGGTTTTCATTTGCTCCCGGGTTTAAGATAACCTGTTATCTAAAGAGCAACTTTTATGCAAGATTTTAATAAGTATGTTCTGAATTACATTTAAATTCAAGTGTCCAGTGTGTTACTATAAATATTGTCCAACTGTAAAGCTATAAGATGAGTGAATAACTTTTTACCAGGATTTTACAAAAACTATATTACATGCATGTTCACGTTCAGAATTTCTATTATTTATGTATATATAAAATAATTTTCCTCGTCAAATAGGTATAAAATGACACAATAAATAATTATCTATGATCTCGTCAATCGTAGCTAATAATAAATAAAACACCAACATCGTCGATTGAAATAAATAAGAAGTAATAAATATAATGATGATTCTAGATGATCCTACAGCTAAATAGAAAGTTCCATTGTTTTTATAACAAACTAGTGGCCCGGGCAGACGTCGTTCTGCCACCGTATAAACCATCCCTGGACCCACTCTAACCCACACAAAAAGTTTCATCAAAATCTGTCCAGCCGTTCTGGAGTTTTAATCAGACTAACGAACATCAATTAATTTTTATTTATATAGATTATGTAATCCGTGACAGCCACATAAACAATAAAACGGGAATCCAAAGTACTTACTCCCGGAAAACTCTTCCGAGGACCCGGGAAATGAATATTTTATGATGAAAATTAATTAAACAACGAACCAGCACGGGCAAGAAAATAATTAGTTTTGCAAAACACAACCGAAACTCTTATTTACTCGTCCGAGTACTAAACGACCATCTATCCGTAATAAATTAGCGAGGAATAGCGAAAAAGTCCACGATTATTTGTTTGTTGTTGCCTTAATTCACAATATCAAAGTGCTATTTGTTCCCGCCTTAATTACATCACACAATTAATGGAACGTCATTTGCAAAAGCGAGAAACGGTCTTTTATTTTTTAAAAGTTAATTTCCTTAATTTGGATTCTTCCCTTTCGGCGCAACGAGCCGTTTTTTCTGTAATGAGAAAAAATTCTAGTTTTATGTGAATGTTCCTGATAATGATTGCGGTTGTGCCCATTGGCAATTACTGATGAGAAATTGACCCGATTTCGATTAACTTTGGTTAATACAGCGTATAAAAGTAACAGGTTAATATTGGTTCTATTAAAAACATAACGATAATAATATTCTATTTTAACATAGAATTTACGTTATATTCTCAGTAATTATTTATTTTCTAAATATAGTAGGTAGATTGCTACATTAAAATTTAAGGCTTACTACAAAATATTAATGCAATTGTAGAGTGAAAAGTAACCGTAATAACGAATCTATTGACACCTCATTCACCAAAATTGGTAAAGCAGTGTACTCGCTACGGTGGAACATGGATCTACTTACGTAGGTATACATAAAAGCAAACATTACATGAAGCGAGAGCGGGTCGGAAGTAAACATTTAACCTTGTGTGACAAAACAAAATTACAATAATACTGGTCATACCATTACAAAAATTAAAACTAACGATGTAACACCCCGAATCACATTTTAAAACAGTAAACGTAATTACTCCAATGTATCGCAGATTCCGCGCGAAGGAATGTTATTGGAATGCAGCCGATACGTGCACTTATGAATCATTACGCAGACACGAGGTGGCGCTGTACCGAACTCTGAATCGCGATATCAAGAGTCGCCGCGGAAACATGACCTTCGTCGATACATCTTGTTTTAGTTACTTCAAAACTCGAAGTCAATTCGTTTACGACAAGGCTTGCATTTGGTGATCGCGTCCTATTTGGAACGACCTACTGAGACCTGCCTACGTAGTAAACCGACTATATAGTCCGACTTGCATCCGCGGTTCGCGTCCTACTTGGAACGGGCTCGTGGAACAAGTTCGGCCAATAAATATCTTTTTGTTTGCTCACTTTGTGAAGTTTGTAGCAGTTGTAAATAATATACGTCCTGATAACTGTTATAAAAACGTATTTTCATTAAATAATACTACCAAGTATTACAACGATAATTAACGGAAACTCCAATTGTTCATTCTCTTCAAGAGCCATAAAAGGCAAATATTAGATATGACATTACATTAGCAAATAGATTACCTGAATAACTTTATGACGAGATAAAATCAAGATCACATCGTTTTGCCACGTTAACTTAACGTCTTTACGTGAAAACTTCGTACCTTCTACATAATTTATTTTCTTTTAAGTCTTCACAAGCAACTTGTGCACGACATAAACCAAAGCAACATCATGAAATATTCATATAAACATATACGCGGGTGTTTCAGTACATGTGCACAGTTTTCTTCAGCTTATAACATACTTATTCAACTTATTACAGTACCTAGCATTTACAAGTAAAATTACGGCAGCTTAAAGCATACATACTCGTACTTAATGTAAAGATTGTTATTTAGAATCCTGTGTAAATCCTGTTTAAAAATTTATTTCGAAAGAAATTACTCTTTTGTTTTATTTTATTTCTACACAACTGTACCTAATACTGCTAATACTTAATTTTTAAAAATACGTGTCTGTAACTGTACCTCCTTGGGGTTTTGCGACAATTCTCTTAGGTCGCACTTTAATGGCACCTACCCACCAACCCAGCCTATAAACAGGCTATAAACAATATTTGTCTTTTCTACAATTTATGTCAATTTTATCTTTCGAATCAATGGCGTTCAAGTAGGGAGCTCTACTCCTCTAAACCTACGGAAATCTCTCAGGTAGCGACACTTGAGTAGATGTCCTCTAAAATTGTGTTCAAATATTAACTATTTTTTGGCTTAGACTATATTGTTTGTCATGCCCAATAAACCATCAAACGAATACTAACCTCTCTTATCATTATAAGGCTACATAACCACTTCATTTATGTTCAATCCACACAATGGTCAATACATGAATTTATGAATTTTAAAATGAAATAAGTGTGTCTATTATGCCTAAGTTTTTTGCTTGCCTTTTAATTACGGTGAACATGTATGCACTGCGGAGGCTGTATTTTTTTCATCTGTACCACCATGTTTGATGTAAATAAAGAAATACTTATTCTATTCTACATGTAACCTTCATTAGTAATATGTCAATAGGTAACAGAAACATATATATCGGTAACGAAAAGGTATAATATGTATCTAACTCTATTGACTAGAAACCAGGACGGAAGATGCTAGAGATAGAATAGATCTGTCAATTTCGGCATCGTCTGGTAGCTGACATCAATAAGCTTGGCTTCCCTTAGGACCGCAAACGTCTGTTGAAGCAAACGGGCTTTCAAAACCGACTGGGGGATGCTCGTCATAGTTTACAAGGTAAATGCAGTAAGTCAATATACTAGCGCATCAGTTGTAATTGAAGTAGGTATACTTTGTAAATGGCTACAGAAATAATGTGTCTATCAAATAAGATAAACACAATAATCCGTAAAAAAAATTATCGTAAAAATTTATGTATTCACCTAAATAAAATAATAAACCGAATGGCTGACTACCGAATTAATCAACTTGCAGCCAAAACCGCTGAGTCTAGAAGCATGAAATCTTCACGGCTTTTGGAAATTTAAACAGGAACTTGCACCAAAACGTATGCAACGCGGGTATTTATCACCACATATTATAATTACTTTAAACAACAAAGTTCCCTCGCTACGTAGGTATGTCTGTTTGAACGCGATAAACTCAAAAACTACCGATTAGATTTTCATACGATTTTCACCATTGGACGGCATGATTCGTGAGAAAGGTTTAGGTTATTCATTATGGTTTTATGTAAATTAGCTGAAATATGACGGTGATTGTTAAAGATTTAGTAAAAAATATCATAAACCGAAGAGATGGCGTGTCACTAGTAGGTAATACTTTA
This sequence comes from Ethmia dodecea, assembly GCA_963855545.1. Classification (NCBI taxonomy): domain Eukaryota; kingdom Metazoa; phylum Arthropoda; class Insecta; order Lepidoptera; family Depressariidae; genus Ethmia; species Ethmia dodecea. The sequence goes on along the minus strand of OY979450.1, from coordinate 10,054,405 downwards.
AATGTATTTTTGGGACCATTTCTTGGCTACGAATTATAGCGAAAGTTTTTTTTTAAATATTTTAGAGAATAAGTGAAAAGGTGTTCAGAAATATTTCTGTTTTAGTACCTATAAGGACGATAAACCACTGTTATTAAAAAAATAAAATTATGTTATAATCGTATAATCTAATTGGGTATCAGTAAGAACAACAAAAGGTTTTCAAAATATAAATATCGTTAATGCTTTTCAAATATTAATCAACAACCATAATTCATCAATCATCAAACAGCCCACTGCTGAGATAAGAATGTTTCCTCACTTATGAAGCAGTATAGGCCAATATCTACTACGCAAGCCCACCGCGGATTGGAAGATGTTGTTAGGTTAGTGGCCAACTAACTGTCAGAATTTTTCAAGCCACGCAAAAGGTATCTGACATCACTTAACGATTTCCATTGTGCGTAAACACAGCGAAAACCGGAAACAACTGTTTAACGTGCCCTCCGAAACACGGTAGGCGCGTTAATACCTTGAATCGCAGAAAATAAGCAGCTCCATTTGGTCACAGGGTAAAATCAAATCGACAGAAGCAAATGAAGCGGATACGAAAAATCTGGCACATTCGTTGTGGTGCTATATGTATTGTACCTAATTGTATTGACACATTGCGTCAATACGAAAAACGAGTAGGTACTTGACGAATATTTTTAGTAGGTATAAGTACTCGCAATTAAGATATAAGCTTTTGACAAAGTAACTCATCCGATTAGACATCATGACGCGATTGTGTAACTATGTAAGTATTTCAATGAGAAAAACGTCGCTTGAAAAGCTATTTTAGGGTGTACCTAAAGTATTATTAGACACCAATTTTATATGTTTTGACCTTACAGAGCACATCTGTTGAACTGCCATCCATCTCTTTTCTCAACAGGCAAATTGTTTGAGAAACACATGTACAACTTCTGAAAGAAATAGTAGTTTGATCGATGAGGGGGCATTATTAGTGTTAACTATTACGATAAGAGGTCGTTTTAATAGTAGGAAAGTAGGTACTTCGCTGTAAGTCACAGTCACAGATACGTTATAAAGCAGTTTTATTTTTTAAATGCTATGACAAACTAATTGAATATTTTAACAGAAAAGCCAAAAAAATATGATATTAGGCATTGGTCTAAGTCTAGTGTAAGTAATAGACTTAAATATCCTAATGATTCTATGTTTTAATTTCAAATGATGGATAAAGGGATACACCTATAGTCAACTTCCGTGTTAAAACACAAGGTAACTGATAAAAAAATCAATAGATAGCAAAGTAGCTACAAGGACTAGATAAGTGAAGCTCCGTCACAACGAAAATTTATGTCGTACTAGCCTGTAAATAAATCCTTAATGCCTAAGTCACTTTCTTTTCATTAGACGCTAGACATCTATCGAAGACATCTCAATCTACTAGTAAGTGCTTATATTCGTTTAAAAATCCAGGATGTAGACATCTATCGAAGTGGACCTCTTAATCTACTAGTAGTGCTTCGATAACCCAGGATGTTTCCTGGGTAAAAAGAAATCGATTCTGTTTTGTATTTACGTACATACTTTTTGCTTTGTCAAATAAATAAATACGAAGATAATATGTCATCAAGGTTCAGTAGTGGGGCTTTTGACGCTACTCCTTGCGAAACTTAGTAGTAGGGCGTGACTCCCAAGCTAAATTACAAAGCGCTAATGTTTTGTTTGCCGGACAAAAGAAAAAAATACGTACTTACATAATTTTTTAGTAATCTAACTTGAAATTTAGCTAACATGCGCTCGATGAAAATCTATAATGAAAATGGATGGATGAATGTTTGTTACTCTTTGTTACACAAAAGCTTTGTACCTATAACACAAAGACCCCGGAACGCGGACGAAGTCGCGTGCAAAAGCAAGTAGGTAGGTACATAATATTTACGCCAAAAACGTTACCTTCCTTCAAATGCATTTCGGTAAAAAGGTATAAGTAATCAGCTCGAAATTTCAAGCCTCATGTTTTAAGTGTCTATATCGATAAATTCCACTAGGCAAGATAATAACTAACTATATATATTTGTTATCACCCGCGTAGTTCCCGTTCCCATGGGAATACGGGGATAAAAGATAGCCTATGTTACTCTCTGAAGTCTCTGATAATGTAGCTTTCCATTGGTGAAAGATTTTTTAAAATCGGTTTTTTTAAATTTTAAACAGAGATTAAAATATAATAGGACATAGAGGGGGCATTGGGAATATTTTCATACAAAACTTTGAGGCATGTTTGAAGCTCAAGCGTCATGTCAGTTAGTATGAACGCGAGCTGTCATTCGGTAGAAATTGTACTAGACTTATTCCACTTGGAATAACTTTTGGCTTAAAATTTTCCTCGCTTTTTCCCCTGTATGTCCTATTATATTTTAATCTCTTTGGTTACAAACAAACTGACTTTCGCATTTAAGTATAATATTGGTTAGGTTACTAAGACTCGTGTCTCAGGTGCAAGTTTAGTACTCTATGGTCGGCGCCTAGTACTTGGCAGGTTGAACCGATAAAGGCACTGGAAGAAAAATTCTATTCAGCGCATTCCGTTTCCGAACGAAAGTTCTCGGCTCGGCCATTGTGTTTTCCAGACGATGCATATTATTTCGCCTTTTATTTTCCGCGTTTTCGAAGTATGTTTTGTATTTCGAACACTTCTTATTTCACTTACGACAACTTATAAGCATATTTTCATTTGATTCTAGCTATTGTCTCCCACTTCGACCGGATTACGGAACATACATAGAAATAAAGATGCAGCTGGGTAACGAATTAAGCAAATAGATTAAAATACTATTATATTTTAATCTCTTTGGAATTAAGTTAACAAAATGTTTGTAAGTAGGTACCTACTTACCTCCAAAAATGAAAAGAAAAATAGTTTTAAATCTCGACAACATTGTAACAAGATACTTTCCTCTCCCAAATCACTTATCAACGAGGCAGTTTGTCAGGACAGTATTGAGGAGAACTATGCGTAGGTATAGTCTACCCTATCCAGGCACGAATCTAGTATAGGTACGGGAGACGTGTAGACTCCATAATTTTAGTATTATACTTACCCGTTTTTTTTATTTACTGTTGTAGTTGTTTTTTATTCAAGCAGATAATTTTACGTCAATAGACGAAGACGGAAGACTATATACTGCACTCACAAACAAAATTGAATTAGTTAAATAGGTGAAACTAGAACCTAAGTGCAGAAAAATTTTGAGTATCGAATAATGAATCGATTGACCCCTCATTCGTAAATCGTATAAGTAGTTTCGACACTACGGTGGAACATAGGTACATACATACATAGCTAAGCCCTTCCTTTTGGATTTGCCGAAGTCGGGTAAAAAAGCAGTCTTGTAGATTTATCAATGGATTCATGTATTGTAGTAAGACCGATCTTTATGCTAATTAATAAAGAACTATGATCGCTTAAACGATTCTTTGAAACAATATTTACAACTACGTAAAGCACCGCGGTCTGCCAAGACTAATTATAGCAGATACTTCACCAAACTAACCAATCTGCATGTCGTGTCGTGATCCCCCAAAGCGGCCCTGTCCGGCCGCTATTATGGAATAAAATTTCATAGAAAGCTTCGCAAACAAAGCCTTGATGGAGCGGGCCATTAGGCCCATGCATAAATTGTTAGTTCGGCGACAGCCCCCACGCGAAGCGACAGCACCTTGTATCACAATATTTGCTCGTTTTTCGCGCTCAATTTCGCACAATGATGCCAATTTAGAAGATGTTTCTGGATCTGCTGTTTGCGCTCGGCGGTTGTTTTAAATGGGAAAAGTCGGGGTTCCAAAACGATAATAAACAGAATCCATTTTCTTATTTTTGTTTTTTATAAAGTAGTAATTTAGTTGATATAGTTTTGGTGCCGTAAAAAGCATTAAAGCGTCAGAGATTATTGCTTGTACATATTATAGGCGAGGCAGTAGCCAAGAAATCTGAAAATGTCAACTTATGAGTACAACAGTAGGTACAGCAAATTTTGATTTATGTGACTTGTTAGTATCGTAATGTGCCTTGATAGCTTCTTGACATAGAGCCCTAGAGAAATATCATAAATTCGTCCTTACTAAATTGTGAATGCGAAACTAACACTGTAGGTATGTCTGTTACTTGCTAGGACTTACATTGTTAGGGCTTTTAGAACGCGAATGAACTCTCGACTGCATGTTTTTTATATGTCTGTATTTTAATGATTCTTTTTCGTTTGGTAGATCATACTTCAGAGGTAGTCTCATTTAAATTTTATCAGAATCAGTTGAACGGTTTTCAAGAATTCAACAAAAGTCTAAAAAAATGATACATCGACGATATTTTTTTGTGTTTCGTTGAAGTAGTTTTTTTACTCTTTAAAGTTATTTGTTATTTTCCTGTTATAGTCTGCTACTTGTCATGTCCTTGAGCAACAAAAGGTCAATAAGCTGTCCGAAAAACTCTCAATTTTGATTAGCGGGAGACTTGTGCAGTTAGTCATCTCTCAGTCGCTCTCTGCGAATCTTTCCGCTAGAATTTGTTGTCAATAAGTAAGTCCTAATGCAGTTACTGGAATCAACAATAATTACTATATGATTCCATACACATCTCCACAACAATACATTTATGTAATACTTCACAACAATACAACAAAGAAAACATAAGTAAGTTTGTAAGTACATTCATTTACACTATTTACAGATAGACAATGTCCTCCAGACGATAATATTTAAATGAGAGTCGTAATTTAACTACGTACAACTAAAGTAAGTCAAAACATCTGTAACTTTTTGCATGTTTTTTTTTTTATTTGGAACTATACTTTATGTTTAAAATCTTACGTATTCAAACATTTATAAAAAAATATAAAAGTTTAATATCCCATTTTGGGAGCTACCTAGTACCTACACGTTGAGCCAGAATCATTTTAAATTACTTCCAATTTAATCATAGACCATAAATTACGATTGAAACAAGAGCCATCAATTCTAAGAACAAAACAATGTATTCACTATTCAAAACAATAGTGAATACTAACGACATTTTTATAATCTCCATCTCATCCATTAGAATTGTTATTTCAATCTTGTTATTGGGGATGTTTATTTCAATTAAATTACGTCGTGTTCTTTAATATCGTTTTTAAATTCTATTATTATTTGGATCTGTAACAACAAAAAGCTTAGGTAGTCATATATACTTCCCGCCAAATAAAATCCAAAACAGGTTGTACAGTCAAGAGCACGCTAAGCTTGACACTTTGGACTTTGACCCGGCCCTGTATTCTATGGCGCACAGTACAAATCAGAGCTCAGCTTAAACTGGTAGTGTCAAGCTTGATTTGCTCTTGACTGTACTTAGCGAAAGGTGTGTTGTCATTAGGTGAGTCAATTTTATGTTTTCTGATAAAAAGTATGTATGTAGGTACTTACATTAGAAACTATTTAGTGCTATGTACTACTAAATGTAACTAACCAAATAATGAACTTAATAACGATTGCCAAAAAGTAAATTCAAAGAGTTGTATTTTTATCTCAGGTAGGTAGGTTTACAAATAGTTACGTGGTTTACTTAAGATGTTTTTTTTGCACTGAAAACATCCATATTGTACTACAAATATAAATTAAAGATGTACCTACTCCAAAGAGTATCGTGTGGAACCAGGTGGTTATTGTCTGTTGACATCCTTAATCGCGATCAAGTTAATTTTGCCGTATATTATTGCTGACGTTAACGTCGGTCAATAGAGAGAACACTGACCGTTTAATAAATGCCACGCAAAGACTACTCCGATTCGAATTATAAATAGACAGTGAGTAGGTACCCAGACGGTAAATTTCTTTTTTTACTGTCAATTGCACTTTTCGTGGTCTATGCCAATGACGAGTAAAAATATAAGTAATCATAAAATGTCTGCACGTCAGTGCACACGATTCAATGGGTTTATTTGTTGTAGGTCGCACTAACTAGCGCTGGTTGACAAATTGTCCTCCGGCACATTGTATGGTAACAAACTGACAAGGCGATCTTATCTGCATGTTTGTTTTCAGAGGCGGAATAAGGTCAAGTTTATGACGACAGCGTAGAAGGAAAGTATCTGAATATTTTACCGTGAAAAAGTGTGACTATACATTTGTAAGAAAGATATAGAGTTTTGTGACAATACTCAGATATTTTCGAGAAAAGTGTCATATATGTATAATAGAGTAGCTGGCAGCATAAATTTACAAATATTATCTCAAACACCTCTAAAAATAATTGTTTCGGTATTGAATTGAAAATAAAGGATTTAAACAAATGTATATTGTTTTTTTTTTGTAGCTGATGGAAATTTTAAAGTAGGGTTACCTACTAGGCCATGTAGAGTATCGTATAACATTACATTATAAAATAACATTTTTATTTTTAATGCCAGCGTCCAATACCCAGTAACTTATTGCATCCCTGTAGAGTCCACCCGTGGCCAGTGGCTCGCAGGAAACACTGTGATTTAGGATCGTTACAGACCTGTCTCACTGGAGGTCTGTAATGAATACTTTATGTACAACAACTCCACTTAATGTATGTTAAGCACACTTTGTATACCGCTTGCTAACGTTTATATTATAATAAACTTAGAAACTTTTTACAGTTCCGTAATTACTAGGAATCTTTGTACATCTGAAATTGTATGCGACCGATTGTCGCGACGCTATAGTTATAATAATTGCGTACGGAAGAATAAGAAATCAGTGTAACGGTATTCTTGTCCAAACAACTGTAGCTTGAGTGTTTTGATTGGCCGATTTAATTTCTTTTTACGTGTTTAGTGATCTAATTATAACACAAAGTAGCAGTTTTATTATGTAGAATCGAAACGTTCAATATATTAAGTACCTAACAAAATTATTCCACGTTACATTCTGCAGCAGCCTGTCGGTTCTTCTAGCACAAGCCGACGAGCAGACCTGACAGACGCTGTTCTGTCCAAATCCCAAAAAAGAAAACGAGAAATTTTTCTTACCATAAAAACCGAATCAAACATTGAGAACATTTTAAAAAATGACTCTTTTGTTTGTAAAGATAATGCCTACGAATTCTTATCAGAAATGCATCAAAACAATAGTTGATATTATAACACATCTTCATACAGAAAAATGTATTGTATGTATTGTTTTTTACAAAAAGAACTTCGTTATTTATTAGTGCTAACCTACTCGTCCTAGCAAATTAACTCCATAATAATCTTACACAAAATGCAAACTCATCTTCCTGTATGAAGCCGTTAGTAACTCCATTTACATTTTCACCGCATTCAAACCATATTTTACAGTTGACTTTTCATTAGCATTATCAATTATTAAAATAGAGTCGGTACTAAATATTATGAATTTGCATAACAAATTCATAGTTGTGGCATCAAATAGTTTTATGATACCTTATCTATGGGGGAGTAAGGTTTATTTTGATTTGTAGTAAGAGTTACATCGTTAAAAGGGTTATACTTTCGCCCACGCAGCGTCCGAACGCACAAGAACTTAATTAGTCGCTTCTCAACACGTCTCTATGTTATTTATTATCGGACACACAATTCGTTTGATTGTATGCATACCTCCTAAGTCGACAACTTTCCAAAGAAGACAAATGACCGCGACATTTAAATGAAAAGGGAATAATTAACATCCAATATGGGATAGCTTACAAAAATACACATAAAAAAGTAAAATGGATTGCGTGTCGTTCATTTTATCGGATTACGTAACAGATAGATAATAAATTAAGGCCAGATTCGGTTATTCCGAGTTTAGCGGGGTTTTTATATTATTACATGAAACTTGTATGTTGCGTGAAGGAAACTAAACTAAACTAAAGGAGAAAAGAGCGAAATAAATATTCCCGACACTTGGTATCTGTTTGGGTCAATAAGTTAGTAGAATTGGTTGTATTTATTACAAAAATAATCTAACTCTACTCGATACTCGAGTCTCTAGGGACGAATTAGGTGTAATACTATATCGGCGATATATTATAATAAAAAAACGATAAAGAATACTCGGAATCAAAGAGTATAACAATACAACCAGACAGATATGCCTATTTATTATCATGTAATGTCAGTTGTCTCTGCCTACCCTGATAAGTAAAAGTCGTGTTTGTACGTATGAACGTGGCCAACTCTACAATATTATTATATCTAATTCGATATTTTAGGCTAACAAAGGCGGTTTTCTAGAGCTCGAGCCTAAATCAACACGTTAGGAGAAAGGTACAAGAAAATTGGTGTAGAGACGAACACAGGTAGGTACGTATATAATCATTAATTGTGAGCATGTAAACCTACCATTATTTACATTACAAACCAATTCAGTTAGCTAGAATTGACGTAGGTACATAATTAAGCGTTTCTTAGAATAATATAGAAATTGGATTTTTCTTTGCTAAGTATAGACAGTAGGTAGGTTGTAGTATTATTACTACTTACGGTCACTTAGGTCTCCCATTTCTCTTCATATCATCTCATATGTGTATCGACGTATTTCTCTAAATATAATTTTAAAAACAAAGGTAAAACTTTTACTATTTAACAATGCATAGAGTAATTAAGTATGAATTTCTTAACAAGACCGAGCTCGAATATGAGATGATATGAAGAGAAATGGGAGACCAAAGTGACCGTAAGTAGTAATAATACTACAAGGTATATTATCGCTAACAAGAAACCTGTTTTTGCTTCATAAATCTTATCCTGTACATGCGTACCATTTTCATTATTATTCTGATAACTTTGCAATCTGTTTAATTACAAATATTACAATTAATATATATGAAGCCACATATTTGAAATTATGAACCATCACTTCAGAAATACTGATTAGGTAAGAGCCAAGCAGCGGGTTCCCTCGGGAAAAATACATAAGCTATTATCTTAACTTAAAGTTGTTTCATGAAAAAAAAAAAAAAAAAGTAAATAACACATTACACATACATATATACACTCACACACCCCCAATACACACCAACACCCAATTAGTGGATAGCTTGACCACCTGTGATTGGCCAGCTATCCAATCCCAAGACACTATAATAGTATCGTAGGGCTAGTTGAGTTGAGTTGAGTTGAGTCAAGTAGAATGACCTTTTGTTTACACACACCCACTCACCTCTCATACACACGCATCCCCCCAACACACTCAGTTCCTACACACTCATTCACTCTCACGCACAACCATACACATACATATGAACACGCACACACTCTAATTATTATACAATAGTAGATTAATTGTACAAACATAAATTCTGTGTTACCGACACCCAATTGTGAGGAGCGCTGACTCCTATGATACAGGGCATCCTAGTTTAGGAGTCAGAGATCCACCTAATTAAACAGCCACCTAATGTAACCCAAGTACCTATGCACTCTATTGTATTGTATACTAGGCTTAAATTTTGAAATAAATATTATTATTATTATATTATTATTATTATCTAGACCGGACGAGTAAAATCAGCTGTTTTAGAACTATTCGTCTGATAATCTTGAAATTCTCTTCTTTACACTTGCACTTGTGGAAGTTACACGTAATCTCTCACGCCTTTTATCCCCGAGGGGGTAGGCAGAGGTATTCCATTACTGGATATACCCACATTTCACGAGATATATTGGACCCCTAAACGTGATAGGTGGTGAGCCCATCGCCGGACCGGGTCTGTTTACACATGTCTCAGAATTAATTCTGAGACCTGCGGGTTTCCTCACGATGTTTGCCTTCACCGTCGAGCTAGTGATAAATATGTACGTAAGTTTTTGAAAAACTTACGTACATATTTATTTATTTGAAGTAACACGTGGACATCTTAAAACATAAAATACGTGGTTTAGATTGGTCCATCACAGCGCGTCCCAAGCTTAAAAGAAATGCATCACCTCTATCTTTACCTGCATATCTCAAACTTCCTGATTTATTATTCTTCTCTTTATAAACCCAAGAAAAAAAGAAGGTTCTCAAGTCAACGCGTAAGTAACTAGGTATTTTTATGTTTTTTTTAATTAGCATGTTTTTTATTTACTTTATATTTTTGATCGTTTTTTAAAGTCTACTTTATTATAAGCGGAAAGCTCAGTTGCTAAGCGAAAGTGAATCAAAATAGAGTTAAGACGTCTCTGCGTGATTAAACGGTTAAGTCGACCATCCCAGCAAAGTTACTCGCGGAACATTGCAAAACGTTCGAGCGATCTATCTAAACGAGCCTTCCTCCGTGATCGCTTCACATCCTGCTGGATCACTATCTTTATTACTAATGAACGTTATTTAGACCCCAGTGGTTAAGTTGTTACGGGTTAGATAACTAATATTAAAAACAGGTAAGAGCTCTCTCACAAAAATGCGACGCAATGCGGTTTTAGACGCATAAAAGCATGCGGAAGAAAATAAGATGCTAATGGTGGTTAACTTCTTTTTTAATTAACCGTACCATAGTTTCTCGCCAGTAGATAACACAATGTGATATGCAGGTTTTATGAATTGTAGATAATAATATAGCAATCTCAGACAGCAAATAATAATTGCGGATGTTTTAAATTCCAACGCATTCGCATTTATTATATAATGAAGAGGAAAATTGATGTTTATTTACATACAATCCGGTTTCTCAGAATACTTGTTCCACAGTTTTAATTATCGCGATATAAATTTGAGAAACGACAAGCAAGGACAACTTGTCTGTATAAGATGGATAATCCCGCTATGATGCGGAACATAATTATTTCGAAGACCGGTTTCCGTGGGGCTTTTCAACTTTATATAATAACTAAATTATTTCACTTAAACTGTACAAGTATACCTATTCAATGCCTGCCAAAGTAAGTAGGTAATAATAACCATCTATTGCATTCATCTACACTAATAATATTTTAAAGAGGAAAGATTTGTATTTTTTTTGTCTGACCAAATTCTTTAACTAATAGAAAACTACAATAACCCTGAGTAACATAGGCTATATATTACTCCCGTATTCCCACGAGAACGGGAACTAAGCCGGTGAAACCGCACAGAACCGCTAGTATATTTATAAAGAAGATAAGGAAGTCGCTACAAAAGCTTCCTTACGTTGGAATGTAAGTAGGTACCTACCCAATTATAACACGGCATGATTGTTTTTACTTAAAAAAAAGACGTGTGGCACTCGGGGACTGCCGCGGTAAAGCTATTGCATAGCATTTTGTATCAACAAGACTGCCGAAAAGAAACGACGTTAGACAATGCACGGCCTTCAAGCCACACGGGTGTTATTTAAATGGTTAGCAGAGTATTCGTAGTGGTGGTAGTGGTAGTGGGAGTGGTGGTGGTTGTAGTGAGGGTGGGTGTGGGAGTGTGAGGGTGTGTGAGTGGGAGTGGGAGTTGGAGTGGGCGTGGGAGTGGGAGTGGGGGTGGAAGTGGGGTTGGGGGTGGGGTGGGAGTGGGAGTGGGAGTCAGAGTGGGACCCGGACTCGGACTCGGACTCGGACTCGGACTCGGACTCGGACTCGGACCTCCGTGCCCGTCGGAGTGGGGAGCGTGAGGTTTTTTTCGTTACGGAATTTCTGGATTCGGTCCCCGCGCTCAAGGCCCTCGATAGAAGCTATGCAATAGCTTAATAATGAATAATAAATGTAAATTCTGTAATAAGATCCTTTAACATTCGTCTGCGAATGTAGCATGCCAGTCTGTTTTTACAATTAAGTAATGATGAATTCCTTTAAAATATATGTTGGATCAGAATAAACATAGCCTGTTCTTCTCTGGGACAACGACTTTTCTCTGAACAGTTTTATGGTCACTTGGACATATTTAAAAACCTAGGTAACTATAAAGTTCTACGATATACGTTACGTACAAAGATATTTAAATGTAGTAGGTATGTTTATTTGTTGAGGTATGTTCTTTTAAGTAAAAATTGTCACAACTATCCTCGGTCTCCCCCTACTAGGATATAGAGCTGCAAAAAGCGATAAAAACGTTATCTAAAACTTTCTAAGTATCAGTCTAGTGTGATACGTCCCAACGACAGCTCGCGTTCGTACTGGCTGTATGAAAATATTCGCTACGGCCGCTCTATGCCCTAGTATAATTAAATCTCTTTGGTAATGAGATTTGGATTAGGATTTTGTCCGCTTCGGTCGCAATAGATATACTTTGTTATATTTAACTTTGCATAAGAACATAAGCCACCTCCAATCACTTAAGTTTCCTTCATAAATCTGGCAGTCGGCTTCCTCATAGTAAATTGGCTGTCTACGTCGCTAATCCCGCGTGTGCATCAGAGCGTCGCATCTAAAAGGGATTACTTACGTGACGACATTTTATCGGTTCATAAACGTCGAACCCTCTTGTTCCCGTAATGAAACAGCGATAACTTAGAAATGAGTAATGATTTCTTTATGGTATGATAGCTCAATTTATATTTAAGTGATTTCAAATAAAAGGAGTTTCTACATTCGGTTGTTTTTTTAATGTTTCTTACCTCAGAACTCCGTCATTTATAAACCGATTTCATTGAAAGGATATATTCAGATTGGTATCTACCGTTTTTATCAAAATCCAGTTCTGATGATGGAATCCGTAAGGTATTGAGAGAACTCAAGTTTTGTATAGCCTACCTACTTATCCTATACTTAGTTTAGTGATTTTGATATTTTTAGCAACATTTCAAACATTTGCATTCAGTTTTTAGGGTTCCGTACCTCAAAAGGAAAAAACGGAACCCTTATAGGATCACTTTGTTGTCCGTCCGTCCGTCCGTCTGTCAAGACCCTTTTTCTCAGGAACGCGTGGAGGTATGAAGCTGAAATTTATATCAATTACTCAGGTCTACTGTCCCTTGAAGCTGTGAAAAAATCAAACTTCTAAGCCAACGCAATCAAAAGATACAGCCGTTTATGCCGCAAATTTTCGACACTTGCAAGGGAATCAAAACCTACAGGGTGCTTCCCGTGAACTCAGAATCTTGAAATTTGGTACGAAGCAACGTCTTATAGCATAGATAAAGGAAAAATTACGAAAACCATAAATTTGCAAGGTTGTACGGAACCCTCGGTGCGCGAGTCCGACTCGCACTTGGCCAGTTTTTTTAAAATAGGTATATTATTATTTCAGTCATAACTCTCTGAAGATACATCTGCTTAGATGTAATAACAGAGAGTTGAATAAATTTATCTATAAATTGCATGCCTTATAGACCGAAGAGTGCCTCTCGTATTGTCTTTAATCAAAATAAAACTTTTTTAATCTTGTTGAACACTTGTTATTTTGTAGGTAAGTATATCCCATCATAAGAAACAAATCACAAAGATTTATCAAGACATTTTATTTGACAGCTGCAGCTGTCTAGACTTAGTGGTTCCACAACAGTCTAGACTATTTCTTTTATTATCAGTTCTTAATTACCTCCCCGCAGCGTAGCTCTCAAATTGAAACAAGTACGTATCTATTGTCAAGACGTTGCAAATGAAGTCACAGGTGCATTGACCGTTGTCAAGGGGGGCCCTATCGATTTTTACCCGAAATATTCGCTTCATCGCTCTCAATGATTAGGGGACGTAAAGAACAGATAATTATTTTGCTTAACGACTGCCACGCTTCAAAGACAGATGTTTGATTCGCTAAGTATTATGCCTCCCTTTTACGTCAGACAAGACACCATTATAATTACTTATTGCCTTTCGTTACGATCGCGTTCTTTCCATAAAATATTTTTTATGTGAATAATAAAGAGCATATAATTAAATTTTAACTTCTAATTCAGAAATATGGGCTTGTTTAATGTCCGTAATCGTAAACTCCACGAAAATGAAGGATATTTATTAAATAGGTAGTGTAGCTACATACTACTTTTTTAAATTTCATGAGTCATAATAATGAGCGTAAGTCTTCTGTCACGCAACAAACGAAATTATATTTTTTAACTCGTAAATTCGTGTAATTGATATAGATAAAGTTAAAATACGGGCCCGATCCGACTGATAAAACAACGCTCGCCTCAAATGTGTCCGCAAGGTGCAATACTGTATTAAATTATACACCTGAACCTTCATTAGCTTTATAATTAATTAAGGCACCTGGCGTTGCGTTACGTAGCCTATAATATTTTGCGGCCTTACCACATTTTACCTGTATTTCAAAATAAATGTGGGTACTTTATTCTCCAGTTCTTTTAAGTACCTACAGAAACTGCTGCTTGCTCTAAATTAGTACTGTCATAATTATTACTGTTTTCGGCAATGAACCAAATAAACGTATAGTGCTTCGGAAATTCAATAATAAAATCATCGTGGCTAGGGCTAATAATATACAACAATACAATAGGGCTAATAAAATTATCATGGTTTACCTACCTACTTTAATTAAACCTAGACTGCATGGGTTGTCGCTAATGTCGGATATAAATGTCGTTACGTTAAAATGTAGATATGATGTGTCAATATATTTTGATTATATCACACGACTCCTTTCGATCTCTAACAAAAATGTATTGTGAAGTGACTTCGTGTAACAACATTATACTAATACCTACTTAAGTAAGTATATTAAGTAGGTACACTTATGTTACGCTTTGGAAAAAGCTTTTGAGTACCTTAAATCAGCATATTAAGCCATTTACATGAATAACATAATAAATAAATTAGAATTTTATTCAGAAAACCTAAAATGGAGTCGTAAATGTCAACTTACCAGTTCCACACCAGTCTAATCTAGACGCTGTTTTTTTATTTATTAAAATATGGCGGTTTCGACAGTAAAATAATGGGATATATTAAAAAAAAATATTGAGATTTAAAATTGTTCACCTACGCTAGTCGAATCTGCCCTTTGCCAGTTACTCGAACAGCTTCTAGGGTTTTGTTACTCAAGCGGTTAAATCTCAAGACGTGACAGACGAGCACAAGGGCCGGTAAATCATTGTATCTTGCTCTTCTCGTAATTAAGTATTCTGTTATTTTAGATTCGAGTTGTTAGTTTAATCAACCACTAAGCCTTTATTGTAGAAGTAATCCGCATATATGGTAGCGAAAATTGCAATCTCAACTATTATATCGATTTGATCATGTGTGTAATATAGGTACCTAACTACTCTATACCTACTAAGTAATAGATAAACAATACCTGAATGACAGAGATAAATAAATAAAATAAATAATAGGTATCTATTTTATTTCGGAAGTTATACTTATCCACTAGCACAGTGAAAATCAACATAGTTATATAAATTATTAAGGATTTCTGCTTAGCCTGATGGTTGACTGGTAGATAATGGCTTTAGGCATTTAGTTCGCTATGTGTACGTTTTCCAGGTACATGAAGTTAAATAAATTAAAAAAAAACATACAAAACCGTCCTTAACATTAACATTATGCTCATCAAGTATTGCTAGATCCATTCTTTTGATTTATTCCATATTCGTCCAAATAATTTTTTTAGAAAACTCGACCTTAGATAAAAAAAATAAAGCGCCGTAAAGTTAGGTCAGTTTCACAATAATAAATACATATATACTTACGATGAATATTGTTATTGGATTATAAACCATAAAAAACTATTACAAGCTTGTCAATGGTGCAAAGTCAGGCCTTTGACCTGCAGTAAAACGTGAATCGGTTAACGACAAGGACTATGAAAACCGGTAGGTATGTATCTTGGTAATTAATTCATAGACACAGAAATAAGCGAGTATACAATAAAATTCATGATGTTATTAGACTATTCGAAACTTATTTGCATACTTTGAATGGCAACCGGAATTTCCAATCAACCAATCTAAGCACCGTGACTAAGAATTATTGTGTGGTTCTTATTGTTTTTGTTTGGCTTTAAAAACTAGAACAGTTAGGTGGCGTGACCACTAGCCTAACACCATCTTGCCCATAGTGAGCTCGTGTATTAATTACGGATCGACACTTGGTAGTGACTGGAATATGATGAATTATCGTGTTTTCTATTACGATAAAGCCATCATCCTAAATATCTATTCCAAGACGTCAGTAGGTAGGTACCTTTCCTTACGCATTAGATATGAGAAATAAGTCAATAATCTCCCAGAAGAATCAACAATGAAAAAGCTTGCATCAAGTAGGTCAACAAGCCACACAAATGATTTTTGATGTTGTCTCGCAAAAGTTTTACCATGCTTTCCCTAAATAGTTAATTAATTAGATTCATGTAATTCTTTACCACACGTTTGCGTTAGATCTGACCTACTACTCATGAGCTAAAAACTAGTCACAGACTATTTTTAAAATAAGCAGTGATAGAGCTGGACACTTTCCAATAACTGTGTACTGAGATCGAACAAATAAAATTCTTTAAAATTTGCGTAACTCGCTTTTCAAGTCATTTTAAGACTTGCAGAATAAAAAGTTCTTACCTTATGTATTTTCTTAAGTTGTCATAAATTTCATCAATTGATCTCGTCAAATTTAACCGTGAAAACATAATAAGTAATCAAACTTACTATCGCATTGATAATATTAGAGTGGAAGTGGATTCGAATTCTGTACCTACTGCTACGCTTCATGAAAATAATTAATACCTATTTCTATTCATGTTAGCTACTTCTATTATTTGTTAAAGAGCTCTTGAATTGTGACAATGACCCCAATTTACTCTATTAACCTTTTGTGTGCTGGTAATGTAGATGTACTACGCTCTGAGCAATTGTCAATTTTATTTATTGTGTCGATTGACAATTTACGTTTAGTTACAAAGAATTAGAGTCAGTAAGCACAATATTTTATGACCAATTTGGCTAAGTGGTAATCATAAATATTTGACTCAAATCGGTGTACCTACATATTATTTTACTTAATTTATTCCACGTTTTTTCTAGAGGTAATTCTTAAGGTGACCTAGATTGGCGCCAAATCATGCATGTGGTCGTATCGAGTGGTTTTATATAGACATCAATATTTAAGTGAAGCGTTACGTAGCGTAATTTTGTTCCCATCATGTCAACAAGCAGAATGTGACTGAATCGGGAAAGTCTATTTCCGCTGTAACAATATTACCGAGTGATGGAGATCAATCAGACAGTATTAGTGCAACACGTGCTATGGACAGTATGGCGGGAAATTATTGATTCGCGCCTAATTTCCGGCCGATCGCCGATCGCCGTGTCGGCTCTGCGGGCGGTAGGCGGTGCTGTGTAGGGTTGGCGATACGATAAAATATTTGTTAAATAGCATTTAATACCTATGCGACCCACCTCGACCTTGCACGGGTGAACTTTAAAAAAAATCTTAGATACAAATTAATGATATAAAATAATAAAGTTAAATATTCTTTGTAACTATATTAAAATATATTTACACGTGGCAAAATTTATCAAAGAATAACGGAGGTTGAAAATAAAAGAGTTTTTCTTAATTTACTTAACAATGAGATTGTAAAAAAATGCTTTGTAATGAAAATTATATTTTTTCTCTATTCAATGCTCGTATATTAATATTTGACATTATTCATTCAATTATCTTAGACTAGCGACCCGCCCCGGCTTCGCACGGGTGCAATGCTAGCACTAAAACCTTCCTCTTGAATCACTCTATCTATTAAAAAAAACGCATCAAAATTCGTTGCATAGTTTTAAAGATTTAAGCATACATTGGGATATAGGGACAGAGAAAGCGACTTTGTTTTATACTATGTAGTGATGTTGTAATCATCTTCTTAACATAGGTATATCTAAACAATAACTTTTAACTCATAGAAATAATTGAAATAAATAGTATTTGTTACATGTGGTAGGGAATAGGGTATTACATACCTAATATAGTATAAGCCATAAAATGAAATACCTACACACTTGCCTTTATTTATCATAAAAAATGTTTGAATCTCTGGCTCTCTACATAGAATCCATCTAAAATGAAAAACTTTTGTAGGTGATATTATATAAATATTTGATGAAAATATGCAGCACCCATTTCCGATTGAGTGGGCAATTTCGGGACGGTGACAGCCCT
The DNA here is from genome assembly GCA_963855545.1 of Ethmia dodecea. NCBI lineage: Eukaryota > Metazoa > Arthropoda > Insecta > Lepidoptera > Depressariidae > Ethmia > Ethmia dodecea. Next base: position 10,036,412 of record OY979450.1, on the reverse strand, counting down.
GGACTGAAGGCGTGGATGCGGTGAGGGTTGTGCCCCGGCACAGGTGAGGTCACTATTAACTGCGAATCCGAAACCAAATCACTCTTAATTGCCAATCAAAATCGAGTTACGTACGAACTGCTTTCGAAAAAGATTTCTTATGGCATTCGAGTATACATGTATACTTACATGAATCATCATCAACCCGTAACAGTCTACTCCTGAGCTAAGGGTATTTGGATTCCTGAGGAAGTAAGGGCTATAATACCCCCGCGAGCCCAGCGTGGATTGGAAGATGGTGTTAGGAAATACAGGACTGAGGTGGTACATATAGTTCTTAAAACACGATCCTCGAGTTCCCTATCATAGATATTAAAACTACCTTCGGGCCTATACGTACTCACGACCTCAAAAATCATAAAATATACACAACTGTGGTAGCATCAATGGCCTTGTTATAAATCATATTTTAAAGTTAGATACTGTTTAAAATAGATGTCTTCAATTTTTTAAATTATTGTTAAGACAGTGACAGGATCTGTATAAGACACTGTTTAACTTTAAACCCCGTTTTGTAATAAACACCGTAATTGTTTATCAATGTACTTAAATATATTACAGAAAACAGTAAGTAGGAAGACTGCAGCATAACACTTGTATGTACTTAAATGAGTAAACTAAGTAGATATGAAAGGTGACATTTCATTTTGGGCATGCACATTGTACACCAGCGTGAAATATAGAGAAAAATCTAGTGATTATCAGATTTTTTTTAAAAAAAATCACTTCTATCTATTTAATTTGCACAAAAGTAATTAAACTTCAATGGATGAGCATTAAATCATATTGAAATAATACTATTTCTAACTTTTTAAGCCCAATTTCCATGTTAATGTGAATTAGTCCGACAAACATCAAAATATGAGCAAAATCATGAATAAAACTATAGTAATTTTATTTATATTTATCTAAAAAACTGGTGTACATGGTGCAGGCCCAGTCTCCATAAATTCATAAAACTTCTCCTTTATTAAAAAAAACTACTTTGATTATTTATTGTGCATTTCAAGTCATTAATTTGTTAGGTACTCTTAGAAATTGTTTTCATTCCGTTAAAACTTTCCACCAACGATCTTGACAAATGAAGGTACTTAATAATGTTTAAATTCGAATAAAAAGTTCTTAGAACCACCCCTAACAACAGTCTAACTGTTTCACAGTTTAAACGCTTGTTCTACAAGCGGAATTATTAAAAATGTGTGTAGATCCCAGATATTTTCAAAAGGGTCGAAATGTCAAGAATTAAAAAAAAATCTTACAAATATTTTTGAGCAGAAAATAAAAGAAACCTTAACATTTTCAATTTTATAATAAGGTAAATGTCGGTAAAGTGAGTAGTAGTACTGAGTAAGTACTTCCGTATTCTGTAATAGATTGGCAAATTAGTTTGGGCTATTCCCTACCAGCTGTCAATCCAGGTAGGTACCTACAATATTTACGAGTATACCTAGTACGATACACAAATTTCTTTTTCCTATTTATAAGGAATATTTATTACTGGGCGGTCTTAATGATTCACCTTCAATAGTAAGTATTATGTTGTGTACTAATAATCAACTGGTTTGAATGTGCGTAGGTAAATAATGTCTTTGTCAATCACAATTTAGTTTCTATTAGTCGTAGACGTCGTTAGTCACCTTAAATTACATTAGAATGAAGAAGCATATCTTTCCAACACCTAATCCCAAGAACTTATCAATTGGTTTCCAGTAACTGTTTATCATGCATTACCAATATCGCGGAATTCAAGTGCATATTTTATCATAATAGTTTTTTTTTAACATACTCATTTTCAAAGATAACAACTGTAAAAATATAAGAGAAACTCCGTCGACTTTCTAATCTTTAATCATAGATACTGATAAGGGACTGAGAGCCAATTCCCCTCGCAATATCTCACTCTATTCGGTGCGTACGCTAGATGTTATCAGCCAACCGTGAAAAACATATTTTAAAAACAATGAACGGTATTCACTTTTATCAACGCATCGCCGCTCGAGGGGTATCCTGAAAGGGACCTGTGAATAGAGTCCCTGCGGCCACGCCGGCAGGCTATCAGTTCAGTGAATGGCTATTAACCACCTCGGGCGACGATAACGTTGAAAGGCGGCATTATTTTGTGGAGTGTTTGCACTCATTACCTCTTCCTCGTCGTCGGGCTGGCGCAGAGTCATCGGAGGCGCCACATCGCGCGTCCCATTCACTGGAAAGTCACTCGAATCACTCACTGCACTGCTAAACACGTCCTGGGCTTCAATAGCTTCCCACGGCACATTCTCGTCATAAACGGCCACGTTCAGCATATCGTTCCCAGAGTGGAACCTCCACGAAAGCCCAGTTTCGGTCTGCCGCGGCCACCTCCTCTTGTGCCGAACTTTATGTCGCGTAAATCTTCCGAATTCGGCGCCGTACTCCTGAAGCATGACATTATAGAGCGAGTCCGCGTTAACTTTCGTGTTGTGATGTTTAAGAGTATGCTGCGTGGTAGTCGTCGGGGGTTCAGTGGTTATGGGCTCTCGGCTGAGCCCCTCGGCGTCCCAGAGCTGTATTCGAAGTATGTTGTCGTGGGAGGGTATGTGGGCGCGCGTCGCGAGCGCGAGTGCCGCGAGTGCCAAGGCGACCGCGCGCACGGACCCGACCATCTCTCTCGACGGGCGCGAGCCTACTGACGAGTGTGCCGGCGAGCCGTGCCTCGCTTTTCCCGCGCTTTTCCGATAAGGGATACGAAGTAGAGCTACGCGCGGGCCATTCGACATCAACGCCGCGCCTAGCGAAGATAAATATCGATACGTAAACCTTATCGCTTGCTATGTTTGATAAGAGCAAACATCGCACCTATCAGCACACGAATCCGGAGAATGCTAATACCCGAATTCCGGACACAATCAAAAGGTAACTTAGGCTAGTGATAAATAAAACAATTTTTCCAACTAAATAAAATCTATTACCATTGTAATACAAGAATTGTGACAACTACAAATCAAAGATTTGTTATTTTGTACTATACAACTTCAAATTAATAAAAATGCTGTGACTAAAACATTATTAACAGAATATATAGATATTAATAGTATACCAACACTATGAATATTTTATCACTACATGTGTAGGAGTCTGGCAAGTAAGCAGCATTATTGCACTAAACCTTACTAAAAGGAACATATAAAAATAGTATTCCTAGAATGAAAATATATAGTTACGATAAGTATACATAATAAAAATAGAATTTTCGATATAGCCACTTAGAAGATAAAGATTATAAATGTAGTTATTGCTACTACACACATGATAGTATGATTAAGTGCTGATATCGTATTGTATAGATTACAAATTGATTCATTATTAAACATATTAAATTCTATAGTAACAGACAATTGTAATTTTGTATGAATAATATTATAAATGTAACGTCCAACCGGAAATATAAAAACAACGGAAACTAGTTTAATTATTTCGTAATCAAGAACCGTCTTTGTTGTTTTAAAAGTAATTAAGCCACCAAACAATATTGAAATAAGTACCTACATGGAAAAGGCGTACGGAAAATATGTGATATCTCGGACACTGCTAAAAAAAGGATAATAACAGGCTAAGTACTTTAAACATTCTTCATTAACTCGTCACATCAGTGTTAAGGTGCGGGTTTTTCCCCGCATAAATAATTTCGTAGGTTAGAACTATAATTTATCATCCGTCAAAGCGCATATTTGTTATAGAAAATGTACTGAATGTAGTATAAATCAATTGTCTTATAATTTTTATGATATTTTTTTTTCTAATTTTTTATTTAGAAATTGACTAAATTGTTAAAATGAAAATTAAAATATAATATGTTTAGATTGATTTCATATAATCGCTTCAATGAATAATTATTCGTAATTTAATCTCGTTACTATTTATTTAACTCTAACTCCCTTATTTATCATAAATTCTCGTTTGGTCTCCTCATAAAAGTTTGGCTTCGGTATCATTCGGATTATCAGGTATAATCCGAAGGATGCGTTTATTAAAATGCCACGATTTGTAAACATCGCGCAATTAAAAACAAACAAATAATGATTTATTACTTTTACTTTTATATTTCGGGACAGACACATTATGTATAATATTTATTGCACTAAACGTTTTGTGACCTTGCTTAAAATTATTTGTGATACAAAATCGGTGGTTTTAGGTACAAGTTAGCTAGGTAGGTGCTTCAAATTACAAAAACAACCATGATATGCCAATATCCATTGAAAGGTTCTTTGTTACAAGTCCGACAGAAGTCTATAAAGTGTTTAGTGGAACGATACAAGGATAAGATATTTATAGAGTGAGAGCCGGCGATGATCAGACCTTCGTCATTTTGCCTCAAAGGTTGTCTGTGTATGTCCCTACTACAGGTGAAAACGACCCCGGAATATGAAGTATTGATAACGGTGGAAACCTTTAAATCATGGTGAATGAAGGTTATACTTTCGTCAGTTTATAAAAGCTGAATTTTATATATATGTTACTTGAGAAACTATCAGAAGATGTTTTCTCAGATATCAGGCAGTTTTGTTGGTTATTACGCCGTGGCAAACATTAAGTCGGGGCATTATGTGGTCATGACATGATTTCTGCCCACATATAAGTACTAGGCCGAGTTTGGTGTCATTTTCATATAATTCAAGGATGAGGAATTCATTTCTAAAATAAACTTTTTATCAGTCCATAAAAACTTTTTATTATTCCGGATCGTTTTCATCTGTAGTAGGAACATACACAGACAAACTTTGAGGCTTTACAAAACGACGAAGGTCTGATCATCGCCGGCTCTTGGACCATTAGTTAGAACTTGGAATGGCCTAAAATCCTAGGAACGCAATATATACTAAATCAACAAGCCAATTTCATAAAAAGCGTTACAAATAAAAAGGACGGTGTTTTTGGCTTTAACTCAAAATTTTAGCTAGGCTAAAGCTAAAGCATACAATGTGCTAGTTATTATAAAATTATTGTCACTTCTAACCTGAGCTACTCATAATTTGAGCTGATAATACTGAAGGACTATTCGCTTTAACATTTTAAGACAATTCTAATTATCGTTAATTAGTTTCGTAATAATAAGTTCAAATCAGAATATCTCTTGAAAAGTGGATATATCCAGAAATTTAATACCTGGTCCGTTATAATTATATACACCTACAGGTTCATTATTTATTACAATGTATTTTTTTGCTTACTTAGGGAAGTCAAGCATAATAATTACTTTTTAATTTTTAATTCGTAAAGACTTTAGTTTTAATTTAGGCCCACAACCAATTATAATACATTTGAGGTGGATACTAGATTTAGTAGAATGCACTAACTTACCATACATGTGTCAAATAACTTTAAAGAAAATGTAAAAAAATATTAACCATAAGTTCACCCTTTATAATTCATATTTAAAAACTAGGTACACGTCCCTCTTTAGGTAACAATATTATGGCCATAATATATAACTATAGTAGTTTATATCCACTGTCTGATGCGACCTAAATTACCTACTATTATTACTACTGCACTCAGGCAACAACTAAGACGCGTTTTCACTAACCGGATTCTTAGCCCACCACTAAACTATAGTCTGGTTAAAATAAAATAATAACTATCTGTATCGGACCTTATAATGTTTGGTTTTCCACTGTGATGATACTAAACTGACTTATTTAACATAATCTATGGTATTTCATTTTACTAACGCGAAATTACATAACATGTTCATAATTAAATTTACATTTGAAATATTAAACGATAAAATTGTGTAAAATATTCTTTAAATAAGTAACCATCTTTTGTATGTAAGTACTTACCACATTTCACGCGAAACAACGTTTTTTATTTGAGTAAATGTAATAAATAGAATAAACGAAATAAACACCAAACATATTTGTATCCAAAGTATTAAGCGTGATGTAAGACAGCGAGAATATTGTAGTTTCGAAATTGCTCTTCTAAAACCTTATCCTGTATTAAAACACTTTGGAAAACCAAAACATTTAGACCATATAAACCTTACAAATTTTGTAATTATGTACTCTTTCCAGAAGTGAGTGATCGACATAATGCAACGCGGAAATTACGACCCTCGACCTTTTCATCGACCCCTAAACATTTGGCCTTTGTTTAGTTTTCGGATCGAGAAGTTCGTGGAACAATTTGAGTAACATTGAATTGAATACCTCTCCATTCTACAATAACCTTTCAATGACGCAAGTTAGGCGTTGCTTACGAGCTCGCTTAACAGTGAAACCAAACACCAAATATTCTAACCAAGCCAGATACAAATAGATAATATGCGGTTATACCTTAATTAAAGCTACAGTAATTTCATTACTCAAACCCGCAACTAAGTACAAAAGTATAACATTATTTATTATTAATAGGTACTTATAAATAATATTTGTATTGTAAGAAGTTTCACGATAAATTATACTCGTGATAATGCATGTTAATCATCTATTATGTACGTTTCATTTATGATGATCAATAAAAAGCAGGTATTATCAGCGGTATTGTTGCAAGTATTTGAGTAGCTAATTCAATCGTGTTGTTAAAAATACGCGTCACACCGTACATGACGATGAGTGTATACAATTTAGATAAAAGCTATCGCAGGTGACCGCTAGCCGATTGAGCTACATACTACAACCTGTCCTGTACTCTGTGCTACAACCGAGTGACTTACCAAAGTGTCAGTATTATAGTATTGGTCTTAATAAGTTTTGTATATCCTTTACTCTTAGAATGGTGCTTAGGAATGACCAGTTATTACTTACACTACCTATAAAATGTTTCCTATTGAGTATGTACGCTAACAGTGATATAAATCTCAGGAATTGTACTAATACTATCACTCAACAAAAATGTGCTTATATATTTACAAATATAAATATAATGTCAATTCCATTGTACTATTATAGACTACTACTAGTAGGTATAAACAAATATACCGAACTAAATAAACAAGTCTGACTTATACCTTTGAATAAGCAATTCAAATATAGATATACAATTTAGTATATTATTATTTTTATATTTATAATTGGTATTCAATTCGGTAGTATCAGCCGGTGATGTTATGTAAAAGCTATTTACTTTGCTTATTTACAAGAAATGCATTAGAATTTGTGAATACGCTTTCGTATGTCTACGCTCTTGTCATATTTAGCTATACAAGTAAGATTATATTACCAGCTATGTATTATATAATACGATATTAATATTAACAAAACTTAAATACATTCCTACAAGCGGATTTGAGACGCATTCAATGCAAAGTTCGAATAATAAATGTATTATCAATAAAATAGTACGCCTTAGTCAGTGGAGGACCTGTTGCTTCTTCGGTGTTGGCGTATGTGGACCGACCGGGAGCCGGTGGGCTCACAGTGTAAGGGATGACACAATTAGAGAGCTTCTGCTCCAGAATTAGTCCAAATCGCAAATCAATCCTATTGTACAAGGAAAATGCTTTCAGTATTCAAATTTTATAAATAACTAGTGGCCCGGGCAGACGTCGTTCTGCCACCGTATAAACCATCCCTGGACCCACTCTAACCCACACAAAAAGTTTCATCAAAATCTGTCCAGCCGTTCTGGAGTTTTAATCAGACTAACGAACATCAATTCATTTTTATTTATATAGAAGATAGAAGATAGATAGATAGTTGCAGTTTAAATCTAAAGTTGAATTTTATATATAAGGGAATATTTATATGTAGGTAAAAACTCAAGTCTCGTAATGATGTTATCGTATAGTTAACTCATTATTATACTTTTATGTAGGTAGTTAAATCAATTTTTAATGATTACAATGTAGTTGTAAACCAAAATACTCCAGGTCTATCATAAATAAAAAAATTGTAAATATAATTATTGACTTGACTGTCTGTTGCCATAAAAAAAATACTATAAATATTTTTGGAATAAAAAGGTCGAACAGTTCAGATTCAATTGAGAATTTCTTTCGTATTTATAAATGAACAGTAGTCTTATCACTAAAAGATAAACATGTCACATGAACACACGACTATGTTATATAAAACCGTGATACCAAAAATATTTTCAAATGCCTTATTTCTCATATACCGCCTGATTTTACATATTCACCTATCACACAATATTTTTTTCCAGACGTTAAAATAAATCATCCAGTAGTAAATAAATGATTTATTTTAACGATTGATTCATTTTTAGATGTCATGTAATGTAGGCAGTGTTCAGAAACAAAACTATTGAAAACTAAAAATGGATTGAAAGCATAATTGGAAGATTGACATTGTAATAGTACGGCATTTCAACACGCGTTGTTTCCAAAATTGATTGTTAACAAAAAGTTTACATTTTCTTCTACATGTTAGCATACCGTATACCTAATAGGTATATAATATATTTAGTGACGAAAAATAAGTAGTCACACATAAATGCAGATACTTCCTAAACTGTAATACAACTATATAGGGTAACGCACAATAATGGAACTCCTAAATGGCTTCTATCTCGATTGCGTTCTCATTTTGTAGGTTTTGACAAGCCCCATTGCTATTTAGTGCGTTACTTACTAAAGCGTATTTTTTTTTAATATCATCATTTATTTAGGTGTCTATTTATTTTTGCTAGTCTAATAATTAAGCACTTCTCTATTGTCCGTTACACCACACCACTAACCTACAAGTTGTCCCTCCTGCGCACATTCCCGGGTGACCCGGGCAAGTAAGTCTTTAGTCAGTCAATACTGAGGTCGTTAGAGAAATGCCTGGACAGCTTAGCGACGTCCAAGCCAGTGAAGTCAGTGAAAATGTCCGTGGTTGCTGTGCTCGGTTTGGTCAATCCAGGGGAGTTACTACTGGAGGGCTGGTCGAGGGGTTCGATCGATACTAACCTGTCCTCTTTGCTGCTTACCTCGAAAGGTTCGGATATACCTGCGAGAGAATGTGTTGATCAAGGTATGGTACTTTCGAATGGGTAGCACTTTTTTATGTAAGGTAGTATAGATTCTTAGCACAAATGAGTTTCGAAAAACTCATTGGACCAATGAGTTTTTCGAAACTTACGTACATATTTATCACTAGTTAGACGGTGAAGGAAAACGTTGTGAGCAAACCCGCAGGCCCCAGAATTTATTCTAAGGCATGTGCAACAGACCCAGTCATCCAATGGGCTCACCACCTCTCACGTTAAGGTGTCAAAAAGAATATCTGGAGAAACACGGGGTTTTTTTCTAGAAATGGAATACCTGCCTACCCCCTCGATAAAAGGATCGAGGATAAAAGGCGTGAGATTATTTGTTTTATTTTTATTTATCTACTAGCAGCGCCCCACGGTTTCACCCGCGTAGTTCCTGTTGGAATACGGGGATAAAATATAGCCTATGTGTTATTTTGATGTATAAGCTATGTAACTGTAAAGTTTCATCAAAATCCTTTAGAGCAACTAACATCCATACTCACAAACTTTCGCGTTTATAATATTAGTAGGATATAACTCACCCAGAACACTCTTCACGTCGTTGTTAGGTTGGCTGAAGTAGATGAACCGGTAGAAGCCGGGAGTCCTAACTCCGCTGCCAACTGGGAAGCTAAGCGTGATGGAGCGCGGTTGTCCCGCGGCCGCTGGCGTTTGCGGAAGAGACACTTTGGCCAAATACTCGTACGCTATGTAATCGTCCAGGCTATGGAAGTTGGCCTGTAGGGAGACATTATTATTTTAGCGATATCTTTCACTAGCAGCGCCCGGCCTTTTCAGTGTAGTTCCCGTTCCCGTGGGAATAGTGGGATAAAATATAGGCAATGTGGTAGTCTGGAAATTACGCCTTACTTACATCGTAAATGCCGATCCAGTCGCTAGGGTTGACCTCCACGTCCGGTGTCAACGTACACTGCGTCCGGAAGTCCGCGTCCCCGATGTACCAGATCCGGCTGATGAGGGCAAACTCGACAGTCTTCACCGTGTAGTTTGCGAACGCCTACAAAAATATATTGTTTAAATATCGACTCGAATTCAAACATATTTTATAAAAAAAATATATGTATATCCTACGTTACATTTGTGAGTTATCATCATGTTACATACTTTTGTATGCCCATTTTAAATTAGGAACGTACAGCGCCGAAGGTTTGGTGAGCAACATACATTACGGTTGACGTGGGTTACTGAGCCATTTATCTTTAAAGTGAACGCTGTACCTTCCGCAGATGTGTCGCGACCCTAAGTATTTATGCCACACCACTAACAACTACATCATCTACACTAATATTATAAAGAGGAAAGATTCGTATTCGTATTCCCATGGGAACGGGAACTACGCGGATGAAATTGGAACTGCGAATGCGAACGAATAAAATAGACAGTGTTACTACAAGTAAATGTAACTAGTTTACATAGAAGTGATTTTACATATTTTGAGATATTTTCATGCTCAAGACTTTATCTCCTAGGGGCCAGAGGTTTTCTATTTTAGAAATACCACCTTTTCACTAGTGAATTTTAGGAGTCCTTAACTTGACAGGTTATTGTAAATATAAAAATGTAAAATAATGTTATCCTATTGCTGAATAAGGGTGCTTTTACACATATCTCAGAATCACTTCTGACTGAGGCCTGCAGGTTTCCTCGTGACGTGATGTTATCCTTCACCAACGGGCTAGTAATGTGTAAGTAAGTTTTGATCAAGTCATTGGTACGTTATTTCTCTATAATTAAAACCAGAGCTTCACACGTGAAAAGCGGACTACCTACAGGGCTATCCCTGCTCTATTGTTTATATTTCGAGTAATACAATAAAATACATACCACTAATAACCACATTCTGCTCATATTGTGCTTAATAAAAATAAACCGTTTCAGCAGGCTTCGTTAGCATTGATAAGTTGTGAACAAGGAGTTGTAAACAACTTCTAAAAAAATTGTTTTTTCATATTGTGAGGTTTATCGTGACTTAAATAATATATAAAATCTCTTTGCTTATAACTCCCTTTCCAATTTGTGGTGAAACAGTGTGTACCTTCAATACCAGCCTGCTTAAATATAAATGCAAACAGACCACTAAACATAGAATCCATTAGTCTCCACAAGAAGCATTAAACAACACACTTGCATGCAATTAAAAAGTACTACCTCTGCCTCTTCCAAACTGGTATCCACCGCAGTGGCAATACCATAGACGTTTTCTTCAAAATCACTCTGGTTTTCATTAGAGTCTAACTGTACGTCTATGTCTGGTACCGAAGAGCTTGAAGGTCGTGGTATGACAGCAGCACGCAGTCTGACCGCTGAGCGCGTAGTCTTCGGGGGGTCAGCCGCAGCAGTGCGAATGGAGCCTTGCCGAGTCTACCATGCAAGCCAGGCCAGTGGGGTAAAGTCAGTAATCTCTACATAGCACAGATATATTTATGATTCAGGTCTGTGCTACATAGTATAAAACAAAGTCGCTTCCTGCCGTATGTACGCTTTTAATGCGGTTTCCATCATAAGCAGAGTTATCCAAGAGGAATATTATGTATAATACATGCATATTATAGTACAAAAAATCCCAGAAATTGTTATGTGATGTTGTAAAAATATGTTCTTGTGAAAAAAAAAGACATTTAAAGAAAAAGTTTCTCTCAACTAAAGAGATTATTTTTCTTCCAACCTCTTTGATAACTATATTAATTATTTTGGACTAAGGAAAATGGTAACAGAAATTACGATAATTTTAAAACAAACGTCATAAGGTCATACATAACAGTTATCAATGGTCGGTCATACTTGAATAGTAAGCATAACGAAGCCTGATAAGAGAATTAAGAAAAAAGTCACAAAAAATCATGTCGGGTAAAATAAACTATTTTCACAAATCAGCCCTTAGGCTCGTTTAATACGAGTAGAATGTAATTTAAGTATGACTCTCCACTTGTTAAGTCAGAAAGAGATGTCGTCGCTATATAAGTCACATGCAGCTGTCCCTTTCTAACTATGCTCAAGAGGATTTCTGTGCTTTAGGATCACTTGTAACTTAAATTATTGTAACTGTTACTTAAAGTTACAATTATTTTTGTACCAACTCTCATTTCCTTCTGACTATACTGAACCGTTCTATAATACCACGTATTTTACGTAATTTAATAGAAACAGTATTGAACTACTTTAATGTCAAACATAGTATGTGATTCAATAATAGAAACAGCATGAAACTACATAATGTGAAAGCCGAGTACCGTTAATCTAATTAATACCACGAAACACCGTCTGACCGACGACATTTTAGGTTTAACCTTGACCTCACGTATTGATTGAATATGAATCGTCGAGTCAAGGACGATTTACTACGATCGGTTCTATTCGTAACTAGCTGACCGTTTGTCCGTTCGTTATAGAAAAATTCTGTTTCACTTTCTCCAATTTTAAAATTTTCCGGACTGTATTTCCACTTTTTCTTTCTTCAAAAACTTTTACATGAGGACTTAAACAAAATCCATTGGTTAATCCGCTCTCAAGTAATTAGCTTAATATTATTAACAAACAGCACTCGATTTTTATTTATAGCTAACCTAGAAGACTAAGTGTACAAATTTCTTTGGTTTTAGATTATTAATTAACAATTCTCCTTCTGTCTACTGCTTTACATAAATAAACCGGTGAGGATACTAAGTAGTTCTAATGTCGACCTGTAGAAAGCGAAACTGACATTTTAATGACTTTTTAACATCCTAATCACCCTGTAATTAGGTCAATCTATGAATAAATAAATTTTTTTTAGACAACTGACACAATACATTTACACTATGTAACTTATCAATTACATTCAAAAGAGTGCATGTTAATTGCAATACTGAAATACTTGACTTGGTGTTGCATGCTAGTAAGGAATTACACTTTGTATTACAAATAAATCTGCCTGAATTTTGAACTTAGATATGTATATAGATTTTTAGCACCTCTATGTTAATTTAATTTAAAGTATGCAACCACAATCCTCTTTATGGACATTCACAGGCTTAAAACTTTTAAACAATCACTAAATTATTGAGTCCACATCTTGTTATCAAAGGTTTTTTATAGATGAATATAATTATAATGTGGGAAATCATACGCAGATTTATTTGAAACGCGCCCAAGTAAACTGACATACTAACCTTAATATTGTATTGCGCGACCACCGGTTTGTGGTCACTGACGCTGTAGTGAGGTAAATGTTGATACGATATCAAGTCAGCTCTCAGAGTTATGTTCTCGTAGTTATTTGCTATTACTTTGTATAGAACTCTGTCCGTCCATGATGGTTTTCTCCTATAAAACAAAAAACATCTAATATGAATACCAACATCTAATATTGGTTAGAGATAAAGTTGTTTGTAGGAGGTATATCTGGAACTACTGATTCTATTTCTAAATTTCTTTTACTCATAGAAAATGCACTATTCCCGAGTGTTATAGTCTATTTTTAGGGTTCCGTACAAAAAGGGAATTAGTATTACAAAGGCTTCGGTTTCTGTCCGATATAGATATAGCCCTGTGACAGATGGACGTCACAGGGCCATATCTTTAGAATCGTAAAATCGTAATAGGTAGACTCTTGAAACTTCAAAAGTGTGTATTATGCGCTATCACAACAAATATTAAAATATAAGTCATCCTCGCACAAGAAATGCGTACTTTTTTTCAAAAATATGTAATGTAAATGTTGTACAAAACCTTTCGTGTACTCGATATTGGAGGGTTTTTATTATGAATGAGGGTGAAACTTCGGGGCTTGATCTAGGAAGTTTAAGTATAGAATATAAAGAAGCTTTTTTGACGTAGGAACTCACTTTATAATATTAAAATCCCTGAGGTTTGGTAACAAGTGTTTACAATGGGACATAATTATGATAGTGCAATGTAATGCAATCATTATTTTTCACTGCAAAGACAAGACAATTAATAACTACAATTGCGTAGTTTATCGCCGTAACAAATGGATAGTTGGCCTTTGTTGTCTTGAGAAACCTTTGATATAGTAATTATTAGATTACAAACTTCAAGAATATACATATTTATTTAAGTAGGTACGTAAAGTTACGTAGTGTAATGAACAAATGGAAATTTTCAAATCACAAGTTCATTGTACTGGCTTTAAAAGAATTTATTCACACCCCATACAAAAAATAGAAGCGCGAGAAAAATCAATGTTACAAGTAAGAATAGGTTTGTGACACCAATACGCTCAATAGTGCATTAATTATTTAACTAGGTGACCGCTAGAGTCTAAAACGAGGGCAATATAATGAATATTATCTAGGTATGTATTTATTTAATATCCGATACACCAACAGCACTACATACAAAAACACTAAAACTATGTTCTTCTAGCCGGTCATGTAACATTTTATTAAGATAATAAGATTATGTATTGTTGTCTTGCACCCGGGGCGGCGGGATCCCGCTGCTTCACTGAATTTATGTTATTTATAAAATAAAATTAAAAAAATATAAATAATAATAATAATCCCCGAGGGTAGTGGCAGCCTCTAAGGCGTAGGCAGAGGTATTCCATTTCTGGAAATAGCTACTTTTCACGAGTATATTCAAAACACAATCGCGATAGGTTCACTGAGCCTATCGCCAGACCGGGTCTGCTACACATGCCTCAGAATTTTAATTTTGGGACAGGCGGGTTTCCTCACAATGTTTTGCTTCACTGTCGAGCTAGTGAAAAATTTGCACGTAAGTTTTGTTATTTATAATATTCTATTCCTACCTTCTAATGTATTAAAATTTCTAAAGTAATAGTCGTTAATTAGTTCTAAAAATTTATATACTCACTTGATATCATAGTCATCGGTGCCAATGTTAAACTTGTAAGTAGGCGGAAACCGAATCTCGGGTTCTGTGAATTCCGAAAACGCTTCTCCAGTACTCATGACAGCTGTCAGCTGATCGTGTTTCAGTAGCGATGCATATTTGTCCTTTTCTACCTTGCGTAATATGGCAACTATCTCATCTGAAGTTGGACTGCTCCCAGTTGGATGGTCCGTCCGAAAGTTCAAGTCTCCAATCCAGAACACATAGCTGGAATTTTAAAATCGATGTCTGGATTCTTTATCGTTAAATATAGCAATATTGAGGAATAGTCTACACTGATAATGAAAACTGATAACAGTATTTTACCTGCACCTAATGATGCATCTATCAGTTGATAACAAGGATATAGTGTACTACTTGAGTTATTTTTCAATTGAGTTTAATATTTAGTTGCTGTGTCTATATAAACTTATATTTACATAGATATATCAATATAGTAAGCTATTTATAACTCATTTACCAATGATTATTATTATTTAATTAATTTAATTGTCAACTACCCTTAAACAATTATTTAGATCACTGCTCAACCTAATGATGATAGATATTTACTCTAAAATTTATATGATTTCTGTTATTTCTTTAATTAACTTCGTGGAAATTTATTGTCCCTCCATGCAGAATTGTGCTGTACCATAAAAACTACACATAATATTTACACTGTCATTGTAAAACTTCTGTTTATCCAATATCAATATTTGGAAAAATAACTAGGTAATAAAACATTCCAACTTACTCATGATATAAAATGTTGGATGTTTCACCGACATGGTAAACATGTTGCTTGATAATGGTATTATAATCATTGACACGGTCAGCCAGAAGATGTTCATGTGCCGTCAAGTGACAATTCACCAAACACACCGAACACCCATATATATTAAATCTTACGCTCACTGCACCCTTGTTGCCCTAAAACATATGTTATGCTTTTGATAAATAAATAATCTAATATCTAAAATTTATTAACAATACAAAGTCACACGTTTTTGAAGGAACAGTAGCATTCTGACTTCATAATTAAAATAACATACAAGGATTCAGAGCTCATAAATGAATGATTTATTTGTCCAGTTTATTTTTAAATGAGACTACTTTTGGTAGCTTATTTCATGATCTGACCACTCTGTATTGTATTTTATTATGACCAGGAAAACATAGCATCCTAAAAGCAAAATAAGGAAAAGTCTCGCTTCCGTACTAAAACTAAACAATAAACATATTATTGACATAATTTTAACAATTTCCCTATATATAGAACAGTTCAATGCTCAGACTAATGCAGCCATAATTTTTTTCTCTCTGTAGTTATTCAAGATAGAGAGATAAATTATTTTAAAAATATATATATGTATATATTTTGCAAGACTTACCCACATTCCACCTAAGCCAGTCTTTGTGTACTGAGCCTCAATGTCCCTCAGATGAGTAACATGTTTCATCTGAGTGTACACCAGCAGTAAGATACCCTGAAGTCGTATGCTCTTAGCACTGATGAAGCCTTGCCGGCAAAGTATTTTGTTGAATATTGACGTCCATGGATCCGTGAAGAGAGAGTCCATTAACATGTTTTGTGGCTGCGATTTAACTTCTTGTAATCTGAAATAGGTATTTCTCATAACAACTTATATGAAGAAAATGATGAAACTTTTTGTTAGCCATAAATAATCACAACAAAAATACAGTAAAAAAGAAAAACACATTTATGTCGAGACACATAATGTCACAACTTGAACTTAGGCGCTAATTTTTGAATGCATTGAAATTGCTAAGTAAGTAACAGCTCTTTATCTTGAACTAGATTTTACCCGCGGCTTCGCTCGCGCACGGTTATTTCACACTCTTAGGGGTTGAATTTTGCAAAATCCTCTCTTAGTTAATGCCTACACTGTATAAGCTATCTATGTGCAAAATTTCAAGTCTCTAGACCCAGTGGTTTAGGCTGTTTGTTGATATATCACCAATCAGTCAGTTTATCATTTTATATATATAGAAGATCAATAAAAAATGCGAAGTGATGTGATGTATGAATAACAGATGGTATTAGTTTGAAAAATATTTTGTACTTGAGTAATAACTGCTTTACATAGGTAAAGTAAAACTAGAAGTGAAAAGTCTCATCATTAATTATTTCAAACCAAAAAGTATGTCAGGTACGAAAAGTGGGCCATCTTAACATAATTATACAATCAATTTAATACTAGAGCAAATATAATAGGGATATATATTATTTCACAATATAGACCAATTAGTGTGCTTCTCACAAATTATTTGTTTAGTAAAATTAATAAATGAAACAAAGAGAAGGCTATTAAACAAATTGAAAGATTAAAATCAAAATATTATAAAAAGAAAGAACTGTCTCTGTCTCTCTGAATGTCTGTCTGTATTTCAGATCCCCTGGAACTACAGAACCAATCCCTGAATAACATATTAAGCTTATTTTTATTGTGTTACATCAAAGTAAGGATTAGATACTTGTGCCGTTAATATGTCTATGCTTGTGCCTGATAATAATAAAAATAAAGCTTTTTATTTCCATACCATTATTACAGCACATAGCAAATGTGTAGTTAATGATGTTAGTATTTCTTCTGTATTGTATTTACATGTAAGTGTTCTTAGTAGATGACGATGGTATGGATAAAAAACTGTGCCTGATAAAAAACTTAAAGAAGAGGCATATGTCCAGCAGTGGACTATGATAGGTTGATGATGATGATGATGATGAAATGTTGGAATGGTATGCTGTGTGTGAGCTAGTTTCTGCAACATAGTGAATCATTTTTACCAATACTTCCCTGTGAAAATTAAAATTGCAACCATCTGATAAAGACTAAAGAGTTGATTGGTGATAAAACAGAAAAAATACTTTTCCTGTTAAATATTTATATACATTATTCTATTTTTCCATAAATATAACAAGGTATGATAATCAAATTTAATATTTTAACATAGCACTTGGTATGAAAAGCATCTTTGAGATATTTCTGAAAAGACAAAGATTATATAACCCGGAGGGTCTATGCGCCAACACCTGACATGTAACAGGTGCTGCACTGACTAAAGGATAAGAAAAGACATTTTAATTATTCTTAATACTGACCCAATAACATAGAAGTCTGGCAGAGGTTTATTTTTATTGAACTGTGATGGAAAATCAAGTAAGGAGTTTAGATCTTGTCCTGGAGACTTGGTGGCAACATTCCAGGTGACAAAATAAAATCTGTAAGCAAACACAAAGTCAAGAATCAGTATCCCATGGGTGATCAAGACCAATAGGTAATCCTACACACACCGGCACAATTAGCGGAACAGAAAAAAAAGGGAGTATTTACGCATTTTTGCGTGTTACTGGCCGGCTAAATAAGCTTTTTTTAAATTTGGGTTTTAATTTAAAAATGGAATACTAAGCGACTACCCTTTTTTTCATTCTTTTGTTTTAATTTTCATTGATTAATTTTTTTCCACCGCTTGTCCGTTTTTAGAAGGTTCGTGAATTCCACTTGAAAATCTTTGAATTGCAGTTTTTGAGGCTTTTGAGTTTTTTCGCATATTGATAATTTACGAGCATCTAAGTATGCCTGATTTAACGCCATCAGAAATCATTAGGGCAGATCAAATGAGGAGAAATGGTCAAACCTACAGATCGATTGCCAGAAGCCTTCGTCGATCGTTATCAACGATTCATCGTAGCATCCAACGATACAGATTGACGAATACTCTAGTGAGAAGGAGAGGACAAGGCCGGAAAAGGTGTACTTCAAGGAGGGATGACCGTTTTCTCCAACTTCAAGTCCGACGGAACACGAGACTAACGGCGGTGCAGGCTCGAAATTTACTGGAAGAGGTACGAGCAGTAAGGATGAGTGAGCGGACAGTTCGTAGAAGATTCGAAGAAGTGGGTATAGGCTCGTATGTGCCCGCCAAAGCCCCAAAACTTGAGAGACATCATCGCACAAACCGTCTACACTTTGGTCGTGAACATCGTGATTGGGACTTCGACGACTGGGGACAGGTTCTTTTTACTGATGAATGCAGAGTTATGTTAAATCAAATTGATGGAAGGCAGCGAGGAAGGAGACGCAAAGGAGAACGGTATATCCAGTCTAATTTTGAAAATACAGTGGCATATGGCGGCGGTTCAATTATGGTCTGGGGAGGAATATGTTTAGCAGCTCGTACGGAGTTAGTAGTAGTCGATGGCGGGAATCTGAATGCTGATCGGTATATCAGGGAGATTTTAGAAGAACATGTTGTGCCATTTGCCCCCTTTATTGGTAACAACTTCATTCTAATGCAGGATAATGCTCGGGCTCACAGTGCTCGCACAGTACAGACATACCTAAACCATGTTGGTATAACGGTGATGGAGTGGCCAGCACGGTCCCCCGATATGAACCCTATAGAACACGTCTGGGACTTGCTAAAGAGGAGTGTAAAGTCAAGAATGCCACCTCCCAATAATCTCAACGAGTTGCGAAACGCATTAGTTGAAGAATGGCAGAGGTTGCCCCAAGAAACCATTGATAACATCATCCGCAGCATGCCCAGACGGATGGAAACCCTCATCAGAGCACGAGGAGGAAACACTCGATATTGAACAGTCATTGAAATTGATGTTAACCTTTGGAAAATTTTGAATTTTCTGCTGTTTCTCTATAATTAAAAAATCGAAGAAAAATGTATTTTGTTTAATTTAATTTTTATTTTTATTAAACTTTAAGTATGGTGTTACAAATGAATGTCAAAACATGTTAATTTAATTGTTGTTTCATTTTAAATAATATCTTGTTTAAAAATTACATTCATTGTTCTAAATTCCCTCTTTTTTCTCCTTTTTTTTTCTGTTCCGCTAATTGTGCCGGTGTGTGTATTATGCCTTGATCTTGACATTTGATAGGTAAACAAAAATATTCATACTAAACAGTAGCTATGAGTATCTGTGAGAAACTTTTTTATATAATTATAGTTATTTGGGATAAACTTTAGTATATGGACCGCTGATTTGGATTACGGCAATTTTATAGCAAAAAGGTCTTAGCCTAAAGAGTCTTTCAGCAAAGTTTCAAATTGCGGAAAATTATAGTTTTTCCAAAAAAAAAATCATCAAGTTTCGTCTTTTGTATGAGAAAAAACGCAACTATGGAGGTTAGGGTATATGGACCGCTGATTTGGATTCCGGCAATTTTATAGCAAAAAGGTCTTATCCCAAAGAGTCTTTTTGCAAAGTTTCAAATTGCGAAAAATTAGTTTTTCCAAAAAAAAATATCATAAACTTTCGTATTTTTTGCGTCGTTTCACTTTTTTGGGATACATTAGGCCTCGGTTTCAGAACCGAATGTACTTACCCCGAATGAGATAGATTAGGTCACTAACAGTTTCAGAACCGAATCTGCCCACCCCAAATGGGATAGATTAGGTCACTAACTGTCTCAGAACCGAATCTGCCCACCCCGATTTCCACGTGGTCTTATCTGTCCTACCCCTAGAGTGTTTTTTATAAGCCGGAGGCGCGTAGGGAATGCAGCCCCCGCCCGCTGTGACTAAGCACAGGCATTGCGCGAGCCGAGCGGCGGAGGCTGGCGCATATGCCTGTGCTTAGTTACGCTAGGGCGGAGGGGCTGCAATTTTCGCAGCGCCGGAGCCGTCACGAATTCGAAATTTGGTACTGATGACCTTTTTTTTTAACAAGCGGTAGTGATTTTCCATACGCAACATAACCTCAAAATTAGTTTTTTGTTTTTTTTTCAAAAACTATAGTGTTCCGCAACCCCTCCCCACCAGAGGGAACTCCTACCCCTCCCCCCTCTCCCCCCCCCTTAAATCGACGGTCCATATACTAAAGTTTTACCGTTATTTGCTATTAAATAGTATGTACTTTGTTTAAAAAATATTGTTTCAGAAGGTTTTGAAAAAAAATCTTGGAACAGACAAAGGCACTGAACATTTCTTAGGCTTAGGCCTGTTTAACTTAAAATTAATAAACACCTAATCAAGATTATAAGAATCTTTCAAGGGTAACAACCTTGACTCTGACGTAGGTGAATACCTACTTGTTTGTGTAAGAAAATATTTTTTACTCACCTAAGAGTATCCATGGTCGAAAGTAAATGTTTGTGGGCCAATATTTAAAAATAAAGACGGAGTGTTTCGTGAACTACCTATATACTGTGGAGCAGGTTTATTCTACTATTTGCAAGTAAGATAAGGAGATAACGTTCCAGGACTTCGATAAATGAAATAAATAAGTTAGGCGTTATGGCAAAAAAAAACTAAACAGTTGTCTTGTCTGCCACAAGTAATGGCTAGGAGTTTTTAGTCTACTGCATTCATTTTGTAATATTTTTTTGTAATGAAAATTATAAACACAATACACACAACCTTCCTTCTCTTAGATTAAATCTAAATTGTCAAATGTCAATGTCAACTTGTCAGTTGTTTTTCTTTTTGTTGGGCCAAAGTCATAGACCATACTGCCTCGTCTTCAGTACAACACGTCATGAACTAACGAACATGAGACGTCCCTCTTCGGATTCCTTCTAAAAAGCCTGTTAAATAAGTATATATTGTGGGTATGTCGAATAGATCTTTGTAAATTGTTGTAATGAAGGTAAAACCATCATGAGCGTTTTGTTCTCGTCACAACGATTTTCAAATTCTGAAAAATTAAAAAATTTCCTTGCATCACAAGGAAAAGATCCTTCCTTGTATTCGAATTACATCCGGCTTAGTATGCCATTATATTTAGGTAGCTTCTTAAAACGGCATGGACGCGGCATGCACTTCGAATTCACGTCAGCGACAACCTACGCGAGACTATGTATGAATCGGTCCACGCCGCCGCGCTCGCTTTCCCGCAAGGCCCCCTTCGTTGCTCTGCACAAGTACATTCGTGAGCCAACTGTATGATATATAAAAGCTGTGTGTGCTTTTAGTTTAAGGTAAGCACATGATGTTATATCAAATCAAAGAGATTAAAATATAATAAGGCATAGAGGGGATAAAGCGAGGAAAATTTGGAGCCAAAAGTTAGTCCAAGTGGAATAAGTCTAGTACAATTTCGACCGAATGACAGCTCGCGTTCATACTAACTGACATGACAAGGACATGACGCATAAGCTTCAAAGTTTTGTATGAAAATATTCCCAATGCCCCCTCTATGCTATTATATTTTAATCTCTTTGCATCAAATCAAGTCAACTTTTAAACCTACAATATGGCATTGATTAGCTATCAGTCTAAATACGACACGAATTCACGGATATTCAGAGCTCATGCACAACTTGGGATGAGAGGGACAGCTGGTAGGGACTAGTGGAATAGCCCGGACATTTCAGTATCACCTCAAAAAGCCAAATTGAATACCTCTTTATTAATAATTTTACTGTTGTACCTACATAGTGATTTATTTTTGATGTACATTGAAGAAAAGAGCAGTGATAGCCTTACGGTTAAAGGGCCTGCTTCACATGATGAAAATCAGTGAGGCTCGGGTTCGAATCCTGGCATGTACCAAAAAAAAATACAGAATCGACATCTGTTTTTTGGCTTAAATGTCCAGTTTAAGGCCATAAAGTATGAATATCACTACATAGTATAAAACAAAGTCGTTTTCTGTCCCTATAATATATGCTTATATCTTTAAAACTACGCAACGGATTTTGATGCGTTTTTTTAATAGATAGAGTGATTTAAGAGGAAGGTTAGGCCGTGATAGCCCGAACGGTTTAAGAGCCGGCCGAAAATCAGTGAGGCTCGGGTTCGAATCCTGGCATGTACCAATGAGTTTTTCAAAAACTTACGTACACATTTATCACTTGCTCGACGGTGAAGGAAAACATCGTGAAGAAACCCGCAGGTCTCAGATTTAATTCTGAGACATGTGTAAATAGATCCGGTCCGGCGATAGGTTCACCATCTATCACGTTTAGGGGTCCAATATATCTCGTGAAATGTGGGTATATCCATTAATGGAATACTTCTGCCTACCCACTCGGGGATAAAAGGCGTGAGAGTTTGGCCGTGCGAAGCCGGGACGGGTCGCTAGTTTATTTATAATAAAAACAGATAATTGTTTATTTTCTTGTATTTTTATGGTTTAATAACGTAGTTATAGAAAGAAATCACATTATTTTCTCTAAAATTAATACAAAGTTGCTCTTTCGGTGTAAGAGGTTGGAGATGGTTTCTGCACGTCTCTCTTTAAATATCTCCTCCAATATGCTCCAAAACATATTGCATTTGAGCATTCTAAATATCTCATTGAAGGTGAAAAGCGTTTGCGGGTTCATATTGGGTCTGACGGCGAAAGTTCTTGGCCGTCGTCTTCTTGGATGTTGACCACCATCCTCAGAGACCGAGTCTGAGCTCCAAACACGCAACATCACTCAAAATATTCGAATTAACAAACAACAAAACATAAGTCAATATAACAAACTTCCTCTTGTAACTAAATTACCTACGTCTAAACACCTGTAGAAATGTTTACAAGTTGTATTTCACAAGTTTTTCCGTAAACACCTGTAAATAATAGGTTGAATCACGCTCGACTAAGCATTAAATTGTCTATGGAAAGTTACAGGCACACGTTCCTGTAGATTGTAAATAAAATGCCCTGTAGCTTTATAAAAAACCTGTGCCTGTAATTTTATCTAGTGTTGCTGTTTAATTAATCAGTGTTGCTGCTTTTTCCCCTGTAACTTGTAACCTGTAGCTTTATAAAATAGGGCCCAGGTGAAAAGTGTGTATATCCAGAAATGGAATACCTCTGCCTACCCCCTCGGGGATATAAGGCGTGAGAGAGAGATTATTATGAAGAAACTAGGTGTGTTTTATGGCAAAAACAAAAGGCGAATGGCATGGGCGTAGCTAGGGATTTTTCCTAGGGGGGGCCATGGCCCCAGCCATGAATCGGCCGGCCACGGCGCGGCAAGATAGTATGTAGGAATCAAGTATGGATTTCAGTTATCCTATCCTATTATACTAATTCTTTTTCTTTTATCTGTGTTTTGGCCAAAACTATGTAGTTTAAGTCACTAATATAGCTAAGTATAAATACACTGACAAGAGCTCCGCTCTTAAATTACCAACAACAAGGTAAATCAAATCGACATTAAAGTAAGGAAAAAAGAAACCAAAAATATATAAATAGATGATGTGCATCTGGATTGAGGGACCATTTTTCAAATTATTGAGAAATAAAATGACCCTTACAGGGCATTTACTTAGTAAAAATTTGGTAAAACTTAAAGCAAAAGATTCTTAAATTTCTTAAACGTGAAACAAAAGAGTTATGGTCAACTAACTTGAGCCCTCAATCCTGACTCCTTCATAAAGCGGCATAGACTCATCTCAGAAAGTACTATCCCTGGGATAATAATTTTTATTTGAGAATTTAGTTAAGCTTTAGCTATATTGAACTCAAATTTATATATATATTTTTTTTATTTATACTTATTCAGAGCAAATATGTTTCGCATTGAATTGATTACATGTCAGGTCATGCCACAATAATAAATTAATCACAATTATAAATAAGCAAAATTATACAAATCACAATGTCTAAAATATTCAAATCACAATACAAATAACAGTGTCTAAATTATACAAATCAAAATACTTACAAATAACAATGTCAAGCCATAATAATAAATTAATCACAAATTAAAGTAAGTCATATTAATCTCTTTCCTTAGATAAGCTCATGTTTTACTGATTAATCAGTACAGAATACAGATAGTCACGAATTGAGGGCTCAAGCTAAACCGCCATAAATCTGTATTATCGCATTCTTAAGATTTGGGAATTTCTCAATGTATTTAAGAAAATCTTAACTGAATTCTCAAATTAAATTTATTATCTCAGGGATAGTACCTACTTTCTGAGATTAGGCTATGCCGCTTTATGCAGGCGTCAGGATTGAGGGCCCAAGTTATTTGACCATAACTCTTTTGTTTCACGTTTAAGAAATTTAAAAATCTTTGCTTTAAGTTTTACCAAATTTTTACTAAATGCCTTGTAAGTGTGTCATTTCGTTTCGCAATATTTTGAAAAAAGGGCCCTGAATCCAAATGCACATAAATAGTTCCACTCCACGACCTTGAAATTAGAAAAATATTTTCAAACTGTTTTAAGTTTTCTGTTTAGCTTTTTGAAGATGGTTTTCGATTTTGGTAGTTGAGGATGAAGTTATTTTATGTATGAGGAAGGGTATTTTTCTAGGGTGGGTCCACGGCTTTCTAGGGTGGGCCCGGCCCACCCTGGCCCCCCTCTAGCTACGCCCATGGCGAATGGACTCTGTAGCAGTGCCGGAATTGAAAACTCTTGAATTTAGGCCGATAGTTAGGTAGCCAATGCCACAAAAATGATTGTCCTGGTTTGACAGTGACAACGGCAACTTGGCGGCAAACTATATAGTTGCAGTTGTTGATTCTGCTGTTGTCGTCGAGGCGTTATAATATAAATGAATTTGTTTAGTCACTAGTATTTAGTGTACTAAAACTAACGGTTGAAGAAGTTTAAATTCAGTATTGTACTCCCACGGTGTCGTCTTCAAAGCAAAATGAGTCAAGATCAGGTTATGTTATGTCTAATCATGATGGTCAACCCTAAATAGTGTCTCGAAGCTTTATTTTTATGTATCTTTATTACTTTTATGTTTCAGGAAGTGTCAAAGAGCGGTCGGAAATCGCTAAAAACTTTGCAACATATTGCCTGTGACAGAGAAAATTTAGTGGGTAGACCTTCAAAAAGCTTGAAACATCAACTCAGCCAAGAGTCTCTGGTGTAAGTATTTTAAAAACTAAAATATATCAACAAATTCTTTGCTTACTTATAATTTTACACCAACAGAGAAGTAGAAGTTAAGAGGAAGAACTTGTCATCTAAGGAGACTCAAGCTAACCTTGACACAAATATTTCCGTGGACGACCTCACCAACCCTGAAGGAGCATCGGAAACTTACTGGAAAATATTAGCTGAAAAGCGACAGTAAGTGTCGAGACATACATTTTATCTGCTTCTTGTGATAATAACATGTAAATCTATCCATTGAAAGATCTAAATCTTTCTGGTCTTTGTCACTTCAGGGACTTTAGATACGCCCCTTACCCTAGAGTGACCGCACCTAAATGTTTCCATTAGGAAATTATCACAAAATTCTGTGGTTTATCTGCTCAGGTAATGTTTCCATGAGACAATAGGATTAATTATTGGCTTCATCCACCATAGAAACATGCTCTTTGACCAGATCAACTCCTAAAGATCTTATAAAACGATTTAAGTACCAAACTGTTATGGCAGTGTTTTGCTTGGAAATAATTATTTTTAATTTACTAATACTATAGTGTTGCTCTGCAAGACGCTTTGGATGAAAACGAAAAACTGCTCAAAACAATTGAAGACCTGAAGGAAGAAAACAGACAGTACAAACAGATGCTGGATGAAGCTAACAGTTTTGTGGAAGTAATCAAGGTAAAGCCATTATCTTAAGCAAAACATAAAACCCGTTAATCATTATTACCTCAAAATAGATAGTCTTTACCATGTTAAATGCCATGTATGGCACAATGTGTTAAACAGTACTGATCATTATGCTATGCACTCTCTTGGTATAATCTTTGTTAGCAGGTCTGGTAACAATTCTTATGTATTTTTATCGACCAATTCTGGCAAAATTATTTCTGAGTAGCCTGATGATGATTGACTAATAGATAATGCTTTTAGGCATTTAGTTCACATTGTGTACATTTTCTTGGTATGTGAAGTTAAATAAATAAATATTGTATAGGAACCTGTTGATGGACCATTTATCAATTTTAATTTATTTTCAGGAAGAATTGGCCAATGCCACTAATAATGACACTGGCATTGATGTTAACGATGTCAGCACAGCTGATGAAACAGCGGAAACTCCAGAAGATGAAGATTATGATACCCCAGTTTCTACTCCTACCAAAAAGTAATTTGCATCATAGCATACATACAAAAATTACCAAATAAGATAACATTGGTGTTCTTTAATTATAGACTGATTACAGTCAATTGTATCAATAATATGTTTTGAGGTTTAGCTTATAAATACTATATTTTTTAGTTACTGCAGTCTGGAACACCGCTACTTACTATTTATAAAAAAAATCTTTACTCTATAATGCCTATTTCTATTTTCAAATGTAATAATTGATAACTTTTAATTAAGATTATAAGAATCAAGAAACAATCAAAATTTTGTATGATGCTTTCCATCAAAGAGTTTAAATTTAATAGGACAGAGGGCATTGGGAATATTTTCATACAAAACTTGAAGCATGTTTGAAGCTCAAGCGTCATGTCAGTATGAACGCCAGGTCATTCGGTCGAAATTTTACTCGACTTATTCCACTTGGAATAACTTTTGGGTTCAAATTTTCCTTGCTTTGCCCTCTATGCCCTATTATATTTTAATCTCTTTGCTTTCCATACAATCTTTCTTTTTAAATAATAAATAACTTATGTAAGATGTATTATTTTAGTTAAAAATAAGTGATTTCCTCCTTTTGTTTCTCAGATTTCATAATAAAAACAGTTTTTTAAATTATGGGCACAGATTTTATTATTAAACTATTATCCTTTAATTTTTAACTGCCATTAGACATCAGTCAGGTACATGTCCATCAGAAAAAAAAAATACACAAACAATACTCATATGGCAAGAAAAGTATTATACAAAAATATAAAAATAGTATAATGTTTATTATTTTGGGTAGAAAACTATATTCATTTGTAACACAATTGATACTAAATTATACACTCCTTACACTGGAAACAAGGAACTATCTTTTTTTAAAAAAACTTTAAATTGTTCATCAAATTTGATCTCAGGAGTCCAAGGCATAAGATCTGGATACAAAGGTATGGTCCTCAGAACATCGACACTGGCATCTTGAGGTAGAACACTTCTGACTTTCTTATTCATGCATCCACTTGCATGAATATAGTGGTTTATCATTAGATTATAAATAAAGTTAACATATTTACAGTCCAAATTGTCACTAGTATTATGTACGCTGGGTTTGTGTGACTTTATTTCTTGAAGATAACTAGTTGTTAAGATGGGCACCACATAGTCAGCCTGAAAAAGAGAAGTTAAAATTTTAAAGTGTCTTATACACAGGGCTCCTGCATTTTTGACAATGCTAAAAATGAGAGCAGCATGAGTGTTTTAGCTTTGGAGAAGAAAATTGTGAAGTGAAAGAAACATCATATTTATTAGCATACCTTTTCGAAATATTCTCTTATAAACTTTTCTGGATTCTGGTAAACCTCGTCTTTCCTGTCATTTAGTGTTATCACTGTAATTCCAGGTATATCTGACCAATTATCGACAGAATATTTTATATTATAAGCAGTTTGCAGTCCATCCTCCATGAAAGTTAAGAAAAGAATTGGACTATCACTCTTAAATTCTTTTTCTTCTATTTTCGCCGAAGGTCTCAGTGAGGGTTTATCAGGTTTGTTTGGATCTTTTTCTTTATGTAAAAACTTTTTACTTAAAGCCGGTGGTAAATCATTGAGTATATCTTTTGTATAGCTAATTATTTCTTGCTTAGCATCACTATTACTGTGGCTGTGGTAGCCACTGTCGTCTTTGTTGAAACATTGTGCTAAAGTCGTTAGTGGCCCATCAATCGCTTTAAGTATATCATATCTCTTCATTTTAACAAACGCATCAAGTATTTTGTCCAAGGTTCCCTTTTCATTTTGCATATAAACTTTTAACACCACATCAGCAGGGTCTTCTTTGACTGTGTTCATGATGTACTGAAATAAGAATAATATGTAAATAAAATTCTATGAAAATAAATAGGTACAATATTTTTAAAGGTAAACTACACTTCAGAGCACAGGGCCCATTGTATTCTAAAAATAAGTCATAGCTTTGGACTGCAGCAGACAACTAAAGGTTTGAATAGATTCAGTCAAATGAAGTCACTTTTCAATATTAATCATTTTGAGTGCTGGATATTACTGAGCTTCATTTTCTCACTCTCCTTAACAGTTTCTTGTGCAAAATATTATGTAAATAATAGAAACCTACATCTAAATCTGCCTTATCGATTTCTAGGATATAACCAAGTTCCCTCCAGGTATTGGCTGTTCCTCCAATCCTCTTCACAAGTGTCTTCCAAGCTTCATAGCACGCTGATCCCATTTTCGTCTTCGGATTCCGGTAGTATAGCAGACTTGTATGAAGAAAACACACTTTTTTGCTCAATGTATCTAATTCAGATATTTCTCTGTCCCTTTCTTCCAGCAGCATTTCCTCAAGGGCCAATGTGTCAATACTAACGGTATCCGCATTTTCGTAGTCCTTTAGGAGCTCCCTGAAAGAGTTTGATACTCACGTGTCATTTTTCCCAGAAACGTATGATCACAAAAACAAACAAAATATTAGAAATATACTCACATAATAGATATGTCCGCCTCCTCCTCCTGTGATCCTCTTATTGACTATAAAATTTCGAAGTAGCTGAACTACTGGTCACTACACCGACATCGCAAATTGTAAAGAAACAAGCTCTGCCCACCAAAGAGAATATAACCACTACGTTTTACTGCCCACCTACTCTACAAGGAAAAATATTTTCTTTATATCAGTGACAAAACAAATGTTTTGATTTTGACACAGCTTGACAGCTCTTTGACAGCTGTTCTTGACAGTTGTAAAATGTTTTTTTTTTATTTGTCCCATTTGGGTAAGGCAAAGGGATCTAGGCCCATACAACCTCGTCTGTTTTAAATTTCCTCTGATCCAGATGTGGTAAGGCTAAAAAGCCAAGTCAGAGACTATGCACAAAAAATCAGTGTCTTCAACACTTTCTACATCCCTCCCTTGGTTACCAACCAAAATTTCTGCATTCGTTTTGTATATGGGCTACGCAAGTATGACCATGTTTCTCATTTTCGTTCTCAGCTCAAGTGGCTTCCAATTCGTCTTCGCCGGAATGTTCACATTCTCTCCCTGCTTTACTCTGTGCTGTTTATTCCTTCTACCCCTCCCTACTTAAGTAGGGAGGGGTAGAAGCGTTTAAAAAGAACTTTTAAAAGTTCTTTTTAAACGACAGGGCGATTCCACCGATCGGTCTTTGCGAGAGTCTCGAAATTATCTTTTACAATTTCCTCGTAATACAACAGAATTTTACAGTAACTCATTTACCGTTCAGGCTGTTCGCTTGTGGAACGCATTACTCCTGTGTGTCAGAAGTGCTGAATCGATTCACATTTTTAAAACTCGACTGAAGGCTCACTATCTTGCAAGCATTGATGTGAATTAATTTTCTGTTTTATTTATGTTATAATTATATAATAATAATAATATAATAATATAATCTCACGCCTTTTTTTTTATCCCTGAGGGGGTAGGCAGAGGTATTCCATTACTGGATATACCCACATTTCACGAGATATATTGGACCCCTAAACGTGATAGGTGGTGAGCCCATCGCCGGACCGGGTCTGTTTACACATGTCTCAGAATTAATTCTGAGACCTGCGGGTTTCCTCACGATATTTTCCTTCACCGTCGAGCTAGTGATAAATATGTACGTAAGTTTTTGAAAAACTCATTGGTACATGCCAGGATTCGAACCCGAGCCTCACTGATTTTCGGCCGGCTCTTTAACCGTCCGGGCTATCACTGCTCATGTTATAATTATTATCTATTATTATACTCAAGTATGTGTGAAAGTATTTTCTATTCTTGTTTAATTTATTTAATATATATTATTTATATATTTATTTATTTATTTATATATGTAATAGTATGTAAGAGTATGTTCAATAATATATAGTGCACCGTCTACCCTAGTTCTAAATCTCTCAGTTTCATCCACCCTAAGGTTGTCTGGAAGAGATCGCTAAAAGCGATAAGACCGCCCATTGTACTTTAGTTAATGTTGGTATCCATATTGTGTTGTTTTTGGTGTACAAAAGAGTTATTGTATTGTATTGTATTGTATCAACAGTAAAATAATAGCATTTTTACTAAAGACTTCATTGTGACTTCTTGTGGCAATCCAAAAATTTTTCATAACTTGCATTTTATTGAATTTCCCATTCACTGCACACTTTCACGGACACTTGTCACATAATATACAATCATCAATATGAGTCAAAACCCGAAATATACAGCAAAATTAAAATTATAAAAAAAAACAAGACGGATTCTTCGGATTCTTGCCAGAAAATCTTGTAAATTGTTGTATTGTAGATAAGACCAAAGAGGTTGGAAGAAAATCATTCTCTTATAGAATCTTTTTCTTTAAACGTCTTTGGATGCTACGTTCATTCTACTCCACAAGCACAGTGAGAATCCGAAGAAAAAGTTCATGTTTTCTGTATCTGTAAACGGCATTTGCTCAAGTATTCAAACCATAGTCAACCAACCTTCAGTAAAATACACACACCGGCACAATTAGCGGAACAGAAAAAAAAAGGAGAAAAAAGAGGGAATTTAGAACAATGAATGTAATTTTTAAACAATATATTATTTAAAATGAAACAACAATTAAATTAACATGTTTTGACATTCATTTGTAACACCATACTTAAAATTTTATAAAAATAAAAATTAAATTAAACAAAATGCATTTTTCTTCGATTTTTAATTATAGAGAAACAGCAGAAAATTCAAGATTTTCCAAAGTTTAACAACAATTTCAATGACTGTTCAATATCGAGTGTTTCCTCCTCGTGCTCTGATGAGGGTTTCCATCCATCTGGGCATGCTGCGGATGATGTTATCAATGGTTTCTTGGGGCAACCTCTGCCATTCTTCAAGTAATGCGTTTCGCAACTCGTTGAGATTATTGGGAGGGGGCATTCTTGACTTTACACTCCTCTTTAGCAAGTCCCAGACGTGTTCTATATCGGGGGACCGTGCTGGCCACTCCATCACCGTTATACCAACATGGTTTAGGTATGTCTGTACTGTGCGAGCACTGTGAGCCCGAGCATTATCCTGCATTAGAATGAAGTTGTTACCAATAAAGGGGGCAAATGGCACAACATGTTCTTCTAAAATCTCCCTGATATACCGATCAGCATTCAGATTCCCGCCATCGACCACTACTAACTCCGTACGAGCTCCTAAACATATTCCTCCCCAGACCATAATTGAACCGCCGCCATATGCAACTGTATTTTCAAAATTAGACTGGATATACCGTTCTCCTTTGCGTCTCCATACTCGCTGCCTTCTATCAATTTGATTTAACATAACTCTGCATTCATCAGTAAAAAGAACCTGTCCCCAGTCGTCGAAGTCCCAATCACGATGTTCACGACCAAAGTGTAGACGGTTTGTGCGATGATGTCTCTCAAGTTTTGGGGCTTTGGCGGGCACATACGAGCCTATACCCACTTCTTCGAATCTTCTACGAACTGTCCGCTCACTCATCCTTACTGCTCGTACCTCTTCCAGTAAATTTCGAGCCTGCACCGCCGTTAGTCTCGTGTTCCGTCGGACTTGAAGTTGGAGAAAACGGTCATCCCTCCTTGAAGTACACCTTTTCCGGCCTTGTCCTCTCCTTCTCACTAGAGCATTCGTCAATCTGTATCGTTGGATGCTACGATAAATCGTTGATAACGATCGACGAAGGCTTCTGGCAATCGATCTGTAGGTTTAACCATTTCTCCTCATTTGATCTGCCCTAATGATTTCTGATGGCGTTAAATCAGGCATAATTAGATGCTCGTAAATTATCAATATGCGAAAAAACTCAAAAGCCTCAAAAACTGCAATTCAAAGCTTTTCAAATGGAATTCACGAACCTTCTAAAAACGGACAAGCGGTGGAAAAAATGAATCAATGAAAATTAAAACAAAAGAATGAAAAAAAGGGCAGTCGCTTAGTATTCCATTTTTAAATTAAAACCCAAATTTAAAAAAAGCTTGTTTAGCCGGCCAGTAACACGCAAAAATGCGTAAATACTCCCTTTTTTTTCTGTTCCGCTAATTGTGCCGGTGTGTGTATATAAATAATATAATCATATATATAATTGACTTTTAATTATCAAGTGAAAACTAAAAAAAATAAAAGTAAAATCTTACTTTATGAAGCTATTTTTAGAAATGCACTTTGTAGTAGAATCAAATCATCTTCGGTTAGGCTGATGGATCAATTGCCAATGCTTTCCTGATTATCCTTGAAAAAAGTAATCAGAATAAGGCGGGAAAACTAAGCTGATAGTTCAGATTACTTCAGATCGTCATGGTACACGATCATTTCTTAACAATTTTACAATGACCTCGCATCTGTAAGTATTAACATTGTGACTACAATAAATTTGTCTGATCTCAGTCTCTAAATACTAATAGGTGATATATTATGTATTTCGGAAAACTGTTCTAATTTGTTTCAGTGCTAACTTTACCGACGTATTAGGTGATGCTGACGAGATAGAAAATTCACAGCCGATCTCGTTGCCTTCATCTACTGAGTCGGTATGTAGGCGTACATCCGACGTGCTACAAACATCTAAGGCAGCACGCCCCGCGAAACGCACCGGGCAGCATGGAGACTTTCGGAGTGTTGAAGAAATTGGTACTTATCTAACATAAATACTATTCCTATGTCTATCAGCTAACAACCCACTGCTGAGCTAAGGGTTGTTCCTCAAATATGAGGAAGTATGGGCCATAATCTCCCACGCGAGTCCACTGTGGATTGGGAAATGGTGTTAGGCTACAGGCCACCTAACTGTCAGAATTTTTTAAGCCACCCAAGGGTATCTGACATGACTTAACGACTTCCATTATGCGATAACATAGGTCGGGCTATGTGGGGCTCGAACGCACTTATGGGTTGTAATTGTAGGTAGGTACGCTGTGGTTGTATGCGCGCGGGGTGTGTAAATACGACCGTCACTCTTGATAGCGTTTATTGCACTAAAAGTAATGTTTTACATATTGATGTAGGGCACGCAGGCGCAGCGTCATCAATACTTATAAAAATAATGTACATAGTCCGTAGGTACTATCGAAAAAAGTTCTGCCTGATACACCTTAGTGTCATTTTAGCGCGCAGCTATCTTTTCCCACCCCGTGTCGACAAAGCCCTCACTTATAGTAACAACGACAATTACAAAAAAGTGTTTCTTTCATGTTTATGACCATTTAGTGTCGATGAATGGATCGCAATAGAAAAAAAGACGGTGTACTGGCTTCTCATTGTGTAACTCTAATTAGGGTCGGGGTAATAAAATTTGAGCTTGCAAGCGACAATTCTTCCAAATGTATCAGGCTTAGCGTTTGCTGATAGTACATACTGACCGCGCCCAACTTTGCAAACACTGGTACAATACGGCCGTTTTAACTTGGCAGCTCTGAAGTTGCGCAAATGGCTGCGCAATATCATTTTTTAGCGACCATTTGGCGGTGGTTTGCGCAGGCAGCGCCCATGTTCAGAGCAACCAAGTTAAAACGGCCGTAGGTACTGAACAAAATATTATTAAGTACTATTCATTCACCTCACACTCATAGTACATGGATCTAAGTAGATAAATCCGCGTTTTCACGATAAAAACGAGCGTGCTCGGACGGTGTGCGCTCGTTTGATTCAATAGAACCCCATTCGATCCTATGATTGGCGGATGCCGTCCGAGTACACTCGGATCTACTGTTTATGTGATACAAGTGGCGTTCGAGTATAAAGACGGTCAGAGCGCGCTCGGAAGTGCTTGTAAATTGATTATTAATTTCACTTGATTAAGTATGTGGTAATGTGAAAGATGCACTTTGATTTAAATACCTAAGTACAGTCAATAGCAAGTCAAGCTTTACACTACCAGTTAAAGTTGAGCTCTGATTTATAATGCGCGCCATATAATACAGGGCCGGTGCAAAGTCCAGTGTCAAGCTTATCGTGCTCTTGACTGTACAATGAGTCGTGAGTGTATGGTGTTTTCAGAGCGAAATGTATAAATGGTTTAATTTATTCTTCTTTTGGTTTTTAATTTCCTTGTACTTTTTTTTTATATTTTTTTTGCCTTTACCTTTTTTTTAGATTTATCTGTAATGCTAGTTTATGTTATTTTGTATATATCACTACATAGTATAAAACAAAGTCGCTTTCTCCGTCCCTATGTCCCTTTGTCCCTATGTATGCTTAAATCTTTAAAACTACGCAACGGATTTTGATGCGGTTTCTTTTAATAGATAGAATGATTCAAAAGGAAGGTTTTAGTATTAGCATTGCACCCGTGCGAAGCCGGGGCGGGTCGCTAGTAAATAAATAAAATAGCTAGCAGCGTAGTAAGGTTTTAATTTATACCGACTTGGTATGCTACTTGGAATGAAAAGTCGAATAGTTATATATGTTATTGTTGCAGATCCAAAATATCGCGGAGTCTTCACTTACCCATTCTTTAATCTAGTACAGTCTAGTGTTATTGAAGATGCGTTATACTCAGGTGATATATATAAGTACAAATATCTACCAACTATAGATCTGATAAAAATATATAAAAGTTAACATTAACATTGACAGTAAACATATACTTATTATACTAGCTGTTCCGCACGATTTCACCGTACTTAGTTCCCGTTACCATGGACATACGAGCACAAAATTTAGCCTAATATGTTACTCAGGGATATGTACTATTCTAATGGTAAAATAATTTTTGAAATCGCTCCAGTAGAAATTCAATATTACAAATCTTTCCTCTTCATTAAACTTATTATTGTTGATTATTTTTATATCTAGTTATTTCTTTGAAATAAAATGTAAAACAATTAGAATTACAAACAAATGAATGAACGAACACAATGCTCTAAATATAATCCTATTTTTTAAAAATGTTGTTTCACAAAATAAATGTGAGTTCGTTTTCTAAGTTTTTAACTTAGCCAAGTGTACAAACTAAGTATAATAGACAGGAATTATCTTGAGCCATGCTATAAAGTGGTGTACCACACTGTACAATGTAGCTATTTAAAAAAAATATATACCTTCCTAATGCCTAATTTCTACACCATACAGACAAATCCATGGTGGTTTGCGCTCCCACCGGTTCTGGCAAAACAGTAGTGTTCGAAATGGCCATAGTTCAGCTGCTGATGGAGATAAAGGACAAGAATTACACAGGCGACTTCAAGATCATTTATAGTAAGACGCGTGCTTTATCTGAATACCCTCCTTCTGCACTTTAACTTGTAAAATAACCAACCACAAGGGCCAGTGGCGGCGAAGCTACCTATTAAAGGCTGATTTATGCTAACTATTAAAGCTACCTATTAAAGGCCCCATCCGGGCCCGGACGTGCCCCGTCCGGGGTGAATCATCCTAACAATACGCCTCGACATGTCGACGCCGTGCCCCGGACGGGCCCCGTCCGGGCCAGCGCTTCATACCAAAAGTATACTATAGATGTTGACCGTGCCACGGACGGGGCACGCCCGTCCTGGCCTGCCTGGCCCTGACCCGCCCCGGTGTAACATGAATCAGCCTTAATTCAGGAACAATTTAAACTCAAGTTAATTTGCTTTATCATACGACTGAATGTTATTTGTCAGTATATTGTAAAATGTAAAGACGTTTAAAAAAAGTTTCTCTCTCCTAAAGATAATTATTTTCTTTCAACGTCTTTGGTAAAATGATTGTATAGCAAAATAAAATGACATTGACACTGACTGAAAGACCCAGTCGCGGATCCAGCCCTCAAAAAAGTTTGTGGTCACATGATCACATCCACCCGAAAATCGGCCAAGTACGAGTCGGAGCTGTCCACCTAAGCTGTCGAGATAGCTCGTAGAATTAGCAAGCTGAAATGGCAATGGGCTGGCCATATTAGCCGTAGAACAGATGACCGTTGGGTTGGGGTAGACATGTTCTAGAGTGGACACCGCGAATCGGCAATCGTAAGGTAGGTCGCCCTCAGGCTAGGTGGAGCGACGATATTCGCAGGGTGGCTGGTATCAGCTGGATGAGAGTTGCTGAGGCACGCCATTAAGCTCGGCAACTCGGCAACTCGGCAGCTCGACTCTGGACATTTGTCCAGCTGTAGT
Source organism: Ethmia dodecea (assembly GCA_963855545.1). Lineage (NCBI taxonomy): Eukaryota > Metazoa > Arthropoda > Insecta > Lepidoptera > Depressariidae > Ethmia > Ethmia dodecea. The sequence goes on along the minus strand of OY979450.1, from coordinate 9,999,488 downwards.
CTGATCAAGGTTGATGATGAACGAGTCGGAGTATTTGTTTTTTTTTTTAACAATGCACTCACCGTGAAAGTGTAATGTCACAAGTCGATAAGGGTTGTGGGTATGCCCATCGTGCCCACAACGGTGGTTCTGCGCTTGGAAAGAGCATCTGTAAACCTACTGAAACAAATTTGGTTGAAATTAAATTGATCGAAAATTCGTCATTTCGCTTCTACTCCATCCATTTGCTCTTACCCTTATTGGACCGCTTGGGCCTAATTCACGTTTGCGTGATGTGGCACGTGATCTGACAAATGTTCCATGTGCACAACTTGCCACTTCATGCACATACAGACAGGTCATGTCACAGCATAAACTGCTAACGCGTGTATTGTGGTTGATTGATCCTATTTCGTTTGTCTAGCTCATGTAATTATTGATTGTAATAAGGACCCGATGCAGTATTGTTGAATTAAGCGTATTTCCTAGTAGAAGTAAGAATCATATTTAATTAATATTTTTTTATCAGTGGCTCCCGTTAAGGCTCTTTGTACCGAGCGTTTGACCGAATGGTACTCGAAGTTCACGAGATTGGGTCTCCTTTGCATCGAAGTCACCGGGGACACAGATGTGGACTTTACTCAACTCAAACCATACAGGTATGTTTATTAATGTATCGACTAGCAGGCACCCAGCGGCATTGCCCGCGTGGTTCCAGTTTATTCCCGTTCCCGTAGGATTTTCCGAAAATCTCTTAGCGGTTGCCTACGACATATAATACACCTTCATCATACCATATTTCTAGTATCTAGGCGTTATCGTTTCGGAATTTTCGGGAATGTGATATTTCTATTACCTTTATGGATCCCGTGGTAAAACGTACCCTAAATGTTTCAGTTATCGTGCGTGCATCACAATCAGACAGACAAAAATTTCAAAAATGTGTGTTTTGATCTAAAACGATAACTATCTACACTACCGTTTTTTTTTTAATATTTCCTGTACAGACACGGTCCCATTAAGTTTTATTATATTATGTATAGAATATGAATCTAAAGTCATCACGAAGGTTTAATCTACTATATAAAAATAAGTCGGGTTTTCCTTCCTGACGATTTAACTCGAGAACGGCCGGACCGATTTTGATGAAACTTTTTGTGTGGGTTCAAGTGGGTCCAGGGATGGTTTATAGTAAAGAAAATTCAGCATTGCACCCGTGCGAAGCCGGGGCGGGTCGCTAGTTAAATTATGTAAACAAACTTTCAGTAGTATCCAACATATGGATTAAAATATTAGTAGGTATTAATTTTTGTAGTAAGTTTTATTTCGGTATGATGTGTCTACTTCAAAATGGCAGATCGAATATTTAGAGTTCCGCGTCCCTCTACCACAATCGAGTTGGATGACAGCCCTTTAAATCGTTAAAATATAATCCGACTAATTAAAATTGCTTGTTAGTTTCCTATTACCCCTATACAAATTTAAATTAATTTAATTTGGTTAACTTGTAGCGACACTACATAAAACGCGCCAATAGACGGCCGAGTTCTAAACCGCGTTATCGAAGTTTTCTAATGAGTTTGTATAAATACAACAGTCTAACATCAACCGCGGTGCAAAGGTACGATCACCTCGTCTGGCGGAAGATCTTCCCTCTTCATGAGTAAAGATAGCCCTCCGCTCCTCCATAAACTCATAATTGTCGCTACGTAACTCAGTAGAAGTTTATTGTTTACTAAATGCATACCTTCTCGGGACGAGGACTTTATTGTCACCTTAGTAACTTGTGCTATTCTGGCCTGAAACTTCATCTAGCACGACGTTGCCGAAGATGTGACTCGATGCAATGGTTTTTGACCCAATGCACTGATCTCTTTCTTTATGAATTCGAACTTATTCCGCCGCATTTTCGTTACGACTTTCCTCACTAACGCTCTTCTGTTTTCTGAAAAGATTAAAGCCTGCATTGGGTAGAGGAGTCAAAGTAAAACAAATTGTTTCCAAAAGATATACCTTTAATAAGACATCTTAATTTTTCAAACATTTGTTTGTCTTCGAATGCCCCTCGCCGATTATATAAAAAAAAAACATAATAACTCGTCAACTTGCAAATACAATTACAATGAACAAATTTATAAAAGTTGGTCTACCTTCTGCCGCAGCATCGATGGCCACAGTAAGCACAGAAAGGAGAACCGGAGGCGCTTCTCGATGACGTCTTTTTAAATATGGTGATTACGGAAGATTCTCTATCTCTCTTCTCGTGGGAAATTCTGGGTTTCTTACGGACAGAGTAGTTGCGCTTGGTGTGCGAACGTCTTCGTTTCGTCACTCTGCCTCGCCTCACTTTCTTTTTCCTCTCTGGAGGTTTGCCTGGAGGCTTGCCATCACGCTTGATTATCAGCGGTTTGATAATGGTTGTCCTCATGTCAGCTCTCATCCTAAGCCGACTCTTACCCGAGTAAGCAGAGCCCGTGGTCTCCGTGTGGTTGTGATCGTCGCGTTGATTGCTGTCTCTGTCATCGCAGATAACATCGTGTTTCATGTAATAAATGGTATTGTCCTTTCTCTCATCTCCCATCGTCAATTTCTTCCAGATGTAGCTGAAAATTGTGTTTTCTCCCACCAAGGTGTTTGTTTAGAAAACAGTTACGACTGTACAATAATTGCATAGAAAACCGTAATGACTGTACGAAAAATTTGTATATAAATTCTAAATAGCACAGCTTCAAAAATCTATCAAACTGTCTAGTAACTTTGCTGTCAAAAATTTGGCATAATGTTCACTCACTTATTTTGTTTTCTCTTCTTTGGAATGTCAATTTTTAGTTAGTGTTAATAAGGTATTAATAGATATAGTAGGGGAAATCCGGGAGACTTGACCAGTGAGGAGACATGCTCCACAACGTATAAATTTGTTTAAATTTCGCGCTCTCGGGTTCGCTGTCAGGTCGTTGCATGCTCTGTTATTGTTTAACATTTATGCGTGGCCATTTTGGCCGCCATTACTCTGGTTCGTCAGTGAGCGAGGTAAACACGTTTTTGGTAGTGGCAAGTGAAAAAAAAAGATTTTTTTGTGTTTTTAGATTACATCGACAAATACTAAGGTACGTAATGTTTTACATATTAGTTAGATTATTGAATTCATATAATTTTATGAATGCAGTATGCTTTTTTCTTCTGATTTATACAATTTCTACAATACGTCATGAAGTGATAAAAGTGAGGTTAGGGAGATTTGATCCACAATACTTAAGGAAGACACGATCAGTGGCTCAACTGTCCCATACGTTTCCTAACAGTGAGATATTTAAATATTTTTTGTTTTATTTGCAGGTGTTAATGTCAGGCCGTTCCAATATAAAGCTAAGGCTGGTTCTACCCGCAAAAAAGTCACTAAGCAGGTATTACAAAACGCAATTGAAGAAGTAAAACCGAGTCTCCCTTTGTAAAACAGCTATTAAATATGGGTGTGGACCACATCTTAATTCATTAATTATTGGTTTAACGACTTATCGTTACACCAATAATGAACTAAAACTGCGGAAGTAAGTAAAGTAAGATAAAAGTTTTATATTTATTTCTATAATGTTTACTCTTTGTTATTCTATTTAAATCTGTTTCTTTGATACCTAAATTTAACGATAATTAATAAGATATAGGTATTCTTGACGTTTGACGTTACTTTTATTAAACAAATTTGATAATTACAACGTGTTTTTCACTACTTCTGCTTTAAAATTAGATATGGTTAAGTCTCCCTAAGACGATGGTCAACTCTCCCTTGCGTTGGGGAGATTTGAACCACAAACTGATTTTTAAAAAAACATTAATATCTATATCTGAAGTTAATTGATCAGCGGAAAATTGTACATTACAAAATGGTACCTATTTGGCAATGCTTTATAAATGTTTTGAAGCTGTTAAGGTACAGGTTATAATTACAATGTTATGCGGGTTAAAGTAAAAGGGGGTTCAACTCTCCCGGACTCCCCCTAACTACAAAAGAATACCTGAAAATAAAAAAGTTTTTATTTAGGCATCTACCACGAAAGCATTGGTTTTTATACCAAGTGTATAAGTCTTTGAGTACCTATTACAAGTCGTTTGTGTTGTGAACATAAAGGTTGTGACCACATAAGATAGATGTTTGTAAATAAAATCTAGTCAATCTAGTAGACCGTCAAGTTAGAAGCCAGCCGCGGTTTCACCCGCGTCAGTTCCGTTACCGTAAGGAAAATAGAGCCTAGTGGGTATAAATATAAATATATAAATAATAAATATAAACTCACGATTTTTTTATCCCCGAGGGGGTAGGCAGAGGTATTCCATTACTGGATATATCCACATATCACGAGATTATATTGGACCCCTAAACGTGATAGGTGGTGAGCCCATCGCCGGACCGGGTCTGTTTACACATGTCTCAGAATTAATTCTGAGACCTGCGGGTTTCCTCACGATGTTTTAATTCACCGTCGAGCTAGTGATAAATATGTACGTAAGTTTTTTGAAAAACTCATTGGTACATGCCAGGATTCGAACCCGAGCCTCACTGAATTTCGGCCGGCTCTTTAACCGTCCGGGCTATCACTGCTTTGATGTGGTATATAGAATATAATTCCACATGCAAGTCTTAAAAATGCTTTGACTAATGGAAATCTTAATTTTCTATGAGTAACATGGGCTACTATTTTCCTACGCGAACTGACTTTGGTAAAACCGCGTTTTCGTAGTTTTTTATAAGAAAGACATCAACGAAACGTCATTGTTGGCGTAGTGCGTTGACGTCTTTTGGATCATAGAAACATTTGATATAGGTTCGGAGATGGGCTCACCACCTATCTCGTTTAGGGGTCCTAAGAATATACTGGTGAAACCTGAATATTTAAAGTAATTGAATATCTCTGCCTACCCCCTCGGGGATAAAAGGTCTGAATATATTTATTTAACATGAGTATTTCCAGAAATGGAATACCTCCCGAGCACCACTTCGGGGATAAACGGAGTAAGATTTATTTATAATTAGCGACAAGCCCTCGCTTCGCCTCGGTTTATATGGTATTAGCGGTTTTGCGCGGTTTCACCCGCGTAGTTCCCGTTCCCATGGGAATACGGGAATAAAATATAGCCTATGTTACTCAGGGATCTTCTAGCTTTCCATTGATGAAAGAATATTTTAAATCGGTCCAGTAATTTTTGAGTTTATTCGTAACAAACATGCAAAAAGACAAAAATACAGATCTTTTTTCTTTATAATATTAGTATAGATATAAAAACCTTACTCTTGAATCACTCTATCTATTAAAAAAACCGCATCAAAATCAGTTGCGCAGTTTTAAAGATCTAAGCATACTACATAGTGACAGACAGACTTGAAGCGCCTTTTTTTTATGATATGTGATTATAAGAATTCACTCTCAAAAAAAACTCACGCTTTTAATCCCCGAGGGGGTAGGCAGACGTATTCCATTTCGGGATATACCCACTTTTCACGAGATATACCTATTGGACCCATAAACGTGATAGGTGGTGAGCCCATCGCCGAACCGTGTCTGTTTACACATGTCTCAGAATTAATTCTAGGATCTGCGGGTTTCCTCACGATCTTTTCCTTCACCGTCGAGCTAGTGATGAATATGTACGTAAGTTTTGAAAAACTCGTTGGTACATGCCAGGATTCGAACCCAAGCCTCACTGATTATCATCATGTGAAGCAGGCTCTTTAACCGTAATGCTATCACTGCTCTTAATTCAAACAGGGTAATAATAACCACACCGGAGAAGTGGGACATGTTGACGCGAAGGTGGCGCGACCACCGTGGTTTAGTGGAAGTTGTGAAGCTTTTCCTGATAGACGAAGTACATATCTTGAATGATGAGACCCGTGGCCCGGTGCTTGAAGCCGTCGTCAGCAGGATGAAAACCATCGAGGTACGTTCATTCTTTAGGTTACATGAGTAATATTTTTCATTTTAAATTAAGTGCGTTCATTCTTTAGGTTACATGAGTAATATACATGGTCATTTTAAATTAAGTGCGTACATTTACAGGGTAGATCAAGTAATGAACCAGCAACTATTTTTCGCATTGATTACTACTTTCGCATACTAAATAACATCGATTATTACAAAAAATAAAAAAAACAAACTAACTACTTTACCTACCTAAAAAATACACGCACACTACCCAATCAAAAATGGCGTGAAAATATAAAAAAAAGCTTTCGGCTTTTTATTTATTTATTTATGTGTCGTTTTAGTGCGGTAGTGAGGATTTTTGCAAAGCATGTTTACCAAATTATATTTTTGTTGCTAGAAAAAACAAGTAAAAAAACTAACTTCTTCAGTCGTCAGCTCAATCGGTACACCGGATCGAAAAACTTCAAAAACAGTACCAAGATAGTGAACGCAACCAGAACTTGCCTGAATCGGGGTCCCCTCGAATCAGATTTGTGGCCGTCTCCGCCACCGTCAGCAACCCAGAAGACGTCGCTGCCTGGTTGGGGACCAGCGACAAACCCGCAGTATTCTATAAGTATGTATACTTGGTAGTTCTTAGTTCAATCATATTTTTTTCAGTTTACTAATAATCTATTTTCAGTTAAATCTCCCGGTACGAGAAAATTTCAAGAGTGAAATCGAGCGTTAACAAAAACGCGTTCTTTTGTAGCATAACAATAATTGTTAAGCAATAAAATATTCAAATACACACACCGGCACAATTAGCGGAACAGAAAAAAAAGGGAGTATTTACGCATTTTTGCGTGTTACTGGCCGGCTAAACAGGCTTTTTTTAAATTTGGGTTTTAATTTAAAAATGGAATACTAAGCGACTGCCCTTTTTTTCATTCTTTTGTTTTAATTTTCATTGATTCATTTTTTCCACCGCTTGTCCGTTTTTAGAAGGTTCGTGAATTCCATTTGAAAAGCTTTGAATTGCAGTTTTTGAGGCTTTTGAGTTTTTTCGCATATTGATAATTTACGAGCATCTAATTATGCCTGATTTAACGCCATCAGAAATCATTAGGGCAGATCAAATGAGGAGAAATGGTCAAACCTACAGATCGATTGCCAGAAGCCTTCGTCGATCGTTATCAACGATTTATCGTAGCATCCAACGATACAGATTGACGAATGCTCTAGTGAGAAGGAGAGGACAAGGCCGGAAAAGGTGTACTTCAAGGAGGGATGACCGTTTTCTCCAACTTCAAGTCCGACGGAACACGAGACTAACGGCGGTGCAGGCTCGAAATTTACTGGAAGAGGTACGAGCAGTAAGGATGAGTGAGCGGACAGTTCGTAGAAGATTCGAAGAAGTGGGTATAGGCTCGTATGTGCCCGCCAAAGCCCCAAAACTTGAGAGACATCATCGCACAAACCGTCTACACTTTGGTCGTGAACATCGTGATTGGGACAGGTTCTTTTTACTGATGAATGCAGAGTTATGTTAAATCAAATTGATGGAAGGCAGCGAGTATGGAGACGCAAAGGAGAACGGTATATCCAGTCTAATTTTGAAAATACAGTTGCATATGGCGGCGGTTCAATTATGGTCTGGGGAGGAATATGTTTAGGAGCTCGTACGGAGTTAGTAGTGGTCGATGGCGGGAATCTGAATGCTGATCGGTATATCAGGGAGATTTTAGAAGAACATGTTGTGCCATTTGCCCCCTTTATTGGTAACAACTTCATTCTAATGCAGGATAATGCTCGGGCTCACAGTGCTCGCACAGTACAGACATACCTAAACCATGTTGGTATAACGGTGATGGAGTGGCCAGCACGGTCCCCCGATATGAACCCTATAGAACACGTCTGGGACTTGCTAAAGAGGAGTGTAAAGTCAAGAATGCCCCCTCCCAATAATCTCAACGAGTTGCGAAACGCATTACTTGAAGAATGGCAGAGGTTGCCCCAAGAAACCATTGATAACATCATCCGCAGCATGCCCAGACGGATGGAAACCCTCATCAGAGCACGAGGAGGAAACACTCGATATTGAACAGTCATTGAAATTGTTGTTAAACTTTGGAAAATCTTGAATTTTCTGCTGTTTCTCTATAATTAAAAATCGAAGAAAAATGCATTTTGTTTAATTTAATTTTTATTTTTATAAAATTTTAAGTATGGTGTTACAAATGAATGTCAAAACATGTTAATTTAATTGTTGTTTCATTTTAAATAATATATTGTTTAAAAATTACATTCATTGTTCTAAATTCCCTCTTTTTTCTCCTTTTTTTTTCTGTTCCGCTAATTGTGCCGGTGTGTGTATATTTCGAGTAGTTTTTACCCGTTGATGAGGAAAATTGGGAAACAACCTTATTTTATTGGACTCTATTTGCCAAATTGTAATATTACTAATTCTTCAATAATCACGAATAAATTTTACAACTGAGTACCTAACACTGACTTATTACGGGATGATGATGATGACACATTCCAATATCCTTATCTCCGAGGTTCGGTGACGAGTGTCGGCCAGTGAAACTGAAACGCGTGGTGGAAGGGTATCCATGCCCCAGCGGCATGAGTATATTCAAGTTCGACATCATACTAAACTACAAGCTGTGGCCGATCATACAGAAGTACCATGACGGAAAGCCTACACTGGTAATTTTGAAAACCATTTAGTTTTATGTTGCGTATCTTTTCAATTGGCTATATAAAATCCACAAGGTATCTATCTACCTACCGATTTAAAACCGACCGACGCAAAAGTGCATTTTGTACGCTAGCGTGGAAAGACTGTTTAAAATGCGAACCTTTCTGCCAGCCCACTGAAAATGAATGAATAGGCACTTATTTCATTTCAGTGCGACAACTTCATTTTTAAAATAATCGTACTGACCAGCGTGCAGCGCGACGATTGAATAAAAAAAACCAATTTATTGTACCTATTATTAAACCCATTATTTATAATACCTATTATTTAAGCAAAGAGATTTAAATAGGACCAATCTCTTTGTATTTAAGCTGTTTTTCTTGGACCTTGTATTTTCCTCGCTGTAGTGAGGTGAAAAATTGTGTGTTTCGCTCGGCAGCAAAGGTATTCTGCTTCTCGTACCTTTGAAACCCTCGTTACGGTCGGAATACTTTGTTTCAATAACAATTTTAAGCCTCTTTTTTCCATTTACACGCATTCTGGTTTTTTGTGTACCTGTCGTAGATATTCTGCAATACGAGGAAAAGCGTAGCATTGACGGCGGAGACTCTCTCCAAAGAGTTGACAATCAGTTTCACGCCCGAACAGAAGGCAAAGCTCACAGCCCTAGCCTCCACCATCAAGAACAAAAAGTTGCAGGTATGACACAGATTGTTTATCTAAACCACAGATCTAAACACTTAATAGCAGAAGTCGTAATAGGCTTAACCCCGATGTTATTGAGAAGTCAGTTTCATTAATAAAAAAAAAAAAAAAACTGTATATTTCAATTAATAATATCTTAAAAACTAACATGTGGCTTATTAATCTTAAATATTAAAGACATTGATATGCTGAGTACATGTAGGTACTTAGATGAAAATACCAGGCGTCATGGGCGTTGCCCGCGTGGATTACGTTTTCTTTATTGCCAGGGGAATTTCAAAAAAACCTTGTTAGCGGATGCCGCTTTCAGCGGGCGTATTCACGGAGATTCGATACTCGATATTGGAAAATCTGTCGAATCCTTATGTCAAATATGACATCTGTCTACAGCCCATCTCGAAACCTTTCGACAGATTTTTCGATTCCGAGTTGAATATCGATTATCGAATCTCCGTGAATACGCCCGCAGTCTCCATTGAGCTGAAAAAAGTTAAGCCGTATACAGAAAGAAAGCTGAAAGCTTGTCGGCGCCGATCGGCGCCGGTCCATTCTACAGAAAGCAAGCAGATTGAAGCAGAGCGAGCAAAATGTCGTACGATGATTGGCGGGCGGCACCAGCGCTGACCGGCGCGAGTCGGCGATAAATGCCTGCGCCGATCGGCGCTTATCGGCGCCGATAAGTTTTCGGCTTTCTTTCTGTATACGGGTTTACACAATTCGGGAAGCAAACAAGAAAGCCTCAGATCACAGTGATCTGAGTCATTTCTTATTTTACTTCCCTTGGTATGTAATTGGGTAGTTGACAGCATCGAAATTAAATTGCGAGTAGTCATACATTAAAAAGATTATCCCAAAACACCTCAAAATATGTATTTCGTGCAATTGAGTACTACAAACTATGACGTCACGGTTTGCTATTTCAGTACATTTTCCATAGTAAAATTTCGTTTTGACAGATCGTAAAAAGTAACTGATTTGACTAGGTAGGACACAACCCTATTATGTATATACTATTTTTATGAGCAGGCGTTAGTATTGAGCGGCGTGGGCTGCCACCACGCTGGCTTACTGTACGAGGAGAGGTTAAATATTGAACGAGCATTCCGAAATAGAGACCTGCCCATTCTGATCACTACTACCACGTTAGGTAAGTTATATCTGCTCCTAATCTTGTCAATTTGAGACTCAACTATACCTATCCCTTCTCTTAGATAATATAGAAAAAAGTGAAATAGCACTACGCGGATTGTACAGAATTGTCGTTTCATAAGAATGTGAATATAGGTGAACATTACTAGCATAATGGATGTGGTGGGATGCCTTGGTCTGCTTGTGGACCAATCAGTGACCCTTTTAAAATGTTATATGAAAATGATACGATTTATAAAAGTCCGTGCGATTATAATAGCATTAGTGAAATTATCACGGCTTTTAAATAACACTGCTACATATACAACGCGTAACAGATTAAGCGCAATTCCTCATACACCCCAATTAGTACCTATATTAATATAAAAAATATGATGTCTTCTTACTAAATAAAGAGCAATAATAGTGCGATTTCCATATGAAGCACTAAATTCAGCTATGCTAATTCACTTTTCGGAAAAAAAAATACACATAACAATAGCTAAAAGAACAACGGCAGCTTTGGTACCCACTGAAATAGACACCCACGGGGTATCACACTATGCTTGTTTTATTGACTCATGACAAGTCGAAATTTTCCATATTTTTAAATTAATCTAGCAGTTGAAAATATTGAGTCAAATAAAACAGAAATATCATAGAAACACGAATCGATCGATTGGGAAATCTATTAAGTAGTCGAAACTTGTAAAAAACTTCGAAAATTGTATAAAACGTGACGGTACTTGTTCATATATTTTCTCAAGAATCCAGTCTTAAATTACATAGGCCGTACATTACCTCAGTCAGTCTCACAATAGGTTTTCTGTTGCAGCTATGGGCGTCAACTTACCAGCTCATTTGGTGATCGTCAAAAATACGCAACAATACGCAAACGGGGGTTACCAGGTCAGTCTAATATTATTAATTAATATTATTGTTTGCGATACAAAGTGTCCAAATTCTTAGGAAATACTGAAATCATGTCTTCAACCAGTAACAATCTTCACCTGAGCTCCTCACACATGAAGAAGAACTGTAACTAGTCTTGAGTTTCTTGCTGGTTCTTCCTGGGGGTACTGCATTTGGAACCAGCAACTCGTTTGTGGAGATGGGCTGCTGTTTACAATAAGCCAATCTTCATGGACAAGTTCAAAGTGCCTTATTATTAGACGATTGACTTTTCTAAGTGTAATTAGCAATTACCTACGGAAATAAATACATTTTCATTTTCATTATGCATCTCTTTTTCTTGCTTGCTCTAAACTGGTGGCATCGCAAAAAAATAAACAAAATGATTAGTTTCTAAGATTGAAACCCAAATTCAGTGTCCCATTCCTCTAGATTATACAACACATACCTACGTCTTATCTCCCAGAATGTGTCGAAGGAAGGCTCGTTACTAGAAATACCCTCTCTTCACAATAGAATTACGGCTATCAGTTGACATATCGAATGCTGTTACACATGTCTCCGCGCGATTATAGATTCTGGAGACTGCTGATTTCCTCTCAAGGTTTTTCTCTGTCGTCCAGCAAGTGATATATATCTGTACCTATTTGTGGAACTCATTGACACATGCATGGACGCAAAATCGTACTCTGACCGTGCATATTTTTCAAATAGATCAATAAAATATACACAAAAACTATAAATACTTTCTTTTTATGTATGTTTTATTTTATTAGAGCAGTGATAGCGGTTATTACGGTTAAAGAGCCGGCTGAAAATCAGTGAGGCTCGGGTTCGAATCCTGGCACATATTTATCACTAGCTCAACGGTGAAGGAAAACATCGTGAGGAAACCCGCAGGTCTCAGAATTAATTCTGAGACATTTGTAAACAGACCCGGTCCGGCGATGGGCATGCCACCTATCACGTTTAGGGGTCCAATATATCTCGTGAAATGTGGGTATATCCAGTAATGGAATACCTCTGCCTACCCCCTCGGGGATAAAAAGCCTGAGATTTATTTTTTTATTTTTTATTTTATTGTGGTCCAGGAGTACAGTATCAGTACGGTGCTACAAATGGTGGGGAGAGCAGGACGTCCGCAATTCGACGTCGAAGCTACCGCTGTCATTATGACCCGGCTCATTGATAAGGTATGTTTTTTTTTCTAGCAAAACTCACAAAGACCCTTCCTTAGTGTGTACAGTCAAGAGGACATGAAGCTTTTCACTTATAGCGCGAGTCTGACCTCTACGGCAATTGTAATAAGAACATTACAAAGTCCAATGTGTCAAGCTCCACTCCTAAGAGCAACCTATGTTCCAAACCTAGCTTTGAGGCGTTGAGTTAATGTGACAGTATCAACATTTCGCTAATAATATATATTGTTTCATACATTTGTCGAAGACCAAGTTTCGCGCAATTCGCTCGGTTTTGTTCGTTTTGGTCACAGTTCTAAACTAACAAAATTAAAGGGGAGACGCTACCTACATTACATGCTTTCTTTAATCAAGAGTCCAAACAGAAAATAGGTTTAGACTTTGACTTCTTGTCAGGTCTAAGAACGACGGAGCTTCCACGTTTGACTATAACATATACATAAATTGACCTGGGCATACATTTAGTTTTGTATGTGTCTAATGAAATAGATTTATAAATCTGTTTCATAATGATTGAGGAACAAGCAAACATACAGATTTTTTTTCTCGTATAGTAATTATTTCTGAATTTTTTAGGTTACAAAAGGAAATCCATCTCAACTATTCGTGATTAAAGATTATAAAAAAACTACATTAATTATACAAAAGTTTATTGTATACAATACAAAATCTATACATGGATTATAATTATCAGTAATTCTAAACGTAAATAGACTTGTACAATATTCTCTATAAAACTATAAAATAATATTCTTATCCTAATGGCAATAATGGCCGTCGTTTTTCATACAATCACAGAAATGGTAACTTGATAGTTTAGTAAGATCACGACAGGGTCACCGATATATTTAATTACTAATTTATAAGTTGTTTTAGAGGATTTTCTAATCGACAACCCTAAAATGATGTCTTTCAAAATAATGAGGCCAACGACTTTGTACGAGATGATCCAACGTGAGATCACGGTCAGCATAATTACGTTGCATAAGAATTACCTATGCGGAAACAAATGATTTAGTACATTCAAATCTTTTCCGAACAATGTAAAATGATGTAAAAGTATTCAAACAAACTTCTCCTTTTAAGTAATTCAGTGTACAGTCTTCAATTTTTTGTCTGATACTTTGTTTTTAATAAGGCGGGTACCTATTGGGTCAATTTGCATATTATGAGTTTCAACGCGAAATCGAAAACTCTTTACAGCAAGTAAAATTGGTCGCAGCTTCGTGTTAGTTGATCTAATGATTTTCGAGCTGTCAAAGAATTCAATTTGAAGTAAATCGCTTCAAACAAAAGACTTTAATTTTTACATGCCATGGCAAAAGTTATTGTTCTAACATTTATCCATCAGGATCTAAACTGTTCCAAAGTCAAATCTTTTGCTGCCTTAAATTCAACTTTCGCATTACACTGCCGGATCATTCGCAATGAACAATCTACTTCCCTTTACCGAAAGGGCTAGCGTTGTCCTCGAAGGTGATCTTGGGCACGAACCCGCTTTCGCCTTCGACGGTGTACTCTACGGACATGAGACGTCCGTCAGGCAATAGCACTCGGTATCCGCCGATGACCTTGCCTTGAGCATCCCCCGCTTCGTTCGCGCCGAAGAAGAGAGCTTTCTCCTGGTCCTCCACGTCGTATTTGTACTCGTACTGTGGAGAAAATGACATTAAATATTTCGTTTTTTATTCACCTGTGCAATTCCCGTTCCCGCGGGAATACGTGGATAAAATATAGCCTAGGTATGTCTAACATACCTACACTGAAACGTGAACGTTTAGAACGTTAAAGTGTTTTACATAGCATATTTTATTTTTAATTTTTCATTGATTTTATTTGTGTGATATATAACTACTTTCATGGATGTGACTTATCTGAAATAAAGTTATTATTATTATTATAGCCTTTCAGTGATCATTTAATACAAGTGTATCATCTTTATAACACTTTCTTATACATGAATCATGAATTAAAACCATGGCATCGATATAATGAGAGTATAGGGAATGTCAATGACTATCATCCTTTATCAGTTCACTAGCACTGTATTGCATTAAGAAATGTTTGCACGTACTCCCATTTCATCTGACAGCGTTATTAACGACACCCATTGTACTTTATTGCACATTGCACGTGGATATTTTCTTTGCGAATTTCGTTGCTTATAATGATAGCAAATTACTGTCCCCAGGCCTTTTATTAACATGACAGAACTATCAGATGTTAGGTGTAATAAATATAAAATGATTTATAAAGACGTTAAGTGACGAAACCAAATAAAGTTTTAAAATGTATTATTTTTCAATGCGATTCCTGCTCACCCATTCAGGCCATACTAGTCTCAAAAGTGTAAAAGGTATTAAAAGACCACAGTAGGTTTTGCTTGTACATACAATAATACAATTAAAATAATGAATATAAGTTAAATAATAAATAATAATTGTAGGATACAATTCACACACTGTTATTCAGTCCCAAAGTCAGTTACTACCAACTGAGACAACAGGCCCATCAAAAACTGATTGGAGTTTGTTACGCCCCGTTTCTTCTCTTCAACTAATGCCCGGTTCCTATATTCAACGAATTGTTGTTGTACTTCAGCAACGGACCGTTTGTCAACTACGAGTAACGAACCGTTATAGACGTTCCTATATCTTTTCACGTTATCTACCTGCGAAGAACGGTTGTAGGTAACCAGCTTAAAACACATTCCGGAGCAGAAGTAGTATGACAGTACTGTCCTTACATTAAAAAAAACTGTTGTCCCTGATTTTTTATAGTATAATCTCACGCCTTTTTTATCCCCGAGGTAGGCAGAGGTATTCCATTACTGGAAATACCCACATTTCACTAGATATATTGGACCCCTTAACGTGATAGGTGGTGAGCCTATCGCCGGACCGGGTCTATTTACACATGTCTCAGAATTAATTCTGAGACCTGCGGGTTTCCTCACGATGTTTTCCTTCACCGTCAAGCTAGTGATAAATATGTACGTAAGTTTTTGAAAAACTCATTGGTACATGCCAGGATTCGAACCCGAGCCTTACTGATTTTAGGCAGGTTCTTTAACCGTCCGGGCTATCACCGCTTTGATTGATGCTATGATTTTTTATATTATATAAAATATAAAGAAGGATACATTCAAAATCAAGGAAGTTAAGGGGGTTCTATATTATAGGTATTGTACATAGTGTTGTGCAGAAAAATATAATAATTTAAATGCGGAAGAACTCATTTAGGTACTTATTGTTAAAGCTCAAAGTATTTTAATTGTGTCATGGTCTGTTTATGTTTATGCGTAGGTACTTTATATTAGCATTTACAACGCACTTACAAGTGTTTCTTCGTAATTTAATTGTATTTTCATAATTCATGACTCCGGTAGTGCAATAAGCATCTTGTAAGGACTATAAAGTTTTGTATTAATAAATAAATAAGTTACGAGAATAGCGGTAGCTTGTAATAAGATCTACGTAATACTCGTATACATGTTATGAATATTCAGTTAATAATAACTTTAATCCTCCGGGCATCTGTTAGGGCTGACTTGAAAAACAATGTATTTAATTAAACAATTAGGTACGATACCAATCAACCATTGCCATATAGTAACTACTCATATAATCGTTACTCCAGAGTAACTTAATTTTTGAAGTACCTAATTAAACAAAATTCTTTTGTACTATTAAATTGCAAAATGTTATTTTAGGGATTTTGTGATTTATACCTCTGGATTAAGGGTTGGTTTGTCAAATTGGTCCCAATAATAGATAGATATTGTTTTTAATTTTCTTACTAGTTAACTTACTTAACTTAGTAACTTCTATGAATACTATATAATATTATAGAAATAAAGATTGCAACTACCAAACAAATATATAACTTCATCGTGATGCAATAATTATCAGCTATAATGAATATTAAATAAGTTAAGTATAGGTACCTACATCCAGGTATCCCGCCAGCATTCAGTATCTTTTTCTAGACGCTGAGCATTGACGATTTCATTCAAATTGTTTTTATCGTATAGCTCGCAATTAATCTCGATAAAAATCAAATAAAAGTCAAAGAGCGCACAAAGGCGCTCAGATGCAATTGTGGCCAATTAGTGCGCGTTGCAGGGTTCACATCGTTAGCATAATGGCGAGATGCGGCAGATACCACACTCGGACTGCATATGCGGCCGTGCACTATGCGAACAATACCGCAGACCGCTCTATACACGATTTACTTAGTATATTAGTCAAATTACGGCTGTGTGTGTCAAAACAAAATATGTTTAAGGTACATTAAAAATATGCTTATTTCCGAGGGAGTTAGCAAAGGTATTCCCTTTCAGAATATACCGACGTTACACCAGCATAATTATTATTTTGGACCCCCAAACGTTACAGGTGGCGCGTGAGGCTATCGCCGGAGGCGGAGTAGTTTGTCCGTACCTCAGAATAAAATAAAATATGGGACCTGTTAGATATATTGGAATTTACTATAATGACGGTCAATATAGCTAGTTATCTACCACCGACTACACAACAACACTTCCTTCCTACCACATTCAAGATTTTTTAATAATCAATTCATTATACAAAAATTATGGTAATTTATTGCCCTCATTTATTCTGGACTAATTTATTCAAAAATCATTCGAGCTTTACTAAACTTTATTTGGACAAACAAATACAAAAATACTATCTGATTGAGATTTTGATCGTTACTTCAGTAGAGTACATTTAAGTAGTTCTCAAATCTTTGAATGAAGTTAAAAGTAAATATGTGTTTATACGAGTACTAGCGGGTACCTAGTGGCGTTGACCTCGTGAATCCTGTTAATGTAATTTCCAAAAATAACTTAAATATCCGGAAATAATTTATTAAATAAACGTATTTAACGTAATATTATATTATGTAACGTCTTTGGCTCACATCTACTATTGTTCAGAAGACTAACTTTAGCAAAAAAGTTTTATGACTCTATAAAAACTAAGATAGGAACTAGGTAGATAATGAACATTTTTTCCTTATAAATCTTTTGACAAGCATTGTTTCAATGGGATTTATTACAACGTAATTTTCTTAGCTGGCTTTTGATTGGATTAATGCTTTATCGCATTAATATCTGAAATGCGTTGATACCTTCTATTCTTTTTAAAGTAACTTGCAATGTTGTTATAAATTTGTAACTTACATAAATTTTAGTAGGTCTCTTATAAAAGCTATTTCTCTTAAAAGTCACCTCATGTCCAATGTAACTTATCTGAATAGGTCGCCGTATCTATTAGGTACGTACCTATATCAATAAATCCATCTTAAAGACAACACACATTGTATATATTTAGATTTACACCTCTTCTTTATAACAAATGTCTATCCGTCTATGTCGGTCAATGTCTCAATCAAACAGCTGCGTAAATTTCAAATGCGTGAATCTTAGAATTTTTACGACCTTATAAGTAGTGCATAACTTGAATATATGAAGAGTACTAAGTAAAGAAGAAGACTCTAAAGGTGCTCTAGAATAAATTAATCGAATGCTCTAATAATTAAAATAATCTATGCTCATATGGATGCGGCCTTATATGGGTGATTGAGTCGTAGTTACGGCAAACTTAATCATTTGCCTTTTCCTTTGATTTATTCTAAAGAAATAACGCCTCAGTTACACGAGGCCAGTAAAAAGATAATAAAAGAAACTAGCGTCATTATAATGGTATATTTCACTGTATCGATATTAAGTTGCTAGTAGGTAATCATTTTATTAAAAAGCTTATCCCAAAACTCCTCTAAAATACCTACATTTCGATTTCCATTTTATAATTATAGCAAATTTAAAAATAATAATGAAACAATAAAACAGTGATGTGTCACAAATCACAAAATGGGACTCCTTCCGTTTATCCCTATCCACTGTCATATTGTGTGCATTTACGAGCTTCTTGACATTTATAGTAAAATTGTTTTCAGGATAGTAAAAGGCTTAGCATAACAACTACTACTTATTTTGAAATCAGCCGATATAAAATTATATTATAGATATTAATTATATTTTAATCTCTTTGGCCTATATCAAGCTGGTTCTTATCCTGCTAGCATAATATAACTGACTTGCTAGATAGAGCTATTGGAAAAGTCAGTTACCAAAAAGCACGACGCGTACGCAGTGCAGGAAGTCACCTTATCCAAAGTGTAGCTCAGGAGTAGAGGGCAGTTTAATGTATCTAAATTACATATATTTCCATAAACAATTCAGTAGAAAGTACTTTTTAAGTTTTATTATTATTATTATTAATAACTAAAATAATATTTTAATATTTAATTTATATTATTTATATTTTAATTAATAACTAAAAAATAATAACTAAAAAATGGGGGGGCAATGCAATCAAAAAGTGAAGCAATTTTAATTCACTACATTTTCCGTAACAGATTTGTGTTTCGTGAGATGATAAAAAGCAAATGATTTGACTAGGCAGCATACTACCCAATTATCTGGAAGATTGTTAAAGTTCGCGTGTCCTTTATACATACTCGTATATCTCAATGAATCTATAGATAGTAGCTTGTTGTGGCTTGAGCATAAGCCTTTAATGTCATTCGTATTTTATGTGAACCCTGAAGAAGCAGCGTGTCGCAATTTAAAGTTCTTGGTGTCTAAACCTGCCTTCGCAATGTTGTAGGTCAGAGGTATGCACGTTTTGTTTAAATTATTGCCTATGCGCATCCTTGTCTCCTATATGTTAAGGCAGACAACTTTTAGTGTCTACTATTTGTTGACTTGGCAATTACTAGGTTCATCCCTATAAATACTTCACAGTTTATATTAATGGTATTTGATTTAATGAGCTTAAGCTGCGGTCACGGTTAACCGTTAATGGAGTGCATAAAGTAGTCATAGTTAATAAAGTTGTACCTATGATAATAAATACCACTTGAGTGGTCTGACAGTTAGGATATAGCACCTATATGGCGCTACATTCAAGAGAAGAAACAATGTCATGGTTCGTGAGATACTTAAACTTAAAGATTTACTTAAAATCCACGCATAAATGTCACCTTCGTAATATGACCTTCATTAAAATATATAAATTAGGCATTGACCCTTTGTAAAATTACTAAGGTACCTATCCAATTACTGCTATTTACGATAAGTGCACGTAAATTTTTATGATAGTTAATTATTATACTGATAAAGTGATCATTAACAAAATGCCACTGAAAATAGTTATTAAAGATCTACAATAAAGATGCTCACCGGCATGGGCGGTGACTCGTCCTGCGGCGCGGGCGCAGCGTACGATTGCCGAACGCTCACACACACCACCATCAGGGCACAGACCAACCACTTTGTTGAAATCATCTGCGTAATCAATAAAATGCACAAATTAAAAAAAGTTTGAATAATGCTAGTTCTAAGAATAGGGAAGATCTTCCGCCAGGCGAGCCAAGAGAGTCCGGCGGTTGATGTAGGACAGTATTTCTACAAACTCATGAGAAAACTTCGATAGCGCGGTGTAGAACTTTAACGTCTATGGCGCTTTAATTAATTCTATGTAGTACCGCTATAGGTATCGCTACAAATCTCATAGTTGGTGACATCTAACATTTTAATATAATGTTCATATGATATCACATGTTTTTTTTTATTACTTATATGATTGTTAACTGTTGTGTATGTCTATTAATAAAGTAAACAAAAAAAAAATTCAACCTAAGACTGATGAATAAAGAAACCGCGTGTACTTAAATATCTCTGCTCATATCTCAATGAATCGGGGTTTGCAATATTAGTAGGATTTTAAGGAAAATATATGTGTCTAAAACTTAATACACTAAGTTTACGGTCTAAAATATTTAAATTGGTAAAAAAATATTTGATTATTCATTAGTATATTGTTAAAGTATAAACTGAATAAAATACGCATTGAGGTCCAAGTTTTTTACATTAGTAGCGCATTTTTTTCTATAAGTAATATTGTGCTCGTTTCAACGTGATGCAAATTCTTGTGCTTACAACAATACAATACGTAATTATAATTAAATCTCGGCTAGGAATGTCGCTTCGATCGTCACAATAAAGCCATGTATCCACTAGATCACACGGAACTTTTGTTAGCTTGCAAAAAATATGTTCCACGTCATACTGCGAAGTTGCGGACTGTTGTAAAACGTTGTCAAAGATGTTGCCTAGTGGACACATGGCTTTATACATACTTGTACGTCAATAAATGCAAGTCCGGGTTATTAGAGCACTCCCATGTAAAAGAGTCAGGATAAAAACAGGTTTATCTTACATCAGCTGTCCGTCTGAACTGTAACCGTCTTTCAATTAATGCAAACGCTAACTAACTCAATGTAATTATCATAGTAGTTTTTAATGCGATTGTGACTCGATTTTCCCACAATTTGCTAGTAACACCAACGATATTCACACTCAATATTATTGAATTTATTTTTTTATTTTTACATAACTAGTAGTAAAGTAGTGTTGAAGAGCAGTTGTCCAGTTTATTTTCCTCAATTATTCAAACCAAAACAACCAAAGCGGTGGAGTTTTTGAATAGATTTTTCAAATTAAACCATTCGAAACATTTAAGTTTTCTTTTGTAATCCTTTCCAAATTAACTGAATGTATTTTTTCTTTTTAAATAAATCTCTACTTCTATCATGGTGTTGCATTTGACATACAGCATAACAAGGTGTAAATTGCTAATTAAAACCAATGGTAGATAAAACACACAATACTCACATAATATTCAAACTTCCATTCTATGAGGCCAAGGCGTTGATAATAATTGACAAAGATAACATCATTGAACTTATGAGAAAACCTTTGAAACAGTTTTTTGACATATTTTTGTGTAACATGTAAATTCTTGTTCCATTATGATAACATTCCTTCGTTGGCCCTGAAATACTTCTCATTAATTCGAGTTCTTTGGGTTTTAATAAGTCGAAGTAATTAAAACATAATAATTGTGAAATTAATGTTTGTAATCTGCATAAATTTTTATCTGTTTGCCAAATGCCAATACAATGATAGGGTTTTGTTGACCTCGCGTGATCGATCCCCACAGAATTTGTTTTGTCTCGAGCTGTAATCGCAGTCGTGTGATTTCTCATTATTCGATGAATCAAGTTAAGAATATCGATAGATCGATAATATGGTGATTGAATGAGATAGTCAAAAACTCAGATATATATATTTTGGTTTTTGATAGTCATAAACTAAGATTATATCACGCATATCTTAATATTGAATATTTTATTTTTGTGTTCAATAATCTTTATAGGTAGGTAACTAGGTAGGTAGATTATATATTATACTAGCGACCCGCCCCGGCTTCGCACGGGTGCAATGCTGAATTTTCTTGCTTGCTATAAACCTTGCGGAGCCCGAGACCTTTCCAACGAATGCAAAACCATGGAAATCGGTTCGTCAGTTCTGGAGTTAAATCGTCAGGAAGGAAAACCCGACTTATTTTTATATAGTAGACTAGCGACCCGCCCCGGCATCGCACGGGTGCAATGCTTATAAGAATTTTATTTGCTATAAACCTCACGGAGCCCGAGACCTTTCCAACGAATTCAAAACCATGGAAATCGATTCGTCAGTTCTGGAGTTATATCGTCGGGAAGGAAAAGCCGACTTATTTTTATATAGTAGATTATGTTTTTCCCTTTTTAAATATATTAACACATGGTCAAGCCTTATCACCGCTGAGGTTAGTAGAGGCATTACATTTGTGTAAGTACTCGTACCAGCTTTTCATCAGTTTATTTCTCGGGGACCTAAACGAGGAACATGGTGCTATTACACCTGCAGGCCCTGCGGGTTTCTTGCTTTATTGGTTCACCGTCAATTTTATACATAAATTATGGTAAGCTTTTATCACTACTTTATTTCATACTACATATATTGTTTTATACTTAGGAATTCTGTCCATTATTATTAGTATTCATCCAACTCAATTTTCTTTTTTGTGATATCTTTCAATGGATCTTAACTATGTTTGCAACCAAACTGCAAGTAATTTACAAGCTGATGGCAAAATGATGACCAAAAGATTACATCATTATAATTATTTAACGTGACATTGGCAGTCATATCGTGAGAAGTGATAGTTACTGATATCAAATTAACAATTTTGCGTGTCCACTAACATTTTAAGACATCAAATTATACATAGCACTCACGGAACAAGAATTAAAATTCATAGTTCTTTTTCATTTAGGCAAATAGCGATTTATTTTTTGCGTTCAATGGATTTAATTTGAGCGTGTGCACATCTTTTAAATAAGTTTTTAATAAATATCACCTATTCCATTGTTTTATTTTGCACTCTTCAAGGTTTTAGACCTCACCATGACCCCGTAATTGTACTGCAAAATTTAAAGCATTGTTACATTAAATAAATTGATAAACAGTTAATAAAGAAAAAAATACTTTGGAAAAGCTCTTGCATGAGTTAAACATTTGGAAACCAGAATAGTCCAACAGGCTACGAGTACTGTCTAAATCAATCATTGAACACCATTTCACGTTCAATTTGAATAGAAATTAACAGTTATGTATGGTTTATGATTGTTTATATGCAATGCTAGATAAGGCCGCGTCAAATAAGATATCCCGTATAGACATATCGGTGGTAAGAGCAGATTTTTGTATTTAAATGATAATCGTTTAATAGGTAGGTAACTGAAAATTAGAAAAATAATAAATTGTGGGTCACAATTCACACATGGTTATTCAGTCCCAAACTAGGCAGGGTACTGAACCTGTTGGCTCAGTTGGTAGAGACCCTGCCTTTTGAGTCGGAGGTCGCGGGTTCGATCCCCACTCGGAACAAACATTTGTGTGCATGAACATATCTGTTAGCTTCGTGTCTGGTCATTTATTATTTATTTAAGTATGTTTGTCAGTTGTTTAGTACCCATAGTACAGGCCCTGCCTAGTTTGGGACCAAATAACCATGTGTAATAATAATAATAATATAATATAATCTCACGCCTTTTATACCCGAGGGGGCAGGCAGAGGAATGAAGATGGAATACCATCACTGGATATACCCACATTTCACGAGATATATTGGACCCCTAAACATATATATATTTGGTGAGCCCATCGCCGGATCGGGTCTGTTTAAACATGTCTCAGAATTAATTCTGAAACCTGCGGGTTTCCTCACGATGTTTTCCTTCAACGTCGAGCTAGTGATAAATATGTACGTAAGTTTTGAAAAACTCATTGGTACAGGCCAGGATTCAAACCCGAGCCTCACTGATTTTCGGCCGGCTCTTTAACCATTCGGGCTATCACTGCTGCCATGTGTGAATTGTCTCAATTTATTATTATTAACTATTATAATTAACAGGTAAATCAAAATAATTGTTGCACAGTAGGCATCACGATTAATGTGAAACTAGCCATAAGGGTACGCGGCCCAGTCTTCCACGCAGTCCTATTCAGGTACACAAAAACAATTGACTTGTCAAATTACTCTTAATTACTCGTGAAACCCATTGTATACCGTACATTGTATTGATTAAAAACGTGTGACTTGGATCTGTATTCGTTTTTACTGTCAAGTGCAATACTGCCATACTATTAACATTGCAATGTGATCTGTAGAGCAAAATACTTGGGAAATACGTAATATCGCGTAGTTGATGGTACACAAACATTAGTGAGATTAGTGGGTGAGATTGTTTTGGATACAATATTTTTTTATTTATTAAGATTTTTCCTACCACGCGCTTGAACAGAAAGTTATCAATTCATAATCATAATATTATGAACTTCAAATCAAAGAAAATGTATCAATCTATCTATAATGTTATATAAATGAAAATGATCTTTCTGACTGACATAAAAATTACAAATTCAATCGCTTGAATAAAGAAATAGAAATTTGAAATGTAAGTCTCACCAGAATCGAGTTTATTGAAACGGAATGGAACTAAAACAGATCCAAGCTGTCAAAACTGCTGAAAGCCTGCTAGTGTTACGTTACTATAAAATGACTTTATCACTAAATATTATTATTTATTTTACTTATTTCCCGTTACGCCTATTTAAGGCTTTATCAGTTTCAAGTTCAAAACCAACGGATCTATGTCTAACCGAACACGTATCAAAAAGACACCTCACAACTTAAATCCACAAGAACGGGTTCATAGTGAAAAACTCACCGTTGCAAAATACCGGCACACACAACACTGTTCGCTACGACAATGCGCGAAGAGACGACTGGTGGTGCGCCCCGTCCTTCCGCGCGTCTTATACGCACCCCCGGCTCCCCACAGCGGCTGATGCTGCAAGATGTCCTGTACGCATACCATCTACTCGTATGTCAGGACTTTAACAACGAGTGAAAGAGACCGTTATAGTTTTGACATAAGTATGTCTCTTTCATTTTTGTAAAGTTCAGGACAAATAGTTAAAAATATTTTATATTCATTCAAGACACAGTTACTTATTAAATAAAATTATATCTCATTGATCGAAGATCCTTACTATAATTTCGGTAGAAGAATAGCATGATAAATATATCACGTGATGTTTATCATTGTTGCTATAATACTTTTAAAAATAAAAATATGTAAATAAAAACAAAATCAAAAAATATTAGTAGACTAAAGTAAGTAAAACTAAGAATTCATTAGGCGTGAATGTAAAGCTCCCACCCAATTATTACTTTGCAATCCCCTGATTAATAATAACAGTTATTAAAGTGCGATCAAGTAAGTTTACAAACTAAAGATACACAGCCACGGATGTCGTTTTTGAAAATTACGCCCGTATAATTTTGTTTGAAACTTCTTTAAGGCGCTGTCTGTACCATTACCATCACTACTACATGCTGAAATGAAATAAATACAAAACACTTTCAGCCTCGGGGAATAACGAAACAAATACTCTTGTCTACCTGTCCCTTACCTTGAGCAAACTAAATTGTAATTGTAAATATAAGGTCTTCGGAGGTCCCTGAAAAAAAGTTTAAAATTTAATTATCATGGTAATTTCAATATTATGGTTATTAGAAATATTGAAATCTCTGATTAGAATATAAATTTGAAAATACTGTGGATGAAGTAAATGTAAACATAAAACAAACAAAATAACATTTTGTAATTCTGTTTAAAATAAACAATTTCTAAGTCTGTATATAACTACTATGGACATTATCAATAAGTGGAAAATATAGACTTAAGACCTTTATAACTAACACATGGTACGCAAATAAATGAATTATGAATTATAGTACAACCCTACAAAAATGAGATTTCATTATGTTGCTTAAATTCTAGAAATTGGCTTGACTAGACTGGGCTTGCCTTTAGATTAGAACGAACATTTATTTTATTTACTTAAAAAACACGCTTAAATTCTAGAAATTGGCTTGACTAGACTGGGCTTGCCTTTAGATTAGAACGAATATTTATTTTATTTACTTAAAAAACACGCTTAAATTCTAGAAATTGGCTTGACTAGACTGGGCTTGCCTTTAGATTAGAACGAACATTTATTTTATTTACTTAAAAAACACGCTTAAATTCTAGAAATTGGCTTGACTAGACTGGGCTTGCCTTTAGATTAGAACGAACATTTATTTTATTTACTTAAAAAACACGCTTAAATTCTAGAAATTGGCTTGACTAGACTGGGCTTGCCTTTAGATTAGAACGAACATTTATTTTATTTACTTAAAAAACACGCTTAAATTCTAGAAATTGGCTTGACTAGACTGGGCTTGCCTTTAGATTAGAACGAATATTTATTTTATTTACTTAAAAAACACGCTTAAATTCTAGAAATTGGCTTGACTAGACTGGGCTTGCCTTTAGATTAGAACGAACATTTATTTTATTTACTTAAAAAACACGCTTAAATTCTAGAAATTGGCTTGACTAGACTGGGCTTGCCTTTAGATTAGAACGAATATTTATTTTATTTACTTAAAAAACACGCTTAAATTCTAGAAATTGGCTTGACTAGACTGGGCTTGCCTTTAGATTAGAACGAACATTTATTTTATTTACTTAAAAAACACGTAAATGGTAAATTACAGGTCAATAATTATAGAATGTCACATGCGGATAGCTATCGGCGATTATATTTTTGCAATTAATGTCGTTAATTATTATTTAATTACAACTACTGGAGACAACGTAATTTCCATACGAACTATTTTGCTGTTTAGAAAAAATCTTCTCATAAAGACAATGGGTTTAAGGAATGTTGTTTTTGCAATACTATTATACGATCAAGAATTCGTTTATAAGCTTGTAACAATTACGCCTCATCAATACATAGTTATGGCAACTAAATCTATAAAAGGTCCTAAGAAGATAATCAGTTTTAATTCTATAGCCACTATCACCAAACGTCAGTTTTCGTAAGACATGCGTGGGCAAGTTTTTATGAACGTTGCCAGTAATTATTTCATAATGTAAAGCGTTCCATGTTTGCCTTCTCGCGGACAAACCAATTAAAGTATCAAATCGAGTGACCGTGAACCTACTTAATTATTATAAGGCGCATACATATATGACGAATACTTGATTAGCAAACACAAACTTATTAAAGTGTTATTTTATTATATACGCATTATCTCTGTTTCTGCTTAGAGTTCACTCACAATTTTGGGGGCATAAAATGTGGTTCTGTAAAATATATTTTTCGTTTCTTCATACAAAATTAAGTCGCCTAAGCAAACTTTATTGCGACAGTAATTCAAGCTTTACGCGTTGCATATAATAAGCGTGTCGTGATGATGTTAATAGCATTCCTACTTCATCGCAA
Organism: Ethmia dodecea; assembly: GCA_963855545.1. Lineage (NCBI taxonomy): Eukaryota > Metazoa > Arthropoda > Insecta > Lepidoptera > Depressariidae > Ethmia > Ethmia dodecea. The sequence continues at coordinate 9,972,155 of OY979450.1, read as the reverse complement.
AGCTTATCTTGAAGGAAAGACCTGAATTAGTCTAGTTTCGCATAATGCATCTTTGTAACATTACAATATAGTTCGTTACAGTAAGTGGGACGACCCTTCTTCCTTGTAGCTATCCTTATATCACTCAGAGGCGTTTCTAGACGCTAGTGATACATTTAAACAGAAGGGGCGATAAATAACTTCTCTCTAATATGTCTCCAATGGACTTAATTTGCTCGCCTCCCGGGATCCAAAAATAAACCTTATTCTGTTCGACTAACAGACAATATTCAGACAACACTAGGTTTTAATCAATGCAGGGGCAAGCAATTCAGTGGGACATTAATAGGTCTTACATTTCTATCGTCGTAATGTTATAACAAACACACGTACTTGTAATTAATTTGTCATAGCTCTCTAATTATGATCAATAATAATGTACATTTTAGTACTAGACCCGTCCCTGGTATCAGCGGTGAAAGCGATACAAATATCTGTCATTGCCCGATCATGATGAGGAAGTGAGTCACATGCGTGCTTTATGATCTCTGACAAGCTCTTCAAATGTTTGCCGACAGAGCCCATACATGAAAGATGTGGTTGCGTCCTTTATGCCTTATAGATCGAGATTGTTATGGTTGGATAAGCTTAACGCATTACTATATTCAAATAACCGAATAGGGCAATTTATTTAATAACTTGTTTACTAATTTAATAAAGTCAATTACGCCTTTGTGTTGGCAACTAGATAGCCACTAGCTTATTTCTATACATCTAATTTGGTTGTAATATTGATGTTTTTACATGAAATAAAAGCAAAACAAAAAAATCTCAGCAATTGATATTTTATTGAGAAATTATAACAGTGACTCTCGAATCATGTTCGACAAAGACGTCCCATAAAAATAAAAACCATTGTACATTATGCATTAAATATATGAACTGTCATAATAATCCCAAGTTTACAAAAGAGTATCTTGGGCAAAAGTTATTCATTATTTAATAAATCATTAATCACCTTTTGTATATTTTACTTTGTATTTATATTAAATGTTCATATTTATGATCTAGACACTATGGAATTTAATTTCATGCGTGAAATCTTCTTTCGATCATTGCGCAGTCAATTACATTTTACTTGCCTCACAAAACACTTTACCATGTTCCGCAGATTGCAACTCGAAGATACGAAACGCTATTGGTAATCTGTAATGAATTGTAATTTTATTGTTCTCATCCCCATTGGGCGTTTCTTCAAATGCCCATAATGGCTGAGCACTAGTGTTCACTTCAATTTATTTCGACATGGGTCTCCTCTCCTCGCCCCATAAAAGTCCATTAGTGGACAACGCATCCTTAACCCTTAACAGTTCTATACAGAACTATGGGTATTTCCAATTCGAGGTAGTATGGGCTATATCTTGGACGCGAGCCTAGCGTAAGTTAGGAGAGAGAGGAACTTTGGAGATTGTGTTAGGCTCTGGTGGCTTATTACCGTCAGTATTTTTCAAGCCACTCAATGGTGCTTGACTTGACTTAACAATATTTATAGTTTAAGCGCATAAGATGTATTATACCTATTTTTTTTTCTACTACTTCACCCGCGTTTTGGGAAGAAAATATGCAAAATTTCATCTAGATCGGTTCAATGATTTGGCTGGTAATAAATAAAAGACAGTGTTAGTTTCGCATTTTAAATCTTTTTATAAGTAGAGATGGGAGGAGATAACCTCAAAATAATTTAATGTAGAAACACCAAATACTCGTACAGTTACCTACTGAACTAAACTAACATTCTTTATCTGTCGCCGGGCTTCGTAAACTTAATTCACCTGAGCTTATCGCGCTTAATTTTTTTTTGCTGCGGAGAAGTGGCAATTCAAGGAGCTTCACATACCTGTTGATAATCGCAAAAGGGCTTGCAATGAGGTAGATGATCTAATCAGTCCTCTGATATAATGTCATTTTCCATCTCTTACAACGCTTATAAGAAGAAATGTCATGCATATCCTTATTTAGAAACCACATGAATCATAAGAATGAATGTAGGACATATAAATGAATTTTAACAACATCAACAACATCTTAGTCCACTGAAATATTTGAACTCTTCGTAACATTATTAGATTAGAATTATCTAATTTTATTTTTGTATTAATATAGTTGTACAATAGTCTTTGGGTTTCAAACGACGCAGTTTGACGTAATTGGCCTTTGTGTTTTAAATAATATGTAAAAGTTCACTTCTTTGTGCATATTATGTAGGTAATGTTTAATTTGTAGCACACGTAAATAGTGGCTGTTATAGTTTGAAGATGATGTTTTTTAACGGGACTTTTGTATTTTGCCTTCGTGGGCAACTGGACCCACAGAAAACTCATCCCGCGGGCTCATTGGCCGGGGACGAAGGGAATTGTACAGTCAAGAGCACATGAAGATTTACACTTGCAGTGCGCGTCTGACCTCTAAGGCCATTGTAATAAGAACGTTACAAAGTCCAATGTGTCAAGCTCCACGTGCTCTTGACTGGACTATGTTTTTGTATTCATTGGTATATATAGAAAATCAATCATAGTCATTAGCATATACCATTTTAAATTATTATTAAATAGTTTCTTAGTGTTACACTTATTTGTTAGATTTTTCTATTAATGCTGATCTATATTTTTTCATATCTCTTCACAACGAATTATCCATCCCGGTATATAACACAAGACTTCGTGATTAGAAGTGGGTTCACAATGTACTCTTTGATGATTGGCCAATAAGTTTCGCAATGTACTGAGAATAATCATTGTCACACAGAATGCACATGTCCAATTTAATGATTCGTTTGTACTACCATACGTAAAATGAACTTGCATCAAGCGATGAGTTTGTTATACCTTTGGATTTATGTGGAATAAGCCATAAGATTTGAGTTGTAGCACAGAATAAGTAATAGTACTACGTGGTTGTAGTCAATTTGCTTGTTTTTTTTTTCATAGTACATATAGTTTCAAATACAGTCCCTATATCTCTAGATCTGTGATTCATGAAGCAGTTATTTCCATACCACACGGCTACAAATACCTACATCGTGTTGAAATTTATTGATTATTTAGAAAAGTTGTGTCCACTATTCACTGTCGGTACCTACTAAAGACATCAACGAACACTGCATCGCATTCAAATCCTAGTTTTTTATAGTACCTAATATATTTTTTCTCATTGATTAATTACTTAAGTAAGTATATTTTTGTTATACACACACCGGCACAATTAGCGGAACAGAAAAAAGAAGGAGAAAAAAGAGGGAATTTAGAACAATGAATGTAATTTTTAAACAATATATTATTTAAAATGAAACAACAATTAAATTAACATGTTTTGACATTCATTTGTAACACCATACTTAAAATTTTATAAAAATAAAAATTAAATTAAACAAAATGCATTTTTCTTCGATTTTTAATTATAGAGAAACAGCAGAAAATTCAAGATTTTCCAAAGTTTAACAACAATTTCAATGACTGTTCAATATCGAGTGTTTCCTCCTCGTGCTCTGATGAGGGTTTCCATCCGTCTGGGCATGCTGCGGATGATGTTATCAATGGTTTCTTGGGGCAACCTCTGCCATTCTTCAAGTAATGCGTTTCGCAACTCGTTGAGATTATTGGGAGGGGGCATTCTTGACTTTACACTCCTCTTTAGCAAGTCCCAGACGTGTTCTATAGGGTTCATATCGGGGGACCGTGCTGGCCACTCCATCACCGTTATACCAACATGGTTTAGGTATGTCTGTACTGTGCGAGCACTGTGATCCCGAGCATTATCCTGCATTAGAATGAAGTTGTTACCAATAAAGGGGGCAAATGGCACAACATGTTCTTCTAAAATCTCCCTGATATACCGATCAGCATTCAGATTCCCGCCATCGACCACTACTAACTCCGTACGAGCTCCTAAACATATTCCTCCCCAGACCATAATTGAACCGCCGCCATATGCAACTGTATTTTCAAAATTAGACTGGATATACCGTTCTCCTTTGCGTCTCCATACTCGCTGCCTTCCATCAATTTGATTTAACATAACTCTGCATTCATCAGTAAAAAGAACCTGTCCCCAGTCGTCGAAGTCCCAATCACGATGTTCACGACCAAAGTGTAGACGGTTTGTGCGATGATGTCTCTCAAGTTTTGAGGCTTTGGCGGGCACATACGAGCCTATACCCACTTCTTCGAATCTTCTACGAACTGTCCGCTCACTCATCCTTACTGCTCGTACCTCTTCCAGTAAATTTCGAGCCTGCACCGCCGTTAGTCTCGTGTTCCGTCGGACTTGAAGTTGGAGAAAACGGTCATCCCTCCTTGAAGTACACCTTTTCCGGCCTTGTCCTCTCCTTCTCACTAGAGCATTCGTCAATCTGTATCGTTGGATGCTACGATAAATCGTTGATAACGATCGACGAAGGCTTCTGGCAATCGATCTGTAGGTTTGACCATTTCTCCTCATTTGATCTGCCCTAATGATTTCTGATGGCGTTAAATCAGGCATAATTAGATGCTCGTAAATTATCAATATGCGAAAAAACTCAAAAGCCTCAAAAACTGCAATTCAAAGCTTTTCAAATGGAATTCACGAACCTTCTAAAAACGGACAAGCGGTGGAAAAAATGAATCAATGAAAATTAAAACAAAAGAATGAAAAAAAGGGCAGTCGCTTAGTATTCCATTTTTAAATTAAAACCCAAATTTAAAAAAAGCTTGTTTAGCCGGCCAGTAACACGCAAAAATGCGTAAATACTCCCTTTTTTTTCTGTTCCGCTAATTGTGCCGGTGTGTGTAGTACCTAGGTATTTGTATTTTTCAAAAAATGTGTTGTTATCCTACTGGCTTGTAGAGTGATGAAAATCACGGGCCATGGGGCTATTTCATAAGATGTATCCGATACAAATTATTACTTATCAAGACCAGTAGAGTTGTCAGATTTTGGGTGTTACATGTTATTTGTGTTTATTATCTAAAATTTATCGCAGAAATCTAACACTAAAGTGTAGTGTGTATGACTCTGTTATTTTACTTAAAATAAAGCCAGTTTGCCGCTGTGGTACCGCGACAGAACAACCCATAATGTTCTGGTTGAATGACTTCTAACGTATTCCAGATATTCTCAAAATAATGTACCATACGCTCATAACACGGACCGCTACCTCAGAAGTGGGTAAGGTCAAAGTAGCATCGTTTGCGCCTTGCGAGGGTCTCATCGTTGCGACACGCGACGCCCGCGCTGCTGCCGTGACGCGAGCAAACTCAGAACATCAAGTTATTCGCGTGGGACTCCTGTCAAAACTAACGTCACAAAACTCGAGCCGCAAGTTTAACACCACACGTGACTCGTGACGACTGAACACGAACATATTCTTTGCAGGAAACAATTTGATTCGATTGTTGTTCAAAACAAAAAGGTTACATTTTAAGAAACATTATAGGTATGACGTATTCAGTAAAATTTTATTTTCATAACAAATTAAAATATTATTCGTAACAAATCAACGAAAACAATAAAAATATTTTTTTGTTGGTGAAGATACTAAAATTTTATGAAAGATTTCTTCATGCAATACGACAATAAGATTGAAAATAAAAACTATGTACATATCTATTTTCTACTAAAGTAATAATAATAACTACCTCTACAATTGATATTTTTTTATGAAAACTGTTTTCTGTATTTATTTAGCTCCAGTACTCCTTCAACTGCGACTGGACGGTAAAGTAGAGGCGTTTTCCCTGTTTTCCCACAAAGACATTGGCTTGCTTTCACACCGGATACTCCTCTATCTCTAAAAGATTGAACTTTTTTCACAATAAGATCATTCTCCTGTTCCAAAAGCATTTTCTCACGAAATAACGCTCTCTTAGCTAACTCGGCTTTAGCTATTCTCTGCCATAATCTAGTCAAGCCGCAGGTAGAGTTGACAGCATTGGTTATAAATGATTCATCGGTCTGTTGTCGCCTTGTGGCACTTTTATCGCATATGGGAGAATGCGGTATATCTGATCCAAACGGAAGTACCTTCTCTCGTTGTGTTTCAAATTTTCTACAAAGTGCAGAGAGTCGCAGAATTTTTTCTGCCTTCTTGTGGGCCGCCTCCATCCATTCTACAGCAACATCAGATGAATTAACTAGAGTGGCTAACTGTTTCTCATCCGTAGCACACCCGGCAAGCAATAATTGTTTCAGCTTAAAACACGCAGCTCTATGCCTGTTACGGCGTTCTCTAAAAGCTACCTGTTTTGTGCCTGATTCATAAGCTATTAATTCTGCGCGAAGCCGTTTCAATATTCCGTCACTGTTAGCAATTTTTTTGGCTTGAGTAGCTATAATATCAGCCATTAAATTTTCTTTCAGACGCAATTTGCGCACCGCCTTTTGATTCTCAGCAGTTCCAAGGACATAAGCTTTCAATACTGCTTTGTATTCATCCCACATACTGTTAAATATATTTTCCAGTATAGACCGTAGATCTTCGCGTTCATTTGAACATTTTGTGCGTTCTTCGTCTTCCTTTACCATGTTTTCACCGCGCGTGTTCCAAGCATAGTTATCAGCAGTAGTATGGCCATGGAAGATCAGTAGTTGTAAATGTAATTCAGCAGCGTTATGGTCAGACATTATTTTTGTTGCAATATCCTCACCCCATTTAATAAGTTCAGCGGTTCTGCGTTCATTATCCTTAGCCATTTCTTCTAAGTCGGATAGGAATTTGTTAATCATTGTATCGATCGTATCGCAGAAGCTTGCAATGGTACGTTGGAACTGGTCATCCGCAACATCGATAAGTTTCACCATGTATTGGATAGCGTAGTCCTTCTTATCGTAGGCCCTCTCGAATGTGTGCCACATGACCTCAATGTCCTGTCTGAAAAGAGGCTCCTTGATCTTAAACATCATTTGGCGCCAGCTTTTGTCAAGTTCTCCGCGCTTCAAAGCCTGTGCTGCAATTTCTCTTTGAAGCTCATCGCGTCTCATCTTCTTCTTCAACTCGACCTCTAAGCGAAGCTTCTCGAGCCTCTTGGCCTCTTTTTTAGCCTTCTTTTCTTCTTTGCTGAGAGCCATGTTGAATTTGTAAAAGGAAAATATTTCCTTCCTATATAAAAAATATAGTCGTGGCTAAATTTACTGTTTATTACAAATATAAATGCTTTCGATTTTTGATTATTTGTCACATAAAATGTCATTGTCATCACACGTCATACAAAAGCAAAAGAGTATAAATTATATTCAAAGAGGTTGAAAGAAAAAAATATATACTCATTCCAAGAAACTTTTTCTTCAAATGTCTTTGATTGAGATAATATATCTAAAAAAGTTACCCCTGGTAGCAAATAGAGGTCGTATTAGGCCTCTTAGGCATATTAAGTATTTATATAGAAAAGTTTGTCATATATCCCGCGGTGCTGTGCTAGGTCACAGGCTAGGTGCTGTAACATACCTTACATAGCTATAGATCGTTGTGATAGAATAGGTCAGTCGAATAGTTAAATAGGAATCAGTTGTTGCTCTTTGTTTAAATTTAGAATTGTACCTGTATAACACAATTTTAGGTATAACCACGTATACCTAACTTTGTAAATATATAATTGCGGTGCCACTGTTGAATAATTATTTAAGAACTTTATGTACAACAAGAAAGCAATAAAGATTATTATTATAAATATTCCTCAGCCCCGGTACCAAGCGTTGGTCGGCGGCAGCGAGCCCCTTCAAAGCTCCCTGCATAAGCGGTTAGCGGAAAACTTGAACAGCGAGGCGGCTCTCGGCACAGTGGGTGACGTCGCTCAGTGCGTCCAATGGCTACGCTCCACTTTCCTATGCGTACGCGCCGCTAAAGACCCAAGAAGATACCTCAGGTTACCCCCTGCTGCTCCATCCAATCAAATCTCGAAGAAAATCGAAGGTAAGTTTTATATACAGTTGAGTGTTATGTTTTAAGTGGCAGTCTATTGTCTCTGCGTACCCCAATAGGAAATAGGGGTAAGATTATGTATGTGTTAAATTTTTCCGAAAAATGAATTAGCTTAACTGAATTTAGTGCTACCTAAGAAAATCGTAATATTATTGCTCTTTATTTAAAGAACCAACAACTACAGTACGAAGGCATTATATATTTTTTACAATAATATACTAATTTGGGTGTATGAGGAATTGCGCTTATTCTGTTACGCGTTGTATATGAACCGGGTACCTGGGAAGTTTCCCACTGTTTCCCACATTAAAGTTAGTTATTCTCAATGCATGCAGATGGCAACCTATTATAAGTCTATATACCTACCTATTCCATAATAGAACCACTTTTTGCTAAACATCATGTGAGATTAATATTTATGCGTTTTTAATTGCGATTGTAAATCATTTATGTATGTAATAAATCATATGAGTCGTTGTTTACTTTGTAATAGAATAAAAAATTCACTCGCAAACAAAACCACTAAGTATCTACCCCCTTCCCAACCCAAACTAATATTCCTCAAAATAACATCACTATACTAACTTGTAGTTTAAACTTGAAATTCTATGATGTTGTTTGTATGATGTGGTTAAACTTGACCCATGTAAGAATAAGTCCCCTTTAAAAAAGACATCTACTGAGAAAAAAACATTAGCAAGGCTATACAGCAGTGTAATTATCTTAGAAACCCTAAAGTACTTTTTTTTTTAAATCAAACTGATAAGAATTATGTCACTAGCGACCCGCCGTGGCTTTGCCCGGGTGCAATGCTGATACTAAAACCTTCCTCTTGAATCACTCTATCTATTAAAAAAGCTTCAAAATCCGTTGCGTAGTTAAAGATCTAAGCATACATAGGGACAGACAGTCAGCGGGGAGCGACTTTGTTTTATACTCTGTAGTAAAGCGGCAGAGCCCCAGGTGCGGACAAGGTCAAAAGATAATCTTATTATGTCTGGTAATGGTTACCTGCAGACGTATTCACAGAGACTCGATACCGTTTCCGTTCGATTCGAGTCGAATCTATCGACATCGGAAACGAATCTATCGAGATGGGCTGATGTTGTTGGTATCGAAAACTAATGTCATATGTGACACCAACTGTCATATGTGACATTAGTTTTCGATACCAACATCAGCCCATCTCGATAGATTCGTTTCCGATGTCGATAGATTCGTTTCCGATGTCGATCGATTCGACTCGAATCGAACGGAAACGGTATCGAATCTCAGTGAATACGTCTGCTGATCGGGTAAGAATTGTACCTTTAAGTTTTACTCGATCCCAACAAACCAGCTGACTATATTTTCGTAACAATATTCATTGTTCATACTCAAAGCATATTTCTTTTATTTAGTTCCAAGTCTGTATACAATATGATTAAGGTGTAGGTATCACTGACCCTTCTTGTTTCAACCTTAACCCATTGATTGATGACACGCTGTTTTCAGTATGACAGGCTAATTACGATCGTTAACAGCGGCTCTTTCAATGAGAAGTCTAGGTGTATTTCTGCATTAATGACACGTAATTAATTTATCATTTCTATTTGTTCATTGGTTTTTATGGAAAATAATTGACGGATATTATATTATTTTATGACTGTTTTTTTGTAGCGCTTTGAAGTGTGTTGTTTGTTGAATGGGTTTTAATGAATTTGTTTTGATAGAAACTAAATGTACCATAAAGTTATTTTAAATTAAAAGCTTTTTTTTGTTTTCGTCATTGCGTATCAAATTCAACGTTTCCGTTAATTATTTAATTATCTGCTTCCTTGTAAAAAAAGACCAAGAATAACAAATTAATATGGAAGAACAAGCAGTAATAAATAACCAATTTACATGAGTTAATGAAACATAAATGTCCTTATCTGGAGTAATGAACTAGTTACTTGTAAATTATTGCAACTATTAATATTAATTGATCCTCGGCAAAGAGAGCGTTCTAGGCTGAAATTATTCTAGATTCTGCATCTACCTTTATATAATAGTAAAGATAGTGAATTCTATATGAAAATACTATTTTATTTACGGGCCAGTTGGCTCAGTTGGTATTGACCCTGCCTTCTGAGTCGGAGGTCGCGGGTTCGAAACCTGCTCGGGGCCAACATTTGTGTGCATTAACATGTCTGTTGGCTGCGTGTCTGATCGTTTAGTACCTATAGTACAGGCCCTGCCTAATTTGGGACTAAAAAACCGTGTGTGAATTGTGTTCCACATTTTATTATTATTATTTACGTTCATTAAAAATAATCATTCATAATCAAAAATAATCAATAATTTTCATATGACTGAAAAAATATTTATAGATACAGAATCCACTATTTGTATTATGTAGGGTCTTAAAACATAGGCTACGTACGTAGGGGGGGAGTGTGTATTAGAAAAAATCGGGCAAAGTCTAAGGAGAATACTAGTCGTCAATATAAGCTAACATTCCGCGATGGTCACACGACCTCGCTACCAGTTCCGGATCGTGATGGATGCGCTCGACACATGCTGATCCTTAGCATTTGCAGACGCACGCGATCCTTGATTGCAGGTCCAAGGGATAGGCTGAAAACGTATTACTTATCTCTTGGGATTCCGTAGAATATAATATATTCTTCATACTCGAGGCTTTTTCCAAATATTTATAAATAAATAAATTGTGGGACATAATTCACACACGGTTATTTAGTCCCAAACTAGGCAGGGCCTAAACAACTGACAAATAAATACTTTAATAAATATTAAACGACCAGACACAAGGCCAACAGACATGTTCATGCACACAAATGTTGGCCCCGAGCGGGAATAGAACCCGCGACCTCCGACTCAGAAGGCTGGCTCACTTCCAACTGAGCCAACATGCCCGTCTAAGGGGAGGATGCAGAATCATATCCAATTGCTAAAGTCTTCATAGCGGACTGCAAGGCAGTGCATCGCGTCTTGCACTGAACTGGTACAGTTACGGAATGAAAACTCAATTGTTTCTATATTCTAATAGATAAGGATGATTTGTCTACATCTCTCCCATCTTCGTAAATTTAATTAATTCTAATTTAGGCGCATCATGCCTGTGCTACCTCAACTTGTATAACCATGTATGCATGCAATAAAAATATTCATTCATTCATTCATTCATAAAGTGTTCATATTTGACTTTACAATCGTATTTGATGTGTCTTTAACCCTTATTGACTCGCTTTTCCCCGCGGCTTGGTTCGCAATCCGGGATAAAAAGCATGTACCCTAATCTAGAACCTGGACTATCTATCCAAGTATTTGCCACTTCAGTCAGGTTCCGGAATGAAAAGTAGCCTGGCCTTCCTCAAAGCTCCCTATCAAAATAGACACTTTGAGGAGCCTACGAGAATTTTACAATACAATCACTCTGATCGCATGAATCTCATGGCTTGCGGCAATCGTTTACATAGTTATTGCATGCCCTTTACCTACGAAGGTACTTCTAATGTCATCTGAAGGCACCTAATGAGTGTATGATTGTCCCAAATAGCTTACAAATGACGCAAATATCAATTCTATGCACATATGAATATATTTCTTTCAGTGTTCTGTAGGTGATGGGCTTACCACTTGTCACGTTTAGGGGTCAAAAAAACATACTGGTGAAAAGTGGGTATTTCCAACAATGGGACAGGTCTGCCAATCCCCTCGGGGATAGAAGGTGTGAGCATAATAATATGTTGTTATTCTTTTGGAGTTTTATCGCGAGAATGTTCTAAAAAACTTTTTAAGTATAGGTCCGGACGAAGGGTATACTTCATGCTCTGAAAAAGTATAAAAGTGGTAAAAACTGTGTAGGTGTAAGTATAGAATACATCTGCCACGCCCTACATAGATAAGTCTTATATTTTTGAATATAATAATTATGTTTTTGTAAGCACCTTCTTGAGCAAGAGAAATACAGGTGACTTGTTCAACCAATCCGCGCGCACTTTGAATTTCGTCACACGTAAAATCACGATTTGACGGTTGGACATGGTCAGTTTATAAGCCTACAAAAGTGTATGCGTAAAAGAGGCGTAGGATTGCAAATTTTAGTAACCGTTCACAATCTATAGGCAGTTTACAATTTCACTAAATCCTACTAATATTATAAACGTGAAAGTTTGTATGTATAAATGTATGTTCCTCTTTCACGAAAAAACTACTGAACGGATTTTGATCAAACTTTACATTAATATAGCTTATAACAGTTATAACATCAGAATACCAGATAGGCTATATTTTATCCCCGTATTCCAACGGGAACGGGAACTACGCAGGTGAAACCGCGGGGCGTTGCTATTTAATTATGAAGTATCGGTCGGTTCGTATTAATCATCCGGTGCGGTGACATAATATACATATCCCTACTGATACTAATCTTTGTTCTTTTATTGTAATCGTGAGTTTTTGCTACAGAATTATGCGTTAAAGCGATGAACGGGCTAGCAAGTTCGGGACTTATTACAATGGACGAAGCGAGTTGCATCGAGTCCACTGAAGCGGGTCGCCTCATGTCCATATACTATCTGGACTTGGAGACAATGAAGCTTATCATGAAGGTAAGAAGTTTCTAGGGGTTTTTTTGAAGGACAATTCACACACAGTAGTTGGACATGAAACAGAGCATATTTATGAATAATAGTCAGAAAAACAAATATGTACATTACAAAGTTTTGTTACCTACCTATTAGGCGAGGATTGAAGCCGCGACTTCCTAAAGATAAAACCGGCCAAGTGCGATTCAGACAAAAATACGTTTCATGTACGGGGAACAACTTTTTTGTAATTTTGTTTCATTTTTCTTATTTGTTGTTATAGCAATACATATTCAGTGAAATTTCAAATTACGAGTATTACGGTTCGTGAGATACAGTACAGCCCACTGATAGACAGACAGACAGACGGACGGACAGCGGAGGGTCCCGTCCCGTTGGTATCTTTTGGGTGTGGAAAGAAGCTGACGCCTTTATCCCCGAGGGGTCGGCAGAGCTAGTCTTGGATATAACTACCACAGACCAGTTTATAACTAAGTAAATACTAACTTTTCACCAGAATATTTTTGGACCTAGTAGTAAAAGTTGGCGAACCCATCGCCGGGAAGTTTAAAAAATTGTCTATGACTCTATTACTATCCCCGTATTGGTGATTATTTAGTAAACTCCATAGCGTTTGCGCATACGCATAAACCTTCACACCTCGCATACGCAATGAAAATCTGAAGTCAAATGTCAGGCCGAGGCAAAGGCTTTACTATTCTAAGTAAAACTTGTTAGTTGCCTAATTGGTACTGTGAATCTACAGCATTTTAATTTTAAATACTTAAATAATTAATTATTCTTATTTGTAAAAGCTGTTTTAATCAATTTCAGCCAGAGTTGTTAGGTAGGTACCTATTACTTGCTATTCGAATTTCCATAAGTATGTTAATATTACCTACCATCAAGTAATAAGATTTACATAAAGTTGGAGCTAAGTGGAAAAGTCATAACTTCTGATTAGGTACTCGATGTTTATAAAATATAATTTTCGAAAGTATGTAAATTATTATCTAAATTTAATATGTTAATCAAAGTTTTCTGTTATTTTCTATTTCAATTAGTTAATTTTATGCGAAAAATCAGTTCTAAGTTTATATACAAACAAAAAAATTGCACATCAGCATTCCAATATTAAAAAGAACGCGGTATTTTTTTTTTTGCTTTTACGTACATATATCGGGAATAATCTCTGAAACTACAGAGTGAAAATTAAAATTCAAAATTATTTCTCATAAGGAAAGCTACAGACTACTTGGTAATTTTTGATATACCCATAGATTTAGTATACTAACGTAAATCTATGGATATACCTAAGTCCTAAGCAGATCCAGGTTCGTTCTCTAGTTACCTATTAGCCTCATTGAATGATCCTTAGATAGAAGGCACAGAAACACTGGAAAAGTTATTGTGGGTCGTATGCGAGAGCCACGAACTATCAGACATGCACTTACGAGTCGACGAGCGTCGCTGCCTCAATGCTCTCAACAGGAACAACACGGCAGCCACTATCCGCTTCCCCATGAAGGGAAAGATCAGCACACGGCAGATGAAGGTGAATTGGTATGTATATCAATCAATTTCTCTATCGGTCTCTCTATCTCTTGCGGTTGGTGAATCGTTTATTAAAATTAAACATTTTCCTTAAGGTTGCCATTATAGGTATGTCATTTCTTCCTGTAATTCGATCCTTATTAGCGACACTATCGAATGGTGTAATAATACAGGGTGTTTTTTTTTTCAAAATCAACGTATTCGATTCCTGGCTAGGAATATAGATTTTTCAAAATATGCTGTTTTAGTTTTCATTAAAATCGGGCCCGAGACTCCTTTGAGTACTTTTCGCTATTCCTCATAAGTTTCTGTTTTAGACATCCACGTCAACTTGAAAAATTCAACCTGTTAGGAATTTAGGATTAAATTAAAGAGTCCTATACTGTTATAGGAGCAATAAGCATTTTGTAATCGCGTTCTCGAAAACGGCTCTAACAATTTCCATGAAACCTACAAAGTTGGGTTATAAGGGCGAAAAACCGATCTAACCAAGTCTCATCTCTAGGATAACTAATTTTCGGTGTGTTTTAGTAGTACAGTTCTATTGCCTAGCTAAAAGGGGACTGCGCTATGCCACTCATGTAGCGTCATCTCTTTCTAATCGTCCTGAAGTAAAGATTGTATAACTTGATCTGCAAATTTTCAGTATAATCAATCTCTAATAGATTAGATCGCACTGAATTTCAAATATGTTGTGGATGGTTAATATAGTTTTAATGTGGCTATAAACTTTTTTGTAGCATAATCCAAGCCATACTCGGCTGCCTTCCTATCCCCGATCCATCCCTCAACCAGGAAGCTATGAAGGTCATGAGAATCGCCGACAGAATTTGTAAATGTGAGTTCCGGATTTGTTTCATAATCTTAGAAGGATATTATAAAGGTATTATTGATAAAAATACCGTAGTCTCTTGACTAGCAGATGATGATAATGTTATAACTTAACCTCTGGAGGTATCTATTGGTTAGTTTACTGTAGCCCTCCGCCCCATTCACACTCTTTCGAAAATATATTTCCATACCATATCTGTACTGCCATTTCTTTTTTTTATTCTGCTTACATGTAAGCATGCAAATAATAGTAATTACATTAAAATTATAGGATTACAATAATTTTATACAAAAAATTTCAATGTACTTTATATATATATATATATATATATTTTTAATTCCAGAATTTCTTTAGATCTATAATAAGTTTATTATATATTTCTTTATTTCACAGAATTTACAAAATAGTGATTTAAGACACAATATACTTACTATCGAATTACACATAGGACACAGTTACCAGAGGTCCCCAAACTAGGCTTGATCGCCTTTATCTTTGGGAACTATAAAAGCAATATTGTAGTATAAAGTCAACTACTATTTTCTTTGTAACTAAGTTACGAATTTTATTTATAAGAAGCAATTTATTTAATAATAGTTACCTCCCTATAGATCCTACTACCTACCTCCTTACAGATTACCATTACCTTCCAGGCCTAGTAGCGTACGTGACTCGACCAGACCTCATCTCCCAGCAACCTCAATTCTTCGCAGCGGTGTTAAACTCCATAACCCTAGCCAAATGCATCGCAGCCCACTTGTGGGAAAACTCTGCATCTGTCAGCAAACAGCTCAAGGGCATAGGTCCCACGTTCAGCACTCTTCTGGCCACAGCCGGGAAAGTAAACTTTATGCTGCTGGAAGAGAGCCATCCCAGAGATCTGGAAAGGGTGAGGAGTCCAATAAAAATTTGAAAAAATTCCTGACATCTTTAACCGACGTCCTTATCTCCGTGGAGGTAGGCAGAGGTATTTCGTTCCTAGAAATATAGCCAGACCAGGGTGCTGTACACACGGAATCAATTCTGGAACCTGCGAGTTTCCTCACGATGTTTTCTTTCAGCGTCTAGCTAGTCTTAAAAAATTGGTACTGTTTTTTAAATACTAATTGGTATACATTCACCAGAATGCGAACCTGACCCTCACGCATAGGAGGCGGCAGTAATCTGCACTACAGGGATATTACTGCATTGTATTAATTCTATTTATTTATGTACCTAATTGTTTCTTAGTCACATCTCAATGGAATTATAGACGATAGTGGGCTCGATTCTGCATTACAGCGACTAAACTTATTTTAGTTTAGTCCTGTCATTTTCTTTCTCCTAGAAAAGATTAGAGACGAGAGATATTACCTAAGTCCTGTCAAATTTAAATTAGTCCGATCAACTAAGGCGTGCTTAGCAATTTTAGCGACAATGTAAAAAGGTCATGGATAAAAGTGGCAGATAAGCACGTTCATGAGGTCCAAATTAGTTTTTACATGTTTTTTGTTTACATTCTTCAATTTATGGTTTGTTTCTGTCCTTTTTCTTCTGTATTCTATGGAAAAGGATAGGATAACTTAAAATTAAGAATTTAAGCTGATCTGCAGAATCGAGTCCATTGACTTCATCAAGTTGATTTTTCCGAAGCATACGCAAAAGCATCAATAGATAATTTTGTTCGTGACTCACTGATTTATTACTGCAACAGAAATAATGCCGCGACTCGGCATCGATGCCATTGCCATTTATGGGTGAAGTAAACGACATTGGTACCGAGTTAATTAATTCCCTATGAAGATTCCCCACTGCGTTCCCTTAGAATGCCAATGACAGATACTTGCTAAGGTTGAGCTGAGAATTTGAGTTCTTGTAATCAGTGGCGGACTAAGCCTGTCAGAGGCCCGGGCAGAAAAACTGAATCTGGCCCCCCGGTCTTACAACTTTTGGATTTGGAGGCCCCTCTCATGCCCAGGGCGGGCTTCTGGTCCTGAGGTTCCTCCAAATTTAGCCTAGCTTTAAGTAATTGAAATTGTATCTATGAGGCCTCCAACCAACACCCAACTACCTTTTATCCTTGTTTAGGATTTGATTAAGAGAACTTTTCGCTAAATTTGGAGGCCCCCCAGGACCAGAGGCCCGGGGCGGACCGCCCCTTCCGCTCCTACCTTAGTCCGCCAGTGCTTGTAATGTCATCTTCACTGTTGACGATTGTTATCAAATATTTCTAATACTGCATGAAGGTAACGGAGTTTGTAAAATACTAGCGGTTCTGCTCGGTTTCACCCGCTTAGTTCCCGTTCCCGTGGGAATACGAGAATAAAATATAACCTATGTTACTCAGGGATATTCTAGCTTTCCATTGGTGAAAGAATATTTAAAATCGGTTCAGTAGTTTTTGAGTTTATTCGTAACAAACATACAAATCTTTCCTCTTTATAATATTAGTACAGATTAGGTAGGTGTTAAACATACCTAATTTATAGGTTAATTTATAATTCAACCTAACTAGTTAGTTGATTCAAGTCATGAAAGATTATTTAGGTAGATACCTTCTTACTTATTCCTTTCTCAAGTTATATCAAACAAACCAACTATACCTAAGTACTTACCTATTTATTTAAATAAACATTTAAACATTCCAGATTATGAACAAAGGACCTCCAGCCGGTAACGTAATACGAAAGCAAATCAGTTTGCTCCCAAAGTACCAGCTTACTACGATGCCGATAGATGAAAATAAAGTGTCAATTCAACTGACTTTGCTCAACCAGGCTTATCTATCTGAAAATATAGATAATCTGACCGCTGGAGACGGCCACAAATGCTATATTGTTATAGGAGACTCGGAAAACCATCTTCTGTTACTAACTTCGTTTAGGTAAGTCTAAGATTTTCAGGGAGTAACAAAGATTAAAAATAAGAATTTCACGCACGGTTATTCACCCTCAAACTAGGTATAGATGGGTACTAAAATCATAAACATAAGTAAACAGGCACGTATAAAACACCCAGACACGAAACCAACAGATATGTTCATGAACACAAATGTTGGCCTCTGGCTCAGAAGCCAGGGTCACTACCAACTGAGCCATCAGGCTCGTCAAGTACCTACCTCCTATGATATTAAACTATATAAGGCACATAGTATCAGTTATTTGCAAGTTCTGGATATACAACAAGTTATTTTTTTTTCAGGGATAAAGATTTGATTGGCGTATACGATGGTACTATTACGTATCAAATTTCAAGAAAACATAATTTTGAACATAAAATCTTAGTCCACTGCATAAACTCCTCTTTCGGTATGTGTTAAATCGGTTTCGGTATTGTTAATGTAAAAAATACTTTTATTTATATTATTTAGAGATAAAGATTACCTCCGTTAAGGAACCATTTGGTGTGGGTCAATGTCCAGACTGAGGCTGGCTGCATTCCCTCTCTGGATAACTATAGGCTCTGGTCACCTGAAGCCTCGACCAAACGCACTAACAGCTCCTTGATAAGCTGAGCTAATGTATTTTTGCTTTGTAAATAAATGTATACTACTAATAATGTTAAAATTATTTCAATTATTTCCTACAAAATCTACCTTTTTTTCAGTCGGCATCGATGCGCACTGTGAATATCTGTTCAATGATTTAGATCCAACCTTTTCACGAGGAGATGCCGGAATTGTTAATCAAGAAGTAAAAATGACTGAAAAAAAATCCGTAAAAAAACAGACATGTATCACAGACACTTTTAAAGAACGTAAAAGGAAGAACCAAGACGCAAACATAGCTCAATCAAAAGAAAAGATAAAACGTGAAAGTGCTATTTTAGAAAAATTTAAAAGTCTAAAGGACTCCTTTGCTTACACTTCAAAAGAAATAAAAAAATCCAATTCAGCAAAAATGACAAATGAAATATTGCAAGAAATGGTTCAACCAGATAAATCCACCTCATCAGTAAACACTGAAGCCACTGTGGTTGACAATAGATATTCCAATCATATCACAACACCGATGGAAACCAATATCAGCAACACTAGTCAAGATAATTACCCAGAAATTAATTTAGACGAAATTGATGATAATGACGACTTTATAGCTTCTGAGCATGTCGATTCAATTTTAATCGAAATTGAAAGTGAGATATCAAAAAGCAGAACAAAAAATAACAATATTTCTCCTATATCAATTTCGAGAAACTTAGCCAATGAACGTAGGACGGAAACGAATAGTATTCAAAAACCAATTTATGCTGTTAACCAAACCGATGATGTATTCTTAAAACAAAACTCAAAAAATACACGAAAACGCAAATCAAATAACAGTAGATCGAACTACAGCTTTATAGAACTATTAGAAAAAAATGTGGACCTAAGTGATGATGAAGAAACTATTCCCGGGAAAGATAGTGGTTTTTCAGACACTATACGAAATCAATTAGAACATTTCTTACACAAAACTCAAAAAAATACTCAGCAATCAGACCGACTGATGCAAAAACTATTGAATAATACTAAAAATACAGATGAGTTGATTCTGCAAGCCGAGCAAGAAAACATTGAACCTAAGGAACTGGATCAGAAATTTCTTTATCCTACTGATATTCCTATTGACCCAAAAGAAGTTATCGAAAGTAAATTGACAAAATTTCCTATCGTTTTTGCAGACAACGAAATCGATGATTATGAGTTGAATGCCTGTACAGCCGGGCATTCTTTCGATAAAAATATTATGGAAGATTTAATAAATAAGGAGATTTGCAATACCAATGTAAGTCTCAATAATTCCGTTGAAAGGGAAAACTTAGACAACCAGAATTATACTTCAAATGACTATGATAATAAACTAAATTTAAATGAAATTAAACATCCACTCATACAAGATTTGACAGACTCTGTAATAGATCAGAATAGAACTGATTTAAGCCCTTGTCTTGATGATAAAAATCTAATAAGTGGTTTAGAGTACGCTGAAAGTTTAATTGAAGTGAAGGATGGTATTCCAATGAAATCTGAAGACTCTCACGCAAAGATAAACATGCCGCATAAAGAACTAGGTGTATACATTCCGTTAATTGATCAAACTAAGACTGTACTTGAAGGGAGAAGTAACCAATCTTATACACAAAACCAAAATGTATTTAATGACAATTTTATAGCTTATGGCGTACACAATGCAGCACTTAATACTGATTTAATAAGTAGTAATGAAGAAAGTGAAAGTTCAAGGAACACCGTGTTGAATGTCCTACAAATCCCCAAACATTATAATTCACCTGTAGGTTTGTCATCAATAATTTCCAAGTACGAGGCACCACATAATATATTTGAAAGAAGCCAAATTACTAAATATATTTCGGGGAATAATTCAAACGCCCAATATACCAAAAAAGATCAATATGTGAACAAATATAAATTAACTGCTTCTAAAGTAGATGTTAGTACTAAAACGACTCCGGAACATGAAATTAAAGTTGTAAGAAAATTAACATTGGATTTAGATATCACAGAAGTAATAACTAAAGCTAAATATGATTCTCATTGTGATGATCGTAATACAGGAGACATTTTAGACCGAAATCTATATTTAGCAACTAAAGAACCACAGTCAATCAAGAACTGCAAACATAGTGGTGAAGCAAATGTAGAAACTAAACTACAAACAATAGATACCGGCAATATTAATAAGTTGAACAAAACGTATAAGGAAGAAAACCAACTAACATATATAATGATTGAAAACGATGTAGATTTTGGTACTGAAGATAATATTCCAAAAACAAATAATTTGGTTAGTAACTCAACCAAATCAGTAACGGCTTCAATACAAAATAGTGACAACATTAATTTAGATTGTGCTGAGACCAAAACAAGGCAGCTAACTTTGGATGACAACAACAGTGTAAATGAAAACTCAAATGTACCAACTAACAAAGTTGAAAGTATTCTACAGAAATATAGCAATATTTTTCGGTACGTAAATGCCCTTATAATGGGAATAATTCTACTTTTCATGCCTAATGTCTAGGTCGACGGTGAAGGAAAACATGGATATAGGTATAGACTGCGACGTACGTAGTGGTCCGATTATGGACTCACCAACTGTTACGTTAAAATATAATATTTTTGAAGACTTGCAGAAAAAAAATCTCTGCAATCCTCTCGAGGAAAAGGTGTAAGTATAATTAGGTATTTGTTTTATTTCTATCTTTTTGCAGCAACAACAGTAGTACACCCCAACATAAGACTGAAGTGAAGCCCTATAATAGTATAATAAATCCCACGCAAAAAAAATCTAAAAGGCCTTACAAAATTACTGATATTGATAGTATAGATATTGCTTTACCAAAAACTCGAGCAGTTGAGGTATCAAGAAGTCAACGACCTATGAAAGAAGTCGTGCTCCCAAAACTTAAAGAAATAAATCAAAATGTTGAGACAATAAAAGACGACCCAAATATAGTATTCACCGAAAAAATGCCAGAACACGATGATGAAAGTTTTAAAATACTTAACCAAAATCCTGAATACCGCTCGCCTTCGCCGGAAATCCCACAAATAGAACAATCAACAGATTTTACAATAGATCAGGCAATGTTCAATCCACAGACCCTCTTGCAGTGTATGAGTAACGATGAAAGTAATGAAATAATTCCGCCTCCACTGGAATTTTGTGACAAGGCGAGTGTATATTCACCAACTCAATATGAAGATCCACCATCAGTTAGGAATGACTTATACTCGTATACACAAGAATCTCTCTCAGAACGTCAATACGACATCGAAGATATTAGATCCGATGTTACATCGGGATCGGAACATGACAGAAGTATTATTGAAGACAATTCCTACAAAATATTGACGCCTAGTACAGAAATAGAAACATGGACATTATCAAGAGAAGACGAGGAAACTGAAAAAAAATGTTATACTCCAATTAATTCTGTTACCGTTATGCGTAATTTGCCTATAAAAAGTGTAGCTTCAAATCGAACTAAATTACAACAGTTTAAATTTCCTTGCAAAGATGTACTGAAAATGTAAATATAAGTAGGGACTTTAGTATGGATAAATCTTAGAAATAGTTATAGCATTGTACACTCCTAATAAAACTTATCTTCTTATTAAATAAATCTTGATTTTTATTTCTTTATGCAATAACTAGGTACCATGAAACATCAAACATGGTAACTCCCTAAAACACTACAAATCCTGACATCTAGTACTCATCTTCTCCACGGTTTTATACCTAGTAGGTAGGTAGGTGAGTAGTGATAGCCTTACAGTTAAAGAGCGTGCTTCACATGATAAAAATCAGCGAGGCTCGGGTTCGATTCCTAGAATGTACCAATGAGTTTTCAAAACATACGTACATCTCGACGGTGAAGGAAAACATCGTGAGGAAACCCGCAGGTCCCAGTATTAATTCTGAGACATGTGTAAACAGACCCGGTCCGGCGATAGCGATGGGCTCACCACCTATCACGAAAAGAATATCTCGTGAAATGTGGGTATCCAGAAATAGCCGACCCCCTTGGAGATATAAGGCGTGAGATTTTTTTTTTTTATTAGTTTTATTATAGGTAGGTACATTAGTCCAGTAAATTTGTCGGTTGAATGTATGGGCTCGTATGCGTCAAATCCGGTAGTTCTGATTTTTTGCAGACTTGTTTATGATGTTGGCCTAATGTATAATCCAAGTTTGTGACCTCGAGCGCCGAACGCAACTTTGTCAAAAATCGAAAAAACTGCGAAAAAATAGTTCTTTTTTCAAATTTTGGCGATTATAACCCTGAAGGACTAGTTTCTGAAAAAACTTTTTAAAGACGTTTTTAAAGTAGACTAAATTAACTACAATATGATACTAGAATTGTCTCTGTAGACCCAATAGTTTCTGAGATTTAGCCTTTCAAAGTTTATATTTTTTTCGAACTTCGCAATTTTTTGCATTTCTGTCGTTTTAAAATGTTGCCTGCTACTTCGTTCGCGTTATTTAGGGATAACAAGTAGCCTATATGTTAATTCGGGTCCTGATCTATCTACCTACCAAATTTCATCTAAATCCATGCAGCCGCTAAGTTTATTTTTGTCTTTTATCACATAGATATCTACACTAATCTATACTAATATTATAAATAGGAAAGATAAGAACGTTTGTACGTTTGTTACGAATAAACTCAAAAAGTACTGCATCGATTTAAAAAATTCTTTCTCCGATGAAAAGTTAGAATATCCCTGAGAAACATAGGCTACATTTTATTCCCGTATTCCCACGGGAACGAAAACTACACGGGTGAAACCGCGCCGAACCGCTATTATATTATAACACTAACGGTACTTGTATCGAATAAACTCAAAAACTACTGAGCTGATTTTACAAATTCTTTCACCAATGGAAAGCTACATTATTATTGAGTAACATAAGCTTTATTTTATTCCCCTATTCCTACGGGAACGGGAACTACGCGGGTGAAAACACGCGGAACCACTATTAAGTATATATGAAACTAGCGATTCTGCGCGGTTTCACCCGCGTCGTTTCCGTTCCCGTGGGAATACGGTAATAAAATATAGCCTATCTTACTCAGGGATATTTTAGCTTTCCATTGATGAAAGATTTTTTTAAATCAGCCAAGTAGTTTTTGAGTTTATTAGTTACCAACACCGTTAGTGTTATAATATAATAGCGGTTCCGCGCGGTTTCACCCGCGTAGTTTTCGTTCCCGTGGGAATACGGGAATAAAATATAGCCTATGTTACTCAGGGATATTCTAACTTTTTATTGGTAAAAGAATTTTTTAAATCGATGCAGTACTTTTTGAGTTTATTCGTAACAAACGTACAAAAAATCTAATCTTTCCTATTTATAATATAAGTGTAGATATCTATGTGATAAAAGAAAAAAATAAACTTGGCGGCTGCACGGATTTAGATGAAATTTGGTAGGTAGATAGATCAGGACCCGGATTAACATATAGGCTACATTTTATCCCAAAATAACGCGAACGAAGTAGCGGGCAACATTTCAAAACGACAGAAATGCAAAAATTTTCTAAGATCAAAAAAAAATATAAGCTTTGAAAGGCTAAATCTTGGAAACTATTGGGTCTACAGAGACAGTTTTAGTATCATATTGTAGTTAATTTAGTCTACTTTAAAAACGTCCTAAGAAAGTTTTTTCAAAAACTACTCCTTTAGGGTTATAATCGCGAAAATAAAAAAATAAATAAAAAAATTCGAGGTTTTTTCGATTTTTGACAAAGTTGCGTTTGGCGCTCGAGGTCACAAACTTGGATTATACATTAGGACAACATCATAAACAAGTCTGCAAAAAATCAGAACTACCGGATTTGACGCATGCGGTAATGTATAATTTTACTGGACTACATATCCAAGGATATCTTTTTTTTTATCAGAAACAGGCCGTTCTGATTGAACAGTTGAGATTTAGAGCAGTATGAATTTTAGCTTTTCTGAGCTTTTTCGGGGTTAGGGTTACCACTTATGGTAAATTTCAAATGTAGAAGTGTAAGATTTTCGTAGTGTACAGTCAAGAGCAAGTCAAGCTTGACACTACCAGTTTAAGTTGAGCTCAGATTTATACTGCGCGCCATAGAATACAGGGCCGGGTCAAAGTCCAATGTGTCAAGCTTAGCGTGCTCTTGACTAGTGACTGTACGCCTATGCATGGCCTACCTACTATGCACAGAACACTTTTACTCCTAGCGGGCCTATATCTTTGATGCGTATGTACAATGATATTAAATCATAGAGTAACTATGTACCTATTATATGTTACTCTTTGATTATTTACATGTTACTATAATAAGCTCACTGCGTATGTATGTATTTTATTTACATTAATTATCAAAGAGATTAAAATATTATATTTAAATCTCTTTGTTAATTATATATCTCTTACATATACTTAATAGCCCACGGGTCGACTGAGGCAAAGAGGAATAGGCTCTCGATTTTTTGGACACAAGGACTGAATAATAAATGCATAAAAAAGAAAACAATTTGTATTTATTTCCTGAGCTCACACGATAGATCTTGCTCCGACTCCCCCATGTCTGTCTTATTACCTACACAATATGAGATACAAGACTATATGATCATTTACTAAACCGCAGGCTTGCATAAATGCATAACATGTAGTTGAACCCACATATTTGAATCCTCTTTTTTTTAAAGCTTTAGAAAGGTATTCCGATTCTTGGCTCTTAGAAGGAACCTCATGATTTCCTTTCCAATTATTTACAATAGGTTTGTTGTTCACAAAACTCCAAACAAATTTAGAAAAATCTTCACCATTGTCTTGCATCTGGAGAAAACATTTCGCATTGTTTATTATTGCTTCGATTTTACCCTTATGTCTTATGATTCCTGGATACTTTAATAGAGCTTCAATATCTTTGTCAGTAAATTGAATTATTAAAATGGGATTAAAATTGTAAAACGTTTTCCTGTAATTGTCTCGTTTCTTGAGAATAGTTAGCCATGATAATCCAGCTTGCTGTCCTTCTAAACACAACATGTCAAATAAAATCATCCTGTCATGTTCAGGTTTACCCTTTGAGTATTAAACCAACAGGAGACGTCACGCGCACTAGTTTCTTCGCAAAAAGTCTGCCAATTTCTGCGCGGGGGACGAGGAAACAAACACAAATAATGTTAAAACAAAAGCATTTTTTGACAAAACAATTAAACACTAGCTAGTTAAGCTCTTGGGAACGTATAAAGCTTTTTTAAAAACTAACTAAAACTACGTGTCGAGCCTGAAGAAGTTCATTCAGTACTCACTGGTCTAAGTAACTGATTTAATACGAAGACTATTGTTTATTTAGATTTGGTTCTGGGAACCGTTACATTCCTGCTGACCTATCTATCAACATCCTACTTTAAGTTGCTGAGGTATGCGCAACATAGTATGGTCGTGGGAATATAACTCCTCCCTCCTTAAATTCGAAGTTATCGGGTAAAGTCTTGAGTTTTCCCGAGAACTTCGGATAAACATAAATTTTATTAAAAGCTTATGAATAATCTTTATATAATTCAAAAATACTTAAGTTAATAATATAGAGGGCCTAGCCTCTTCCTGCAAAACAGGATTTTGAATAGTTCCTGGTTTAAAATATAATTTTATCTTATCCAGATACTTATGTATAAAAACAATGATTATAATTAAAGTCAAAATCAGGTAAAGAGTTATTGTGGCGGCACTAACACTTTTCACTTTCACAATGCTCTCGTCACTTTTCGCACTATTTTTCAGGGCGTAGTTAAGATGTTGCACATCGTCCAGGTCTATTCCTTTCAGGTCCAGGGGCTTCAGGCTTTCTTCTAGCGGAGTCCCTTTTTGTTGTAATTCCGGTAAGTTTATAATTGGAACTGGTTTATATTCCGTATTTACGGAATGATACTGATGTTCGTGTATTAACACATTCTCTATATAAGCGTCGCATTTAGGATCAATAGAGATTACATAAGTTCCTTTTATTTTCTGTCTTATGACGTCATCGTTGCAGGTATGTGACAACACCATGCTTTGTGTTGTATATAATATCCATGACGTCGGGGAAATTCTTTGGATTTTCATATTTTCCGTCGTTACCACTTGTGGGGAACAGCGAGATAAATTTGAACTGTATTTCATCAGTTGTTCCACACAGGTTTCTGTAATATATGGTATTATGTCTTCTTCAGAGCATAGGACTTCTTCAGCTGTAATTTCTTTGCAGGGTCGTGACAGTGGGCGGTATCTCTCATTCTCTACTATAAGGTAAGGAAATGTAGGGATGACAATCATGGTTTGGTTATAGGAGTTCAACATGGGAATTGGATATAATTTAAAATAATTATATGTTACGTTATCGGTAAGTGGTACTTCTATTATAAATGTAATTGTATCTTCCTTAAGGTAAGCTTTTACAGAGAGTGTTTCTTCTAAATTAATTAGGTTTTGTTCTTTAACCTCATACATTAAATGACTGAATTTATTTATTGATCTTAATATTTCCATAAATTCCTTTGAATCTATAACAGATTTATGTAAAACAGATACTTTACTAAATGCTAGAGCTGTCTCTATTTCGCTGAGCTTTACATGTATTGTTCTGAAGTTACTTATGAATAAACTACATAAACCAAGTACATGGGCTGAGTAGATAGCGTTGTTTCCTTTTTGTGAAATGTTTTTCATTAATAATTCTATTTGATTTAAGCGTTCGGCAATTAATTTTGTATTTTCATCTATTATTTTAGTTGAGTTTAGAAAATGGTCCAGCACTTCGGAAATTATTGTAATTCTCTTAGAGTTAGCTTCTTCCTTAGAATGTATTTCGCTAATTAATTGGTCATAACGAATTGCGTCCTTTTGATCTAGATTACCCGTTATTGCCTTTATAAGAGAACCTAAAGGGTCTATAAGGCCTCTTTTAATTCTTTTAGATGGTACTAATTGTTGGTATTTCTCCAAAGCTTCATTCCGCAAATAATCAATTTGTGTAATCAAACCTTCGAATTCTTTAAACTGGAGTTTATTGTTATGTAATATTTTATAGAGTTTAGAATATTTTCGAATATTAAATGATAAGTCTGTACCGATGCCGCTTAAGGTAAGTGTTTTTGCTATAAGCCATTTATCTTTCTGAACTGTTGCTTTTCCTAATTTTACCGGTAGAAGTCCTGGGTTTTGACTAATCTTGGTTACTTCAAGACCTGGGTCGTGAAGTGCCTGGTTCATTCGGATCCACATCAGCAGGAGGAAGCACCACCTGAGGAGGACGTTTTACGTTTTTAATAGGGACCTTGGTCTCTCTTTCTCTTGCCTTTATTGGCACTACGTTTCTTTCCGTTTGTCCTATTACTGTAGCCTTTTGATATCGAGGTTTATCCTTTGACTGTCTCTTATTTACAGCTTTTGCGAAAACTGTTTGTCCGTCCTTAAGTTCCGGGGAAGGTTCACCTCCTTGCTTATCGCGTATTTTTATTTTAGCCAATTCTAATTTTTCGTGTAAATGCTCGTAGAGTACCTGAGTTCGCTTTCTATGGTCTTTAATTAATTGTTGTTTATAGTTTTTCTCAAAATCTAAATCAAATGTTGAATTTAAGTCTGTATGGCCAAAAACTACTTCAAAAGGTGTTAAATCGGTTGAACTGTGTATAGTGTTATTATATGCCATAACTGCATAGCACATAACTGTCGCTGGGTCGGAGTATTTTCTTTCATATTTTGCTAATCGGTATATCTCTATGATGGTAGAGTGAAAACGTTCAATTAGACCCATTGAGTTTGGGTTATTTGGCGTACCTATGTGAAGTTTAATTTTATACAATTCTGTTAGTTCTTTGAATAATTCGTTGTTAAATTCGGTTCCGGGATCGCAACTAATTTTTTTAGGAATTCCATAAATTGAGAAATATTTTATCATAGCTCTAACTACTTCCGGTGTACATCTAGATGTAATTTCTATGGCCTGTCCCAGTTTACTGAATGCATCTATAATTGTTAAATAATATTTTGATTCTATGGAGAATAAATCAATGAATATTTCCTGAAAAGGGGCATTCTGTGTTTGGGTTAATTGTAAGATTGGCTTTATTGGTTTCCTATCATATTTAGTGACTTTACATTTTTCGCATGAATTTATTACGGCTGAAACAGTTTCATGAATGTCCGGCCAATAATAGTTTCGTCTTATTCTTTTTACCGTTTCTGTGATACCACGATGGCACGTTTTCCCTTCATGTAATTTAATTATTATTGCCTTTTGTTCTTGCTCATCTTCAACATAGATTGATCTGTCTGTACATTCAAAGAATTTGACGGTGTCTTGCTTAAATAATGTTATTATAATTTTGCTAAAATCTTTTCGATGTTGTTCTTCTTCAAAGTAAATGAAGTATTTAATTTTGGGTCTTATGTATCGTTTTAGAAATTCTTTAATTATTTCTTGATTGTTTAGGGGTAAAAATACTTCTAAAATCTTTTGTTTGTCGCGGGATAAATCATTTACTCGCATTTTATTTAGGGGCCAACTAAAAACAAGAATTTGGTTCGGTTTAGTGTCTATTGCTTCATTTAAAATGGGGATACCGTGAGATTCCATGTCCCTGGCTGAATGAACTGTTTCAGTTGAGGGTGATTCTGATCTAAGAGGGAAATTTATTTCGGTTTCATCGTCTGAGATTTCTATCACAGGTGAAGCCGTTGCTGTACGTTCGGTATCTGTCGTTTCACGTCTTTTTGTCAGTTTGGTTATTTGTTTAGATACGTCGTCTAAATAGTTTTGTAATCGTTTTTCCTTGTCATCGATATTAACTATCATAGACTCGTTGTCTTCCTCGTCTCCGCTTAATGCGTTTAATTTGATTCGGGACAACGCGTCTGCGTTAGTGTTCTGTTTGCCGTTTTTATGTATAATATTAAAATCGAATTCTTGTAGACGTAACCGCCATCTCGTCAACTTACTGTTTGGTTCTTTCAGTTGGTAAAGCCAAACGAGGGGTTTATGATCTGTATAAATATCGAATTTGCGTCCGTAAAGGTATGGTCTAAAATGTTTTGTAGCCCAAATAATGGCTAGTAATTCTCGTTCAATCGCGCTGTATCTCCGTTCTGTTTCAGTTAAAGTTCTACTTGCGTATGCTACTGGTCTATCACTGCCTATCGGTCCTTGAGAGAGCACTGCTCCAATAGCCACTTCAGATGCGTCCGTAGTTAGGATGAATTTTTTTGAATAATCCGGATATTGCAAAATAGGTGCATTTAATAATAGTTCTTTACATTTTTGAAAAGACTCCTTGTATTTTTCATCTAAAATTACTTTTATTCCCTTTTTTAAACATGCTGTAAGAGGTTGAGTTATTTTTGAAAAGTCTTTAATAAAACGTCTGTAGTAACCAATGAATCCTAAAAATCTTTTTATTTCTGTCTGTGTCTGCGGTATGGGGTAGTCCATGACAACTTTTATTTTGTCGTTGTTGGGTTTAAGTCCGTCTTCTGTCAATGTATGTCCTAGGTACTGTACTTCTTTACGTAAAAATTCCGATTTATCGAGTTGAACCTTAAGATTCGTCTGTCTGAGTCTGTCAAATATCGTTCTTAGTTTCTTTAGGTGTTCCTGGAGACCATTAGAAAAGATCAGAATGTCATCAAGATATACAAGACAGTGTATCCCTTGTAGACCTCTAAGTACATTGTCCATTGTTCTCTGGAACGTTGCGGGTGCGGTCTTTAGTCCAAAGGGCATTCTGAGAAATTCGTAATGCCCGTTCTGAGTAGAAAATGCGGTTTTGGCTCTATCTTTTTCGTCAACTTCGATCTGATGGTATCCTGATGCTAAGTCGAGTGTCGTAAAGTAGTTGCATTTACCTAGCTTGTCAAATAAGTCACATATGTTTGGCATGGGGTATTTGTCGTCAACAGTCATTTCATTTAATCGTCTGTAGTCAATTACCATTCTATACTTTACTTGGCCTGAGGCGTCTGCCTTTTTTGGTACTAAGTGGACTGGGGCACTCCACGGGGAATGTGACTCCTGAATTACATTATCTTTTAAGAGTTTGTCCACTTGATTTTTTATTTCGTTCGCCTGAGTAGGGGCCTGTCTATATGGTTTAGTATAGGCGGGGTCTTCGTTTGTCGTTCTTATTTGATGTTTTACCTGGTTGGTGAAAGTTAATGGGAGATGTTCTGAATAAAATATGTCCTTGTATTCTAGGCAAAGTTCGCTAATAGCTTGTCTTTCAATGTCGTCCAAATGGTCTAATCTGAGTTTGTTTAAGTTTTCCGCTAATATATTGTCAACTTCTACGTCATTCCAGTCTGTGAGATTGTTTACCCTATTAGGGGTGTCTGTATAATGAGTTACTTTAAAAGGGGCTGTGATTGTCAACGTTATGTAAAAGTCGGTTGTGTTCTGTATTATGGTGGTTGCAAAGTTATTTTCGCATTTAACTATGGCTGCAGGCATTCTTACGCCTTCCATAAACTGTTTAAATTCTAATAAAGCATATCCATCTTTTAACACTGTCGGTAATTTAACGCGGTGTTCAGATCGCGGGTCTAATTCAATTTCATAATTGGGTTCGTAGACTATTGGTATTGTAGAGTAATTTGTGTGAAGAATTTTGCCTTTTAAATTGATGTTTGCTCTAAGGCGAGACATTAAATCGACGCCAATTAATCCGTCATAATTTTTATCAACTTCGTATACATAAAATTTGTGGAAATCTGAACATTTAAAAATTGAAAATAAGGGGATTTCTACCACTTCGTCGTGTAAACTTGAGGCATGTGTACTATTTACGGTAAATGGTTCAAATGATTTGTTATTTTGGTAGTGCTTGTTAGCCTTCCTAGGACTTATAAAGGATCTAGTGCTGCCTGTATCTAACATAAACTTTCCATCTATTTCTGGTACATATATATAGGGTAATTTTAAATTAGAGTCATAATTAAGTTGTATCACTTCCGATTGGTTCGTATAGCGCCTATCATAAAATTTTCAATCTCGTTTACGTCATTAGTTTCAGCTTTTTCAGGTGCGTTTACGTCACCGTCGTTCGTCTGGTACGTGTCTAGTTCCTGTACATATGGGAATTCAGAGTTTTCGTAACAACTTGAATTTTCGTAGTACGCTTGCTCATATCCGATTTCTTCATAGCCTTGGTTTTCATCGTTGGTATAATAAATTTCGTTATTATGGAAACCTTGGGGTTTTGGTTGATGAGGAGCGGTCCTCATGGAAACGTCCGTATTAACTCTTTGTTGGTTCTGAAAGTTTTGCGGGGATCTATATCCAAATTGTCCTGACTGGGGTCTGAAACCAGTTGGCTGAAATTGCATAGGTTTATATCCTATCATTGGGGGTTTGTATCCTTGTTGAATCGGGGGTCTGAACGTTGGTTGATTTGAGGGTCTGTATCCGAATTGTCCGGGTTGAGGTCGGAATCCAAATTGCTGATTACCCAACTGTGGATTCTTAAAATTCTGATAAGGAATGCCAAATTTAAATTGACCTGGCATTGGCTGTGATTTGAATTGTAATTGAGGTTGTTGTGGAACGAAAATTGGTTTAAATGCTTGTTGTTGCGGTTGAAATAATGTAGGTTTCTGATTATTAAATGAATGTGAATTTTTATTCTGTAACATTTTTGTTCTAGCATTGTATTGCTCCTGGAAATTTACTTCTTCTAGGACTGTGCTTAATGCTTCTTCGAGGTCGTCTGGGTTCTTGAGCCTGACTATACGCACAAGATTTTCTGGCAGGTTGTATAGGAATACATTGAGGGATGTATTATTATAAATAATTTTCTTTGCTATCCTTAAATTAACGTCTCCTATTTTATTTACTTTTGACATAAGGAGAGCTCTAACGTCCTGAATTCTTGAACAGAAGTCTAGATAAGACTCGTTAGTTTTAATTTTAAGAGTTTCTAACTCTATCGCTACACATTCTTCGCTACGCGGATCTCCGAAATGTTGTAACAATAATTCTTTTAACTCATCATAAGAAGAGAAGTCGTCTCTTTCGCTAATAAGTGCCGCCGCTTTTCCGCTTAATCGGCTCGTTATACATTGCATTAAAAACTCATTGCGCTCTACTGTGCCCTGGTACTTTCTTATAACAAATTCACATTTTCGGAGAAAGAAATTTAATAAATTTGTTTCACCCGAAAATGTCGGAATTAAACTTAAAAATTCCTTTGGAATGTCTGAAGGACCAGCGTTATTTTCATTAGCCATTGTGTCTTATTAATAAAAGTATAAATCTTATAATATAATATTACTTAACTTATTCTATCAAAATTTCTTAAATTAATATTTATTATTTCACTTTTCTTTTATTTCAGTTTATTTCTTTTATTTCAATTTATTTCTTTTATTTCAATTTATTTATTTTATTTCAATTTACTTTATATTTCACTTTTGAATACCACTTTCCGTTACAATAATAAAAAAAAATATAAAAAGGATTTGGAAGGAACAGAGAGAATTTGACTTACTGTCCGACCGAAGCTTTTGCCCACATCTTAACAAATTTCTTTGGTTCGAGGATTGCTGATTATGAAGAATTGGATTCACTGCTGCCACCGTCGTCGCGTAACACTAACTCACCAGGCTTTCCGATTTGAGGAAATACCTTCTGCAAATTACTATGTTCGCGCACTATATTACGATAACTAACAGCCAGCAATCCTACCGGCTGCGCCAGTTAAGCTCTTGGGAACGTATAAAGCTTTTTTAAAAACTAACTAAAACTACGTGTCGAGCCTGAAGAAGTTCATTCAGTACTCACTGGTCTAAGTAACTGATTTAATACGAAGACTATTGTTTATTTAGATTTGGTTCTGGGAACCGTTACATTCCTGCTGACCTATCTATCAACATCCTACTTTAAGTTGCTGAGGTATGCGCAACATAGTATGGTCGTGGGAATATAACTAGCTTGAACTAGGTGCACACAAATACATTCACCAATACAAGCACTCCGTGAACTCAAACAAACTAGTTGTATTTAACCGGTGTGCTCATTGACCGACACGTTTTTTTGGCAGAGGGCAAAGAGATTTAAATATAATAGGGCATAGAGGGGGCATTGGGAATATTTTCATACAAAACTTTGAAGCCTAAGCGTCATGTCCATGGTATAATAATATACTATGGTCATGTCCTTGTCATGTCAGTTAGTATGAACGCGAGCTGTCATTCGGTCGAAATTGTACTCGACTTATTCCACTTGGAATAACTTTTGACTTCAAATTTTCCTAGCTTTGTCCCCTCTCCCTATTATATTTAAATCTCTTTGGCAGAGGGGAACGCCTGTCAGTGGCGTCTCCGGTTGGTTTAATACTCAAAGTGTTTACCCCATTCTTCATCATGATAAGTGATATAGAGTGGATCATTGTTTAACCAACCACATCTAATAACTTTATTTTCCATATTACTGTAGCGATTTAGTTAGGTACATTGTCATCAGCAAATTAACATACTGTCACGAAATGGAAGAAGTTAACCACTGTGACTACGTTTTATAATGAGGCGTTTTCGGTGACAGCTGTCATTTGAGTATTCAAAGGTGTCAATAGATGGTGCTGTGAAGAACTTTCATGGAGCTGTCATAAGGTACCTACAGTCAAGAGCAAGTCAAGCCTTACACAACCAGTTTAAGTTGATCTCTGTGGGTCTAAAATGGCCACTTTGAGCAATTCCTCTGAGCAATTCTCCTTTTCTGAATTCTCAGCAAATCCTAAGCAATTCCTCTAAATTTCGTAAAATGGTTCCATAATTTAGTGAGCAGCATTCGCAGATCATAAGCAGATTCGTATTTGGTGAACATTTCGAATATGAATCGAAATAGAATTCTATTATGATTCACCCGAAACGGCCTTTTTAGACCCGCTGATTTATACTGCGCGCCATAGAATACAGGGCCGGGTCAAAGTCCAAAGTGTCAAGCTTAGCGTGCTCTTGACTGTACCACAAAATGTGCAAGTTATAGGGTAGTAGAGTAAGTAAGGTTAATAAACTCAAAGGTTATAATAAATTAAAAAAACATATTCAAGCAACACCAAAATTTTATTCAAGATATAGTAGAAACAATGCATAGCACAAAATAAATCGTTACCTTCTTGATTGTTTTAAATTAACATATTATATAGCTACGCGAATGTGAGATTGAAAGTGTCCACATAAGTGACAATGACAATAATCTACGATAACTACATATTAATATCCTTGAGATTATTCAAGAACAAGTAAAACCAAGACTAACTAAACATAAAATACATCGCGAACTTCGATGCCCCGCTGGTCGGGCAACTATTTAGTCGGTCTTGGTTGAACAAAACTCCATTCCTTTACTCCTGATAGTCTTTTCTAACTTGAACAGTGCGATGTTTTACAAGGGCAGGTTGAACTCACACCATTCAATTTAAAAGAAACTTGGTGCGTGCAGGATCCTCGCCGTTGCTGTTGCTTCAATGACAAGCATCGACGACGATTCTGTACAAGTAGAAATTGTTACAACCTCTATACTTTGCATTAAAATAATGCCCATTTTCACAGGCAAGGGATCCTAACTTCGCAACCACAATTCCAGTGATATAAATTCCCTCTGACACTTAGTTCTCAGCTTCCCTGCAAAGTTTTCAATCATGCATTAAAAAGAAAACCTAGACAGTAACTGGTAATAAAAGATAAAACAATCAGCAATCCTGCCTCTGCACAAAGTTACAACAAATCACCTGCAAGTACCAACCCTTGCACTTTGTAAGAAGTTCTTCCCAAGTTCAAGCGACATTAATACCTCGGAGCTTGTTACAAAGCAAAGGTCGGAGCAGTTCGTCAACAAGACAAAACTAGCTGAGAATATTTTTTTCCGTTTAATGCTCAGCATGTAAGAAAACATCTTAACATACCAGACTAAACTAAATTCATGAAAATATACTATAATATTTATATACCTGTTTACAAGAAAAATAATGAATGGCTATGCCATATGATTATAATATTTATGTACATTAAAAGCTAAGATTTCGACTTTTGGGTAAGTAGATATTCCATTTAAATATGAATGCAAAAACATGCCTAAATAATGCTGAATATTAAACTGGAAATATAGTCCACACTTTTTTTTGTATTTTTTATATTTTTATATATTTTTTTTACATATTTTTTTATTATTTTTTAAAGTAATTTCCACGCTGGGAAAATTACACTAATTCTATGCAAAGTATAGCTTGTATTTTGTTACATGACCACTCCATACTTTGTTACTTTTATGTTTACGGGCTATGCAATTTACCCTCGCACATTGGCAGTAGTAGTACAAGTGAAAGTTCACTTGCTGATAAGTTTCATAGTATGACCCTTAAGCACCTGAAAAATAAAACCCAGGTAACTAGGGCTTTCATAACAAAAAAAATGCAACAAAGACAACTAAGTTAGTTCATAAGATTAAGAAATTTCAAATAAAATACATAACTAAAGAATCACAAGTAAAATACTGCAAATATGCCAGTTATAAAGCATAGCCCGAAGTGCTACTGGCACACAGGCATTATGCCATATTCAAATGGGAAGTGGTGATAAATATTAAGTATAGACTCGTAACCTTGCGACATCAACCACAGGCTCAGTCGTGTCTATCTATGCACAAGCCAATGCATTTGACATCTGTGTACATTCTTTTTAAATGGAATGAGGTTAAAATTCGGCTCTACACACAGTGCACTAGGCTTGTTGCATTGATGTCGCGAGATGATGAGTAATTCACTTTTTGGTCATGATCTTTAGGTACTCAAGAGCGTTCTGTGCCGCAGAGGCCTGGGCGTCCTTGCTGGTGAGACCAGATCCATAGCAAACAGCCACTGGAAGCGTCGACAGCTGAACAAGGCACTGGCACCGGCCAGTCATCGACTTTTCTTCAATGTCAACATAGGTCACTTCAAATGCCTGCTCTGATGCTATTTCTTGCAAGAACTGCACAAAGTTGAAGTCTTTGTTGTTCAGTGGTGTGATCTGTTAAAAAAAGTTAAGTATATAAAATAAAAGTAATCTAGAAAACCATGTTAATTTCAAGAAATATTCTTAACTACATGAATAACAATAATTTATCTATTGTTCATGCATAAAAGCAATATCAGTAATTTTAGTTCATATTTAATAACATCCATGCATAATAAATTCAATTTTCGTACCTGCAACTTGGCCAGGTTAGGGCCGACAGATTGTTTCAGATGTTTGTGAAATTGGGACACCTTGTGGCTGTGACTGGTGGTCAATGTGGAGATTTTACTATCTTTCAAGTCGGCATAGCGCGCCGCGACTCCCTAGAAAACAACACGGATTATAAACATAATATCAGGCAAGTGGCCCCTCTGTCCATTCAAACTTGTAGAGACCGAATGAAAGATAGTAAAACACCTGGCCAAGCGCCTTCAGAAGAATTATACAAAAGAACCAATTGTTGGATGGCTGGTTTTGCAAGCCTGAATATTTTATAAAAAACACAAATATGAAATTTGGAAATAATTTGTTTGGCACATTTTAAGTGGCTTTATAAAAATTAAAACTTGAATTCTAAAATCATTGATTTTCTTCACATAGATTGCGGACCTCTGATAATATAAACCAGTTTTAATAAAGCATGTTCCAAACTTTATGGTGGCTGTAGAGATAGTTGCCCCTACAATGCCCCTCTGACACCTATAATTAGATACTGGGAACTTCAGAGCTGCCACAAAGTTTTCATGCCACTGTATTAATAGGGTTAATATTAATTGACTATAAAGGTGTCAATTTCATATTAGAATTAAGTTAACACAATGCTAACGGGAAATATTCAACATGTCATAACATGATTATGATTAATTATTTTATGATAATTAGACATTAACATACAAATAATTGATTTCGTTTATACCTCTTCATCAGGCTGGTATGACTCTGGCGGGTTATCCTGGAGCGCCTGCCACATCTTATAGGCGGCCTGCCGTTTAGCCAACTTCTTAGACTTGCCAGTGCCCACTTCGCGACGCTTGAGCAGAGTGCACACAATCGTAAACTGGCGCTCGTGCGGTAGACCTGACAAGGTTAAACAAGAAGTTAATATTGCTTTGCCCCTCCAAGCGGAGACGCAATACTAATGTATTACCAAATACCATACCATCACTGGTACCACCGAAAAAAATATTGCCATGTTACCATCAATGGTACTGTCTAATGGTACCATGGTAAGGGAATGTTTTTCCGACTCCCAACTATAAGTTACAGGTGATGAGTCTATCCGATTCACAAATTCCTCAGAAAAGAAACCAATAATCTACTGATTTACCCACAAAGTTCACCCTCACCTAGTGATATGTATTGAATGGAAGATACAATATAATATTATGTAAGAGATACTAGTACAATCAAATGCCAAACCACTGCTACCAATGCATATTCCCAATGTCACAATAACACAGAAACAGAATACTAGTGCCACTATCACACATTATTGTCAATGTATTCATTTAACAGTGTGTAAAGTATTACGTATAAATGTTAGGATTTGAATAATTTTACATACGTCGGTTGACATTGTCATCATTCTCCGCATGATATGATGGTGGTGGCCAAAAGCGGGACATGCAGAGCTCTTGCAGCCATCCTACGGGGTTCCCCATCAACTTGTCTTCAAAAGATGTAACCACAGGGGTGCTGTATCACAGAGAAAAATAATTGAAATGACTTATTTCTATTTTTACAAATATCTAAGTTTTGGATTAACTTACATACTAAATATAAATCTACTTCTAAACCAATATTAGATTTGTATGTTTGTTCTGAGTACCTACCGATTTAAAAAAAATATTTTATCAATGGAAAGCTACAATATCCCTGAGTAACATAGGCTATATTTTATCCCCATATTACTACGGGAACGGAAACAATGCAGGTGAAACCGCAAAAGAACTGCTATTGTAGAATAAACAGAAATAAAGGAAAAACATTTTTAACACATTTAATGCCACCTACGCAATATTGCATAGGCACTAGTTTGTTATGTTCATTGTTATATATTTTCGTTGGCAGCCAACATGTTAAAAGATTAGGATGGTTATGATACTTCTATTATATAATTTTTATAGCAGCTATCAATAATATTAGAGTAACTCTAAAATATACAGTAATATCTTACATCTCAGGTACATTTCCATTGGTCCCCTGGTCGGCAGGGGTGGCTCCAGTCAACTTGTCCAGCAGAGCCTTAGCTGCGGAATGCTTTGCCTCCTTCTTGGATCTTCCTGTGCCCATAGCTGCAAATAATAATAATATCAATATAGTGCTGCAAAATTTGTTAGTGTCACACACACCAGTAATTTTATCATAAATTTCACTAACTGATATTGACATGTGAACTTTTTACTGAAAGAAATGTTAAGTTTTAATCTTACCCACTAAATCTGCTACAGTGACTTGGTAGCGAAAAGTTGGCTCATGGATCATCCCCTCAATTTGCACCAATTCATACTTGGGCACCGTGCCACGACGAGCCAGCAGCTCTTGCAAGACTGAAACTGGTGTCTTCAACGGTAGCGACTCCATTTCCTGTGAATTAATTTAATCATAGTAATTAATTAATATGTCGTATGGAGCTGTAAGCAAAGATATTTTTGAAACTGTTGTAATATGAAGTAAAATCATTATTCTTATTGATGTAGGAGAAAATACCGGTCGCAAGACCACAGGATATAAATGATAGTATTGGATCCTATAACATGAATGAATTACTATGTAGACTTACACCCTGTCCAGAAAATATTCCGTAGTTTACTTACCCTCTTAGCGGCTTCATCAAGAGGCAATCTCTCGGTGTTATTCGGCGGCTTCGGGCGGTTTTGGTAGCGACGCCGCGGGCCGTGCGGTGCGTGCTCGCCATCGGGCCCCGCTCCGTGCACCGGCATCCCATGCACCACGCCGGGCACACCGCCGTGTACAACCCCTGGGTGTGGGTGAACCACGCCGCCGTCCATCTGCGGTGACGGAAACATTCTCGCCAATCACGCACAAAAGCACTCCAATTCAAACACTTATATGCTACTTGAAAAGAACAAAGCTTTCAGAAGCCCGTAATAGCTCAATATAATCTAAAACAATCGCACTTTTACAGAATTATCTAATTTAGAAACATGTGATCTGCAACTGTGACATGGCGGACACCGGCCATCCCAAGATGGCTACACCGACGACACCTTACACCACACCACATGCCAGCCACTAACATTCCTATATTCGGTACGTGTAGCTCTTCTCATAAAAACCTAGTTTTTCAAAATACATAAACATATTTTTACAATAAATTTAAATTACAAAACCTTATTACTCTGAATATAACATTAAAGAGTTGCTCTCTTGACCGAGAGAAAAATCATATGTTTCTGAAACTTACCGTGTTCATAGTATTATTTATAATCTCCCAACAGCAATATCTACAATATAAATAAAGGTTTGATAGTAAATATATAAGTAATTATTTATAACACATAAAAACTGAAGCAATATCAGTAACTAACCGTAAATACCGTAATATTGTATTCAAAAGTCTCTCATATGAGCACTGAGTTTCTTTTTTGATTCATCCAGATCATGGCCATGGATACAAGTTCTTTTGACCATGATTCAAAGACACAGTTCAAAGAGCTTCAGCTTTTTTTTTTCTTAATCTTATATTCTACGTAAATTCACAACCCTCTGACACTTACTTCCTAGTTACTGGTCTGTGCTTACTTCACACAGCACAACCGAAGACAGAAGCAAAGTTTATCCCAAATAATAAGTATTTGTGTGTTGACCTAATAATTTTGTAATGTAATAGGCAAACAGGACTCCATTTCTGCTTTACAGCGACTAAACATATTTTAGTGTACTCCTGTCATTTTCTTTCTCCTAGAAGACGAGAGACATTTTGTCCTGTCAAATTAAAATTAGTCCTATCAATTATGACATTTATAGCATAATATGATATGTGCTCTTTGTAATAGAAGTCACGACTAAAATAAACTAAAATACAGCCTCTGACAGGACTAAATTCGGTAGGTAGGATAACTTCTATCACTTTTCTTTTTTTGAGGTAAGACAAAGACAGGTCTAAACTAAAATAAGTTTAAAGTAGAATCGTACCCAATTTTCGCACACAGATTATTGTCTTTGAAATAAATTATCTAATAATAATTTTAACGAATTTACTTGTTACCCTTTCCACATATTAGTATGGCATTCTATAGTCTCTGCTTATAGGCGTGAACATATGTACATACTCTATGTATGTATGTAGGTACTTTCCACAAAAATATATTATCACCATTTGTGTAGGTACTTACGTTGAAACTGTTGAAAGTTAAAAACTAGATAAAAGTACCTTTTCATATCTCATAATCTAGCGAAGCCTTGAAGCGCTCGTAGCCCTGCGATTCCAGTGTGTTTGTAACGATCACACTGGTTAAGCAAAGTTGGGTGCGGTCAGTCAGTGAATGGGTGACCGCCCAGTGGCATTTATATCACGAGCGCTTTCGTGTTTCGGAAGGCACGTTAAATTGTTGGTCCCGGTTTTCGTTGTGTTTACGCACAATGGAAGTCGTTAAGCCATGTCAGATACCCTTGGGTGGCTTCAAAAATTCTGACTGTTAAGTGGCCACTAGCTTAACACCATCTCCCAATCCGCGGTGGGCTCGCGTGGGAGATTATAGCCTATACTTCCTCGGTTTGAGGAAGTATAGGCTATAATCTCCCTTAGCTCAGCAGTGGGCTGTTACGGGTTGATGATGATATCTCATACTCGGAAAGTAGTGTATGTTTGATCTGAAGCGATCTGATCGGGTCGGAAGCGATGATTCCCACCACAGAGAGATTCAGGGCTGTAATTCCCGCCCTCGGTCGGGAAAGACTCATAGTAATTGCTTCCGGCCTTAGGACGGGAATGAATTTAAAAAATAGTAGGTACTACATCTGGCAAAGACGTATAAAGAAAAAGTTTCTCTAGGAAAGAGAATGACTTTCTTCCAACCTCTTTGGGTACTTAGTAGAGATACGAAACTTTTTACATCAATTAGAATAAGAAAAAAAGGTGCGGCCTTGTGAGTGTAGGTATAAACAACTAAAAATAGCCCGCGCGCGGGGTGGTATGCGTTCCATATTTAAAATTAAAAAAAGATTAATAATTTCGTAAGCTGTTCCGAAATTCAAAATCTTGTTTTTCATCGACACTAATAAGCACAGAACACTATTACTGGGCTAAAAGTAGGTAGGTACATATTATTATTATAAAGAGGAAGGATTTGTTTATTATTTTTGTAATGTTATTTAGATTAGGTACTCTATGATGTAGTATTCAAAGACGTTTAAAAGAAAAAGTTTCTCTTTCTTCCAACCTCTTTGGTTGT
This sequence comes from Ethmia dodecea, assembly GCA_963855545.1. Taxonomy (NCBI): domain Eukaryota; kingdom Metazoa; phylum Arthropoda; class Insecta; order Lepidoptera; family Depressariidae; genus Ethmia; species Ethmia dodecea. The sequence goes on along the minus strand of OY979450.1, from coordinate 9,930,354 downwards.
ATTGTTGACAATTTTGTTTTTTTTTGTAGGTGTTATTGCGTTTTGCATGTTTGAATTTTTGTAAAATAGTATTTTTTTTGTTTACTTTCCTTGAATTCGAAATGAAAAGTAGAGTCTAAATACTTCGTATGGGAATTGATTCCTTCCGACCCTTGTATAACAATCTACTATTACCTAAGTTATGTTTGTAGCTGTCAATAATATCTTATATAATGTTTGCCCAACTTCATTGCAAACAAAGAGTTTGTTAAGTAGAACTGTAACATTAATGTGTAATTTCGTTGCTACAAAACGGGGGTTGGCAAAATGGCTACGATAAAATTGAAACTTTCTTATTTTAATAAGATTAATATTAGAGGTGCCTCACTTGTTCTGGAGCCGGATCTCCGCCGAGGAATACGAGCATAGAAATATCGCCTACCCTTAACAATTACTGGCCAGGAATTATAAATTGTGCAAAACGATACCACTATGTCGCATTTACTTGCTGTATTCCGAGGATAATCTTGATGCAGAGTTTCTCAAAGGTGTGAGGGTCGAAGGCAGATGTATTAACACGCACACCGAACCACGAAGAAGGGTTTTTCGATTTTTAACTTAGTTCACGACGACAAATTATATCTTAACGATCTCACGAAAGGCGCCAAACTGCCCGAGTTGCCAGTCTAACATTACACATAACTACTAACGAGTGTTGCTACGTTTCGCAACCAAAAACTAATACAGTTACAAATGTGAACATTCCGCCCACCTAAATACAAAGTATTTAAACTAATGACAAAATTTATACCATACAACAAACGAAGTTACTATTAAGCGACAAATTTTAAGAAAATTGCTTAAAATTAAAGTTTAATAACTAATTATTATGTAAATGACAATTCTTAATTATCGCTCAATGGCAGAGGGCATAATTTAACCACAGGCCGTTTGTACTGACCTGAGGCAGTTTTGATTGTAACGACACGACAAACACCATCTGAGCCTGGGTGTAGAGCAACAACACGACCCAAACTCCACTTCAAAGGACTCATGATTTCGTTGACAACGATAACCAGAGAATCAACTTTAATATTCTGTTGATTTTTATTCCACTTAGCCCTTTGTTGAAGAGTGTGGATGTACTCATTCGACCATCTCCGCCAAAAGTCCTGGTGTATTTTTTGAATTAATTTCCAGCGTTGCAAAATACTAATTTTTTCATCGACTATATTTGACTCTGGAACCATTGTAAGAGGCTCAAGAGTCAAAAAATGACCAGGAGTCAACGCGGTTAAGTCACGAGGATCTGAACTCATAGGAGTCAAAGGCCTCGAGTTAAGCATCGCTTCGATTTGCGATAATACGGTGATAAACTCCTCATAGGTTAGGCGCTGATCACCGACGACACGCGTTAAATGAGTCTTAACAGATTTTATGCCTGCTTCGGCCAAACCATTAAAGTGTGGGCTACCCGGAGGATTAAACGAGAATTTAATTTGCTGTGATTCAGAGGCATCAGTTAACAATTTCTCTAACATATTACTAGCGCCAACAAAATTTCTCCCTTGGTCTGATACTATATTATTACATCGACCACGACGGGCAACGAAACGCTTGAGAGCAGCGATGAAAGCCTCCGTAGATAGCTCCGAAGCCAGCTCAATATGTATTGCCTTAGTGCTTGTGCACACAAAGACACAAATGTAAGCCTTGTAGGTTTTATTCCCACGGCCACGACCGAGAGCAATATCGAAAGGGCCACCACAGTCAATGGCGACGGTCGAAAATGGTTTAATTTGATTAACACGATATGACGGTAAATTACCCATAACAGGAGCAAGAGCCGGTTTAGGGTTAGCTCGAAAGCATTTAATGCATTTCGATACGACAGAATGAATCGCTCGCTTAGGCGATAAAATCCAAAAGGATTGCGACAACAAATTTTGTAAAGTCTGAGTCCCAGGGTGCATAAACCTTTTATGATATTCGTCAATTATTAAAAAGGTGAGTCTATGATTTCTAGGTAAAAGGATTGGATACTTGGCATCAAACGGAACTTCTGCATTGCGAAGACGACCGCCCACCCTGAGGATACCTCCTTCATCGACGAAGGGACACAATTTGCGAAGACTCTTAGGTAACAAATTGGGCGAATTAGTCTTTAAATGAGCAATAGCATCACCAAATGTAGCACCTTGGACGTGCTTTATCAAAATATAAAAAACTTTGCTAACTTCAGACGTTTGAAGAGCACCAACGAATTTATTATCATTTTCATTTTGCTTCAAATTGCTCAAAAAACGAAGACAATAAGCTATTACATTTTGTAGTTTTGGAAGCGACGAAAATTTATCCAATAATTTGTCAATAAAATGAAGATCGAAAAGGTTGGTCACGAGATTAACAATTTTACGTTCTGCCGATGCTAATGTTTCATCGGGCAAAGGGAACGACGAAGGCCAACTATCATCAGACTGAGAAAGCCACAAGGGACCATGACGCCAGAAGTCTTGCTTCGAAATAAATTCATCAGGGAGCATGCCACGTGACCCGTAGTCAGCTGGATTATCAGCAGTACCGACATGTCTCCAGCAACCAGAAGGTATTTTATCTTGCACGTGAGCGACCCCATTAGCAACGAAAGTTTGCCATTTTGAAGGACACGACCGAATCCACGACAAAGCAATAGTTGAATCAGATCACGCTAAAACATTATCAATGTGGTAAAATGGCTTCAAAGCTTCGATTACCGATTGTAACAAGTCTGACAATAAAACAGCGGCTTGGAGCTCCAATCGTGGGATTGTAAGCCTTTTAAGAGGAGCAACCTTTGATTTCGAGCAACAAAGTTCAGTATGTACTTCACCACTAGGTTGTACGACACGAAAATAAACTGCAGCGTTATAGCCACGCTCAGAGGCGTCACAAAAGCCATGAAGTTGTAAGTCGACGAAAGATTGAACGACACGACGAGGAAACGAAAGTGTAGTCAATGATCGAAGTTGATCTTTAAAACGAATCCACTCTAAAGCTATATTCTGAGGAATCTCGTCATCCCACGAAATTCCAGAACACCACAAAAGTTGCATAAGATATTTTGCATAAAACGTAACGGGGCAAACTAATCCCAAGGGATCATAAATTCGAGCAATATCCGAAAGGATTGTACGCTTTGTCAATCTACGACAATCAGTAGCAACTTTGAAGGTAAAACAATCTTCATGTGGCAACCACAACAAGCCAAGAATTTTCAGAGAGAGGTTAGAAACATCTTCAAATTTTCTAAAATCCTCAGAATACAAATCAGAGGGAGGCAAATCGACGAGAAAATGTTCATTATTCGAGGTCCATTTCCGTAAATGGAAACCAGCCGAACGCATAATTTCAACAAGCTCAGACCTTAGCCGCAGAGCCATTTCCAGAGAATCAGCTCCACTTACTACGTCATCAACATAAATATCACGAGCTAAAACAGCAGCTCCAAGAGGGAACTCTGACGATGACGCCTTCGCCAACTCAGCGATGGTGCAAAGAGCTTGATACGGAGCAGAAGAGACTCCATATGTCACCGTGCGAAGTCGAAAGTCACGTACTGGACCGACAGGTGTAGGCCGCCACAAAATCCGTTGATAATCAGTGTCTTCATCAGCCACTAATATCTGACGATACATTTGTTTTACGTCTCCTGTAAACACAACAGAATGCCAACGGAAGCGGACTAGGAGATCGAATATATTTGTTTGAAGTTTGGGACCGACAAGCAACGCATCATTTAACGACAAGCCACGAGAATCTTTGGCACTTGCATCAAAAACGACACGAAGAGGGGTACTGACTGACTCAGGACGCAAGATACCATGATGCGGTATGTAATAAAAATTACCAACTTCACCCACAGGCGGGGAAACTTCTTCGAGATGACGACAAACTGCATAATCATCCATGAAGGCGACATATGCTTCACGAAAACCAGGATTGGAATCGAACTTCCTTTCCAGCGACGAAAATCTTTTAAGTGCAATCGCACGTGAGTCATGAAAGACAGGTTTATGCGATGGCTCGACGAAAGGCAATGGAACGACATATCTACCATCACATGAACGAGAATGGTTTTCAACGAAATTATTTTCACAAGTTTTATCAGCTTCCGACAAAATATCATTACGCTGACAAACTTCTTCTAATGCCCAAAACTTTTTTATAGCATTATCCAACGACAAATTCGACAAAGACGAGACGAGAAAACAATCATTATTGATTGTACGACGACAAGTGGTGGGGAGACTAGCATCACAACCACCCAACAGTATCCATCCAAAAATGGTTTCCATGGCAATCGGTTGGCCAGGCTTGCCTCGCTTGAGACCCGGGAGCAACGACGAAGCGAAAATGTCTGCATTGAGCAGCATATCAACAGGCCCAGGACGAGCAAACTGAGGATCAGCCAGCGATAAACCTTGGATGTGTGACCAAAGCGAAGAATCCACACATTGTACGGGTTGGTCAGCACAAATCGACGATAGAACGAGAGATTCGACGACAATATTCGACGATAAACGCGAGTTCAATGGCTTTAAAATACATGACACAGTTCCAGAAGGCTTAGTTATCGAACAGCCAATACCATTAACTTGATGATTTCCACGATTGATCGACAAACCTAATGCTTTAGCAGCATGTTCCGAAATAAAATTACATGCACTTGCAGAATCAAGTAAAACTCGAATAGGCTTGAAATCACCCTTGTTGTCCTGTATTAAAATTTTAGCAGTCGAGAATAAAATGTTATTGCTAGGAGCCATAGTAGCAAGTGTAGTTCCAGAAGCAGAAGGCTGAGAATCAACAGCTGGATCAACAACTTTATTCAAATTGTTGTTACTTCCTTCCGATGAAGAAGACTTCAAATTATTAAAATGCAACAAACTATGATGCAAGCGATTACAAATGCCACAACCAGTGCCACGACAATTTTTAACACGGTGTGACTGCGAGAAACAAATAAGACAAAGTCCATTTTTCTTAACAAATTCAAAGCGGGCGAGAACTTCTAATTTTTTAAATTAAATACAATTTTCCAAAACATGTTTTCCTGAACATAATTTACACTGTTCCAATGTCGAGACAACAAAAGAAGATTTGTTAACCTTTTGTTTATTCATATTAAATTGACCAGTTTTTGGTTTGGAAACAGTCACCGAGGTAGATTTAAAATCAGTGAAACTGAGTGCTTGACTATGTTTCTCAATAAACTTTTGAAGGTTTTCAAATTTAGGAACTTCATTACTATTATGTTCTAATTGGAACTTTTCCCGCATTGAATTATCAAGTTTCGACCACAACAAATGAAACAACATAAAGTTTTTATCAGGTAGATCAAACTTATTTAACACGGACAAATTTTCCGAAAAGGTATAAGCTAATCTTTGCAACTCTGAACCCGAAGCCGACTTAATTGGTTCACATGTCAACAATTTATCATAAAAAGTTAAACTTATAGCCCACTTTTTATTATAGTGTTTATTCAACAAATTATAAGCATCTATGTAGCTACTATCCTTCAGCGGGTAATTTTTTATCAAATCATAGGCTGACCCTTGTACCGACGACAACAAATAATAAAACTTTTCAACACTTGGTATATTTTTAGAATGTATAAGGGAATTGTAAAGCTGTATGAACGCTAACCAATTTTCAAATTTACCATCAAACGGCTTGATATTAATTTTTGGTAACTTGGCAGACAATTCACAATTGTACGACTTTGGTTCCCTTTTTACTTCCCTATCCATCTCTAACTCACGCAAACGCACCCTAATGTTAGAGATCCTGCGCTCGAATTTAATAGTTTCTTCTAACGCATTCTTTACTTCCGATTTAGGCACAGCCGCAAGAATATGTTGTTGGGCACTATGAAAGTCATTAGCAATATCCTTTATATCATCTTCCGAGTAGCCCAATAAGTCACCATTATCGATGTATTCTAGACGCATTATTGCATAATCGCGCGCCACGAGATTCATATCTGCTTGATCAGATTTAACACGGCCAGATTCACTCATATTTTTCACTGTTTTTTACGACGAAACAAGAAAATACACGAAAACAACGACGAAAATCAAATTCAAAACAAACAGTGAACGAACGAAATGAATGAAGCTGTCAATGTCAACTGTCAACGTCACATACGTCAAATATCATATGTCAAATGTCAGTATTGCCAATCCAACAAAACGAAAATCTGATGCAATCACTGACCAAACAAAAAAGCAATGTTTTCAATACTACCTTCAAATAAAAAAAGAAAATTTCGTCACGAGGTTCAATTTACAATATCGAAAAATACATCGAAATTACACCAAAATAAGCGATATCCACTGATCGCCGAACAATTAAATCAGGCTGAAGGACCAAATGTTAAGTAGAACTGTAACATTAATGTGTAATTTCGTTGCTACAAAATGGGGGTTGGCAAAATGGCTACGATAAAATTGAAACTTTCTTATTTTAATAAGATTAATATTAGAGGTGCCTCACTTGTTCTGGAGCCGGATCTCCGCCGAGGAATACGAGCATAGAAATATCGCCTACCCTTAACAATTACTGGCCAGGAATTATAAATTGTGCAAAACGATACCACTATGTCGCATTTACTTGCTGTATTCCGAGGATAATCTTGATGCAGAGTTTCTCAAAGGTGTGAGGGTCGAAGGCAGATGTATTAACACGCACACCGAACCACGAAGAAGGGTTTTTCGATTTTTAACTTAGTTCACGACGACAAATTATATCTTAACGATCTCACGAAAGGCGCCAAACTGCCCGAGTTGCCAGTCTAACATTACACATAACTACTAACGAGTGTTGCTACGTTTCGCAACCAAAAACTAATACAGTTACAAATGTGAACAGAGTTAGTTATTCCACTTGGAATAACTTTTGACTTCATATTTTCCTCGCTTTGTCCCCTCTATGCCTTATTATATTTTAATCTCTTTGGTTGCAAACGAGCCGAAAATGTAGAAATGGGTGGTCGAAATTTTAAAGTGCAGCTTCCACCCCTAGGTGGAATACCTAGATTTATTTTAATAGTACTTAAGTGAGTAACTAACGTACATACCTACAGAAAACCGACTCAAGTAGGTACATACTTTCTTTTGAGGGCTATAGGTACCAAAGTTTTATTGAACTTTATCGCTTTATTACAATTATATTATAACCTACCGATAGCTTTCCATTAGAAAAAGTACCACCTATTTATTAGGTTTAGGGGTCCAACGAATATCTCGTGAAAAGTGGGTAAGTATATCCAGAAATAGAATAACTCTGCCTACCCCCTCGGGAATAAAAGGCCTGAGATTTTTTTTTAATTATCTACCTACGCGGATAGTCCTTGCTCTTATTACACTGGCGGTAACGACAGATATACCAGTCAAGAGCACGTAGAGCTTGACACATTGGACTTTGTAACGTTCTTATTACAATCGCTTTCTAAAACCTCTTACGAGTGTCAAGCTTCATGTGATCTTGACTGTACGAATGACTGTAAATAGACAATATGCCCACAGTATTTGTATGCCAAAGTTGTATGCCGAAGTAAGGAGCAAGGGGCCATTTATACGAGGCCATTCCACTGAGACAATCCACTAAGACAATCCACTAAGCGCAACATTGGGAATTTGGGACTCTCCATTTAAACGAAGCCATTAGTGGATTGTCTTAGTGTAATGGCCTCGTGTAAATGGCCCATTAGGTACAGTACGGCCGTTTTAACTTGGCAGCTCTGAAGTTGCGCAAATGGCTGCGCAATAACATTTTTCTGCTACCATTTGGCGGTACCTACCTAGGTACTTGGTACCTATTATACTGGTACACTTGGTACTTTCTTTCACGATGACGATACTCATCAGATCTTGATAACGACGGAACAAAAATCAATAAAACATTAATTAAAACAAACATCTTCATAGGTATTTCAAATAATTTAATCACAGAAAAAAGTTCTTGCATAGCCTGCAAGCCTCAAATCACCTTCCTACCATTGTTGAAGTTGAAGTTCTATTAATCATCAGCCCCAAACTGAACTAATATAATAACGTACATTGTTGCATTAGATATCATCTGAAATTAGATCGAAAGAATAGTTGTGATCAGAGTACCTAAGTACCTAGGTATGTAAGGAAACCTAGCTAAAATTTCATACTTTCGCATTGCTTATTTTGAGGTTTATTAGGATGGAATTGATACCTTAAACATCAGTGTAGCATCAAGATTAAAATATCCATACACCGTCAAGTCTGTTCCCTGACAGTTAATTAGCGACGAAAAGTGCTGAATCTATAAATATATAATAATAATAATATAATCTCACGCCTTTCATCCCCGAGGGGGTAGGCAGAGGTATTCCATTACTGGATATACCCACATTTCACGAGATACATTGGACCCCTAAACGTGATAGGTGGTGAGCCCATCGCCGGACCGGGTCTATTTACACATGCCTCAGAATTAATTCTGAGATCTGCGGGTTTCCTCACGATGTTTTCCTTCACCGTCGAGCTAGTGATAAATATGTACGTAAGTTTTGAAAAACTCATTGGTACATGCCAGGATTCGAACCCGAGCCTCACTGATTTTCGGCCGGCTGAATCTGAAGAACACAAAAAGTAGTAGGTAAATAACTATTGTCCTGAAAGGTCGACCATAATGCTGTATATTACTACTCCCTCAGATCAAATAAAAAGTAAAGATGGAGCGCTGCGAAGGACAAACTGAAGCCTGCAAAAGTACGCCACGATCTGTGCATATACTTACGCTCTGTGAGCGTACACATTTCCTGATGATGACATATTTTAATTTGTTCGTGGGTACTTATTGCTTCATTGACGAATTAGTTCTTATAGTTGTAACTGATCGGTGTGGGTTGAGTAGTTTGCTTGTAAATGTGTGCGTGCGAGCGTGTATGCATAGAGCGTGGCGTACTTTTTCAGGTTTCAGTTTATCCTTCGCAGCGCTCCATCTTTACTTTTTATTTGATCTGAGACTACTCCTATAAATTTCCCACCTCCATCAACATTCGCATATCCAGTTTTTCAATCGCAATGTTATTCAAAGTCTGACCAATTGTTAGCGCCTGTGAATGGAAAATAATACACGTTAAGAGAAAAAAAAAGATGAAAACAACTAACTACTGTCTACTTATTATAATAAACCACGCACCTCATTTCTTAGCAAGCTTCCAGAGGAAGACAAAAAGTAAACTTTTATCAATTGGTATGTTATCCACAAGGAACAATTAATAATACTGTGAAAGTTATGTGTCTGTAGTATCACTCCGTGATAAATGATGTACGCTTCGCTCACTATAGCATGGAAACATTGTAGAGTCGTTATCAGAATAGAACCCTGAAAAACTTCATTTATTTCTCTTTTAATCTTAAAGGCTTTTGCGTAACCAACTTCCATTTGCTTTAGAGTTACACTGGAGAACGTGGCGTTTATTTTGTAGAAGTTTTCATGTTCATTTTTATTTTCCTTTACAAATTTTAAGGCATGTTGGTTTATATTCCTAAGAATAGTGATCACCATTAATATGAGAATATAATATAAAATCAGAGATATCATTTGTATCGTTTGCGGAAATACAAAGGATAGCATCACGAGAATCTTCGTCCAAAAACTGTCTTGTCTTGTAAAATTTACGATTGTTTGTAAAATTACCAGTATCAGTAAAGAGGTCAATACGAAATGTACTTGAAAACGCAGTTGTGCAAGGAATTTTTTGTTGTTCTCGTAATTTAAACTTTTCCATGTTGACAAAATCTCATTTAATATGTTTACATAGTGCCCCTTGTTCAAATAAGTACAAATATAAATAATAGTACAAGCAATAAGTAGAGTGCTAAGTTCCAGGATATAGTTCATCTGGGTCATAACAGCATCATTTAAGGAGCTGCTGCCGTCTCTAGAGTTGATGAGATATTGAATATGTGCCACGAAAAATGTATACATTACCAGCAACAACGATACAGCACACACTGAATTTACGTATTTGGATTTGTGTATTATTTTATAGTTTTGCTTGACATTGTTAAATTTTACGTTGTAAGGAAACAAGCCGAACAGAGACAGTAATACATATAAAGGTTTGAATATCTTGTACAACTCCAGTTCTTCGTTAGCTTTTGGCGTAGACGGAGTAATCTTTCTCTTGAAAGTTGAACCCATTTTGACTTTGGGTATTTTGTTCCGTATCGAGCTGCAGTATCAAAGGAAATGATGGACAAATAATGGATTTTCGAATGAAATTTTCAATATTGCATGAGTTTATGGGAGCAGATAGCATCGGTGAGGTGCTTATTTATTCATCGAGTGCCCATGGAATGCTTAACCCGATAATTACAAATCAGCTAGCATGCGATGCATGGAAAGCCGACCCCGTGTAACGGGACAAGGCGAGGGCAAAGAAGATGAAGAAGAAGCTAGCATGCAATTCTTCTACTACTGTGACTGCGTGCTAATATTTAGATTTTAATCTATATCCACGCTAAAATCAATAAGTAAATTATGTTTATAAGCAATGTTAAAATAATTTTATTTCCCTCGTACTTCTTACTGGATCTCTGGATACAGACCAAATGAAAGCAGCATTTATGCATGTAGTGTGCAGAACGTAAGCAATCCTACGGGGCCGAAAAATCGATCCAGTGCGGTCTCGACTCAGAAAATTCTTTTTTTCATGAGTTTTCACTAGCGGAGTCAGGTCGCCAAGTAACATAATTTATCCTTGGAAGTATGAGTTGGAATTAGTTGGAAGTATGAGTTGGAATTAGTGTACTTATCCCAGAAAACAGAAAAACTTTTCTGGCACTGAAGCCAAATGCATTTAAATCTCTTTTGCGTTGTTTTCTATCATCCAATGATTTCTAGTCTATTTTATAAGTAACGTCAAATTTCTCTACCATAAAAATGACAAAATTTTAGTAAAGTAGACAAAAAATTATAAAATAGAAGGTATAATACAGAAAAATATGTGCATGATCAGAAGCTTTTCGCGAGTATGTCTCACGACTGGGCAACGTATATGGTGGTCCCGGCTGGGTCATAGAAAGAACCAGAGTCGCTACAGTACGTGTCCTGCCGGCATGAAGGTCACCATCTGTGGAGCTGCAGGCTGTACAGGTTTGTCAGAAAATGAAGCATTTTTTGGAGTTGTCGCTGTATTAAAACAATGACAGTGGACCGAATTCAGCAACACTAAATTACCGTTAACCCATGTCCAAACATTTTATCTACGTGTATCCAAGTGTTTTTATTAATTTAGGGTTCGTAAACTAAAATATAAAAAGCGCAATTAAGGTATTATTTCAAATATAGTAATAATTATAGGCAGCTACACAAATAATTAATAAGCAAACTTAATGACCCGGGAAACGTTGTAAAAAATACTTTACGACCAATTATTGTCATTCCTACCTACCTAATATAAAAAAAAAAACATTAAAATCGATTAAGCCGTTTCAGAGGAGTTCAACCACGACCAACCTGACACGAGATTTTTATATATTAGTTAGGTAGGGTAAAACGTAATTAGGTAAGCAAAGAGGTTGGAAGAAAATCATTCTCGAGAAACTTTTTCTTTAAACGTCTTTGTAGGTAAGTATCTAAAAACTTAAGTCTTATCTCTACTATAATATTATAAATCCGAAAGTGACTGTCTGTCCGTTCGTTTGTTATTTTTTCATGGCTAAGCCTGTGGACCGATTTTGATTGAGAAATTTATATTTTTTTATTTTACTTGATTTAAATTCAACAGTAAGGAAGGACATAAGCTATTTTAAATCCCAGCAAAAACACCAACGAGACGCAATGCCCTAAGGTTCACGCGTACAGAGTCGCTGGCAACCAAAGAGATTAAAATATAATAGGGCCACTAGCGGACTAAGGTAGGGGCGGAAGGGGCGGTCCGCCCCGGGCCTCTGGTCCTGGGGGGCCTCCAAATTTAGCGAAATGTTCTCTTAATCAAATCCTAAAGAAGGATAAAGGCGGTTGGGTGTTGGTTGGAGGCACCATAAATACAAATACGATTAAAGCTACGCTAAATTTTGAGGCCCCTTAGGACTAGAGGCCCGCCATAGGCCTGAGGGGCTTCCAAATTTAGCGAAAAGTTCACCGGATCAAATCCTAAACAAGGACAAGCGAGGCAGTTTGGTTTGGTAGGAGGCTTCATAGATACAAATATGATTAAAGCAACGCTAAATTTGCAGGCCCCCAGTACCAGAAGGGGCCTCCAAATCCAAAAGTTTTACAACCGGGGGGGCCTCATTCCGTTTTCCGCCCCGGGCCTCCGACAAGCTTAGTCCGCCACTGAATAGGGCATAGGGCAAAGCGAGGAGAATTTTAAGCGAAAAGTTATTCCAAGTGTACAAGTCTAGTACAATTTCGACCGAATGACAGCTCGCGTTCATACTAACTGACATGACGCTTGAGCTTCAAACATGCTTCAAAGTTTTGTATGAAAATATTCCCAATGCCCCCTCTATGTCCTATTAGATATATTTTAATCTCTTTGCTGGCAACAGATAATACTTGGGTAGTCGATAAAAAGCGTAATGTCTACTTCTACGACTTACGAAGAGCAGTATAATCATTTATATTGCTCTATCTTGACTTATTAGGCTGCATGGAAATAATCCTATAAGCATTGTCGTCGACCTCGCACATGGTGACTCTACTTTAAAATGATACAATTTACGAACGATTTTACTCCCAAACTAGATAGAGCCTGTGCTATATTACACGTAGGCACAAAGACTCAAAAGCAACAATTATTCTTACACATACAAATTTTAGCTTCGGAGGCAAAGAGATTAAAATATTTAATAGGGCATAGAGGGGACAAAGCGAGGAAAATTTGAAGTCAAAAGTTATTCCAAGTGGAATAAGTCTATTACAATTTCGACCGAATGACAGCTCGCGTTCATACTAACTGACATGACAAGGACATGACGCTTAGGCTTCAAAGTTTTGTATGAAAATATTCCCAATGCCCCCTCTATGCCCTATTATATTTAAATCTCTTTGTTCGGAGGTCAAACCCACGACCCCTGACACACTACACTATCAATAACTAAACCAAAATGACGGGGTCATTAAAATACAATAGCTAATCACAGTGGAACGTCTAACTAAGGCCATAGATTTATTAAACCACGCAATATTATCTAGGTCAACCACTAGCATTGCTGTTAAAGCAGTGCCCGCTGCTGGACGAGATCGCTTTGTACGACCAGTGCGCCACCTGCGGCTTCGGTATGGAACTCAGCCACGTGGACACCAAGTGCAAAGTGGCCTCCTACTCCGGACGGCATATGTTGTGTGACGCTCTTCAGGTATGTGGTGACTAGTATTCCTAAGGAAAACGGTCAGCACAATATTTTTACTCCACATTCACGTCACATCTATTACCCGTCGTTATACGTAATGGCTACAAACCGCCATTAGTTACGAAGCTGACGCACCTTTGATATTTCACCCAATCTTTCAAATTTAGTTTTTCGGAACCCTTATGGATTCGTCATGTCTGTCTGTCTGTCCGTCCGTATGTCACAGCCACTTTTTTTCTGAAATTATAAGAACTATAGGTACTGCTGGTAGGTAAGTACCTAGATGTATTCTGTGAACCGCATTAAGATTTTCACACAAAAATAGAAAAAACAATAAATGTTGGGGTTCCCCATACTTAAAACTGAAACTTAATAATTGTTTTTTATCAAACCCATACGTGTGGGTTATCTACCTATTATATAGGTCTTCGTAATGATATTGAGGTCTAATAAAAAAAAATTCTAAACTGAATAGTTTGCGCGAGATACACTTCCAAAGTGGTAAAATTTGTGTACCCAGGGGAGGGGGGACACACACTTTGGAGAACTTCTTAAATAAGAAAATGATAAAACTAAAAAAAAATATGATGTAGGTACATTACCATGTAAACTTCCACCGAAAATTGGTTTGAAGGAGATTTAGTAAGATTTTTTTAATACGTCATTAAATCGTAAACAGCAATTTACCTTTTATTTGCTTTTTATAGATACCGGTACGACTCGCACTTGGCCGGTTTTTTTTTGTTTCTCTTAACCAATATTATACAATCACGAGTTATTTCATGGGTAGCGGCTACATCAGGAATGATTAAAATTACCTAATTTGGCAGGGGTCGAAAGTGGTCGTCATTGTGGCCCGTAATAAGTGCGACACTTTTGAAGACAACGCTCCTGTTCTCACTGAAATCACTCTGCAAATGTGCAATGTTTGTCCGTCGGTAAGTCTATAAGGATATTCGACTCGGAATCGGAAAATCTTTCGACTCCTTATGTCAAATATGACATCTGTGAATAGCCCATCTCGAAACCTTTCGACTGATTTTCCGATTTCGAGTCGAATATCGAATCTCCGTGAACACGCCCGCTAGGCCCTGTAACCGATAGACACGCCTACTAAGTGAACAAGAAGCACATTCAGCGGTAGCAGGCGACTCTGGAAGCCGTAATGAGTTAAAAAAATTGGTTCCTTCAAAATTACTGCGCTCATTCGAGATAAGAGCACGTGATGGGCGAGATTATAAAGTAAAAGTGCTAGTTAAGTATATAAGTACTCAAAATAATCCTCTGATGGAGAAGCGAACGTGGAATGCTACTCCATCGTGAAAAGCAGTACCGGACTTATACTTTTCTCAAGTATAGGCCAGTTAGTTCAGTTTGTACTGCCCCTTATTGGGTTGAAAACTATCTATCCGAAAAAACGAAACTTGTTTGCACATTACGTTCATCATTGCGAACGAACACTCGAGTTCACTCACAAATCTTCCGAAAAATCCAGGGTTGGGAAAAGGAAGATTGTCCTCGCCAGGTAAAAGTGCCTTAAGACCGTGATCGATAAGACTTGTTATTGCCCAATGGTACCTACTCAGGCCAAAACTTTGATGGAGCAGTTTAGAACTCGAAACGCGACGCGTGCGTTCCACTGAAATTGTTTGTTCTACATAGCACGGATAAATTTTATTTATTCAATTTGCACTTCTAATTTTGTATCCAGGCGTTCACGATAGTAGCGACAGAGCCAGTGGAGAGTATGGTTCCCCTCGTGGGCGAGATACAGCGCCTGCGTAGCGTGTACAACCCTCATCGGCTACTCGGCTGCGTGGAGCTGAACTGCGTGCGCGCAAACACAGTGCTCGCGGACTTCTTGCGCGTGCCTCCCGAATCTGTTCGCGTGCCTGTCATAGCCGGTGCAAAGCCTTGCACAATGGTCCCCCTATTGTCTGCTGCCTGCCATCCTGGCAAACTGACGCAGGAGCAGGTTTGCGATATTTATTTATATTTTGAACCTAAATATGTCATCTTACTACAATAGTGAATAAACACAATTAAGTAAGTAGAAAGTAGTCGAATTTAGAATGCCTTGTTATTAGACTAGGTATTGACTTTTCTAATTCAATAGTTCAACAATCAAGGTCAGCGCACACAGAGGTGGCAAAGCGATTCGAGATGAACAATACAAAAATTGCAGTAACGGTTCGCGATGTCTTTCCCGCCTGTGTGTGCGTACCTTAGGATTCCAAATTCTAGGTGGAATGCATAACGTCGTGCATAATGAGCGGCAACGAGACAGTTTGTGCGGCGAAGGGTGGCTGCCCGAACACGCCGTGCCTGGCCGGCGCGTACGCCATTGCGCGCGTCACCATTAACGTGGTGAAGGCGCTGCAGGGCGACAGGATCGTGCAGTGCGCGTACGTCGACAGCCTCGGCACGTGCGCACCTGACATACAGTTCTTTGCTAGTGATGTAAGACATCTATTTAATTTCTGTATCCAGACAAAGAGCTGGGAAGACGATAGAACACTTTTTCATCAATTCTGCCAGAAACTTTCTGTGAGCTTTGCCACACCTTACGCATCCTCAAACATTAGGTCGGTATAATGCGATAGAGTGAGAGTTAAGTAAAAGCAGAAGAAAGAATAGTGCGAACACATTCACTATAAGATCCGGCCTACCCGTAAAAAGGTAACAATCGTGGGAGAGCCATGCTTCGGCATGCTTGGGCCGGCTCGACCGGAGTGATACCACGGCCTCACAGAAAACCAGCGTAAAGCAATGCTTGCATTGCGTTTCGTTGAGTGAGTGAGGTAACCGGAGGCCTCAATCCCCTCCCCCTCCCCTCCCCTCCCCCCTCCCACTATTCCCACCTCCTAAGGCCGGCAACGCAGTTGTGACTTTTGAGTTGCAGGTGTCCATGGGCGACGGTAGTCATTTACCATCAGGTGACCCGTCTGCTCCTTTGCCCCCTTTTTCTTATAAAAAAAATAATAATAAAAAAAATACTTTCTACAAAACTAATTTTGATGAAATTAGGTGTGGGATAACTGAGTAACTGGGTCAACATCTAGAGATACTTTTTACAGTGGGAGAATGTGTCATTCCCACGGGAAAAATAAAAAAGACGTGTGGCACTCGGGGACTGCCGCCACATGAGTAAAGATTTCTTTACTCATGTGCTGCCGCGGTAAAGCTATTGCATATCATTTTTCATATCTCATACTCGGAAAGTAGTGTATGTTTGATCTGAGTACCGGGTCGGAAGCGATGATTCCCACCACAGAGACATTCAGGGCTGTGATTCCCGCCCTCGGTCGGGAAAGATTCATAGTAATTGCTTCCGGCCTTAGGGCGGGAATGAATTAAAAAAAAAATAGTACTGCATTCGGAAAAGACGTTTAAAGAAAAAGTTTCTCTAGCAGAGAGAATGACTTTCTTCCAACCTCTTTGGGTACTTAGTAGGGATACGAAACTTTTTACATCAGTTAGAATAAGTAAAAAAGGTGCGGCCTTGTGAATGTAGGTATAAACATTGGGTATAAACAACAGAAAATAGCCCGCGCGCGGGGCGGTACACGTTCCATATTTAAAATAAAAAAAAGAGTAATAATTTGATAAGCTGTTCCGAAATTCAAAATCTTGTTTTTCATCGACACTAATAAGCACAGAACACTATCACTCGGCTAGAAGTACATGTTATTAAAAAGAGGAAGGATTTGTATATTATTTTTGTAATGTTATTTAGGTTAGATACTCTATGATGTAGTATTCAAAGACGTTTAAAAGAAAAAGTTTCTCTTTCTTCCAACGTCTTTGGTTGTATTGTTGACAATTTTGTTTTTTTTCGTAGGTATTATTGCGTTTTTGCATGTTTGAATTTTTGTAAAATTGAAATTTTTTTGTTTACTTTCCTTGAATTCGAAATGAAAAGTAGAGTGTTTAACGCGGGTGGAAGTTATCAATTCCTACTCGGACTATATCCGCCCTCGCTGCGCTCGGGCGTCTAAATACCTCGTATGGGAATTGATTCCTTCCGACCCTTGTATAACAATCTACTATTTTATCAACAAGACTGCCGAAAACAAACGACGTTAGACAATGCACGCCCTCGATAGAAGCTATGCAATATCCATCCATCCATCCGTCCGTCCGTCCGTCCGTCCGTCCGTCCGACCGACCGACCGACCGACCGACCGACCGACCGACCGACCGACCGACCGACGGACGGACGGACCGACCGACCGACCGTCCGTCCATCTACTATCATAACTTGGCTTTGGATTATGCCCAATAAACAAGCCACGCCTCCGTGCCCGTCGGAGTGGGGAGCGTGAGGTTTTTTCGTTACGGAATTTCTGGATTCGGTCCCCGCGCTCAAGGCCCGCGATAGAAGCTATGCAATAGCTTAATAATAATAAATTGTGGGACACAATTCACACACGGTTATTCAGTCTCAAACTAGGCAGATTAATATGGGTACTAAACAACTGATAAACATACTAAAATAAATATTAAACTCTCAGAAACGAAGCCAACAGATATGTTCATGCACATAAATGTTTGCCCTGAACGGGGATCGAACCCACAACCTCCGACTCAGAAGGCAGAGTCACTACCGGTCGGTCGGTCGGTTGGTCGGTCGGTCGGTCCGTCCGTCCGTCCGACCGACCGACCGACCGACCGACCGACCGACCGACCGACCGACCGACGGACGGACGGACCGACCGACCGACCGTCCGTCCATCTACTATCATAACTTGGCTTTGGATTATGCCCAATAAACAAGCCACGCCTCCGTGCCCGTCGGAGTGGGGAGCGTGAGGTTTTTTCGTTACGGAATTTCTGGATTCGGTCCCCGCGCTTAAGGCCCGCGATAGAAGCTATGCAATAGCTTAATAATAATAAATTGTGGGACACAATTCACACACGGTTATTCAGTCTCAAACTAGGCAGATTAATATGGGTACTAAACAACTGATAAACATACTAAAATAAATATTAAACTCTCAGAAACGAAGCCAACAGATATGTTCATGCACATAAATGTTTGCCCTGAACGGGGATCGAACCCACAACCTCCGACTCAGAAGGCAGAGTCACTACCAACTGAGCCAACAGGCCCATCAAATACGTCTCCTATTTCAAAATAACAAAATAAAAAATCTCACGCCTTTTGGTGGTGAGCCCATCGCCGGACTGGGTCTGTTACACACGCCTCTGAATTAATTCTGGGACCTCACGTTTCCTCACGATGCTTTCTAGTGATGAATATGTACATACCTAAGTTTTGTAAAACTCATTGGTACATGCCAGGATTCGGACTAATCTGCCTTAATATGGGTACTAAACAACTGATAAACATACTAAAATAAATATTAAACTCTCAGAAACGAAGCCAACAGATATGTTCATGCACATAAATGTTTGCCCTGAACGGGGATCGAACCCACAACCTCCGACTCAGAAGGCAGAGTCACTACCAACTGAGCCAACAGGCCCATCAAATACGTCACCTATTTCAAAATAACAAACTAAAAAATCTCACGCCTTTTGGTGGTGAGCCCATCGCCGGACTGGGTCTGTTACACACGCCTCTGAATTAATTCTGGGACCTCACGTTTCCTCACGATGCTTTCTACTGATGAATATGTACATACCTAAGTTTTGTAAAACTCATTGGTACATGCCAGGATTCGGACCCTCACTGATTATCATCATGTGAAGCAGGCTCTAACCTATCTTTAGGCTATTACTGCTCTTTTTCCACTTTATCACCTATTTCAAATAATAAGAAATTAAACTACCTACTTCAATATTCTTTCAGGTGATGTTGGGCCCGTCGGGCGTTGAAAAGAACATGGGCGTGCCTGAACTGTCGAAGTTTGAGAACTGTCTGCTATGCAATAGTCTGCCGTACATTCGCAACGAGCAGGCTCGCGCAGTGTGGCTGGTGAGATTTATGACAATATTTTTAAGCCGGCGCTATACTATGTTCAAGAATTATTGGCACCTGCAAGTCTTCATCGTCTCGGGCGAGAGTATATACAAAGGTACCGAACCCAAAGAGTGCTTACCCAAAACTTTCTTAGGGAGGGATAGCCGTCAGATATCAGTTATAATCTATGGGACACAGTTCTCAATTTCAAAGCTATTTTTATTCGTATAGAAACATTGACGGACCTATTGGATCAGCTGGCTGTAACGCGTATGTGAATACTCCCTTCACATACAAACATGTATTCTTTGTACCACAATTCCCCTTGATTACAAAGCTCGTGTGTTCTGCAGGTATATTCGATGTGCCAGCAGTGTTGCTGCCCTAACTGCTACGTGCACCCATGCACGTGCTATACGCCACCAATCGTGCCGTGCGTGCCTCCAACCAACTGGACGTGCGACTGCTGCCCTGATACATGCCGCGACGAGTACCTTGCTTCCGTCAGTATATGTTTTCTTCATTACACGAGTGCTACTTGCTAGCGTTATAGCGTTCGTCAGAAGTAAGGGAATATTTACTACCTTACGATTTAGAAACTTCAAAAAAAATATATAGGCTTAAGAGCTACATTGTTGGACGACTCTCGAAGGGAATCTGAAATGCGGGAAGGATTACCCAATTACATTAAGAATAGGCTAAGCTACAGAACTCCGTATCTCAAAAGTACGCGAGATCTAAATTTAGGAAAATACAGTTCAAAGGATTACCCTTTAAAGGTAGAACAGAGGCGGCTTAGGCTTAGTGCTAGGAACCAGTCATTTAGGTACCGACCTCTAAAAATGAGTCCACGATATCACTAAATTGACACTTACCCATGTTTCATATATCTCATCCCCCGGTTATCATTCCGATTGATTCTCACCCATATTTCACAGAACTCATCGCTGCAATCGTCCAATTGATACTCACTCATGTTTCACAGATCTCATACCCCACTGCTGTCACTCCGATTGATTCTCATCCATGTTGCACAGATCTGCCGCGAAATGACGTGCCGATGCGGCAGCACGGAGTTGTGCTGGCGGCCGCGGGAGGCCGACTACAACGCGGCAAGAGCATCTAACCTGGCGCACCAAATGCCAACAAAAGGAGGGCCCTGCGCCTACTTTGAAGTGCCTCGCAGCGTCCGGATGCAGCAGGAGTTGCAAAACCGTGCCACTAATCCGTTCTCTAACATGTAGTCGACGCTAAAGCTGATTTAAGTGGTTGTGGGATAAAGGGTGAGAATGGAATTATTGAATACGTTTGAGGGGTGAATGATGCGTAAAACTGAATAAAAAGTTTCTCCTATTTCTCTTTCCCAACAAATTCAACCTACACGGAAAATGTGTACTGAATAACTGTTTTCTACCGTTTCTTAGCAACTAATTTAACGAGTAAAATTATTTCCATCTAGCGTATGCAATGCGTAATGGAATTTTCAGTTGCTTCTTTCATTAACAAATCACACTTGAGAGTTTTATACTTAGTCTAGGCAATAAAGGTAGTGGACCCCAACATTAATTCCTCAGTCGATGAAACTTTGCAGGATTGTAGTATAGTATGAGACCATACTTGCATAAAAAAATCCAAAAAAAAAACCTAACCGAAACTAGGTTTTTACACTAAAAAAAAAATTTTTTTTTCGTTGTTAATTTGATAATTTCTAAAAATAGTGTAGCAAGACGGTTTTTATTTTGGATTTTCCTATTGTAAGTCCACAGCGACTACTAAATAACATTCCAGTTAAAAAAATGGACTGAGCAATTTTCCCGTGCAAGGTAGGTACATATACGTCTGAGTTTTGTTGTTTCTACCAGGAATTTTTTTTGGATATTTCGCATATAGCTTTCTTAATACAAATGAATATTGCTGGCGAAGACAATTTTGACTGAGCATTTTTCCCAACAAAGATATCAAATAAATAAGTATTTCAGTAAAAATACCTAACTTCGGTTAGGTTTTTTTTTTGGATTTATTTAAGGAAGTATTGTCTCATACTATACTACAATCCTGCAAAGTTTCATCGACTGAGGAATTAATGTTGGGGTCTTCATACAAAAATCCGCTTCATTGCCTGGACTAACTTAAAGCTTTAAAATTCAAGGACTTTCGTGAAACTGAAACTAGACTAAAAACTCGAAACCTATTGGTTTCGATGCCGAAGCTTCTAGGTATAGATGTCACATTACGGTAGATTTTTTTGTAACATGTACGAGTATTTGGAACTATTCAAATGAATAACATAATCGGACCATTGCAAAAATTTCAAGGTTTTCAAAACCACAAAGCATAAATTTAGTATACCTACTGCTGTTGTCTTTTCTATACTAGATATTGTTTCTAACAAAGAGGTTGGAAGAAAATCATTCTCTTTCCGAACTTTTTCTTTAAACGTCTTTGGAGTTGTCTCATAAATTGTCAAACAATGTAAAGTATTGTAAATGTAAATTCCACTGTAGAAGCAAATGTAAAAACAAATGGCAAGCAAAATAAATCAGTACCTAATTAACTGAAAATTTCATTTGTAATTTCTTGGTTGAATCTTAGAATTCCACAAATTTTAAAAAATAACGTTCGTAACAATGATGTTGGTTGGTAAGCAAAACTGTGTTACCTATCTGCCCGTTAATTGTACTTATATAATTGTAACGAGGTACTCGTTATCGGCCTTCCTTTATCCCTCCTTATATCAACTTTTTGCCCTTTAACTTGATCTCTCTCTCTCTTCTATTTCTTTTACCATCAAATCAGTAGGTACTTACCTGCAGGTGTATTCACGGAGCTTTGATATTCGATATTCGACTCGGAATCGGAAAATGTGTCGAAGATGGGCTATTCAGAGATGTCGGTATCGAAAACGAATGTCATATTTGACATAAGGATTCGGAAAATTTTCCGTGGCTATCACAAACGCCTAGAATCATAGACATAATGCCTAGAATACAGTTTCCGAAGTCGATAGATTCGACTTCGGAAAATTTTTCACTCGATCTGAATCGAACGGAAACGGTGTCGAGCCTCCGTGAATACGCCTGCTGAAGCTCCAGCTCAACGGTTTCCGACCTAAAATCTATAAATTTAATTAATAAGCTTTTCTACGTATACTTAAAAGCTTTTAATATAATATTCATATCTCTACATACAATTGTGACAAAACCTGACAAGAACTGATAAAACCTGATAAACCTACAGTGATAATAAAGTATTTGGCTGCTGAACACTAGGTTTATTCCAACCCTCTTCGAACCCTTGACCTTCACTCCGTGTCCTCATCATCTCTACGTGCCGGCGCGGCCGTTGCTGCCGAGGAGTGGGCCGCAACGCCGCATACTAAGTACTTACATCCCAATTTACGAATTTTACGACACTCAGGAACTGTAACCTTTTAAAGAAACTGATGAGTGATAAAATAACCCATAGTTAATATACTTACATAAGTATTAATCGAAGAAAATATCAATTTCATTTCGTAATAAAATAAAACAAAGTAAATAAAACGATAAATTTATTCTAAATAAAATTACACAACATAAAAAAAGTATAGAATTGCTTACAATTTACACGTTTTAAACATAGGTATTTCATAATAGCTGCGCCATTGTGGCATCTTTTTCCTATTCCTTGGGGAATTTCGAAAACGCCCTTTAAGCTGTCTGTCGCCAGTCCATAAATGTGATTGAGGCTGTGTGTTGAATCTTTTTAATTTTTATATTATTTTATTTAGATAAGTACTTACCTACCTAATTCAAATTTCTCTTTTCAATTTGTAAATCTAAATAAATATTTGCCATCGTATTTTTAACTATTGATGACATTTCTTATTTTGCTGCGAACTATTTCAATCTTGCTCTTAAGAGCGCCCAGCATTTTGATGTAAGGCACATCTGGATCCACCTATAAAGAAGTATTGTATGTAAAAGTTTGTCAACGTAGGAGTTAAGAAGCAGTAGGTATATTTCCACACTTATCCAGTAAGTAAGTCGTAATACTGGTCACTGATTTGTTACTGAAAGCTGGCACGTACAACACACCCACACGTTGCACAAGTGTCGTGTCTGTAAGTAAGCTACAGCATGACATCGCATTGCATACGTATCTTATAAGTATATTTGTCTAGCTCTTTCTCATGCGGCCAAGTATATGCGTGTGACAGATATTGTTATTCTTTTGTTTCTACTACTATATAACGCGTAAAGCCGTATACAGAAAGAAAGCTGAAAACTTATCAGCGCTAACCGGCGCCTGTCGGCACTTGTCGGCACTTATCGGCGCTTATAGGCGCCGGTCTACGCAGGTAACCGGCGGAGGCATTAATATGAACAAGCGCTGATAAGCGCCGATCGGCGCTTATCGGCGCTGATAAGTTTTCAGCTTTCTTTCTGTATACGGCTAAATTATAGCCCATGTTACTCCTAGGCTTTCCGCTATGAAATAATTTTTAAAATCGGCTCAGTAGTTTTTGAGTTTATTCGTTACAAACATACAAAAAATACAAATCTTTCCTCCTTATAATATTAGTGTAGGTACCTAGATAGTGTGGATGTAAATACAGCAAATCCGTCCATTTAGTAACTGTCACAGATGTAGTGTGAATGTGTCACAGTCCTTAGTTACAGAACAGTGTCATGAGAGAGTATATATATATATATATAACCTCACGCCTTTCATCCCCGAGGGGGTAGGCAGAGGTATTCCTTTACTGGATATACCCACATTTCACGAGATACATTGGACCCCTAAACGTGATAGGTGGTGAGTCCATCGCCCGGGCCGGGTCTATTTACACATGTCTCAGAATAAATTCTGAGACCTGCGGGTTTCCTCACGATGTTTTCCTTCACCGTCGAGCTAGTGATAAATATGTACGTAAGTTTTTGAGAGAGTATCTTTTGGCCCATATTCATTTAAAGAAACTGATATTTTGGAACGGGTGTTTTGGGAAACGGACAGAACGTTCCGAAAGGCACATAGCCTAGATTATCGTCCTTCTGGTGCAGTTGGGTGAAAGCATAAACATACCTTAACTGCCCTTGTTTCATCTTCGCTTCTTTTAGCTCCCTTTCTGACCATTTCCGATCTCGATTTTATAGCAATACATTTCTGTATACAAAATATTATAGTCAATAAAAGTTGTAGACGTATTTTAAAAAAACATTTTGCAAAACTCATAACCTTCGAAAATGTAATGTTGATCCCAGACTGCGTTTTTTGGGCATCTTCTTTCAAACTCTTTGTAGATTTCTGGAAAAATGACTTTACTTTAGTGATATACTTAATGATAAAAATATGGTGACTAACTACATCTTTGTGTTTTTTTTTTCGTATTTATGCTACAGAGTTAGCCTATAAGTATTAAACGTCTTTATAGGTGCACTATAGGTATATACATACACGTAACATTGTAAAATAAACGTCCTGAATAATGAATATAAATAAAGCTGTAATGAATATAAGTAGCTTATGTTACTCAGGGATAATGTAGCATTCTAATGGTGAAAGAATTTTTTAAATCGGTCCTGTACTTTTTGAGTTTTTTCGTTACACGGTAATAAACATACAAAATAAACTTTCCTCTTTATAATTTTAGAGGAGAAGATAATACTTTGTAACGTTTGTATCCATATTGTGTTGTTTTTGGTGTAAGTACAATAAAGAGTATTGTAGGCAGGTATAATGTAAAAATTACCTTCGGAACAGATATTGATATCCCCGAAGGCTCTTGATAAGCCGTTCTCGATTTGCAGGGTCCGACTGATGCTTTTCGTTCGAGGAGCCATATTTGACTTTGGTTGCTAAATTCCTGACAAGCAACAGCAAGAATAATTAGCACCATGAACGTTAGTAAGTACTTGCATTTCGTTCCCCTTCAATACCGCCAGTAGTGGTTTAAAATCAGTAGTCCAGGAAATCTTCAGTACAGCTAGAGAGCTATTTTTGTAGAGAATGAATGTATTTTTGAAGAAATAGAGATGATGATGATGATGGTTGCTGTAGGTATTCTCTTTAATACATATTTTAAAACTGACTGTGAAACCCGCATACAATTAATCTAAATCGTACCTTTACAGTAGTTTCTGAGTGATGAGCGTACAAACATACACCCCTCATAATATTATGTTTTCTTTAAAGGTCTCCTTTATAGTAGACTAGCTAGTTAACTTCTATTCTATATATAGATTTTATTTTAGTCCCTTTCTTACGTTAGAAATATTTAAAGAGTACTGATTAGGTATTTACCTTCAATTCCACCCTACTTAGGTAGTCTTTGTCGTTCCAAGAGATTTCTTTCTTCTTTATAATATTCGAACTACATGCCTGCAATATTATTTTGTTGGAAAAATTACTGCCTTCCTAGATATGATGCAAAAAAGTAATTTACGCTGGTTCTACATATAAGTAATACTAACTATTATTCATTATCGGGGTTATTACAAAACGGGGTTTAAAGGTCGACTTTGTTTAAGTACCTATCCTATCGCTTTTAAGAATTATTGTCGAGTGACAGCATCTACTTTCAGCATAGTTTAACTTGAAACACTGTTTTGTAATCACGTCAAGTATCTTTCTTCAAGGATCTTTATCTTTCTTCAGGATGTTGCGTAAATTTATGTTGTTCAAGCTGTAATTATTTGACTTCATCGCATTTTAATGGTACTTTTTATTAGGCACTAGTACGAAGCAGTGATGGTACTTATGATATCTATGAAAAATATACAGATCTATTCCACTTAAACGATTGACGTATCCCCATAGATAGAAATAGTAGGATCCGAGGTCCCATTCACCCTATTCTTGTGTACATTTCTAACTGGACATAGTTAAGTGAATTAAAATAATTCATAAATAAATTACCTACTGATTTTCATTTTATATCTTCTTTGACTGGTATTTATACAATTAGTCAGGTATATGCTACTCGAAATTGTGAATGCCTTTATATTCATTCAGTAGAGTGGGTAAAGTATTGAGTATTCGGTAAGTCCAGTGAAATAGATTCAACTTCACCAACTCGGTAAACAGTTCACAAAAAGAAACAAAATTGTGTCAACAAAAAAAAAACTAATGCCAGCCTGGCGGTTCGACGCATACTGCCAGAAACGCAAAAGGCCAAATCGAATTTTTTGGCAGATCGCGTGTTTAATTTCGTCAATTAGTGAATGACCATGTTTAGTAATTGACCAAAAACGCAAAAGGCCAATCTCAAAAATGTCTAAAATCTCAAAAATCTCAAAAACTGACAGAAAATGTAAAAAATGCCAAAAAATGTCTAAAATGTCAAAAATCTCAAAAATGTCAAAACTGACAAAAACTGTCAAAAAATGTCAAAAGGGCTAAAATGTCAAAAAATGTCAAAAAAATGTCAAAAAGGCCAAAAAGGTCTAAATTGTCAAAAAGGTCTAAAATGTCAAAAAGGTCTAAAATGTCAAAAATGTCAAAAATTGGGTTGGTTTTGGAAAGATGTATGGTTGTTGGAAGGGTGGGTGTTGAAAGGGTGGGTGGGTGATTGATTCATCATCAATCATCATCAAAATTATTATCATCATCAACATCATTTTCGTTGTTGGCAGTAAACAGGTGGAAGTTTGTCCATAGAATTACATTCTCTCGTTAAGATAAGGATATCTGCGTTTTAGGTATTACGCGTAATAAAGATTTGGTAATTCACGTATTTGGTATGTTGCGTATTTGGAACTACGCGAGTAAGGTCTTGAGCGTTTATTGGCCTTTTGCGTTTTTGGTCGTATGCGTCGGAAGCAGCCTGGTTAGCCAAGTTCAAAGTAAACGCGACATTGGGAAGACGTTATTACCATGTCTTTCATCTGTTTCTGCTCCAGCGGCGCCGCTTTGAGACATAAGTCTAATTGACCAGGATTTTCTCTAACCGTACACTTTTCTTCGTCACCACCGTTTCGTTCATTTTTTCTCTGAAAAATTGTCCTGTGATATAAATCCAAAGACATCATATCATCTAGTAAATGGTCGTATACCCACCTCGGAAAGGGAGATGAGCGTGTTTTATAGCAGCTAAATCTATTTTGATGCAATAAAAAAAACCTCACACATTTTATCCCGAGGGGGTAGGCAGAGGTATTACATTTCTGGAAATACCCACTTTTTACCAGTTTATTCGACCCTTTAACGTGACAGTTGGTCGATGCAATTTTTGAGGTGTGTTTAACCACATAATAAGTAATAGTACTACGTACAGAAGGTTCTCTATTAACAAATTCCCTGTTTAGGTACGTCAAACGTGCCTAAATGTGGCCATCTCTTTCTATCGCATGCAACGCGCTCTTTTGGAGGCGGAGCCTTAGATCTAGGGTTGCCGGCAGCTCGACCCATTAAATTATACGTTAGTAGTATCGTAGTAGTAGTTAGTATAATAGTGTATTTTACCTACGATATTACGATTATTCTTTATTTAGGTATTATAGACCAACCAATTAAACAAAAGCTGTGTAATTTGCCTTTGGGTTATGTTATGACTTCAAAACTGCCTGTTTCTGCAAAATGTAGGACGAAGACATACAACTGGGTTATCAACATACATACATTATATAATGTAAAGAAAAATAGTTTATAAAAATAACCCAGTGAATAGAGAGCTTATACCTTACAAACGGTCCGGTAGTTCTAAATTTTTTACATGTTGTCTAGGATGGTTGTTAAGTGTTTAAAATGCAAAATGCACATGCACAATGCACAATTCCCCCCCCTCCGCGCCCTCCACCATCTTGAAAAAACCAAAAAAAAATCGGCACTTTTTTTAGATTTTCACTTATATCTTTGTTTCGGTGCATTTTAGCTACAAAACAGTTCTATTCAATGTTGTAGAGAATGAAATTCCCTATAATATACGTGTTAAATTTTGTTTGTAGGGCAGATAGTTCACGAGATATGATATTTTAAAAAAGATAAAAAATTACGCATTTTTTCAAACTTTTTTTCAAATTTTTCAAACTTCCAACTTTAGAACGCTGTAATTTAATTTTGGCCTATTTGAGAAAAACAAGTATTAAGAATAAAAATTGTAGGGAATTTAATTACCTACAAAATGGATGTATACTTTTTTAACCAACCTTACGGAGGGGGCAGTAAGCATTAAAATGAAAACAACGGCATATTGTTTATTTGATAAATTTGAAAAATTTCCGGAAAATGCGTATTTTTTTATATTTTTAAAAATATCATATCTCGTGAACTATCTGCCCTACAAACAAAATTTAACACGTATATTATAGGGAATTTTATTCTCTACAACATTGAATAGAACTGTTTTGTAGCTAAAATGCACCGAAACAAAGATATAAGTGAAAATCTAAGAAAAGTGCCGATTTTTTTCGGTTTTTTCAAGATGGCGGCGGGCGCGGAGGGGGGGGAATTGTGCATTTTGCATTTTAAACACTTAACAACCATCCTAGACAACATGTAAAAATTTAGAACTACCGGACCGTTTGTAAGGTAACCCCCCTTATTTGGTCTCTATTCACTGTACTAAAATTCAATATCTATACAACCAATGCGCGGCAACCACTAATAGACCGCCGGGTGGCGGCCGGCCGCATGTACTTGTAGCGGCGCGATGACGTCACGCAGTGTGCCTCCCCCCCCTGGTTTAACGAAAATAGGTATGTTTATACCAGATACTCACAAATTAAAAGTGGCAATGTCGTCTTCGTTTGCATGAGTTCGGTATAAAAAAAATCAAGAACTATTGTATTATGGCTATAAAAATGACTTGATGAAATTATAAAATTAGTCCCGAAGTAATATTTTGCACAAATATAAATTTTTCATGCAATGTCATAAAAACAGTAAACCGGAATCCTAACATGAATATACATTAAAATTCTCTTTAATCATTGCTCGTGGAAATTTGAGAGATAACATGTAACTCTAGTATTGTTTGAAAATTTCTGTTTCAGAAAAAATACAATTTATGTACCTATAGGTATGCTGACTAGATTTTGCTCGCGACTTCTTTTGCGTTTCTGGATAAAAAGTAGCCTACGTTTTATTCTAAGGTATAAAAAATTGTCTGATAAATATGTTCCAACAGTTTTTGCGAAGAGTTCCATATTTATAATATTAGTATGATTAATAGTATAAGATATCCAAAGAGGTTGGAAGAAAATCATTCTCGAGAGAGAAACTTTTTCTTTAAACGTCTTTGAAGATATCATTGAGTTTTGTTCGATTGTCTCCGTTTATCTGACCGGACAAACCGATGATAGCACAGAGTAGTTTAAAATAACTCGAGAGTTGAAAGCGAATAATATAAGCTTTAATTTTCGTTTGGCGTACACACAATATGTTATTCAGAAATGTTATTCTTAGCAATAAACAACCTTGTATGTAATAAAATAACTATTTTATAAAATTAAGTGGTTAAACATAACAATAGTAATCGACAATCATCAACAAAGTCTAGGGATCAAAATTTTCCTTATTTAGACTTTCTTACAACTGAAGCAGCAATGTCTCCATGCTTCTTGACTGCCCCTGGGCCACTGAAGCTCGACTATTGAGACTTCTGCCAAGTCTATACTATTCAGAATGAAACAATACCATATAGAGTCACCGAAATTAGACTCAATAACATAAGGTTTTGGCTGATCATAAAAAGTAACTTTATTTGACTATTCAGTCATTTCATTGTCACTACGAGCATAATTCTGATTGTCACTACAAGTGATACACACTTTGTAAGCAATATTTTTGTAATAGTTGCAAAAGAAATTAGAAAACTTTTTAGTTCCCTAGATCTTGTTGATATTTGTATTTTAATCCAGTCAATGTCAAATCTGCGGCGTGTACGACGCCCGTTTATAACTATGAAACAGTAAAGTCTTATAAATTTGTAAGGAAGGCACTCATAACTCACAATAATTGTGTTTTTAAATAATTTTATATACATACCACGCGATTGTCCTCAATTAACTGACCATTTTCAATCACTGACGTGTGTATCTGACGATTCCATGACAACATTAAAAAAATGAACGAGGTTGCAGACAATTTCAACCCCTCGCGATTCATTTGAGAGCTACTTTAGTCCCCGCGGAACTTTCTGTATTTCAACGTCCAGTTGAAAATGGTCAGCTAATGAAAAATGACATCGCTAGCGCACCACACGCGGTGTACCACGCTAGTGTGGAGAGTCTATATCCCGCATGCGTAGCCGTAGCCAATGGACAAGTTATCCTCAGAGGGCGCCTCATAAGGCACTCCACAGCAAAACAGCTGACGGACGGCGCGAGACACACGCGAGGCGCGCGAGGCGCGCGAGTCGTTGCGCGGCAGCCCGCCGGCATCCTCATCGTCCGACTGACAACAACAATGTTACCACGTAAAAAATCATCAAAAAGCGGAAGGAAAACTGAATCAGCCTCTAAGTAGCCAGCGGGCTGCAACGCTTTACGGGTGTGGTCGTGTACCTTGTTCTTTATTCGAAACTAGCCATGTGCCCAATGGAATTTGGAAAACTAAGAAACTTCCAAACAAAGTTTCGTTTAAGCTGTTTAGAGAATGAATTTTTAAAGTTCTTGTGGTCACCTACGTTATTTAAGGAACTCCTTTGCAGAATTCCATGCTTAAACCAGTTGGTTTAGCCCACTAGTTTAAGCTCTGCGTCAGTCAGTTGAGTACATATATAGAAACCAGAAATTGTACTAAAAGATGAATATTTTCTTTTTGGGTAGGTAATTCTCTAAGCCCAATTGCTGACTTCTACAGGTTGGAGGAGGAAAACAGATAAAAGGCCTAGGATTGAAAGCCTTACCCATTCAGAATGCACGGTAGCCGTGTCGGCTGCAGGTAGCTCGGCCACCTCATCTGTTATGCTGTCCTCGTCAGATTTCTTTTCCTTTACGATCTTGTTCTGGCTCTTTTCGTCATCTATGGTTGGTGCCACCGGCGCAATTGACGGCATTGGATTGGTGGAAATTTTCTATGACAAAAAATTATAAATGTTTCATAATTTAAGCTAAGAAAACAATCAAATTCTTCATGAAACTGAAGTTGGAGGTTGACATGAGGTTCTTTAAAAGGTGTGTTAACAAATTCATCGGTGACTTCTCTGGTATTACAGATATATGAGAGACTATGACAATTTATCCACATTAGTATAGTTTTCCACTTTCTTTGTTATAACCAAAAATACATCCGATATAATTTTATTATAATTTCAAATAATTATCCAAACTCTAGGTTTACTCTACCGATTTAGAAAAAATCTATTACAAGCAATCTACAAACTGCAGACTAATAGAATGCAGAGAACTATCTCTATAACCAATTTCATTGAAGTGAGAAGAAAAAAGTGTTATTTTTAGTTAGTTTCCAATTAAATAAAAATTCTATTCTTGGTTTATATGTGTAGATTAATATAACGCATGTAGAATGGAAGTGGTTAATTAAATATATTCTTACAACACTTTCAAGTGCAATGATCTCTGTTGAAGATGGCCGCTTGTGGGGAATAGAGGATATTTTTTTCACGACAGTTTGCTTGTATATTTCTGAAGAAAGTGCTGCAAACAAACGTTAATTGTATTCTTTGCTGGTAAAATTATCTAATCTACAGTGAACTGTTCCCTACTCTTATTTACACCATTAAGCTCAACACATACAGACGCGGGAAAGGGGGAAAGCGGTTGCGATCGGGGTATTGGTAAAAGCGGGCACAATACACGCGGTGCTCCCGCTCTCTGTGAGAAAGGTTGCGTAGGTACGTCAAGCTTTACAGTACCAGTTTAAGCTGAGCTCTGATTTATAATGCACGCCATAGACTACAGGGCCGGTTCAGTGTCAAGCTTAGCGTGCTCTTAACTGTACAAACTCCAGCATTAAAAAAAGGCCCGTCCTGGATCGCGACCGTTCTCAGTCTACAAGTGTAATCCCATCTTCATCATCACTACATAGTATAAAACAAAGTCGCTTTCTCTGTCCCTATATCCCTATGTCCTTATGTCCCTTTGTATGCTTAAATCTTTAAAGCTACGCAAAGGATTTTGATGCGGTTTTTTTTAATGGATAGAGTGATTCAAGAGGAAGGTTTTAGTGTTAGCATTGCACCCGTGCGAAGCCGGGGCGGGTCGCTAGTATGGAAATAAAGAGTAAAAAAACCTACTTCAATCTTCGACTTTTATGGTTTTCTCATGGATGCCGTTGTCAGAATTGGACGAAATGGGACCAATCTGGAAGCACCAGCTTTCAAATAAAAAAAGAAACATCCAAATCGGTTCACCCAGTCGAAAGTATTGTTTAGTACCCATAGTACAGGCTCTGCCTAGTTTGGGACTAAATAACAGTCTGTGAATCGTGTCCTACAATTTATTATTATTATACAATTTATTAGGGGTTAAAGTTCGGAGGTAACAAACATAAAAAAAGACGAATTGATAACCTCCTCCTTTTTAAAGTCGGTTAAAAAGTGAAATGGGATTACGTGTCGTATGAAAACTTAATATTAAAAGAACGCGAATCGGGATATGATTGGGGGCAAGATGCAAAGTCAAGCCTTGAAGTCATAAATTTAAGTAAAGCATTCTAGTGTCGTAGAGTATCGTGACGCGACAGAAACATGTCGGGTTCTTACATTTAGTTTGGTTAGAGACACTATCGTAGTTTGTCGTATACATCAAGACAAGATACATTTATATATGTCTACCTTTATTGATGAACAAAATAACAGTTTTCTTACGTTCACTTTCAGTTTTGTCTTTAAGTGTCTCATTATCGTTGTTGGATTCTTCCGAAACTTTTAGTTCGTCTGCCATTGCTGTCAAAAATACAAACAGCGGATAAAGTATAAGTTATTTTTTGAGTGGAAACGGATAACGTTATCATTGGAAACAACTCGCCGTTATCCGTGGCTAACCCAATCTGATCACGTTATCCGTGGATACAAACCCCCCTATGCCGCTTTTTCAATACTGTGTTTTACCTCAGGACAAAATAGGATTTTCCGGTCAAGCAACTATTTATAGACATCGTTTTTTGTTTTTTCGTTTTTTTCGTTTTCCTCAGTCGATGAAACTTTGCAGGATTGTATAGTATAGTATGAGACAATACTTGCATAAAAAAATCCAAAAAAAAAACCTAACCGAAGTTAGGTATTTTTACTGAAATACTTATTTATTTGATATCTTTGTTGGGAAAAATGCTCAGTCAAAATTTTCTTCGCCAGCAATATTCATGTGTGTTAAGAAAGCTATATGCGAAATATCAAAAAAATCTGGTAGAAACAACAAAACTCAGTCGTATATGTACCTTGCACGGGAAAATTGCTCAGTCCATTTTTTTAACTGGAATGTCATTTAATAGTCGTTGTGGACTTACAATAGGAAAATCCAAAATAAAAACCGTCTCGCTACATTATTTTCAGAAATTATCAAATTACAACAAAAAAAAAAAAAATTTTATGTATAAAAACCTAACTTCGGTTAGGTTTTTTTTTTGTTTTTTTTTATGCAGGTATTGTCTCATACTATACTACAATCCTGCAAAAGTTTCATCGACTGAGGAATTAATGTTGGGGTCCACTACCTTTATTGCCTAGACTAGTACTCATAATACCATAGGTAACAATACGCCAAGTGCCTTATTATCTATAGAGATAATAAGGCACTTGGCGTATTGTTAAGGTTCCATAATCAACAAGGAACTCTATACTCGTCCTTCTGTCTGTCTGTCTATCTTTTTGTAAGTTTACTCGGAGATTCTTATTAATAGAAAGCTGTAATTTGGCATGGACACACATTAAACACGAAAACAATGTGTTCAAATAATTACTTTAAAAAATATATGTTTAGTGTACACGTCAAGTGGGGGATCAAAGTTAAAACAAAAACTATCACAGCTAAGTAGGTTTTACAATTTAACAATTTTAAGATGAACTACTGCATTTGGAACCAGCAACTCGTAGGTGGAGATGGGCTGCTGTTTACATTTAGCCAA
The DNA here is from genome assembly GCA_963855545.1 of Ethmia dodecea. Lineage (NCBI taxonomy): Eukaryota > Metazoa > Arthropoda > Insecta > Lepidoptera > Depressariidae > Ethmia > Ethmia dodecea. Next base: position 9,896,058 of record OY979450.1, on the reverse strand, counting down.
TCTTCATGGACAAGTTCAAAGTGCCTTATTATTAGACTATTGACTTTTCTAAGTGTAATTATCAATTACCTACGGAAATAAATACATTTTCATTTTCACTTATAATATTATGACCCTATACGGGACCCTATATAGCGCGTGGGCAGACATGCACTTAGCTGGTTTTATAACACGAAGTTACCGGGTACGGCTGGAGCTTTGGATCGTTTGTGATGCAGTTCAGAATCCGGCGTACCGAGCTCGGTGGGTCGGTAGGGCTGCTTGTGCTCTATCTCCGAGGCCTGCTCTATCACCACCATCGAGGGCCCAGCATTCACTGTACTTTTCTTCTCCTGTTCCGACATTTTCTACCAGTGCCGTACGAACTCATGTATCATCGGAGAATAGCTAACAATTTTTTTATTATTACAAATGGGCGAAACGTCACACTTTGTACATTTTGACATTAGTTTTGTGTTTCGACATGTTCCATTTTTAAAAACGAAAGAGAGTTTTGTTGTATTTGTTTAGTTTATTTTTATTTTGTGACCTTATTTACTTTAGACTATTTAGACCCATGTAAAAGCATCTTTAACCGTAAAGGCTGATTCATGTTACAACGGGCCGGCGCATGATAAAAAAAGTATACTATAAATTTTGACCGTGCCCCGGTGTAACATGAATCAGCCTTTACGGTTCAAGAGCCTGCTTCACATAATAAATATCGTGAGGCTTGGGTTCGAATCCAGGCATGACAAATGAGTTTTCCAAAACTTACGTGCATATTAATCACTAGCTTGACGGAGAAGGAAAACATCGTGAGGAAACCCGCAGGTCTTAGAATTAATTCTGAGACATGTGTAAACAGACCCGGTTCGGCGATAGTCTTACCAGCTATCACGTTTAGGGGTCCAAAGAATATCTCGTGAAAGTGGTTATATCTAGAAATGGAATACCTCTGCCTACCCCCTCGGGGATAAAAGGCGTGAGATTGTTTTTTTTATTGTTTTTATTTAGACCCAAACTAGGCACGTGGGGTGAGGGTAGGTACTTAAAACTCATAATCATACTTATATACACATAATATAATAATCAAGAAAATAAACCTGCAATATGCAAACAAATTTTGACCTTTGGTGGTAATTGACCCCGTGATATTTAAGTCAGAAGGCAGGGTAACAGAATAGCAACTGATTCAACAGGCCAACTGACCCGTATTGTCGAAATTGCTTCTTTATTAGTATAACTAGCGACCCGCCCCGGCTTCGCACGGGTGCAGTGCTAATACTAAAAACTTCCTCTTGAATCACTCTATTAAAAAAACCGCATCAAAATAAGTGGCGCAGTTTTAAAGATTTAAGCATACATAGGGACATTGGGATATAGGGACAGAGAAAACGACTTTGTTTATGCAGCTATGTAGTGATTTCATAGTGATTTCCACTTTTCAAATTTAATCAAAAAGAACTTCTTCCCGTTACCAGTAGAATAGAATCTTATGCAGCAAAACCTTTACAACAAGAAAAAGAATATCCTGTCAATCAAAGCGACATGCCTGAATAATGTAAAATTTTCTTTGTCAGTTAAAACACTAAATTATCGTTTTGGCCACTTCTGATATTGTCCAGGCGGGTAAATTGTGTAACTATGCCGGGGAAGAGCAAAATAAAATGTGATGGAAAATAATCAGTCGCCATCCAAGAAAAAGTTAATATCCATCAAAGAAGAGAAATTGATACGAGAGGTTAACTACGACTCTATTCCGAGTAATTCTGTCCGACTTCCTAATAAGGAACTCCTTCTAGGTACGTTAACACTGTCTATTTAGTCAAAAAGTGACTGAGTACCTACTAATCGTCAAGTACTGGTTTAGATCTAGAAATACTCCGGAAGACACCAACTCGTCAGCAGGCGTCGCAAAGAGTCGTTGTCTCCATAAAACCACGAGCCACCTCTAAAACCACATCCATCAAAACATTGTACGTTGCTGAGAAGAATCGCTTCAACTCCAAAAAGGTTAAACGGTATTTGATACCATGCTCCTAATAAACAGATATGTAGTTAGTAGCTACTTCTAGAACACGATAACGTAGGATGCTCCCTTTTTCAGGGTACCGAAAAAACCGTATCACGATCCCGACTTGGCTTCGGAGATCACCCGTCTTTCAATACTCGTAAGATATATTTATTTACTTATCAAAGAAATTTTATTTGGTAGTGTGAATAATAAATATGTTATTATTATTTCAGATTTAAGCAAAGAAAATCCGAATGTAGCCACCTCTGTTGCTTGTGGCCCAGAGTTAAAAGATACAAGAAGTGCAGTCGAGTCAGATAATATTACGTCCGGTACTGAAATTGAAAAATCGACTTTCACCTCAATATGCTCACGGATTGATCATCCAAACAGAAGCAATGTGTACAACGAAAAGCAAAGGTCTGCAGAAAAATGTTATATTTATACTCAGCCTCAACTAACTATGAACACACCTAGATTCAAAGCCAAATCAGACAAATTGAAAGTGGGCCCGAGCAAGGTTGACATCTCTACATTAATAGTTACAAAGTCTTCGGAAGACTCCTTGCCTCTTACTGCTAGTGCCATTCTGAAGTTGAGTAAGAGAATAGATCACTTGGAGCGTAAAATTCTCAGACAAGAAATGGTTTTTCGTTCTTTAGATCCTAACATTCAGTTGTCTTCGTCAGATGAAGAACGCAATGAACCCAGAATGAGAGCCGCATCTGGGTCCGGAAGGCCAGGATGCAGCTACATACAGCAGTACAGTCACATTCCTGAGACTTCAGCATTCCAACGTTATGCCCAACAAACTTCTCCGTCCTCGCCGAGCAAGGCTACCACGCTAGAGAAAGAACACAATTCGGAACAGTATGGACGCGACTTTACTACCTACGATGGCATCACCGCACGGGGCAGGCGCCAGTGCGCCTCAGTACCGTGCAAAAGAGATGATTTCCCAAAGATGGCTGCGGAACGAGTGCATAAAATACGCCACAAGCTTAATCCTGTGCGTGACTATCGTTTGATGGATACGGTTCACTATCTAGCGCAAGGTGAATTCGCGCCGCGTGACGATGGTATAAAGTTGACACCGTCTCGAGAAGCTGTACTTAGCGATATTATATGGGAGGACGTTTGCCGCACGCACTGGCCAAACGCTCGCCTCGGCCGGCGCAATGCGCAGCCGGAGCGATGCAGTACGCGCTGCGAGCTACAGCGGCTAATCGACAGCCTGCTGCGAGAGCGCGTGCAGCACGTCGAGCGCAGAAGACGCCGCCATTACCGAATTGTCAAATTGAACCATCGTCATGAAAGCTGCCGTCCGGTAGGAAAGACTGGCGATATAATCGTAGCAAGCCACAAGAAAAAGGAGAATAATGAAGAAAGGGAGGTACTCATTAGCGACCACAATGCCGCTAGCGCAATGATGTCAGACCGGCGATGGGAAGAGCAATGTCCTCGGAAAGGCCACAGGAGCCACGATCGCCTTTCGTATCCAGAAACGCGTCAGAAGCGTCGCTTCAGGCAAGAGGAGTGTTCTCCTGGCCCTAGCTATGCTGCGACTCGAACCCCGGGGGCCAGGGAACCCACGTGTTGCTATCATACATCTAGCCCCACTAAGCCTGAAAAGAAGTTAAGCGTAAAAGAAAATACTATTAATCACAATGGTCCGCAAGACCTGACAAGCGGCAGCAGCTCCATTTGCAAGCCTCACTCGAAGAATCCTCGACTCGTGATAAAAAAGGACGCTTCACGTAGGAAATACAAGACAGAAGAACCTAACTTGGAACAATACATAGTGCTGCCAACTTTAGTTATACGCACGCCCTCTAACGTGAAGCGTCAGAAAAAATTTAGTGAATTATACCATCGCATTTTAAACGTGCAGATAAATAATGGTACGTAATACTATGCGTAATTTTCTCTGCATAATTTCGCTCCTTTATTTAAATACTATTTGTAATCGCTAACAAATTTCATGCTTTTCCAGCTGAAGATGCAGTAGAATCAGAAGCATTAGAACAAAACCCGCACTCGATCTCAAACAAGAAAGACATCGGTTTCAATATCAACATCACGCTATCGGGCAGTGATGAAGACATGGACAAGAGGAACAGGCCAAAATGATTTAAAATTTCTTCAGTCATTTTAATTTAAATCTCTATCTTTACAAACAAATGTATAATATTCATAACTCTTTTTCTTCTGGATTATCGTGGTAAAAGCCTGAAATAGATTTTAGATACTTATATTTAGATTAAATAATATTATTAAAAAAGCGATATCTTTTTTTGTGTCTTTTATAAATTTTCTACTAGCTATAAAACGACGGGCTCTAGAAAATTCAGAATGTACATTTGTTTTTGTTTTTCGAGTTTTTAACAATATCCCAGATTATTCTGTCTTGTCTTGTGCTTTGCCTAATAAATTAACATCCGAGTTTGTGATGGAGAGTTCAATAATTTTCTAAATAAAAAAATAATGCCTTCAAAGATTTACTCGTATATATAATATAATTATATATTTTCCCCAAAAAGATTACCTGGGAATGAGCGATGCCGCATCGTCTGACCATTAATTACGCTGTCAGTGAAGCTTTGTTGCCATTTTTTTTATTAAAGTTTTTGCTGAATCAGGAACAATCCTGCAACTAAGTAGTGAAAGGCAATTTTATGTCAGATAGACTCGACCTTTAAAAATTATAGACACCTTACGGAAATGTCTTTGAAAATAAATAGTAGATGATACAAATTAATAGTTCACTGCTACGAATAAGGGCCTTACCTACGAGTAAGTAAAATCAATTTATGCCTTTCCCATAATAATATATGAGAAGATACTGTGCTGGAACGTCTGGAACGTCGTTTGTTATATTGACTAGAATGACATTACATTACATTCTAAAGCTGGGGTCCCACGGTCCGTAAAATCGCGGATGCACGCAGACCAGCTCGCACGACGCACCGTGGGACCGGCCTCGTCCGTGATAGCACGGACACGTCTGTGGCGGTGCGCCGTATCCATCGTGAGTCGTTAACTTCAAAGGTGCGCTCTTCTCTCTGTTTCTCTTTCGCTTTGCATTATGACAACATAAAAACATCTACTCACACCGACACGCACCGTTGGACCGGCCCTGCCTGCGGTGCGTCGCCGTCCGTGCTCGTCGGCTGAGTGTGGCTGATCCGTAGAATAGCGGACCGTGGGACCCCAGCTTAATAATGCAGCCCTCCGGACTCGTGGTCCCCCCGTAATGTTCCCCTGGGGGGACAACGAGGCATCCGCAATCGCTTTGACAGACTACATATCTGGCAAAAATCAAAACATAGACCTAGAATCATTACGGCTATAATTCTATGAATTAAACATACTTATCTGTCAAAGTTACATACACTCTAGCATCGCCAGGAAACGCATCTAAATCATCGAACCCAGTGAGGGAAAAATGTAGCCTATGCGTCCCGGACCATATAACGAATCTATAGACACCTCATTTATCAAAATCAGCAGCTTAAGCGATACGATAGAACATAGCCTGCTAAAAACATAACTATTCCTTTCTACTTTCGGGTAATACCTAACTTTCTTGTAGAATATTCTAACTTCGTGCAGCTGTATGTGATCGTGGGAACATCAGCATGGCTTAACCTATTGCCTCGGCTGTACCCTTTGTTATAGACACGTAGCCAAGAAGCTACTGGAAAGCGACAGTAGTTAGTGCAGTCGGCACCGCATGTCTCTCGAAGGCAAAGCTCACGTGTTTTTAAATAATCGCTTTACTTCTGGTCAGTATCAGTGTATACATGCAACAATCAATGGTAGCAAAATACACTAAATTCCGGAAATTTAATTTTCAAGTTGAAATCGCTTCACGTGTTAACTTACACTAGGTGCAGTATTTGTGTTCAGTTATAATTTCTAGTCAAAAGTCGCTCACGAGTGGTTATGGACGATAGATTATCTCTACAGTCCTGTTGCTTTACGGGTTTGTAATTACAAACATCACTCGGATGATAGTTAGAGGTCAGATCAATTCAGTAACTTAGTCTGTAAATATAGATATATTTAAGTGCAATAAACACGTTAAAGGATTAATCATTTATAAAAACCGTCCAATGCAATTTTATCCTGATACATTCTAAATTCAATAAATGTGAGATATCTAATCTAATTTCTAGGTGAATTCTACTGTGCTACTATGAATTGTGTCAGTCGAACAGAAAGGTAAATATTTTATTAGATATATATACGATCGCTAAGCACCGCGCCTTATCGATTTATACTAACCTACTTTGATAACTTAATAACATGGACTTGAATTTTTACCATCTGTGACGGCTTTGTTGGCCCTCTGTTAACCCGCCTCTCGTGCGTGAGGCTTGAGTTGGAATCCTGGTGAGGACATCTACCAATCTATCAATCTATCTATCAATCGACGGGCCTGTTGGCTCAGTTGGTAGTGACCCTGCCTTCTGAGTCGGAGGTCGCGGGTTCGATCCCCGCTCGGGGCCAACATTTGTGTGCATGAACATGTCTGTTGGCTTCGTGTCTGGGTGTTTAGTATTTATTTAAGTATGTTTATCAGTTGTTTAGTACCCATAGTACAGGCTCTGCCTAGTTTGGGACTGAATAACCGTGTGTAAATTATGTCCCACAATTAAAAAAAAAAAAACACTTTCGAGAACTAAGGAACATATTTATTACTACCTCGACGGTGAAGGAAACCATCGTGAAGAAACCCGCAAATCCAAGCATTGATTCTGAGGCATGAGTAGTACCTTGGTGCGGCGGTAGCACCACCTATTACTTTAAGGGGTCCGTAAAATATACTGGAAAAAAGTGAGTATTTCCAGGTATGATTTTTAACTACCCCTACTTCCTTGGGGATAAGACAAGCATATATTTTATTATATAATTTATAAAAAATAAAAATTAGGTCATTTTTCCAAAATTTTAAAATACGGTTTTCAATAAATGCTAACAGTTTTTGAATATTGTAGAAGCGGTATAAAATATTTACTTCTCGTAGTTTCCATTGAGCGCTGTATCTGCCACTGGAGATGGAAAGCATGAAGAAGTGGATCTCAGAACGCACTACTAAGAAGAATGGTCTCTACGTTCACTACAGTCCGCCTAAATGTAAGGATCATATTTATTTATTTACTTACGATTAGTATATAGAACAAACAAAATAGAGTTAGTTGCCAGGGCCAGTAAAACTAAGAATTGAAGTCGTGATTGTATTGAAATAGTAATTTACTAGTAAACCTACTAAAATTATGAATAAAACATAAATTTCAGAACCAGAATTTGGATCTTTAAGCCTGCTTATTATGTCACTGCAAAACCTTTGAGGATTCATACTTGGGGAAGTAGTCTTTAAGCAGTCACGCTAGTTAAACGCGGTCTGGAAGATGCTTTTAGGGTGACTACGAATGGCACTACGGCCGTGGCGACCAGTGACTTCTGGGGTTTGCGATAGCTCAATAGCGCAAACATTTGACACCGTGGTATTTGTCAACCAGGTCCTGACGGTAGCCGTCGCAACAGTCCAAAGTTATAGTCAAAATTTATTGATTTCTGTAGGTAAAGGAAAATACACTTAGAAACATCAATAGTCTAAAACAAGGCACTCTGAACTCGTCATTGGAGATGGGCTAAATGTAAACAGCAGTACCAAATGCAGTACCCCGAGAAGAAACAGCAAGAAACTCAAGGGCAGCTCTTTATAATGTCATATCTCACCAGTAAAACCTACCAGTGCATTGGTGTAGGATAGTACCCATCTAGCTGTCGGAACTTTTCAAACCATCTAAGGGTAGTTATCATCCCGTGAAATTTCAAGATCGGGACAAAATCAATATCCCACGAGCGATCCTATAGTTGTTTAGAAAACACAAAGGTAGGTAGTCATGCAGACCCTGCCACCCATAATCGCTGACAAACCGTCTGCGCTGGCTTCTGAACAGCAGAGTCAGCGCATTCTTTAGATATGCGCCTCCTGCGCGAGGCCTAGCGTTAAGTTGGTTTAATAAATAAAGATCAGTCTCTACCGAGCTTTAAAAGAGAATCATCTCTCTTATAATTTTTTTTAAAAAGCCCTCTCCCGAGTGCCCCGAAAAATCTAGGTACTCAGTACGAGTACTTGCTCTACCCAGTTGGTATTAAGTTTCACCATTTATATTTTTTATGTCTGGAATTCCGCCGATCGAACGATTACTTTAAAGCTGTCGAGTATAAAGATCGTTGAACTGTTTCCACGGAGTCCAATGAAGCCAGCAAACAAACTGTCAGTTAAAAGTACTGTGTACACTATAGCTGAAACTGCAGCTGCTGGCCGGTCGCGTGCCGTTGAATGTTTCCCAAACTTTATTTTATAGTTTACTTTTTTATACAGTTTATTTAGTAATAAGCTCTTGCCTTCTTGCTTGCTAAGAGAAATGTGTTTAATTCAACACAAAGTACAAGTTACGTGGTCTTAGTGCAGCGCTGGAGAAAATTTCACATGACTTTCCCAGTGGTAAGAAAGAAACATAAAGAAATAAATTTAAAACAATGTTGCTCCTTCACCAACCATTACTAAAGTAATTAACTTTTCGTCACGTTTTATGTGCAATTACTAGGATTGGGTAATAATTAAACTGACCATGAACTAACCTATAAAGACGTTCTATGCTCTAATCTCAACTTTAGACCTTTTGTTAAAATTAAAATTATTATTAATCTTGGCCTGAGTGGATTAACGTTGTAGAAGCGTAGTACTTATGGCCTATTTAAGGTTAACAGTAAACGATTGAATATTATGAGAAAATTACGGCATTTTAACATTGTCGTCTCGTGTAGTAGGTATTATTTCAGCAAGGCATGTTGAAATCGTGTGGGCGCGACCTTAGCGTGATACGGGAGAAATATTTTGCATAAAATGGCGTGAACATGACTCTTTATGTGGTTTTTAAACGTAATTCTATACATGTACATAACAAGTACTAATATTTGTTATTTTCTATGCCTACGTCGTATTGCATACAGCTATTACCTATATAAAATCCCAACAGTCTTATATTGTTGAAAAAAATTGCTCGTAAAAAGGTAAAAAGTAACCAATTTCAATTTTCCTTTTATAATTTTCTTATTAGTTACGTGTAAAGAGATTTTCGAAAAAATATTTAAGTCAGTTTAGATTTGTGTATGTAATGGTGCAAAACCGTTCGGAATATTTTATCTAATTTAAGTTTGATATTTCAGTTCGGGCATTACAATGGGTTACGAGACTGAAAATCTGTAGAAATAGATACAAATTATTTTATTGGTTAAATATACCTAGGTAAAATTGCTTTAGGTGTTCTACATAAAGTCTCTTATATTCCACCTAATTGTTACGTGTACACATATATTATACCAGTAGCGCCCCGTGGTTTCACCCGCGTAGTTCCTGTTCCCGTGGGAATACGGGAATAAAAAATAGCCTAGTTACTCAAGGATATTATATTGGTGAAAGAATTTTGAAAATCGGTCCAGTAGTTTTTGAGTTTATTCGTAACAAACATACAAGCATATAAAAATACAAATATTTCCTCTTATTTATATATACTTATATTAGTATAGATAAACATTCATAGTTTTATGAAATACTAAAGAACCGATGATGGGATTAAATATCGCAAATATTTACATATTTCAAATCTTTCCCTAGGCAATGCCTTCTATGACAAAAGGCTTAGGTGAAAATTAGTTTTTCTACTCGTAAGTATGTATATAGTATTCATAAATAGTTAATTAACAATGTTTATTGCTCCGAACCAATTACCCAGAAAGCATTATGTTAGATTGTAAGGTTATACGGTGTTGACAATATGGAGGCCTCGAATATTGATGTCAGGCAGGCTATTCACCTGAGAACCAACAGTCTAAACGGTAAGTAAACGAGCTACCGACTAAAATTTAAAACCAAACAAAAACAAATGAAGTAGACACCTACCTACACTTACTAAATAGATATTATTTTACTGAAACCAATAGTTATCGTGATGGTATCACGTTTGAGTAATCACAAAATATTTCCAACGATGTATTGAATATAGTAGTGCGTTGTATTTCTATCGATTGGACATAAAATTATATAAAGCTTATCGTCATATTGATGTTATATTTTAACACAGTGAAACCTAAACTAGGTGTATGTACTATATCACTAAAATACTGATGCATATAAGCATACAGACACAAAACCAACAATCATTTTCATCCACTCATATGCTGGCTGACCCCGCGCTGGAATGATGATTCCACCCCAAATCAGAAGACAATTACTACAACTGAGTCAACAAGCCGGAGAAAAGGAAAATAACGGCTATCACATAAAAATGTGTACTTTTTACTTTGAAGTTTTAGAATGTTTCCGTCATGTAACTAATGTATAACGAATACACAAGGAACGGTTTACCGGTCATGTTATTTTGAGAGATATAGTCACAAAAATTCTAATCGTGAAAAACTTGATTAAATGTAGAGAACTTTTAAACATTAAAATGTGATAATTTTTAAATTAGAACAACTTGTAAGTACGATGAGGTGAAATGTTAAAATGGTATGCTATGTTGCAGCAATTTTTGCTTCAACCAATTATAATACCCGATTTGAAATAAATTCCTTTAACAGCCCAAACCGGCAGTTTTTATTAGTAGATGTAAAATAATAGTCTACCCTACATATAACCTACAAAAAAATACAAAATGGCTATAGTAAGTTGAAAATTTATAGGAAGAGGACGAACAATTTTGTGAGAATGCTCATATTAGTAACGTACGGGAATATGGGAATATGGAAATAAAATATAGCCTATGCTACTCAAGTATTTTATTTGATTCTAGCTTTCCTGTGGTGAAAGAAATTTAAAGTCGGTCCAGAAGTTTTTGAGTTTATTTGTAACAAAGATACAAACAGGCAAAGCTTTCCTCTTTATAATATTCAAGTCTCAAGCTTCGTTGCGTTTATGAGTCAATCTGTCAAGTATTTTGATAATGACACAAGCCACACATCTTTCATACTGAAAATGTCTTAGATTTTTAAGAGAAAATGTTAGCCCCACTTAGTAGTACCACGTGACCGCTAGTTGGTAGCGAATAAATTGCAAGTTGACGTTAAAAGTAAGGTCAGCAGATGCCGCGATAAATCGCACGCTGACCACTGCTTGCTATTAACGTATAAATCTGTAACCCGAGCCATGCAAATAGCCTTGTACATGCTAACCTCTATAAACAGGTTGCTCTGCAAATCGTATCACTATTACTTTTTTCTTAATTTTTGACAACAGAGTTGGAATCATCTTTAGATGACATTTATTAATTTTGATGATGGTAATGACAGACGTATGTCCTTGTAACAGCTTCGTACGTCAGTATCAACGTCAAAATAAAACCGACAGCGATTAAGACTGTCAATAGTCAACAAGCCCCCTTTTCATTGGATACATACGACTGCTTAGAATAATTAAAATCTGTCCTCGTGGTAGAGATTTTTAGTAAAAATCGACAATTTCATATTTTTTATTTCAAACCCACTTAATGATCGGATGCCACACTTAAACTATAAAAAATATGGTGATATTGACGATCTCCAATAAGATATACCAGGAACTTTTTATTTTTAATTTACTATAAACTATAAAAGCTGTAACCACCCCTGTAAAACATTATTAATGGAGATTTCCTTTTATACCGCTAGTAATAAAATTCCAAATAAAGATATTAAAAAATAAAAATTTAATTAACCTAATGAATGCCATTCTTGGTTTATTAAAAACTAAGGTCACTTGGACACGATAATGTGAAATTATAAGAACACGCATTTGAGTGAAATAGTAATTAATTAAGCTAGTACCTTTTTAATGTCGTGGCAAATTCCTTAGATAACACTGCCTATAGCGTAGGTAATTTATCTGTTTATAACATGCAAAATATATTTGCATAGTAATTTAAAGAATAAATTCAAGTATCTTGAAGCACTTTGGCTCATGGCCAGCATTGATTTGGTACCAGAAACTTCTGCCTGTTTTATTTTACCATTATCTATATATATATAAAAGGAGAAGCTAAATCTAAAAATCAAGGCCCAGCCCAAACCGCTGAACACAGATATATGAAATTTTGTGTGTAGGTTACGTTTATAGTGTAGATGCTTGCTAAGAAAGGATTTTACGAAATTTTACCCCAAAGGGGGTGATAGAGGGGGTTGAAGTTTGTATGGGATAGTGTGATTTCTGCGTGTATCAACTTTAAACTTGGCACAAATACTCTTCAAAACAAACTATGAGATATTAGTTCTAGGATTTTTCGAAAATCATCCTCCAAGGGGGTGAAAGTAGGGGTTGAAGTTTGTATGGAAAACCCTCATTTTTGACTGTATCAATACGAAACTTTGTAAAAATACTCCTCAAAACAAACAACAAGACACCTATTTCTGGACTTTCCGAAAATCACCCCCTAAGGGGGTGAAACAGGGGATAGGAGTTTGTATGGAGATGTGTTGTTTTTTACGTCTATCAACTTCAAACCTTACACAAATACTCTTAGAAAAAAATTATGAGACACGTGTTTTTAGATTTTTCGAAAATCATCCCCTAAAGGGGTGAAAGTAGGGTTTGAAGTTAGTATGGAGAAGTGTGGTTTTTTGTGTCTATCAACATAAAAACGCCAAAAAAATAACGTTTGTTGTATGGGAGCCCCTTAAATATTTATTTTATTCTGTTTTGTAGTATTTGTTGTTATAGCGGCAACAGAAATACATCATCTGTGAAAATTTCAACTGTCTAACTATCACGGTTCATGAGATATACAGCTTGGTGACAGATGGACAGACAGACGGACGGACAGGGGAGACTTAGTAATAGGATCCCGTTTTACCATTTGGGTATGGAACCCTAAAAACTGGTTAAAAAGAGAAATACGTACTACTCCCAATCGATAATACCTACCAAGAAACTTGAAATATGGTATGTAAGTGTCTTATAATAATATGTCGTTCGCAAACGCTCTATGAAGGGATTTTTAGAAATTCCCACTGGAACAGGAATTCGGCGCGGGCAACGCCGCTGGGCACAGGCTATTTGAAAAATAATAAGAACCTATCTTATGTTCTGCATAAAGATATATTTACTCTAAGTGCATCCCAAAATGTTTAAAAAACAAATGCCCACCCATGCGAAGCCGGGGCGGGCCGCTAGTTCCCAATAATATTCGGGTTTATAAACAACTGTAAACCGTACATGTTCATGTTCAATCATTACTGTAAACAGATCATGCATATAGACTAGTGTATTTTCAAAAGACTCATTCATCTTTTTCATAATCGAATGATGTTGAGTGTGATTGATGTTAGGAAAAAAAATTTTTGAGCATGCAACGTTCACCTTAAGTTCTCCTAATGAATCCCCCTGTACTTGGCTATCAGTTAACTTGAAATCTGTTGATAGCTGATCAGAAAGAGCGATAGAAAGCTCACTTTTATTGACTCTTTTGAACAGTCTCAATCCCTTCGCCGGTCATACTTGAAGCTTGGCAATATTCACTTAGATGTGCTACAAGGGTTTTGTTACAGAATACAATGTCTTGTTTGATTGATTTGCTGTCGTCAAAAAGAAGAATAAATAAAAATATCATCCTTTTATCTCCTATTAGTGCTGGACGTTGTATCAGCAGCGCAGTTTCGGCAGTGGGCACGGGACGGCGCAGGGACCAAGTTGGAGCGCGCGGTGCTCGCAGGGCAGGGGCGGCGGCTATTGGCGGAAGCCGAGGCGTTGCCGCTGTCACACCACCTACCAGCATTGGTGGCCAAGTGCGACGCGCTGCACGGTGCTGTCGAAAAGGGCTCCCTGCTAGAGCTGAAGGTACTGGTAACTATCTCTATTGCACCAACTGGTGAAGTACTGTTGGCCAAATGACTGACTGACTCACTAATAGCCATGTGTGACGCGCTGCATGAAACCGTCTAGAAAGCTTATCAATCGTGTCAGACTAGTTAGCAACTATATACGCTGGTGGCCAAATATGACGCGTCAGTAGCCAAGTATTACTCGGTGTATGCTGCCAACAAAAATCTTCTGCCCGTTAAAACCCTGCTCCAGCTACATATAGTTATTGGACCAGCCAGCTCAAGATGGTATTTTCCTAGTGGAAAAGACAAAGAAGTCAAACATGCAACTTAAAAAAGAATAGCATACTTATTTGCATAGATGTTCATATTATGGCACTAAATAATTTAAAATCTGCATGTTATGAACACCATAACATAAATGTTCTTCTAATTTTAGTGTCGTTAAATATTGTCGTTTTCAGGAGCTACTAGAAGCGGACTACAACCGGCGCAAGTTCGTGACGTGTCGCGACGAGGCTGGCGTTGGACTGCTGCACAAGGCCGTCTACTACGAGTACTTCGACATCGCTAGCTGGCTCGTCAGTAACTACCCGCAGCTCGTAAACGAGAGGGACTCGGTGAGCTACGAGATTCTACGCGTGTACTCGTAGCACGTCTACGAATGTTGTAACCGACCGTGTACGAGATGACCGTAACTGGGTATTTTTTGTGAGCCTGGCTCATCAGTAACTACCCGCAGCTCGTCAACGAGAGAGACCCGGTGTGCTACGAGATTCTACGAGTGTACTCGTAGTGCCTCTACGAATGTTGTAACCGACCGTGTACGAGACGACCGTGGCTGGGTATTTTTTGTGACCGTGGCTCTTCAGAACCTATCCGCAGCTAGTCAACGAGAGAGACTCGGTGAGCTACAAGTTGCTACGCCTGTAGCTTCGTAGCACCTCTACGCATGTTATAAACGACCGTCATTGAGTATTTTTTTGTATGAGCCTATCTCGTCAGTAACTACCTAGATCATGAACGAGAGAGTATCGGTGAGCTAATACAATATGTAACAGAATAATCGCAATTCCTGAAATTAGTTTCTACAGTATCGACTACTTAATCGATTTCAGCTATTTTTAATATGTGTAAAATTTTTCCGAAAAATGAATTAACCTAACTTAATTTAGGGCTACATGTGGAAACCGTAGTGTATTTGCTCTTTATTTAAGAAATATGCTTAGACAAAACTAAAGTACGAATGCATCATATATTTTTTTATATTAATATACTTATTGGGGTGTATGAGGAATTGCGCTTTTCCTATGACGCCTTGTATAATATGTTAGGCGTGTACTCGTAGCACCTCTACGCATGTTGAAACCAACCGTCTATAAGAGAACCGTGATTTGGTAAATCACGTGGAAAACGATTTTGTCCACGTACAGATATAATGATTCCGGTTCCTCATTCCCTTGGGATATTCATAATCAACAATTATTCGCATCTCGTGCACAAGAAAAAGGCGCTTAATTAAACGAGAACCTAAGCTCGTATCAAATGTTGATAACATTTCTCACTGACGCGTCACATGTTAACTTATCTACGAGCGAGACTCGTTTGGAGCTAAAAGATGCTACGCGTGTACCCCTTTGTAGTGCCTCTACGAATGTAGACATTTTTATAAGCGAGATTCGACAGGAGAGAGATGATACGAGTAGAGCCGTCAGTAGTGCCTATATACATCGTTGCCTGGCTGTTATGAGTTGGTAGAAATTAGTAAAGGGCCAGTACAGTTTCAAACACCATGTGTTTTTGCTATTTAAATAATATAGTAACTACATTTGTACTATAATAATAATAATATGAAAGTATTTTTAGTTTTTCTCTACAATAGGTTTACATTTTACAATTATGGAATCAAAGAGATTAAAATATAATAGGACTTAGAGGCATATTGGGAATATTTTAATACAAAACTTTGAAGCTCAAGCGTCATGTCAGTATGAACGCGAGCTGTCATTTGGTCGAAATCATATTAGATTTATTCCACTTGTAATTTACTTTTGGGCATAAAATTTTCCTCGTTTTGTCCCTTCTATGCCATACTATATTTTAATCTCTTTGGGTGGGATACAGTGAAAAGTCTTTATTGTAGGAGACTGGAGCCTAAGCTAGGTCTAGCTAGGTGTAGTTACTATGTAGTAACACAGTTACTACATAGTAACTACACTGATAATATAGTAACTGAACTTGTAGCATCTCGTAGTTCTTTTTGAAATAGAAGACTATAAAATAGAGATACGATTTTATTTGTCAAAAAACACCTACGATGTGCTACAAGTTTAGCCCTTCGTAGCACGTCTACAAATATTGCTTTACTAGCTAAATAGCAAAAAGGTACGGTACTTCGAAATTATAGTGAATTAATTTTAAAATTCAACAGTCAGTGCGCTAGACAGATAAGATATTCCTTAAATAAAGCCCAATTATCATAGGAATGGCCCGAATGTGTCACTCCACTAATAAATAATTGATTAAACTTTTTAGGGCACGCTCAAACTTTTCAGGGTAGATGGACATGGGCGTTCTAAATAGTAAATTCCATTGTATCAGTTTCATGTCAATCGCCCACTTTTACCAAACTAATGCACTTAATATTTTATTACTCGTACATGGATCATTAAAAATTCATTAGCATATTTTTTTTATAAACTAATGTTTCCCTTTAGTAAAATTTGCTATTTTACAGGCATGTTTTGTATACATACTTTTGGTAAAACATACTTGAACGTATTTGCAAGAGCACTGTTGAGTAAAGAGCAGTGACTGTCTTGTTGTGAGTGAGCCAGCCTCTAATGCGTGAGACTGGGTTTCCAATCCAACATCGTGAGGAAACCCGCAGGTCCCAGATTTTTGTCTGAGGCACTTGTAACAGCACCACGTTCACCACCTGTCACGTTTAGGGGTCAAATAATATACTGCTAAAAGGGGTATTTCCAAGAATTCAGTACCTCTGACGACCCCTCGGTGAAAAAAGACGTGTACATTTTTTTATACGATGATTATATATTTATACTGTGGGTGTACCATGCTGCTTAGGCTGGTCGCACACCGCTGCACTACGCGGTGGCATGCCGCGACGAGGCCCGCATGGCCGCGCTGCTGGAGGGTGCGGGAGCGGCGCGGGGTGCGCGGGACGCGGCCGGCCGCACGCCCGCTCACTACCGAGCTGCCCGCACTCTGCTCACGCTGCCCACGCCGCCGGACATGCCGCCAGAGCAGACGCGCAACCCGCCAGGTGAGCCACCACCTTTATACTTGATACAATTACAAGTGTTAATTAAAAAAAACTTAATTTAAAACAGAATTAAAATTCTGAATTCAGTTAAGTTTTTTTTAATACATACCCCTCGAATGTAAAATTTTCGTTACGTGTTTTTCCTAAGTATGTTTATAAACATCTACACTAATATTATAATAAGAAAAGATTTGTTTTTTGTATGTTTGTTTAATAGTGCTCAGATTGTACTGGATCGATTAGAAAATATTTTTGAAATGGAGAGATTACTTTCCCAGGAGCAACATAATTATCCTACGACGGGAGCATGACTTTCGCGGGTAAAATCGCGGGGAACAGCTAGTCTGTTATAAATTTCGAATTACAATGATTTTTAAAATTATTATCATAAATCGACAAGAGCTCTAAAGCTTTCTTGAATTCTTGTTTCGCGTCACTGGGCGCGAAGAAATAAAGTTAAACTGTTAACGGTTACGCGAGTCTCTAAGGTAAGTCGGGAATTGAATCCGTAACCAGAATGCAATTTGATGCAATCCAAGTAGTGCGCTTTGCGAAGCCACAAAAGTGTTCTCGTAGAAAATAGGACAATCAGGTGCAGTCTTTGGTGATTAGATTACGATTGACTACCAAACAGAGCGTTCCTCGTTCAATTCTAACATTCAGACAAATATGTCTGCCTACCAACTATCTACCCTATCGTTTCTGGCCTAATGGTAGGACGATGTTAAAAAAATGGTAAGTCTTTATTAAAATCCTTACAAAACATAACTACAGGTCAATGAATTTCTTCTTTAACGGACCTGTTGTCTCATCGGTAGTGAGTTGGAGGTCACGAGTTCGATTCTCTGCTGGGGACAACATTTGTGTGCATGAAGATGTCTGATGCCTTCGTGTCTGTTTCGTTGTGTTTATTTTAATTAAGTATATTTAAAAACTAATGTTGTGAAGTAAAGGGTATGCTGTAGTTGGTGACTAAATAACCGTTTGTGAACTGTTCCCCGCAATTTATTGTTTTTATTATTTGGGGTATGAGGGAACAATTAAGTTGAGTGGACACACATCGCGTAACTCTTCAATAGCTCAGCTATTATCAATACATTGCATTCTATTTCTTTGATCCACATAAGCGTATGTATACAACTAAACTTGTATACACGGGACTGCCAGTAGTAAGCAACAAAAGAACTACGCGTAAACAAAGATTTCAAATCCTTGCCACGCCACACAGATGGCACGCCCACTAAAACACTCCTATCATTTGATGGATGGCCGCAACCCTACCGAGTTTTACACGTTAATTTCATTAGAGTACTGGTAACGCTAAGGCCACAAGGCGGGGCTCATATTGCGTGGTCATGAATATTTATTTTACGGAAGATCAACGCCTACCACTGCGTGTGTTTTGGCATTATCTAACCCCACTAGAGAGCATCATCAACCCGTAACTGCCAACAGCTGAGCTACGAGTCTTTTTTGCGAGCCATAATTAGTAAGAATCCACTGTGGATTGGAAGATGGTGTTACACTAGAAGCCACCTAATTGTCAGAAGTATTTGACATGGCTGAATCCCTTCCATCAAGCAAAAGCAATACGCGAATTGGGACAGTTTGCCGGGACCAATGGTTTAACGTGCCTTTCAAAATACGAAGCTATGATACTAGACAGTCATCGATTCACTGTCTGACTGCGCCAAATTTTGCTTAACCAGTGCGATCGTTACAAACACACTGGCATCGCAGGGTTACAAGCGACTTATTGGCCATCTTTTGTACCTAATCTGGTCAATAAATCATTCTATTCTTAGCTCCATTAGTTATATAAAAGTTATATAAGTTGTTAATCAGCAATCTTACTTGACCCGCACTTTCGCAGATTCATAAAGATGTTATCGAATTGTATTATACTGGAGTGTTACTAAATATAACGTTTGTTTTCGGCGTGTTTTTGTAAGTCGCTATTACTTATGTTAATCTCAGCCGCAATCGTGAAGTGTTCGACACGCGAACTTGTTGCGTTGCCAATTTTTGTTATCATCGCAAAGATGACATAACAAAACAAGTCTAATTGCATTATACTACGTCGACACCAAGTCTTCATTATATCTTACAATGAGAGTTAACCTGGCCTACTAATATTGATATTATGAACGCGTTTCTTGTGATTTAAATTCACTCTAACACTTACTTTTACTAAACGAATTTTGATAACATTTTGTAAAAGTATACCTTATTCCTCGGAATAACACATATGCTACTTTGTATCCCGCAATTTGGACGAAATCAGAGACAACGTTATTATATCATAAATGTGAAAGTTGGGGCTAGGATTTACTGTGGTGTATAATAAATATAAACTAGTCATCAAACATGGCTATCTATGTCTATCAAAACTATTTCTATTATTCTAATGCATTTTCCATTATTACCGTAGCACTAATGCTACGCCACGTTGTCGTAGCGGACTACGCGTAGCTTTTAGCTTAGTTATTTAGTATTAAAACACTATCAATACGTAGTCTATTACCATGTACCTACCCGTGGCTATGTTTAAAAAAGGTTATTGCCGCTTTATATAAAACACTGATTGGCGCATCTTCGTTATTCCCCGTTCCCTTGGGAACTTTTTAGGAGTTACTTACGTCAAGCTACTCTAGTTTTCAAATTTCACCTTCAGTCAGTGAGATATGATATTAACTATTTACTAAACAATATATATCAGTTCACATTTCTGCAAGATAATAAGCTTATGTTTTGATATCTTACGCTCGTGGGAGCCCCCTGGTTGGTCAGCTGTTGGGCCTGTTTGTATTAAAGATACATAAAAACCTAGTAATATTCATAAACATGGGCCCTAGGAGATTTCAGACCACGGTTAGGTACACATTCCTGAGAACCAGTTCAGGCAATTTCTTTCACTGTTGACCTAAATATATAATACGTAAAATAAAGAAACTCTATGGTGACTCATACAAGAAATATGGTCTTACTTCTAAAAGAGTAATTGATATTCGAAACCATTGTTAGCCAAAAATATTTAAACTACTAAAATATGTCACGTTAGGGGCCAAAATAAGTATATTCGTGAAAAGTGGGTATTTTCATCCTCTGCCGACCCCCTCAGGATATTTTGTATTAAACTGCATGTCTCATTTAAAATTTACTAAGATTCTACAGTACGCAAGAATATAATATCAAAATTTACCTGCTTGTTCCAATCAAGAAAACCATGGAAACTATTCACAAATAGTCTCATATCATATGGCTGTCCCCATTGTAATGTGTGGCTTGAAAGGCTTGGCAGGTGTGTGCAATCGATCGCCGCCGCATCATTAAACATTAATGCCTGTCTGTCTGACACACCCGGGTAAAACCTTGGCCTTGACACTTCTAGTGTCTTCTACAGCTACGTGTCCAAACTATGTCACCCACGCGCTGACGTCACCTCTTTTAAAAAGCCAGCCAATGAAAGAGGCTAACATTAAAAGGTTCATTTTGGCTCCCCACTTGTGTAGAACTTTCGTTCATTTATTTAAATTATAACATGAAAATTTTACACATAGTATACTTAATGCCTTATGAGAGCAGTGATAGCCCAGTCGTTATTAGTCCGCTTCTTGTGCGTGAGGCTCTTGATCAAATGATGGCAGGGGCATGGTAGATTAAAAAAACTAACTTACATATTTATTACTAGCTCAGCGGCAAGAAAAAATATCATGAGGAAACCCGCAGGTCCCAGATTTGATTATGAGACATGTGAGACTGATTGATATATATACTGTTTATGATCACAAGTCTCACCGTTGAACATAGGAAACTAAAAGTTTTACAAAATAGTGAAATAAAACGAACCACTTGTCAGTATAGAAGGGCCAATTGACGGATACCTGCAATTATTACAACTTATAATTAACCTTTTATGTTTCTGAACAAAACAATCTGAATAAAACAGCAATAAAAACGTCGCCCACATTGCTTTGAAATGACGAATGAATGGTACATTACCTGGAATTGCAATCGATGGGAAAGTTCAAGGCGAGAACCATTCACTAAAGAAAATAGAAAACAGATAACTCATTTAAAAAGTGTCTTCGTATATACATACAAAATTGCCCAAAACGAAGAATATTGTGTTTAAAATTTCCTATTTAAACAGAGTAAGATTGGTTTATATGAAATCTTGAAATAAGAATACAAATTAAGTTCCATATTACCTAATGCTACCCAAATATGCAATACGAACAAACTGATCAGCTATTATTTAGATACCTAATACATAAAATGCTTTAGTACCATTAGTAAAACATTCGTATGTCAAGAAACACTAAAAATTAACTTTACCTAAACTAAATAGACGTTTTGAAATGTGGAGGAAGGAAGTGATGACCGCTGATATAAGTCAATATAAGGTTAACAAACATGCTGCACTGACTCAAAATAATATAACGATGATAGATACACGTTTTTAGTTCCAATCCAATCAATTAATCAACTCAACAAAATTTTCCTTAAATTGTCTGTTGTTTCGTAAGTAAGTCTTCAAACAATAAAAGAACTTGAACAAAGAACTTTGGTCATTACGTAAACTAGAACGTGTTAGGCATTTGACAAGGAGCTTAAATAGTGCACGCGATGTTAATATAACATGGATGCTATTAGAGATAACTACAGTTTTCGTGTTTTCGATCGACTCATAAAAACGATCGATAGGTGCACGGCGAGCTTCAATTATGGAGTAATGTTTACTGCTAAGTAATACAACCAACTACTTTCAACAAACACTATCACATCAACATCATACGTATTATGTTTTTAGTAAGGACTATGAAATGGTTTTATTGAAAGTTTTAACAAAACTTCTATATTTTTAAGGGGAGTCTACATTTTCATTATAATATGTAGGTACCTATAGTACTCCAAAAAATTTAGAAAATCTATTAGATTTTGGAGAAAATACTGAAAAAATACTATAATATATGTTGTCGAGGAAACTACAAATCTTCTGTTTCAATATGTTTTGTAATAGAAAAAAAAGTAATTTTCTCAAAAATGAATACCTACTTGAAAACTGTTTTCTGTTTATTTTACAAGTGTACAAGTGCCTGGCCTTAATTCTGGAATAACTCTTTTATTTTGATAAGCCGATGGGGCTTGCAGGGGCAAGTTATCGAATTGAAGCATACAGTAAAATGCCTATTTTATCCATAATTTTTTTTATTAAAATCTAATGAACCGTTTCGTAGCCCATTCAAGACAAATTTTCAAACAAACAATAGTACATTATGATATAAGTGCGGTAGGTTGAAAATTACAGCCGAGGCGATATTGCTAGCCCGAGCCGTAGGCGAGGGTTACAAGTAAGCAGAGGCTGTAATTGTCAAAGCGCACGTATGTCATACGACGTTTTATAACACATTTGCGAGGTAATAAAATAAAACTTCGACTATGGTAAACGAATAAAAACAATACAGCGTTAAGAAAAAGCGCGCGGCGCGCATCATAATTTTTTTTTAAGAAAAGGCACAAAAAACAGCCAGTACTTATCTACTATATAAAAATAAATCGGGTTTTCCTTCCTGACGATTTAACTCCAGAACTGACGAACCGATTTCCATGGTTTTGCATTCGTTGGAAAGGTCTAGGGCTCCGCAAGGTTTATAGCAAAGAAAATTCAGCATTGCACCCGTGCGAAGCCGGGGAAGATCGCTAGTTACTAATAAAGTAAAATAATATTTTTGTGTTTTTGTTACAGATTGGTTGTAATTTACTGTCAAAATTAATTAAATTAAATAATTATGTACATAAATATTTCTTTAATATATTTTATTTCCCAAAGTTAATTTTAATCATAAAATTGACAACTTTTTTGACATAAAAACTCTTTGCTGAGATTTTAAAAAGTACCGTTCGTTTTAAGACGGAGCATCTTGATAAACCGTGCGTTTTACTTTACACTTACCGCACTTGGGCGTAATGAGATAGGTAACGATATTAAAATTGGTGAAATAAGACACCTTTTACGAGCAAATGTGTTATAAAAATATAAAAAAAACGGTAGTGGATGCCTACACTGTATAAGCTATTTATGTGTAAAATTTCATGTCTTTGGACCTAGCGGTTTAGGCTGGTGCGTTGATATATCACCAATCAGTCACTCAGTTTAACATTTTATACCTATATATAGATGAGGTATCGTATAAATTACGCAGTTATCACTTAAATTTTGGAATTTATTTTGAAATCACAGACATACACTTAAATTTTATTATAGTTGTAAGTATAGATTCCAGCTCAACCGTTTACCTGACTACTTTTCATCGCGCCCATAAATACTATTATTGTCTGGTATCGCGGCGTTTGGAAATTGGAATGTCTCGCCGATGGTGCGTGCCGCCAATAGTCCCATTGAATCAGCAAATCAACAAGGTTCAAACATAATTGAATGGCGAATGTCCTCGAGTCGATTCGAATACGATCACTTGCAAGGTCTCGTTTATACAAGGTTACTGGTGATATGGCCAGGGGGCCAATTCCACTAAATGTCAACGGTCATAGTTGGATGACAATGGTCAATCAATGGTGTTATTTTGACACTTTTCAGACCAAATAACACCATCGACTGACCATGTCATTGTCATCCAACTGTAACCATTGACATTTAGTAGATTTGGCCCCCTGGACCCGTTAAAGTGTGGTATGAGGCTATAAACAGCAACTTATGTTCTGGTTCTGATATGGAACGTGTAAATTTCTAGATGCCCTATGTTTTTTAAGTGAGTTTTTTTTCGTCCAGTAAGCCTTTGGTAGCTAGAAATAATAAAAATAATAAATGTCATAAGATTTTGTTAAAAAGCCGGCTGCAAATCAGTGAGGCTCGGGCTCAAATCCTGGTATGTACCAATGAGTTTTTCAAAAACTTACGTACATATTTATTACTAGCTCGACGGTGAAGGAAAACATCGTGAGGAAACCCGCAGGCCTCAGAATTAATTCTGAGACATATGTAAATAGACCCGGTCCAGCGATGGGCTCACGCCACCTATCACGTTTAGGGGTCCAATATATCTCGTGAAATATGGGTAAATCCAGTAATGGAATACCTCTGCCTACCCCCTCGGGGATAAAAGGCGTGTGATTTTTTTTTTTGTTAAAAAATAAATTAATTTCAACCAGCCGATTTTTTAATCAAATAAAAAATGCGTACAGGACCTATTATCTCGAAAATAGTTCGCTTGCCCAATATACATAGAACTAAAGTTGCTGTAAATAAGGGTCTTTGACATATTACCAGTAACCCTGTAAGTATACCTAATAAACTATTTTTGCCAGCTTGGCTGGTGGAACCGGGCCGTCCACTACTCGCACCAACGGATGTGCATTAGCATTTTATTACAATATAGGTGGTAGATTAAATAATTTAAGCAGAAGGTCGTCGGAACAAAAACAATTCTCTCCTTTGTTTTTCTTTAGGTTTGAGTACGAATATAAAGAAAACCAAACCTAAAGAAAATATTTCATTTATTTATACCTACCTATAAGTAGGTAATTTCTGCATTCTACGAGTACATAGTATAAAATAAAGTCGCTTTTTGCGTCTGTTTGCAACTAGTCAAAGATCATGAAAATCAATCTGGCTGTTCTCAAGTTATAAATTGTGTTACTAACCCGACTTTGTTTTAATAATAGATAAGGATTATAAATAACATTGTTTAAAAACCTTCCTCGTTTATAGCTTTTCTCCGTCCTTCCGTATCAAAATCTGTTGCGTGATTTTGAAGAGGTATTTGGAAGAGGGACACCTAAACAGACAGAGGCAGTTAGCGACTGTTTTATACTATTTTGAGGTTATAATACCAATGTTTTCAGGGTTGGTGATAAAACGCCACAACATCCGGATATGGTTCCACGACTGCGACATGGCGCGGCTGCAGCGCGTGGTGTGGGATGGCCACGGTGCGCGCCTGCTGAGCGAGGTCTCCAACCAGCCCGTCGTCAAGCGGTTTTTAGAAGCCTTGCCCTACATCATGGTCAGTACTAGCCTAGATACTGTGATTCATCATCATCATGAACCCGTAACAGCAGACTGCTGAGGAAGTATGGGCTATAATCTACTGCACACACGCACACCGCGGATGGAAGATGGTGTTAGCCACATAACTTTTGGAATTTTTCAAGCCACCGGTTATCTGACATGACTTAACGACTTCCATTGTACAAACAAAAAATACTGTGATTATATTGGTTCAATTGGTTTACCTGCAATAACAGTGGTCCAATCGGTATAATGTGTAAAATACTAAATACGTCAAATCATGAAAATAATAAAATACGGATAGAGATAACTCTTAAGTACAATCTCTCTATGATTTGTAAGGCCTGCGCCAGATTTGCTTTCTAAATTGCTGTGTTGTTTTTTTTTTCGAATAATATAGGTACCTATTCATAGCTCCGCAATATTGGTGTGTAATTTCCATGTAAGCTCAATATTATGTCAATTATAATATTTATATCTTTTAACAACACCAATTTACTAGTATATTTGTCCATCAAGTAAACAAAAAGCAGTGACTTTCCATATAAGTAAGATTCACTCATTTATCGTATTATAGTATTGTATTATCTTAATAAAAATTATAGTATTATATTATATAAATGAAAATCCTAGTATGTCTCGATCTTAAATGTTGACCTAGATGTAGTTTGGGTATAGATTTCAAAAATACTAATAAATCTGAAACACTTTATTTGCAGAATACGATCCGTGAAATCCATAACGCAGTTGCACAGAACGATTTGGAAGGTCTGATAAAGCACGCCGGAGAACCTGTGCCTGCGCAGATCCTATCCAGCAGAGATCCTAACAACTTGACAGTCATGCACAAGGTAGTACTTATTATATAGCTTTAGACACAGATAATGATTTGACTGTTAATAGAGATTTTCAAAACTAAAATAATGAGACGAAGACTGTGTGACATTTTACCCATTTATAATCTCTATAGGCTGCTGGTCTAGGTGAAGGAGGTATAATCAGATACATCACTGACCGATATCCTCAAGGTATAAATGACGTAGACAACGACGGACGCACTCCTCTACACTACGCTGCAACTGTAAGGGACGATCAACACATGTACAACACTCTGGTCAGTCTGGGAGCTGATGAAGGGGTTGTTGATAACGTAAGTATTATTAAAGATAAAGCACCAACACTTGCTATAGCAAATACGTAGGTATTTAATAACTAAGAAAAACCTTCGAAAAGTTATACCATACAAATACACTTTATTTCTCTTACTGAGAAACTGTTCACTTTTTTTAGAAAAATAGAACGCCGGCTTACTACTTTAATAGACCTCAAGAAATTGACAAAAATATTTTTAAAGTTCTACCTGAGGCACCTAGGACTCCAACGAGTGCATATCCAGCAAATTGGGATTGGAAAATACTGGATACAGAAGCCATAGTGGAACTAAATAAAAAATCTAGAAGGAAGAATTTAAAAGCTTCTAATGAAAACATTTCATCGAAAAATAATTCTAATAGTATTTCGGAAAATACACACAGTCGCAGAGGAGGCATGAAAACCAGTAGTACTCATGACATGATAAAAAATTTACCTGATTTAAATGAAAGTAGTAAAAATCATAATGGAAATGTAGAAGTTAATAAGGTGAGAACTGCATGACACACCATCACGGAATGTTATTACGGTTAATTTGCGTTGCTTTTTGATAAACTTTTGCATGAATATTTACTTTATGCATTTTAGGATTCAGAATTAGCTGAAGATACTGATGCAAAAAATGAAATCGAAGCAGAAAAAGGTGATAATGAAGAACAAAAAGATGATAATGAAGAACAAAAAGATCAAAATGAAGAACAAAAAGATCAAAATGAAAAACAAACAGATGAAAAAGAAGACAATCAAGATGAAAATAAAGAACCCGTAGAGGAAACAACAGACCACCCAGAAGTGTCTGAATCTACAGAAAATTTTGACGAATTCCACGATGAAGAAGAAAGTAAAGACATTGTTGAAGAAAATAAATCAAACCATGGTGATGGAACAAAAGATGGAGATGTCGCAAACGTGAATGAAGAAGTAGAGCCAATTGACAATTCCGAAGAAGAGAATGAAAATAAACAAATATCAGATACTGAAGAAAATTCACAAAAGGAAGATGTACATGATAATAAAGAATCTAATATAGAAGAAAATAACAAAGCAGATTTACAAGCTACAAATGATGATGAGAATGAAAATGAAGATATTACTAATCAGTCTGATCACGATCAAGACGAAAACATAGAGAAGTGCCAAGATGAGGACAATGAAACTGTAAATCATGAAGAAGAGTCAGGTAAAGAAGACATCAACGACAAACATGACGAAAACACTTCGCACGACAATGATAGCAATAAATCAGAAGAGGAAGGTGACCCACCAATTGAAGGTAATAATAATCACAATGAAGATGACGATGACGTGCAAGTACAGGGAGACATCACACACTCTGAATATAGCGATACTCATCACCAAAATACAGCTGAAGTGATAGACACAACTAGTGCCAAGAGAGGTAACAGCGCCATCTCTACAGGCACTATACACGAAACAATAAAAACTTAATACTACACCTTTACTCAACAAACTATAAGGGGTCCTGACAAGCTCAATATTTTTGATTATTTTGCTAATTAAGGAAGCGAGATCGATGGCCGAAATACACAGGAAAGCCTTATTGAAGGAATTATTAATAGTGAAGCTGAACAGGATTCACAAGATGCAAGTATCACTCAAAGAGATGACACTGTTCATGGAGAAATACTCGTCATTGTAAGTATAATTCCTTCATCAAGCATGTAAATTCGACCAAGTGACTAAGGTAATACGTAACTTAAATATTTGATTGTGGTGTTCTCTAGATGAATTACATTAAATGCACTGTGAAATTTGCACAGACACCATGTACCACGTAACACCACCGACATAAAAGTTGATTTGCCAGCTTCTTAGTACGCATTTAAAAACTGTTTAGTCCGCGAAAGCCTGTCACCAATTAGTTAGTTGTTTTAAGATCATGTAACAACATAGCTCTAACGCTAATCAATTGCATCAACAGGATAGCGAAATAGATCCGGAAGTTACGGAATTAATAAATACAGCAAATATGGAAATGTTAGCGACATTAGTTTTAAATGGAGAAGGCTCAAGATTAGTAGGCAGAAGATCTGGAAATGTAGAATTACAAGCATTTTTGGATAATGTTCCCACGTACATGGTGAGTTATTGTGATATTCATAATTAATTCACGACAACGATATTCGCTGACATATAATATTTTAAATAAAATTATTGCATTTTAGCAAAAAATTAACAGAGTTCACTTGGCAGCAAGGGAAGGGAATATTCGAGACCTTCAGTCAGCATTAGACCGACGAAAATTTGCTATAGCACGCGATCCCATATCGCCCAATGGTGCTACTCCTTTACACGTGGCTGCAGTATTTGGAAAGACAAATATTATGAAATATTTAGGTGGAAGGTTTGAGTTCCTGTTTATACATTATGCTTTCATTTTCATAATTTGCGTAATAATTGTGATACATATATTTATTTATTTACACCGGGCTAGTACATGTAGATGTAGATTTCTTCATTATCTTGATATTTTGTTTATACAATTTCGCTGATAATTCTCGTAAAATAATACGTTTTTAAAAAACTAATTGACAACTACCCGTAGTCATCAATGATTAAGCCCGGACCACCTTTACCACCCCGCCCCCTTTTAGCAGAATAGGTAGAACAACATATGCCGGGTCAGCTGGTATTTATATAGTTTAATATATCTCAATGTAAAAAAAATTACTACACAACTTTTTACAGGTTTCCTGAGACGCTATCAGCAGTTGATTTTGAAGGACGGACAGCTTTACACTATGCCGCAGTTTTGCCAGATAATGGACATTATTACAATTTATTGCAACAACTTGGTGCCAACTCGAAGGATTTAGATGATGTAAGAATACCATTTGAATCGGTTATAAACAGCATTTATTTATGCAGTCGGTGTTAATTTTTTTTTTTTTTTTTGTAATTTCTTTATCTATTGTATAGAATGGGCGATCGGCCGAAGATTACAATAAAGACCCTAGCTTACTACCATTTAGTCAATTGATAGCGGACTACGGTATAAGTGAAGAGGCGGCACAAGACATGTTATCTGATAAAGGTATGTACCTTAATAGTGTAACTGGTTGGGTTTGATATTGTTTTTCCTAAATTGTCATATGTGTAGTGCCTGAGGACCGCGTGTCATCACGACGAGTTCTGGATACGCCTGAAGCACTGGATACTCTCGACCGTTGCTACCGCCTTCTAGCATCTGCTAGACCTGCTCGAACTCCTCTCTCGGCGTCGTCTAATAGAGCAACCCCACCTTTGGTCCTGGGTCGATTTCTTAAGCGACCAATATTTGAAGCAGTCAAATACAGAGTTACAAAACTTGATCATGATTTTTTTGATGTCATATGGCCAGCTGTTAAAAAATTACCAGATAATAGAAACATTGTACAAACAGTGGAAGAAGATTTTCCTGGTGGAATAACTGCCCCTGATTATTATGTTTACGAAGTTTTTTATGAATTTCTAACGCCTTTAATAAAAGATCTCCACAATATTAACATTCACAGTGAGTTGCCACTTCACCCGCAATCAGATTTTATTAAAAAGCAATCTTCGGCTTCTTTGTCTTCTGAGCCTCTTGTAGAATTAAATATCGATCCAAATGATGAATTTATTCTTTCTGGATCAATCGAATGTTCGAGAAACATAGACCAGTTTGAATTGCCGCTAAACCTTAAAATTGGGAAATTGGAAATGATTGAAAGAGTTGTTACGACATTATTATTGCACGAGGAATTTTCCAAATTTAGCGAACAAACAAATCCTGAATCTGACCAAAACGGAGGAACCTATTATACGATGAACGAGGTTTTGGAAAAACCTTCGGAGATCTGTGCAGCTTTAGCTTCATCTGGGTTACTGATAGCTCTCTGTGAACGAGATGACATTGATGATTGCGCCCGTTTACATGGAAAGCATTGGCCCTACGGCCGTGGCGTTTTTGTCAATGAGGACAAAACCATAGCTGTCTGGATTAACGTGCATGACCATATTCGGGTGCTGGTGTCTACGTCCACCGATGCTGCGGGGGAAATTGGGTTACCATTTAGTAAACTGACTCGTATTATGACATATCTTCATGAAAGGCTTGACTTCGTTTGGGACCACAGACTTGGGCACTTATCAAGCAGACCTACATTTTTAGGAGCCGGAATAAGATTTAGTTTCATTGTGAACTTTCCCGGACTTTCTAAAGATCCTGATAACATGAAACATTTATGCGCCATGAGAGGTTTGCAATATCGAGAAACTTTAAACGCTAATATGGCTAGAGTCAGCAATTACCAGTGTTTGAGTACAACTGAAAGTAAATGCTTCAACGATTTTGTGACGGCGACGTCGAATTTGCTTCATTTGGAAAAAGATTTATCAATGCAGAATTCTGCGCACATTGCCACGATGCTATCGAATATTTTTAAAAGAAAACGGAGTAGTTTAGCAGACTTGGAGAATCCTGAAAATTAGCTGTGCATCTTCTTAATATACTATTTACCTGAGTTTCTAACGTCTACACTTTAGCATTTTAAATAAGCACACAGTTTAAAATTTATCGAATGTTGGAAAGATGTTATAGGTGGCGAAACATTTAGCTGCAGAACATTGTGTTTAGATGTCTGGCGAAAAAGATGTTAGGTCAGTACAAGTGATCAATATTCGTAGATATGATGACTCACGTGTTCGTGTGAATTTTAATGTGAGTGTCGTGATTGCAAACGTGACGTGTTCATGCTTTTCACTTTTGTATTAAAAGCTTTGCCTTTTATGCACTCACACCATCAGATATTGCAGTCTTTCCAACATTAGATAAGCAGATATGTGTTTGATCAATTAAATTGAATAATGTCCTTAGTACAGTAAATTGAAAAACCTAAAACCTTCCAATTCTTTACGAATTGTGTATAAGAAAACATTAGTTATCTCAACATTCTTCAATAAATTACTGTTAATCACCAAAAAAGTAAGCAGAATAAGAATTTCAAATCCTATAGTGCGACGTCGTGTGCTAATAGAGCCTTAGCCGCTTCTAAAGTTAACATCACAAATTGATATCCCCACCGCTCACACCTGTGTATTCTCATGTACAAACACACGTGTCCACTCCCACCGACCTCACACATGCTAGTCGAAGGCCGTCACACTGAATAATTGATCGGTTTCAGGTTCGAGCAATGCTGACGGTCACATGGACATTCCCGCCTTTAAGACCGACGAGGGCAGATACCTCGCAAAGTGTAAGGTCGTGTATAATTAATTCGATAGTTTGTAGTGAAGATGGATAAATTGAAAGACGACGATGTGTTTGCAGCGCTCGGCGACCCTTTGATTAAAGGTTTGACCGAAGTGGCTAACGTTAAACCCAAGGATCCGGTGGCGTTCCTCGCTAGTTTTCTTCACAACTTCCCGGAGCATGAGAAGCCTCAATTAGGTACGCAGGTGAGCTTTGTTGTTGCATGTCTTTAAGGTAAAAGTGAAGAGAACTTGCGGATACCTACAGTTTTGCATGACCCAAAATTGGTAAATACATTACTGGCGGCGTCGTAACTACTTATATTATATAATGCATCTGAATGAACTATCGTATTTATTTAGTTGAATGAATTATCTTACGGTTTTCATGTTTGTTTTACATATTTGCAAAATATTGAAATGAATGTTCCGTCCTGATGAACTCATTGATTAAAACTATTGTTTTTACCATAGCTTGAAACATTGCATGAGTCGTGTAATCGCTTTGTAAACAGGAATCAAATACGATAGTGACAAAAGAAAGAGCCGAGGTGGAAAACGAGCTACCACCTCCCGCCGAGTTGGTGCCACAGCCGTTGCAGGTATCGAAACTGACAAGAAGCGCGGCCCGCACCGCCACCCGCCCTCAAAAGCCTATTGATGTCGTCACTGTGGACCCGCAGCCAGAAGCCAGCTCAGACGGGCCGGAGTCAGCCTTCAGCAGCGCTAATAGGGTTAGAGGTTTTAAATTTATAACAAAAATAGTAACGCTACAATTTTTTTAGTCAAATTTCAATAAATAGATACTTGCGCCTTATCCCCGGCAGAGCTATTCTCAGTAGAAATAAAGTTTCAAAACCAGTTTTTATCAACAGCTTAAGACCCCTAAACGTGAAGGTGGTGAGGCCATCGCATATGCCTCACTCAGAACCAATTCTGAGACCAGAGGGTTACCTCGCCATTGAGCTAATGACAATATGTAAGTACGTAAGTTTGAGAAACTCATTGGTCATTCCCTCGCCGGAAATTGGGCCTGGTACTCATGTGCTTTAATATGATTAGGCATACTGTACATTAAATGTGTACGCAAAACTTTGTCACAAGTATTAGAATAAAAATAACAATGACCCCTTTATCCCACGTCAATCCTAAAATAATACATAAGACTTGCTGATCGATAGTGCCTTCTCAGGACGAGCACGGGCAGTCGATGTTACACTTTGCCGCGGCGCGCCACCATACAAACAATGCCGTGTTCCAACTCATCCAGGAGTCGGACATCAGTATTGCCTACCGCGACGAGCTGTACCGGACTGCGCGCGATGTCTCCATACAAGCCAACGTGCCCGAGAACACAATGGACATAGACAAATGGGTGCTGCACCTGGCTGCTAGAGGTAAGATTTAAGAGGCTAGCGCGTGCAGGTTCAACCGATCCGCGCGAAGTCGGTACTTCAAAGGCGCGGGACTCGTGACCAAGTTCCGGAACCCGCGCAAACTATTCTGATTTTGGGTAAGGTAGGTTAAAGCTTGACAGAAATAGATCGAGGGTAATGTTTTCTGGTAAATTTTGAAGAGCGAGGTATCTTTAGGTTCATCTCCATCTCCGGAGACTCCGGAGTGTCATATGCAACATTGTTTTTAAAGGTTTTAGTGTTTTTTTGGTGTTTTAATAATTTATTTATTTACTTTCATTTGCGTCATTAAAAAACCTGTACCAAAGTACCTGTACAGTGCGAATCATAATAAATAGTACTAGCGACCAAAGATAAGGTATTCTTTAGTATGATGTGGTTAATTTACTCGTAGTATAACAAGAATAATTTGTTCCAGGGAACACAGAAAAAATAATGCAACTTTTATTAGAAGGATATGACCACATAATAGATTTAGTTGACGAAGAAGGCGTAACTATTGTGGACATCGTGGTACAGCGCGGCGAAACCCAAATGAGCAACTTATTGGCTTCTATACCGGCTTTTGAGGTAACGTGACCTTGACCTTGATATGTCGATCGTCATCTATAGGTATTATATTCCTAAGCCACAGATTCAAGTATGTGAACTGAGCCGAACGGTAGCTCAGTTGCTAGTGACCTAGTGACTCTACCTTTGGGTTCATCATGTTCATGCATAATATATTTGTGTGTATATGAACATATTTACTGGTTAATAGGGATATTTATCAGTTATTCAGCACCCATATGTTTACTAGCTGATGCGGCAAACGTTGTTCTGCCATATAAATGGGGAGTGTGAGGTAGGAGGGTGAAAAGGATTTGACGTTATAGGACAAGTTCTTTTTAAGACCTTTTCTGCATTTGTCCATTTCTTACTATGCCCACTTCTGGTCTATTCTCATACCTACCAAATATACAAAAAAAAACATTAAAATCGGTCCTGCAGCTGTCTCGGAAGAGTGCACAGCAATCACAAACACCGAGACTCAAGGTTTTTATATATTCGAGTAGATAGAAGACCGCTTTGCCGAATTTAGGACTGAAATAACCGATATTGATTTATTTTATTATCATTTTTAGGACTCTAGAGAAGCTCTACAGGGCGCAGTCAGACGAGGGGATCTGGCTGCTGTCCAAGAATCGATCTCGGCCGAAGGAGGTCGCACTCTTGCTCGCAGCCAGAACTCCTTCGGCAGAACAGCCCTGCACGTGGCGGTGCTGGCTCAGCACGAGGACATCGTTGCGTACCTTGTGCAAACTTGTCCGGAGTTGTTGCGTATTGGAGATAACGTAAGAACACGCTCTAACTTAAGTTTTTGGAAGAAAGAATACCCGATTGTCTGTTGCTATTCTAGACGCAAACGTTTTTTTTTTTCTTTAAAAAGCAAATTTACGCTCGTGACAGTAATCGGGATATGCGAATAAACTCAGCTCTGAATTTGTCAAAAGGCTCGATAGGCAGCGTCCTAGGAGCGGCAGATTTCAGAGTACGCTTTAAGAGAGCGCTTTGTTAAACCGACAAGTTCCTTGGTGACTATGAATCCCTTTAAAGGCGGCACAAATTGAATTGACCCTACTTATGAAAAGTATTAATCCGGCACTGGAACGAATATAATTAACTTTGAGGACTAGGTAGTTTTTCCAAGACCGATGCGATTGATCAACAAAAACCTCTTTTAAATTAGGTACCGTAAGATATTCATATCATATTTCTATAAACTTACCTGAGAGACACATTTAGAAAAGAATCCTACTTCCTACTAAAATTATAAAAATTGTGAGTTTGTTACTCACAATTTTTTTCGCGACTCTTTCACTCAAAAACTACAAGACTGATTTTGATTAAACTGTACAGTCATATAGCTTAAATACATCAGAATAACATACAGATATGCTACCGTTTATAAAGGTATTGTACAAAATACGGATGGTCCACAATGAACGAACTCGCTGGCCTCCACTAGGGATAAAATCTTGACTGAAGACACAGACAATATATTTGCAGCTGGAACGCACACCGCTACACTACTCAATGGGGGTTGAAAAGATGGAGTCTCTAAGCAGACTCCTGATCCGCGCCGGAGCAAAGCGGGTACTCAAGGATCTCAAAGGTCGCCAGCCGTCTTATTACTTCATGAACAAGTCCGATATCCTGAGACTAAAGGAGGAGGAAGAAGTGTATTGATAATGCATGTAGCTCGCCATTGTAATAAACTGCCAAAGTTTGAATGCTTAATTAGAAAAAAACAAGTGCATGTGCCCTCAGAATATTTTATGGCTTTCCATTGTGGTATACTTGTACTTGCTCCAAGAAAAGACTACCAAAATAATTTATAGAGTTAATAGGAAACACCTTTTTTTGCAATCACAAGAGCATTTTTTTTATCTGTGATGAACTTGGGTCAGTCACCAATAAAGCGCTTAAGTAAATTAATAATTAAGTGCGTAGGTACTTACTTGTCTCGCCTTGGGGTACGTAATATGGAAATTCAGGTAAAGTTACGCGTCCGGGAAGGACTGCATATTTCCAAAAAAAAATCGTGATTGATGATAATTTTGTGATTATCTCTACAAAATCGATAATGATAAGTTGCCAAAATCATGGCTATCAGAGGCACATTAACGTCGTAAATAAATGAATAAAATGTCGTACTTACACAAAAGTATATTTTTGAAAGTTCTGTAGGGACTGTGATCGGTAGTTAGTTTAGTTGAGCCATCAAAAGAAAGGCTGTAGAGGATATGATTGTAAAGGACAAGTTTATAGAGTATAGTTAGTTGCTTTTTCTTGAGCACTCTTACAATTTGCAATATTTTAGTTAGTGTTAGAGCCCTATCACACGGACGAATATCGAGGTCGTAACTGCCGCCATCAATCGGCGCAAAGTCGCTCCTGCAACTACTGGGTAACTGGAGAACTCTCTGTACGAGTGAACGAGCAACGAGACACTCTCCGCTGCGACATTATTCATAAGTGTCGCGACGATCTAGTTTAGTCAACGCCTACTCAAAAGTCGCATGTGTGACAGGGTTCTTATTAGTTTGTTAAATATAAATTAGAATGTGTGCCGAACGTTGTTGAGTAGCATTAACTTTTCTATGGTACCTTATGTTCTACACTAATTTGTACTTGAAGGGACCCTGTTGATATCAAAAACTTTATGATTAATAATAATAAACTTATGCCGTAAAACAATCTTGCTTTATTTAAGTCATTTCCGTTGTTTATAGCCCTGACGAAGTAAATATTTCAACTACAACAAAATGTTAATCTAAAATTGAAAATTTACTCTAAAATGTAGTACACAATTATTAATAATAAGTAATATAACAAGACTAGTGTATAAAATCATACAGAATCTATGATTTAGATACGAACCGTATAAATAAAAGATTCAATTAATTACAGACACCCTCTTGTCTTCCACTACTCTTTATGTCGGTGATTGCCACGGAACTGGGTTTATGTACATTTGTGAGACCGACCCGCGCATGCCTGCAGCAAATAGACGAAAAGATATTCAGAATCATTAAATAAGTAGGTATCTTGAACTACTTCATAAAAGTAAGAGATAAAAGAAAAGTAATTTAATACGTGAAGAAGTGGAAGTAAAATGCGCCTTCAGCGTGAATGCCGTAGTCTATTGATACAAATATATTCGAAGAACTGTGATAGCGCGATTTAGAACTTAGTGATGTCAAGTGTATCATAAAAAAAACTAAATAAAAGCTTGTATTAGATGTCAAACCATATTCTTACGCCAAAAGTATAATTTACCCAAATGCTCCAAACATTACTTTGTCATCGCAAGTGTGCGTAAATTTCAAATCGTCTTGAATAAAGAGAAATACCTACGTATTATGTCCATTACGATACTTATTGATTTACCTAAAGTATTTAACAGTACTCACTGAGCTCCCCTTGGTTGAGGGGTACGGGCAGCGGCTTATTCTTGCTGGTGCGCAGCCAATCGCGGTAAGCGCGCTCACCGTTGACGCGCCGGCGCTCCTCGTCGATCGCCAAGCGCGCAGCTCGACGCTCTTCGCGGGTTTTCATAGCTATACGTAAAGGATACGGACTTCACATAAACAGGAATGTAGATTTTAAATAGGTACGCGTAATGGACACGACATTTAGATGAATAGTTGTGTAGATTCTATAAGAACACTAAACAGTATTTATTGAATTTGAATCCGAGGGCAAAGTGATAGTGGTAGGTACTTGTAGCTAAATTCCGCAAACGCTTGCATTATATCTACCTACTTGAAGAGAAAGTGTCTCGGTGGCTGATGCATTATCTTGGATGGATACCGTTACTTTCTACCTTTTATTTCCGTTTCCTTCATCCGAATCCACTCCGCGAGCTTCTCCTTCGTTCACTTTGTGACGTGTCGCAGCACTGCCAACTGACCTTGAATGAATCCTAACCTACCTTTCATCTCCTCTTCCTTCTTCCGAATCCACTCCGCCAGCTTCTCCTCCTTGTTTTTGCCGCGCTTGTTCCGTTCCTGCTCGATCCGCTCCGCATCACGGTATTGCCGCATGATTTCCTCTGCCTTCCGGCGCTCGTTCTGTGCGCGTTTGCGCTCCAGCCAGCGCCGGTAAGACTCCTCGCGCTGCTCAGACGACGTGGTCGGCACAGGCTGATTCTTCAGCTTTTCAAGACGGGCTTTTTCTCGTTTCTTTGCAAGAGTAGAAAAATAAAGTGCTTTATTTAACATACAACACCAGGCCTCACACAAATTTTCATTGGCAGAAAAAAGTGTTACCTACAGATTATAAAACGTGATACTCGGTTTAAGTGTCCGCAAGTAACTGCCGAAAATGTCGGACAACTGCATTGTTAAGAAAAAAATCAAGGATCCTTTCGTTAGTACAGACTTTTGGCCCTATCCGAACTTACCTCCTGCTCTTTACGCGCTAACCATTGCTGGAACGCTTCCTGTTTCTTGCGCTCATTGCGTTGCTGTTCTTCCTTTGTAGAAGTAGTCGTTGAAAGAGATGCGACTGATAGACGGAAGGTGTCAGGCCCATCTTCCCGGTAAGTCAGGTTGATATTCCGTGGAGTCTCGTCATTCAAATGACCCTGACACACAGTGTCAGGACCAACTAGGCGGCAAGATTTCCTCTTGACACTGCCCACACTCGAACCACGGCCACTCAATATCGGAGTGGAATTACTGCAGTAGTTGCTGTGAGGATGTGGAGTGATGTCATCAATGCGTGACGACGACGAATCGGTCTGTAGTGACGTCACCGACTGTGAAGCTTCCACTGGCTCGATATAAATCGCGGGGTTGATGTACCGCGTCCTACTTTTTCGCGATCCCAGTGAGTCCGAGTCGCTGTGATACTGGACATTCTCGCCTGCTCCATCGAACACGTGATTGAAATTCTTTACTTTTAGAGTGCTCTCCGGTCCATTGCGGGCGCTGTCACCAAAGTTACCTTTCTCAAAGTCGATTGGCATTGCTTCTTCAAAATTCCATGCCTAAATTGGTTCAAAAACAAAAATTAATGATGAGTAAAAATGTTGAATGATTATAAAAATCACGTATAAAAATTAAATATTTCTTGCTATTACTGTCAAAAACCTTACCCCAAAAGGAAGCTGACGTCAAATCAGGTTTAATTCTAAAAATAAAAAGTACCGATGGCCTGACCATACCAATGAGATTCTGTCGATTTTTTAAATCCTTCATTCAACATTATTTTTTCCGTTCAACAGATAATTATATATGTATCTAATAAAGTAAAAATTTCGGATTTTTCGCTATGTTCTTTCAATGATACCCCCAAAGACGTTTAAAGAAAGTTTCTCTAGGTAAGAGAATGATTTTCTTCCAACTTCTTTGAGTACTAGTCTGTCACCAGGCTATATCTCAAGAACCGCGATAGCT
This sequence comes from Ethmia dodecea, assembly GCA_963855545.1. NCBI lineage: Eukaryota > Metazoa > Arthropoda > Insecta > Lepidoptera > Depressariidae > Ethmia > Ethmia dodecea. The sequence continues at coordinate 9,857,132 of OY979450.1, read as the reverse complement.
AGACAGTTGAAATTTTCACAAATTGTGTATTTCTGTTGCCACTATAACAACAAACAACAAAACAAATCGAAAAACAAAATAAAATAAATATTTAACACAACAAACGGGGTTTTTGCCGTTTTTATAGATAATGGTACGGAACCCTTCGTGCGCGAGTCCGACTCGCACTTGACCGTTTTTTTAGTTATCTGTTTATGCCTGTGACATACGGCAGTTACGAAGAGCTAACAGGATTTTCTAAAAAAAAATCGAAGGTGTTGAAGGTGGCTTTTTTATAATAACCGGACAACACGACAAATTCGCTAATTGATGGAATTTGCGCTTACAAATTTATCGTATAGTATAACTAAACAAAAACAGCGAATACACATTTATAGAAATGTATTTATTATCATTGATATTGGTACATTTAAATTATACATTGACTAACAGCCAAACTGTATCACGTTTTGGGAAACTGTAAATAGATAACATGAACCAGTTTAGTTTTGAATACAGCAACATTTCTGAAATCACTTCAGGGAATTTGACTGCAGTACATATAAGTACAACTGCATAAGGAAATGAGAAACGGTACACTTTCATAAGCGCCTAGACTTGGACTAGACATAGCCAGATACCCATGTTTTTAGCATGTCTTAATAGTTAGGGAGGCGAATAGTAGTCTAGGCAATAAAGGTAGTGGACCCCAACATTAATTCCTCAGTCGATGAAACTTTGCAGGATTGTAGTATAGTATGAGACAATACTTGCATAAAAAAATCCAAAAAAAAAACCTAACCGAAGTTAGGTTTTTATACTAAAAAAAAAAAAATTTTTTTGTTGATAATTTGATAATTTATAAAAATAATGTAGCCAGAAGGTTTTTATTTTGGATTTTCCTATTGTAAGTCCACAGCGACCATTAAATGACATTCCAGTTAAAAAAATGGACTGAGCAATTTTCTCGAGCAAGGTACATATACGCCTGAGTTTTGTTGTTTCTACCAGGAGATTTTTTTGGATATTTCGCATATAGCTTTCTTAACACACATGAATATTGCTGGAGAAGAAAATTTAGACTGAGCATTTTTCCCAACAAAGATATCAAATAAATAAGTATTTCAGTAAAAATACCTAACTTCGGTTAGGTTTTTTTTTTGGATTTTTTTATGCAAGTATTGTCTCATACTATACTACAATCCTGCAAAGTTTCATCGACTGAGGAATTAATGTTGGGGTCTTCATACAAAAATCCGCTTCATTGCCTAGACTATAGGGGAATTTTCGGTAATACTCGAGCGTGGCAGTTTAAGATATGAGAGATACCTTAGACCTAATAGAACAACCTTGTAAAGTATTTATCTCTATATGTAGTGACGCGCGCCTAGGATAGACGATCAGATTAGTAAAAAAAAATCGATAGTCTGAAATACTCGAGCGCATCAGATTAAGATATTGGGGGTTGATTTTAGTGTTTTAAGACTAAATTTAACTAATCTGACGATAAGTCCTTGACGCCGCCAAGTTATAGGGTCGCGAACTTGTAAAAAAAAACGTTAATCTGGCATTCTCGAGCGCGATTTTTATTTCTTTTATTTTGAAGAATATAATCTAAAACTTACTAAAAATACAAAATCTGCCGGTTTCCGCATGACCGGAAGTGTGGAGGAGCCATTTCGTCTTCCGAAAAACGCGTTGCGGCATCTATGTCGCGAACGATACATTTTACAGAAAAAAAAGTTTAAATAAACAAAAAAAGGGAATTTTATTTTACACAAAAAGGTGTCTTTACATTTTTGTCCAAAGTTAAAACTTTTTGACTTGAAGCATCATAAAAACTCCAACTCCCGGTTTTTTGAGTATATCTCGAAAACTGAGGGTGTTAAAAAAAAATTGATATGAAATAACGATGATTAAATTAGAAGAAAGAAATTATGTGACTTTTATTATATCTCAATTTTTTTCTCGACAATTTTCGTGGACTCGGAAAAAGTTACGCGTATCTGTATACAAAAGAATTATTAACATGTACAGTTTCATGTATGTATATCAATAGCCTGTTGATCCTCAAATTGTTTTTTGGACGTATCGTAAGCAAAACGAAGTGAAGAATTGAAGCAAAAAAGAGGAATTTGCCATAAACACGTAATACAGACTGAGCGCTTTGCGGAAATATGCCGTCCTACCAGTATTCTTCCTTTACTTCGCAACATTGATGGTGGGGAAAGAAGCGGTAGAAGGGAATTTTCGGTACACCCTAATAAATATAAATCCCCGTTTTATCAAGGAGAAAGAAAAAAAAAAGAAACCAAAAAACCTGTTTCGGTCAGATTAAGAGAACCCACCAACATTTTTGTCAGATTAAGAAAATATACTTTCAGGATACTGAGATAAACCTCCCCTATGAAAATCTGACGCGCTCGAGTATTTCAAAATAACTATTTTTTTTGCATTTTCAAAACTTCATCGTAACTTATCGTCACGCCAAAATCGTCAGTTTTTTTAAAGGGAGCTTCCTTGGGGCCTACTTAACACCCCTTCTGAAAATCTGACGCGCTCGAAAAAAATATTTTTTTTTGCATTTTTGACTGCTTTATATGCCTACCCCCACCACGCAAACCGGCAGATTAGTATACCGTTGTTATCAGAGGCACTTGGGGCATACGTAGTATGAATATCTGACGCGCTCGAGAATGCCCAAGTAACTGTTTTTTTTAACATTTTTGAAAAACCGTACACGCCAAACCCACCGCTAAAATGGTTTTCACCATACGAGCTTTTCTTTTCGAAATTATTTTATCTTTTGATTTTGATAGGTCTCGACGGCGCCGTTGAATTACGCCATTTAGCTACCTCGCCTCCCTAACTTTAAGTTATTGACGAATAGTACACTATACGAGATTAAAAAAAAGATATACAGGCGGAAATTTCTTCGATCGTACGTGTATCAGTCAATAGGGTTGACGAAAAAATTATTATTGCTTATTACTGTTTGAAATACTTTTGAATTCATATTTTAAATATATATCATAATCAAGAAGTATACGGCTTCAAAGTTGTTTTTCACTGCATTAGTGACGTCATAAATGTAAGCCATATTGTTTTAATTTACTTTTAAAATCCAAAGGAAAATACCGTTTTACGATTTCAGTTTGGTTTCAGCGTCAATCATTTCCTTACAATGTTGACTACGAAATTCCTCTTAATAATTCATTATAGCCTGTGTGAACTTCTTAGAAAAGTCTGCTTGGTATTCGTCGGTGTGCTTACAGATTATTTGGGTGTGCATAAATATACCATTTTACTGTGCTGAAACATCCAATGTATTTTTCTAACATTGAATACAGTCACTGAAAATTATCTGAGAATTTTATAACTTATTCCTCTTATTGGAAAGTTTTTGAAACACTGGTAATTGTGGAAAGCATCCATCATTCTATAGTTTCATAGCAAGTATGACTATACTTAACATAATTATTACTTAGATATACTAATGTCATTATCAAAATCTGTAATATATATTGGAAATGTTCGTTTGTCATAGGTTGAAAATTCATACGAAGCCCTATACTGCTCTCAGTCTCTTGAATAATACATCGCTGGCTTCCCCAGTTATGAAACTACAAAATGATGCAGATTATTCTTTAATCACTAGACACTTATACTATTATATTGGTATATTTTTCTATGCTATCTAATGAAAACTGCGTTTTTTATCATTTGTAGGATACCTATACAAACATGAGCTACATCAAAGTGCTATGTACACTAATAAATTGTGCTACGTAGTTGTAAAATAGCAAAAGGCTCCAGGAAAAATATTTACAGGAAGAGTCTAGTGATTAGAAAATCTTTAGAATTCATATACTCGACATACAGGAATCCTGGTTAATTCTTAAAATTGAATACAACTAAGAGTTACTAATGAGATTAACAATGTCTAATATAGCGACTCTGCATTGGAGGAGCGAGGTTTCTTGATCTTCTCGAGGTTCTTAATGACGATGTCGTGCAGGGAGCAGTAGCGGTTGCGAATCTCACACATAACCAGCCAAAGGGAGAGGTATTCTTTCTCATCTAATTCCTGCAAAGAAAGTCATAACCAATAAACAGTTTGTTTTTAAAGGGCTCATGGGATATACAAATTAAAATCATTAAAAACCCGCTATGTTCCCAAATACTGGGTCAACCAGAACAGCAGCTTTTCCAAGGGGGGTAGCTGGCATGTAGGCAGGTGGTCATAATAAAATACAAAACCTTTTGCAGTATGTTACTGCCACTAGCCTAACCTGACCTTAATAATCATATGAGAGAAGGACAAAAAATTATGAAATTAGCAATCAGCTAGATTTTATTATGCCAAAACTTTTAAGACAATCTAGATATTAAATTATAATTTTTATAACTTTACTAGTGTGCTTTTTTCGAAGTAAAAAAAACTTTCTGTGCTTACTAAAAACCACTTCCAATAAATTATATAACTATTCAAGTATACTGCTACTCACTTTAACAGCTCTCCTGTAGTCTTCGATGTGTGGATATTTAGCAACTTTTGACACAATCTTTGCCCTTGAGATGAAGTATCGTGAAATTTGATCAAAGAACGCCGCTGCTTCTGACTCCACTGACTGAATTTCCGCAAGTGTATCTTCTTGTATTGATACCCCAAAATTGTTGCCATCTTCAATTTTAGGAATCATAAAGGAGATCCACATTTTCAGCTGCAAAAAATTTTTCATTTTGTACACAATCAGCAAGTAACTGTCAGATCAAATTCCCTTAACATGGGGAATTCCTGTCATGTTCCCATTACTCATGCATAATGAAAAAACTAAAATTGATAATATGTAAGAAACTCTTTGTATTGAATTTTCCTTTAACAGTGCATGCCACACTGGAAGGAACCCCTATCGCTATAATTTATCATTACAAACTTTCATTGTACATATTATTATATGCAACACCTTAATCCGATGGGCTCTTCACCTGTCATGTTAATGTGCCCTAAAAATCCACTGGTCACAATGTATTCCGAGAATGGAATAGCTCTACTGACCTCCTCGGGCATCAGGTGTAGGCATACTTTATTTTATCTATTGGTACTAATATTATAAAAAGGAAAGATTTGTATTTTTGTGTGTTTGTATCTTTGTACGAATAAACTAAAAAACTACTGGAGCGATTTAAAAAATTCTTTCACCCATGGAAAGCTAGAATATCCCTGAGTCACATAGGCTATATTTTATTCCCGTATTCCCAAGGGAACAGAAACTACGCGGGGAAACCGCGCAAAACTGCTAGTACAAAATATACATACATACATACATACATACATACAGCTCACGCCTTCTTCCCACAGGGGTAGGCAGAGACGATGGATCGCCACTTTGCCCGATCTTCGCACACTTCCCTCGCTTCCTTCACATTCATAAGTCTTTTCATACACGCTCTTTTATTCTTCGCACTCTTGACCCCAGCTTTTTGAAGGACGTCACTAATTTGATCCGTGAACGTCCTTCTGGGGCGTCCTCTTGCCTTGTATCCTTCAACATTCGCGCTATAAATCTCTTTCGTTACTCTTCTTTCATCCATTCGTTCTAAATGACCAAACCAGCTTAACATACCCTTTTCTATCCTTGTCACTACATCTTCTTTCAAACCACACTTCTCTCGTATATCCGCATTCCTCACTCTATCACACAATTTTACTCCACACATTTTCCTCAAAGACCTCATTTCCACTGCGTTCACCTTGCTTTCATGCTTCTTCTGCCACACCCAACACTCACTTGCATACATCAGCGTCGGGACCAGAACAGCGTTATGCACAGCCATCCTTGCCTTGTTGGACATGACCTGGCTACTCACAAGGCTATTCAGGGCCCCATTTACTGCATTTCCTTTCAATACTCTTCTTTCAATATCTTTCTCAAACTTGCCATCCCTTGTAAACACGCTACCCAAATACACGAACTCTTTCACTTGCTCAACTTTCTCACCATCAATCTTTATATCACACTCTGTCATACACTCTTCTCTTTCAAAAATCATCACTTTCGTTTTTGCAACATTCACTTTCATGCCCTTCTTTTTAAATGCTGCATTCATTATATCCACCATCTTTTGCAACTCGGACGCCGACGATGCAAGGATGACTTGGTCGTCAGCGTACAAGAGGCATTTGATGGTGGTCTCAATCATTTTCAATCCACAATCACTCTCACGTAAATCATCCAAACAGCTGTCCATGAATAGGTTGAAGAGCCACGGCGATGCTACACAGCCCTGTCTAACACCCCTTGAGATGTTAAACCAGTCTGTGTAGGCGCCATTTAGTCTGACACATGCACTGGAATCCTCATAAGAGTGATTTCAGTGCATCTATCAACCGGCTCCCCAACCCAAACTTGGACAGTACATCCCACATTTCATTCCTCCTCACTTTGTCATAAGCCTTCTCCAGGTCTATAAAGGCGCAAAACACCTTCTGATGTTTGGCGAGGTGTTTTTCTGTTAAATATTTTATATATTGTACAAAATATTTTTTAGCAAATAATAATTAAATAGCTTACCAAGTTGGAGTCCTCAACCAGCTCCCGGATGTGAGGTTTAACAAGGTAGATCAGGTCACTGAGTGGCTTGTTGCATGGTACAGTTCCATTAGTTAGAGCATACACCCTTGTGCCCTCTATGGTAGAGTTACTTGATGCTTCTGATGAGTCCAGCCGCGGCCGCTTGGCATTCGGCTCATTATTAGCTGCCACCGGTAGCGGCACTGGAATGTTCAAGTCCTGAAACAAATTCGTTTTCAATTGAATACATTTAAATAGTAATTAATAAAAACAAAATGTAGTATTCTATGTTTGTTTTATTTTAAACTAACGACCCGCCCCGGCTTCGCACGGGTGCAATGCTTACACTAAAACCTTCCTCTTGAATCCCTCTATCTTTTAAAAAAACGGCATCAAAATCCGTTGGGTAGTTTTAAAGATTTAAGCATACAAAGGGACATAAGGACATAGGGATATCGGGACAGAGAAAGCGACTTTGTTTTATACTATGTAGTGATGACAAAAAAAAATTTGATTATATTATATAAATATCTCTACTTATGGGACTCAAACTCCTAAAGAAAGAGATTCATTGGTAACAAATTCAAGTAACTTGGGGCACAACTAAATTATCTGACTTTTAAATTGGCTACATAATTTGGACATAAACAATTTAAGCAATCCTGAAATACTGAAAAATCAATAAATTGCCTGTGCTTATAGGTATAATAATAAGTTACATAGGTACCTGGTGGACATCAGCTAAATCACGATTTTGAAAATTTGAAGTCTCTAGTAGATCATTCAGCCTGACAATTTTTTCTGGAAATCCTTTTACTATAAGGTGTTCAGCTTTTTGTTTAAGGGAATCCTTGTAGTCTTGAACCTGAAACGTTGACACGTAAGAGGTTAGCTTTACGGGTAAGATTTTTTAAGAGACTAACAATATGGGGGTGACTAACGCGAATAGATTGTTCGTATGCTATGGCTACACTTTGAGGTTATATTAGCTATTTCAAACTTATATGTATGGAAACTGCCTCCTAAGACTAACAAATTGTCTCAAAAGCAGTTTATCGTAATTGTATATAAAATGCTCATCATTTCCCTTTGAAATAAGACGTAATTCTATAGAAAATGGTAAGGTCACGCACACTTATCATTGTTCGTCACTCGTGTCAAACAGAAGTGCTTACTGCTTGTGCTAAAAGAATAATTACCTTTTTTGCAACGTCTGTCATTGTAGGAATATAAATTTCGGGAATACACTGAATTACACTTATTAGGCCACCCTATTTCTAATAAATTATGAAAATTTTGCACAAGTTTGTACACCTTTCAACAACTCGTATGCGAATGAATTTGTTCGGATACATTCAGTTGATTCAGCCGACAATATAACTAAAAATTAAAGTAAAATACTAGTACCGTAATGGAAGAAAACGTTTTATAAATATCAGAATTTCCTTCCATTATACGATGAATGAATATACAATTTTATTTTACTTTATTTAATTGACACATTTTTTTACTTTTAATTTTTTTGTGATTTTAAATTTTTTAAATCATTTTTGACATTACTGCGAGTAAAATCTTCGTCAATTTTTATTTATATTTTTTACAATCTAGTGATTACAAGCCCTGTTTAGAAGAAAGTAATGTGTGGTATGTACCAGCTTAATTTTTTATTTTTTCATTGCTTTCTTTTTATGATATATTTATTTATATTCTGTATATCCATCTTGTTTGAAGAGAAGTGAAAAACAAAATAAAGATTTTCCTCGCGATAACAAAGCCTAGTAGTAATAGTGTTCTGTGCTAGTAACCAAACAAAAAACAACAAAAAAAGTTCTGTCATGTCAACAATGTCGGCTTTTTAGCGGGAATCCGAAGAGGGACGTCATGTTTTTTGTATAATTTTCATTTTGCTGTGTATTTCGGGTTTTGACTCATAATAGTGATAGTTTATTATGTGGCAAGTGTCCGTGAAAGTGTGCAGTGAATGGGAAATTCGATAAAATTCGAGATATGGACATTTTTGGATTGCCTCAAAAAGTCACAATAAAGTCGTCAGTAAAAGTGCTATCATTTTACTGATAACCAAGTTAGGGCACGTTAGGGTTGTAGAAAGTGTTAAAGACACTGTATTTTTGTGCATGGACTCTGAAGCAGAGCCATTTACATAAGGATATCATTAACTAATGACGAGGCTGCATGGCGTAATGCCTTTGCCTACCCTGTAAGGGGTGAAACAACAAAAAAAAAATGTCAACAATGTCATCTTGCTGTCACTGTCATTGTTCTTGTTTTCGCCGTTTTGCCACAATTTCGCCTCGCCACGCTGTTTCTGTAATGACTTCTTTTCGATTCAATTTCTCTGGTGACAACAATTGTTGCAATGAAAACGGTACTACAATAATAAATAAGAGGATTGGATGGATCCCATTGTGACAGACCACCCCTCAGTCCCTTTTCACATGTACCGGTTTCCGCCGGCTCGGCGCCGGCTACCCGGCGACGAAATGTATGGCCGATTGCCCGCCGGTACGTATGAAAGCGAACGTACATGGCCATATACCTACTTCGCCGCCCGCCGGCCCGGCGGAAACCGGTACGTTTGAAAAGGGGCTCAGGCTACAAGCTAAGCCTTAGCCACATGAGTAAAGAAACGGAACAGAGACAAAGCTTCTAAGGAGCGTGCAAAATTCTTACCTATTTTAGTAGGGTTGGCAAAGGAGAATAAAATAAACAAAACGTTTATTAGACTTTTATTTGTACATTAGATTATTTACAAATTACCTACTCTAAATATTTTTTTATAACTTTTTATTTTTAATAAATTATTAAATCTTTTAATCTAATGATGAATTCTAAATCTAATGGATATAAAGTTTTTTCAAATAATCATTTCTCACTAAGCAGGAGCGCGAAACAAATACGGCAACCATTGCGCGGCCCTCGGCATTTCTACTGACCGAGCCGGTTTTATCCAGTTGCGGCGCGTATGTGACGCAGCGCTAGTAGAAACGCACACAAGCATTGCATGCTTGTAGTAGTGTACCTACGACAGCGCGGTTGTATGAAGCTTTGTCTCTGTTCCGTTTCTTTACTCATGTGCCTTAGCTGTTAAGGATACCTATTTCTTGTTGTAAGATCCAAAGCCGGAACAGATTGAGAAACAAAAACATATGTTTTAGAATGTTATATCACTGCATTATTACCGTAAAGACTACGGTCACGGCGCCTACGTGTCGTTTGCGCCCTCCAGAATTCCCACAAATGTTATACAGTTTCTCCTACACTATGAGTCGTTGCACCGGATAAAGCCAGAGTCGTTACAGCTAAGCAGGTATCTCAGTATCATATACGAACATTCGAGTCTACACTCTAGTTAGATAACTATTATGTGAGCCTTGCATGTAAGTTGTTTATTTTGTAACAGCCACATTTGTTGTCATGTTTCTTAAATCCTAGTCATTTTACAGTGTCTAGTAAATTTAAAAAACATAATAGGTTTATTGATTGTCCTTGATCACCAGTCGGATTCTGATGCTTGATTATTGACTATGTGACTTATGTTTCAGTTTTATTTTCTGATACACATCTTATATCTGTAAATGTCTTACTGGTCTATCATAGTGGGAACCCACCCCGTCTCATTAGTTAACTTTAATAAAATAACTTTTGACTATCAAAATATTACTTATAAAATTATTTCATTTAGGTGATATGAAAGAAATCCAATGGCTTGAAAGCAAAGAGATTGTTCCTGATGACCAAATAAAAGAAGTTGATGAAATAGTCCATGCTAAAATGTTCACTTGCGGTGATGTTGAGATAGGTCATGTTCTAGCCAAAGAAGCATTATTAAAATGTAATGACAATGAATTAAAAAATGCTGTTGACGTTGCTGAGACAGAGCACAGTGACTTAATTACAGGAAAATATGAAGGTAAAGCATAATTGTTTGTGGAGTTTTTCTTCAATTGTTTAAATCCTTTAAGTTCAATATAAAAGATCTTTTCAAATTAAATAGGAGGCCTTAAAATATGGGAATGTACAACTGACCTAATAGAATACCTTCTCAAACACAAAGATGAAATCCAGTTAGAAAATGCTAAAGTTTTGGATCTGGGATGTGGTGCAGGCATACTTGGTATATATGCTTTTATGAATGGTTCTCTTGTAACATTCCAGGACTATGTAAGTATTCATTAGTATTGCAATGTTTGGTTAAGATACAGAAGTATAAAAAGACAATACTATAAGGGGTAAAAAACATCCAAGAACATATGGTTTTTTTTTTTCAGAACAATGAAGTTTTAGAACATGTTACTATCCCTAACGTTTTGCTCAATATTGAAGAAGAGAAAAGAGAAAAAGAAATAAAAAAATGCAAATTCTATTCAGGAGACTGGGATTCATTCAATGTTAAATTAGATACTTCTGAAGTTTATGACCTTATTTTCACATCAGAAACAATTTATAACATGTCCAACTACGAAAAACTTATAAATCTCATAATGAAAAGATTGAGTAACAATGGTATTGTTTATGTAGCTGCAAAAACTTATTATTTTGGAGTAGGAGGCGGAACAAGACAGTTTGAAGAGAAGATTAAGGATACTGGAAATTTGAAAAGTGAAGTTTGTTGGGTCAGCACAGGTGGAATTCAAAGAGAAATTTTAAAAATAACAAGGAATTGATTATTTATTTTCTAAAAATAACAAACATTGTAAATGAACTTGGTAATATTATGGAAGACTTGATCAAACTTTATTCTTAAATACACCCACATTATATACTTTCTTCTTAATATATTGTACATAGATACTATACAATTTATGGGGATAATCTTTCAAAAACCCACCCATCTTCACCTTCATGTAACAGTTTCCCATCGGCAATTTCCCCAGGTTTAGGCTTTCTGAACTTGATACGGTCATGGAGACGATCCCGCTGGCCTTGCCAGAACTCTACTGCCCTAGGACGTATTATGTAACCACCCCTATAAAACGAAAAATGATTCAATTAATTTACCTTATAAGAAGATACACAAAATCATAGGTATATAAATTTCACAAACCAGTATTTTGGCTTTGGAACCTCCTTTTCGGGTATTATAAACTCTTTCTCAAGAACACCCTCACGCTCACACAGAACATCTCTGGACTCAATAGGAGTGCTCTGATAGCTGGCAACAGCTGCAATCTGACTGGGTACTGGTCGTTCGTGGAAATACCTTGTTGATTCCTCTTCAGAAAGTTTCTCAACTTGACCCTCAATCCTTACTGATCTATTCAAGATTTCCCAGTAGAAGGTTGCTGCTACATTGGGATTTTCAGCCTGAATAATTTGCAAATTGAAATTGTAAATTTTAATTCAATAATTTAACAGCATTGAATGATTAATCATTTAGTTACATACCATCTCTCTACCTTTCCTGCTTTCATAGTTTGTAAAGAACTTGAATCCTTCTTTCCCATATCCTTTCAATAATACAAATCTGGCTGAAGGAAAGCCATCTCTTTAAAAAAGTAAAAAAATTATTATTTATAGTTAAAAATTTACTTAGGTTTGGATACTTTTGGTTATATAGGTGACTTACTTTGTGGCAGAAGCTAGGCACATAGCATTGGGTTCCAGAATTTCTTTCTTGGTACAAGCTTCATCAAACCAAGCTTTAAATTGGCCAAATGGTTCCTTTGATACCAAGTGTTTTTCTAAGAAGGTATCATCTTTATCTTTGTACCTAATTCTCATTCCTGTTATAATAATGAAAACCATCAAGTGAAGTAAGTATGTAATATGAATCCATAGGTTTATTTATTTTATTAAACAATTATGAATCTCAAGTGATAATAAAATTCTCAAAACTCTTTATTACTGTACAAAAGACCATTCAAGTCTAACAGATAGAGATTAAGGATTATAGATGTACCTATGTACCTACTTCAAAACTGCAGCAATATTTTAGAATAAAATCTCAAGCGATCGTGACTAGAGTCTAGTTGTAGAAAATACCCTACGATAACAAAATAAATACCCATGATAGATAGAATAGGTAATGAAGACAGTAACATTGATTTACCTCCAATATCGATACTCATGTTGCGAAATGTTGAATTTACTTTGCAATAGAGCGATGGACACAATAAACGTCTTATTCCCATTCAAACTTGTATTGAAGAAGTTAAAACTAAATACTTTAGTTTAGAAAATAATCCAGAAAACTGCTGCCTACGGTTGAAAAAGCTACCGCTCCGTCACTCGCATGTACACGCACGGTACGTTCCTTATTCGTAGCACGGTACACAGAAACAAGAGTATATGAAACTGCACAGAAATAATGACAACTTGCTCTCCTTATCTTATCAATTTTCATATCATTACTACATTAACAGAAAACTATAGTCAATTTCGATCACATGGGTTCGGTGATAGTTCAGTTCACTCACTGTTGACAAGTGAAGTGATGTGCCCTAATGAAATCCAATCAATTTTAAGTTTCGAGTAAGTTTGTACAGGAAATGGAATCGTTTTTCAAAATATTTTTTTATTGAATATGATAACATTTGACAAGATAAAGATATACAGTGTGAGTCTTCATAAAGTGCACATATGAAGAGGGGTGAAACTAGACACATTTTTATCGACGGAAATTTTTTTTAAAAAAATCTGAGATTTTTCTTTTTTATTTTTTTTTTCTTCTGATTACCTACTATTGACTTAATGTAAAGAAAACGTTATAACTTTTAAACTAAGAAGTATATCGTGATAAAATAAAAACAGTAATGATGTCAAATAACAGAAGATACTAATAAAATAAAAAAATTACCCAAAAAACGGTACCAAGAAATAATAAAATAGGAAAATCTAGAACAAGCGTTGAATGGTGCACCCGGAATGACTAGTTCAAACACTCATAGTAAACGTTGTGATAAGGATAGAGATACGGGATTTTTGGTTTTTGTAAGGTAATACGATGGAGAATAACATAAAGTAATAAAAACTACCTATAATATGGGCATTATTTGGAGAAATTTGACAATTAATTAAAAAAACACGAATTAAAATACAGATTTTCCTCAAAAAGTTCCTTTTTATTGTTTTTTGGTACCGTTTTTCGGGTATTTTTTTATTTTATTAGTATCTTCTGTTATTTTACATCATAACTGTTTTAATTTTATCGCGATATACGTCTTAGTTTTAAAGTTATAACGTTTTCTTTACTTAAAGTCAATAGTAGGTAATCAAAAGAAAAAATATTTATAAAAAATAAAAATAAAATCTCAGATTTTTTTAACATTTTTTCCGTCGATAAAAATGTGTCTCGTTTCACCCATTTTCATATGTGCACTTTATGGAGACTCACACTGTATATTAGAGAAAGTCATTATTAAATAAGACTCGATCAATTTATATTTTCTAACTAATATTATTTATTTAAGTGTCATTTTCCGATAATCCATTATTTTCGCTGGTAGAATCTGAATCGACGCTAACAGAGATTATAAATTGTTTATCTCTCAACCAAAACAAAACGAAAATGTTACAAAAAATATTACATCTCTTTTCGGATTCCCGCCAAAAAGCTTCGATTCATCGATTTAATGTAGATTATGTAGTGTCAATCTCTATGAGTAAAAGTTCCGTTCCCCGCAATACTTAATATTTTTGGGTTGGGATATATATTTTATCTGTTGTTTTTTATATTTGTCTTGATTTATAGTCTGAGATTTTTATTTAGAATTTTAGAGGCGACAAATTATAAAATATTCGTTAATTTTGGAACCATCAATTTTTCTTACTAGAAAGTAGTAGGTATGCGTAAAACGGAAAATTGTGAACTGTCACCGAACCCCAGCTATGTGAAAAAGACTATATTTTATAATATTACATGCATTTTTTATAGTTATTATCTATGTATTATTATTATTAATAAATGAATTACCCCACTATAAAAAATAGCCTCAATCATTTTAATATAAGCTGTGAAGATGGTCATTTCGTGAGTAGCATGTGAAAAATCATACTGATTTCATTTCACTTTCATATATTTTCATTTCCTTTTTTCATAGAATATGTAAATTTAAAAAAATCATTGCCTGTAAAATTTCACATATCATATGAAAAAATAAGTTTATTTCATCAAATGAACATAATTTAATAGTAGCAATATGTACCCATTATTGGCACAGCCCATTCACCATTGGTACCCATCCCTATTCAGGATTTTTTTTCTTTGTGTCTAGGCTAGGGTCATAGACCATACTGCCTTGTTTTCAGTCAAGTTGAACTTCAAATGCTTCAGAGTTCGTTCATGCTCAAAAAGTCCTTTTTTTTTTTCAAAAAAAATATGCTCAAAAAGATCTAAAAATCTAAAGAAAAATTTAAATGTAATTCTTCATTTCCATAAAAAAATATATACTTTAAGTAGAGACAGCGACGAAGAAGAAAAAAAGAAATTGTTTCTTCTTCTTCGTGGTCGTCTTTAAATTTAGATTTTTTTTGCTACGCAGTCTTGGTTACAGACTAGATAAGTATGGTTTTTTAGCTCTGCTACAGACAAAGAGATTTAAATATAATAGGGCATAGAGGGGGCATTGGGAATATTTTCATACAAAACTTTGAAGCCTAAGCGTCATGTCCTTGTCATGTCAGTTAGTATGAACGCGAGCTGTCATTCGGTCGAAATTGTACTACTTATTCCACTTGGAATAACTTTTGAGAAGTAATTAAATGGGCAGCAATTATAAAATTTGGTTAGCCACAAAAAATCTGCATATAAATCATTTGGTCCGCATATAAATATTTTGTTCGCAAATAAAAAAATCAGGCAGCAATCCTTGTTCGGCAAATAATTTTGATAATGGTCAAAAATTAAAGCAGAAATAGGCAGCTTACCATAACATGGGTTTGCATAATAAACATTCAGTCCGCAAAATAGTTACCTACTTGGTCCGCAAAATAGTTACCTAGCTACTTGGTCCGCAAAATAACTACTTGGTCAGCAAGACTTCATGATTGAACAGCAGAGAAAAAATGTCGTAAAAAAATATACTATAGCTACTCCCACTCCCACCCTTACTTTTATATGAAGCTCAAAAAATATTTTTTGGTTTCCCTTCTGAGTGCTTACCAAAATTTTATTAAACAGTACCTAGCAGCTCATTGCAGCTCAAAAATAATTACAGCCATCCAGAATGACATAAATTGCTGATAGGTTTTGTAATGTTTGCTGGCCATGAGTTGCTGACCAATTAGCTATTTCTGCTTACAGATTATATTTTTCTGCTCACAAAAATACGAATACTCTGCTAACCATTTAAATAACACCCATAACTTTTGACTTCAAATTTTTCTCGCTTTGTCCCCTCTATGCCCTATTATATTTAAATCTCTTTGGCTACACAGACAAAGAGGTTGGAAGAAAATCATTCTCTTAGAGAGAAACTTTTTCTTTAAACGTCTTTGGCTACAGAGTTCATAAGTGCACAAACATATTTTCCCATTACAACCAGAGCATATAGGTCTTAATATAGAGATAGGATAGCGCTCCCAACTTGCTCTCAAATAACGCCAAAGAGGTTGGAAGAAAATAATTCTCTCGAGAAACTTTTTCTATAACGTCTTTGGATAGCGCGTTACGACATCCATGTAATACTAGTAATAGTGTTCTGTGGTCGCGCACGTCATCACGTCACGTCATCGCCTACGACGTCAACGTCAACAAATTGTCATTTCAATTCAACGTCAAAAAGTGTTGTGATTCGAAGATTTCAACGTGGGTGACGAAGTACAAATTAAAAACAAAACCGTTTTCTAATTAGAAGACGATACACAGTATATCCATCATGGAGTCAGAAGTAATCAAAGAAAAAATCCACACCGAGCCCATGCTCAATGACCCACGATACATAACCTTGCTAAGTTTGATTGTTCTTCTTTTTACACTATGTAAGTTGTAATACCTCTCTGTATGTACCCTTATTTGTTTTTTTTAATTGCTTAGATTCTCACGTAGGCTGTTACTTCCTAAGACGACTCTGACTTTAATTTTCAGTATTCTGGTGGTGTTTCGCCCGGCGCCGTCAGCAGCGTCGCTCCGTGCTACTGACCGGCCTCTCGGACTCTGGCAAAACTCTATTGTTCGTGAGACTCGCTTACTCTCAGTACAGGCAAACTTTCACCTCTATGCAGGAAAATGCTGAGGAGTATATCACCTCAAACGTGAGTAGGTACTTTGGTTCAGACTGCCTGGTTTGGGACTATTAGCTAGAGATGCACCGAATGTGGGTTCTACCGAATGTCGAATTTGGCCGAATGTTCGGTTTAAAAATCTGCCGAAGACGAACTTCGCCCGAATTTCGTCAAAGCTACGCGCTCTTATGATGGACAGGACACACAACATGATACAGGACTCGTTACGAAGTGTTTTAATTACCGCTTCCCCTTTCTCTAGTAAACTACTGAACCGATTTTGATGAAATTTGGGAAGTAGGACTACTACTGCTAAATTGCTAATATCCTGGAAAAAAAAACATAATTCCTCGGGGTTGGAGTCATCGGGTAAATCGTAAAATCCACGCGGACGTCGCGGGCATCAGCTAGTATCAATTTATTTTACTTGTAAAACTTGAGAAGTATCTTAGTGCCGAAATTGTGTGTCAATTAGTATAATTTGGGTTTTATTTTAAACTACCGAACATTCGGTATCTATCACCGAAGTTCGGTATTTTTTACCGAAATTCGGTAAAAGCTGTCGAACTTCGGTTTTACCGAATGTGAAACGAATTTCGGTGCATCACTACTAATAGCCATGTGCTAGCCAAGGCAAGGCTCACACGAAAAAAAAGTCTTCCTAGCAATATAAATACATCAGGTGGTCCAAATCTGTTGATATAAACAGTTTTGTTTCTTGTTTTAAAACATGTGATTAGTCTGTTGACTAGAAGCAGATGTTAGATCGGTTTGCGAAGTATTAAGCTTTGCAGAGTAATTTCTTCAAACTTAAACTCAAAATTCATTTATTTCTGTACCTAGGTAACAATATTACACTTAGAAACCTCAAAAATATAATAATTAGGGATTCTAAAACTCATTAATAGATGTTGGTTGACTGTAAACAGCAGCCTATCTCCATAGACGAGTTGCTTTATTCAGAAACCTTTTCCTTCATTACATTGTCTAACTTGCTGTGTCATTGCGAGTCTTTAGAGTCTCCTTTTATGGGTGGGTAGGGTAACGGATGAATAAATGTTAATAGGCCACCCAGACGAAGCAACTGATATATGCATGTTGACTGTTAGAATTGAACCCGCCACCTCCAACTCTGGAGGCAGTGTGTGCAAACAAAGATATATACAGAGATTGGAATTCATTACCAAAACATGTGGAAAAATTCAAAGATTGATTTGTAGTTGCAACTTTGCAGAATTCCCTGAGAATCGTGGATCTTCCTGGGCAGGAGAGGCTGAGGAATAAGTTCTTTGACCAGTACAAGAACAGCGCTAAGGCCATAGTCTATGTTGTGGACTCTGTCACTATTCAAAAAGAGATAAGAGATGTTGCAGAGTAAGTTACACAATTAAAATTAAAAATGCAAATTTACATTACGAACTGCAGCCAGTCTTAGTAAACTTCGCAAATGGTGGAGTATGGTGGCCATGTTAATGTCAGCACAATCAATATCAGTGATTATAATACACAGTGTCCCACCTATGCTACTTGATAAAAAAACATATATTTTGTTAATTGGATCATTAAAATATAAAAAGTGGGAAAAAGAACACCCCCTGCCTACCTCCTCGGGAATAAAAGGCGCGAGTTTTTTTATGACCGTCCACCATTCCATAAGTGCAAAAAGTGTGTCAGTTTCATAGCAGATTGCAGTTGATTTTCTATGTCGGGAAAAAGTCGATGTATGTATGTACTGTCCACAATTCTCCATCTTTGTCTGTGCAAGCCTTAAAAGATCCTAACAAACTTAGTGCAAATAAAATTCATTAATGTTCATTTTATAACTTTTAGGGTTCGGTAACAAATTGATCCAAATAAGAACTTTAATTGCAGGTATTTGTACACAATACTGGCGGACCCATTGGTGCAGAGCAATAACCCACCAGTAATGATTCTGTGCAACAAGCAGGACCAGCCACTAGCTAAGGGCAGCCAGGTCATTAAGGGACTCCTTGAGAAGGAAATGTAAGAAATCCCTACAATTATTCCAATAAAAAAGAAAAGAAATAATCTCACGCCTTTTATCCCCGAGAGGGTAGGCAGAGATATTCCATTACGGGATATACCCACATTTCAAGAGATATATTGGACCCCTAAACGTGATAGGGGGTGAGCGCATCGCCGGACCGGGTCTATTTACACATGTCTCAGAATTAATTCTAAGACCTGCGGGTTTCCTCACGATGTTTTCCTTCACCGTCGAGCTAGTGATAAATATGCACATACCAGGATTCTTACCCGAGCTCTTTAACCGTAAGGCTATCACTGCACAATTATTCCACTAATATTATAAATGCTTCTACTGGTCCAATTTTAAAAATTCTTTTACCAATGGAAAGCTTATTTTCAGTGTTCCTCAAGTAGTATATCAAATAGATATTAAGTAACATAAGTTATATTTTATTCTCGTATTTCCACGGGAACGTGATTTGTGTGGGTGAAATCGCGGGAAACTACTAGTATAATATAAGAATAACATTACAAATGCGAAAGTCATTCTTGTCAATAAACTTGCCACAGCTAAACCACTACAAACCACAATGGATATTGACAAATTTGGCAGGGAAATAGTTTGCATATTGACATAGGATACACATCTTGACATAGGCTACTTGACACAGACATCTTGACATAGGCTACTCGACATAGGATTGCATCTTGACAAGGACACAGGCTACTTTTCGTCCTGGAAAACACGGAGTTCCTAAGCGACACAAATGGAGTTGGCAACAGCTACTTATTCTATTATTTTAATCATAACTTCATATTCATGGCTAAACACAGGAGTCTCAAATACTAAATATATTTTTTAATTGAATGCGACAATAACAGTTTACTTATAGGTAGGTAAAATAGATCTTTAGTGAATACCATAGATGACAGGACAAGTTCATAACAAAAAAAATTATAATTTATCCCTTTTCTTGGTGCTTAATGTTCTTTCTATTTGCAGAAATCTCGTTCGAGTCACAAAGTCAAGCCAGCTGCAATCTGTGGACCCGTCCCAATCGAACAAAGCCTCTTACATTGGCAAGGCCAGCAAAGACTTTGAATTCTCCCACTTGAACTGCAAAGTGGATATAGCAGAGAGCTCCGCCAATACTGGAGAAGATGACAACCCTGCTGACATCAAGGCTTTGCAAGACTGGATCTCTAAAGTTTAGTCTCAAAACTATGAGTGTTTGGATTGCTCCCACTTTATTGCGTGATCTGTTGTTTTTTAACTTCCACACCGATGTTGCGAACAAAAACTTTAAAGCATGAATATCTAAATCGGATCTAAAATATAACGTGCGTCTAATAAAACAATGAAAATTAAAAGTGGTTTGAATAAAACATCGGATAGCGAAAATTAAGTGAAGTCAGCGGTGTGTTTTTTATATTTTCATTCCTATATGGAAGCAGAGCGGCGTTTGTTGAGAGGAACTGTTTTTATACGTAAAATTATATTTTAGAAAGTTTGGAAGAGATGTGATATTTTCGGTCATGAGTTTATTAACTGAGAAAAAGTAAAAGTATGCTTTATTGATGTTCCTTGCTGTATGATTTGATTGTAACATTCCCCCTTGAATGTAACAATCACATAGGTATTCATAATTGTTCTCTCAAGTTTGAAAGCATTTATTTTTTAAAGAATAAATGTATATATACTTATAATGCTTATTCCTTCGTTTTATTTTATGCACCTAAAATATAATATTGGTTTCCACAAATCAGTAACCCACGAAAATAATTGAATTGGAAAATCTTAATCTGAAGGGTGTCTAACAACGATAGAAGCAAAAACAATTTTTTTTTTCTGACCATTAGGTAAGCGCATCACGCAAAAACTACTGCACCAAATTGGATGCGGTTTTCACAATATATTTTTCCAGGTGTAACCATCTGGTATGTACCTAGGTAGGTACTCCTTGTTACCTCCGCCTTAAGGCCAAGTTATCGAGTTACCAGCAGTTTTTAACTGTACGGGGACAAACTCGTGGACAATAACTAGTTTTCACATTTTTTAAATATATACTTGTATACCTTGGTACTACCAAATATACGCTCGGGGTATATCATTGCTAGAAATTCCCACTTTCCTCAGTAGGTATATTGTTGTAATCTCTAAACATGACATCGATTCTGGGACCAGCGAGTTACCTCACGATGTTTTCCCTCACCGTTACTATAAGAGTACATGCACGCTCACCTCACCAGCTTTTATATTATATACATACGAGCGCACTGACAAATTTTCTCGATAGTAGTAAGAAGACGAGATCGGAAAGTGGACGAAGTCATCCGGAAGGCGCACAAGAAAGAGCGAAATAAAACAATAGACAAAATTTGGACACGGCATTCCTGTTAACCCGGCAGGATTCGAACCCGAGCCTCACCCATGAGTGGCGGCCTCACTTACCACAGGGCTATCGCCGTTCATAAGCACCACAGTAGTGCTATATTAACTAGGAAAACCAAAAACTCCGACCTCATGTAAAAGGCACTGAAAGGAATTAAAAAATCACTACCCTTCGTATGGTTTACGCGTTAAGACGGTTCGTGACCCGTGCACCCACTGGCTTCACCCACCGGTACATGTAGCCTACCTATAACACTCCGGAGATCAATACAAATTATAGACATCTCACACATCCACCACAAATCCATCAAATCATTTTAGCTATAGGCTGAGCTAAAGAAATACCCGAAAAACTTTACCCTCCTTCTGTTTTAGTCGGAATAATAGTCGCAGGGCTACTACGTTCTATCTAACCATAATAATTATACTACGTGCATGTTTCTAACACTCTATTGACGTTTAGGATATGTGTAAACTTACCTATACTGGCTACCTATTGTGTTCAACCCCTTCCTATCAAAATGGGCGTCTCACTAGAGTGTAGTAAACTAGGTACCTATAGCAGAAAAAATAATCGATCTTTGGTAGAAAGGAAACTTAATGATACGGAGATGACTCACCTTAAATGATCAAGATGAAAGCCAATATTGATTGATCTAATTGTTATTTTTGCATATTCATAATCGCATACCTAATGGATATTGACAGTGTTCGATGGCTATTGTTATCGTTACAATCGATAGAGAAGGGTTAAAAGGACAATAGTTTTTCTAATCGTCAGTAAAAAGAACTTGTATAGAATGCATTCCATTAGATAGCTATAGGTACCTACTGATTAAAAGTTTATGCATATTCATGACTTATCAATAAATTACTTATGAGAGGGTGGGTAGGTACCACGTGCTCTATAGAAATAAAATTATAAATTGAAAGCCTAACGGTTAGGGGGTTGAATTTTCGATTACACTTTGTGGTATTAGACCACTCATCTACAGTTAATATTTACCTACACCTTTGCACTAAAATCGATATGAGATAAAAGCAAGGGGGCTTAGACTAAAATTCACTTCGGTGGCTTATCAGTTTGTTTCCTACATTTTGTTTCAGAAATATTCGAGGACGAGCTTCATGGAGCACCCGAACTCTAGAAAACCATTTCGATTTTCCTGGATCCGCCACTATAGGTACCTATTCCTACATTGAAGAAATTGATGCACATCAATAAATTGTCTATTCGAATTCATTCGCGTAGGGCGAATTCAATTCGTTCAATCTTTAAAAAGCTGGAAAGCATCAAACGGATCGCATGACCTCTTGATAATGACAGCTTTTATAATTACAACCATTTACAACGTAGGCACCTACTACGTACAAGTACCACATTTCTTAATAAAACACAAGGATGTTACATATTTAATTCACTGTTGAAATTTTTGTGGGTACTTGGGTAGGTACCTATCTACTTACTTACCTAAATTAATTAGATAGATACTAACTGTGACGGCTTTTATAAAAATTCTAGGGGACGTAAAGCTACCTACCTGACTGATTACTGCCTCATTCTCATAACGAGATATTTTGCTTAAAAGAAACGTCAGGTTCTCACGATAATCGAATAGGTAGCCTCCCACGGTCTCCTGCCCTACAATCCTGTCAATCTAACGACGCGACGACAAAGACGAAACCTGTGACGGGACAAATTCAATGCACCCGGCTTCACAGTCACACGCAACGACTCACATAGAAAATAGAATCACTTGCCGTCTGGCTTTGGATTACATAATAGGGGTTAATTAAGATTAAAAAAAAGAACTAGGTATTGACGTAAAAGTGAAGTCGAGGCAAAATGATTTTCAAACGAGTAGGTACCTAAATAGGTATCTACTTACTGTCTCAGTTAAACGGTAGATCTATAGGTAGGTAGGTACAGGTAATATCAAAGCATCATTCATGTAGTAAAATAAATTATTTAGATCTAGGTAAGTACCTAAGTACCTACTTTAATTCTATATAATGCTGATATAAGACGTTTGCCGATAAAAGAATCCCTTTCCGAATAGAAAGAGATAAATTTCTTGCTAGGTACCTATTTTTATTAAATATTGAGATATTTATATTAAATATTAAATATTGATATTGAAATATTGAGAGTCAGTGCAAGTGACATTTCTTAGCCGAAAATATGAGATTGGATAGGGAAGTAGTTAATAACTTTTAGTCAATAGGAACTTTAGGTAGGTACTACCTACGTATTTTTATACTAAGTATTATAAAGATATTTTCTAATAATTAAGTAAGTAGGTAGTCTAGTTCCGTCGTTTTTTACATAGGTAGTTACCTAGGTTAGCAAAATACAAACTAAATTATTAGATATACTTAGGTACTTATTACCAGTTCATACACTGTTACCTACACAACAGTTTATACGTTCGTAGGTATAACAAAAAGAAATAAAACGTATTCGAACGCTAAAACCAAAAGTGAATTTGTTACAATCAATCTACAGATGAATGGAAGATATATAGATGCCTTCCTAATGGAAGTAAATGAAAGGATAATACTTATATAGGTATACTTACTAGCGGGTGCCCAGCGGCGTTACCCGCGCGGATTGCGTTTATTCCCGTTCCCGTGGGAATTTCCGAAAATTCCTTCATAGTGGTTGCGTACGACATATTTAAGACACCTACACACCATATTTCAAATAGCGGGTGCCCAGCGGCGTTTTCCCGCGTGGATTCAGTTTATTCCAGTTCCCGTGGGAATTTCCAAAAATCCCTTCATACCAGTTTCCTACGACATATAAGACACTACATACAATTTTTGAAGTTTCTAGGTGTTATCGTTTCGGAGTAGTAGGTACGTATTTCTCTTTTTAAGCAGTTTTTGTATTTTCCCGTGGGAATGAGATATTTTCCTAGAATAAAAAGTACTCTAGATGTTGACTCGGGTACTCAGTTATCTCCATACCAAATTTCATCAAAATCCGTCCAGTAGTTTTTGAGTGATGCGTGCACAACCAGACAGACAGACAGACAAAAATTTCAAAAAATGGTGTTTCGGTATCTATATCGATAACTATATACACTACCGTTAAAATTTTCAAAAAATATTTCATGTACAGACACGGCCCCGTTAGAGTTTTATTATAGTACCTACCTATAGATGTAGGACTGGAAAAGTAAAATTTCGCAGTAAGAGCCCACCAGTCGCATTAATTGGCGAATACATGATATTCTACTGGTCACGGAGCCCTAAAAGCAATCGCCGTGGCGAATGTCTAATTATTTTTAATCAACATTTAATCGAATTCTCGGCCTCTCAGATAAAAGAGCTTGCTTCATCACATGTCGCCGCATTATCGTGAGCACTTAGGCTGAAAGTGAACTGTCTACTGAGACAAACTTAAAGCCGTTTTTGTTTAGAACACAAAACTATTTTATGATATAGGTAGGTAGGTACCTAGGTACTTACCTACTTATATGTTTACTAGCGCCGGCTTCGCACGGGTGCAATGATAATACTAAAACCTTCCTCGTGAATCACTCTATCCATTAAAAAAAACCGCATCAAAATACGATAAATAAAGATTCAAGCATACATATGCATACATAGTATAGGTATATGCATGCATAGGATATAGGGACAGAGAAAGCGACTTTGTTTTTACCTGTTTTTACTATGTAGTGATACCTAAGCGAAACTTGGCACAGATATGAAGCAAGTATTTTCCAACTTCTATCCTATTGGATCACACAGAATTTTATTAGTTCTCTTAGTAAGTAAATATAATAATAATATAATCTCACGCCTTTTTATTCCCGAGGGGGTAGGTAGAGGTATTCCATTACCGGATATACCCACATTTCACGAGATATATTGGACCCGTGGTGAGCCCATCGCCGGACCGGGTCTGTTTAGGTACAGTCAACAAAGTTGTTAGTGTTACATGGCCAAAAATTAAGATTCACTTTTCTCTTAATGCCTTAAATGTATTTATAGTATTTTTTTGGTAAATTATAGGGATCAAAGATACCTTTCGAAATAAACATTAATCAATAAGATTTATTTATGACTTCCCCAGAAAAATGAATTCTTAGCTACTGGCCATGTAACCCTAACAACTTTACACATGTCTCAGAATTAATTCTGAGACCTGCGGGTTTCCTCACGATGTTTTCCTGCACCGTCGAGCTAGTGATAAATATGTACGTAAGTTTAAGTAAGTAGTAAGTTAGTAACTTAGTAAGTTACTGGTGGTAAATAAGTATGTGCTGTTCTACAGTCGATTTTGTTCGGCAAACAAGCGGTCTGCCGATTGTGAAAGAAAGCGAAGGACTGAAACACAATGTGACTCTTTGTGTTTCAGGTTTCCGATACCAAGCCTATACCTACAGAACGTACCCTACTTAAACAATAATAATAATCTCACGCCTTTGATCACCGAGGGGGTAGGCAGAGGTATTTTATACATGCCTCAGAATTAATTCTGGTGCCCTACTTAACTTGTCATAAATTGCACAGAGTACAGCATGTTCGTTTGCCTTTTAAAAAGTCGATCGTCTGTGCTCAGCCATAACTTGTAAAAGCCTGGCAGAGCAAACACGCCGCGAGCCGCACTTGGTGTGTGGTCCTGCAAACGGGCGATTTCAATATTTATCGACAAATAAGGACTCATTGCGCCACGAGATATGCCGTTATGCAAAGTCCTTATTAATTCCAACTCCAATATTCAGATTTCGTCATTAAAACCCTGCGAATGCGATGCGAAATGGTAATAATTGTCATCAATATGCGTTTAGTCTAGTCGAGTGGTTCAATTTAATGTATTTTTTATTGTATTTTGTCATTTGTATTTAGTAGGATGACGACGTACCTACTTTAATGACAGCAAAAGATTATCTCTGTGTTTATCTATAAAATTATTTTAATTCAGCACACCAGTTAGTGGCAGTTTCTAAACGCAAAAAATATTCTATTACGCAAGCCAAATGGATCCTAAATTTTAATCAGAATTGTGGCGGGGATATTATGTGCTTGTATCAATGCAGGAACTTACCCACGACCTTTCACGTGTCTTGCACCCACTGAGACAGCTGAGCAAAAAAGTCTTAGCTCGTCTGGACTTGTCTGCCTGATTTGAAAATGAAATCAAGTGAGATGAGGATGTAAGAGATCACACAATTAACTGATTACCCGGGACAAGCGTGGCGGGTTGCGGATGCCCTTGCCTTATTCGCCTCGCCTCGAGCCTTTGTCGGCAGGTCTGCCTCGCTGACATTTTGTGGGGCAAATCTTCATTCCGCGGCCCCTTTGAAGCAAACCACCGCGTCATTACGTTTTGATGGACGCCTCATATGCTCTATAAATAATATAATTGGCTACTATTTAAGTGCAAGTTTTTTAATTGAAAACGCACTAAAAACCTCTCCTTTACTCGCATTCGTGCCTTCATTTACTGAGGATCATGATTATTAGTATGGAATGAAACACATAAAAATAAATTCTCGCTTCTAGGACGTATATTATAAAAAAGCTTTCACAAAATAACGAAACAAATAACTAGTGTAATTATGAGCGAAAAAAGGCATAGTCAAAATCAAAAGTTTTTATTCAATGTAGGGACTTATAAGTCCTCTTATCGAAAGTCATTGCGACTCCACCGCTTCGGTATGTATAAGTTGTTGAGGAGAAGAAGCGGGACAAGAAACTCCTCAACACATTATTCTTTTAAACAATCAATACAATACAAAGTACAAGTTACATGGTTTTAGTGCGTTGCTGAGCTGGAGAAAATTTAAACCAAACATCATTGTCATTCAAATAAGTATTCATGTACCTTATAATATGCCATTTTACATAAAACCATTTTAACGTGAGTTATGAACATTTTTTCTGGCAAATCTACAACAGCTCAGGTATCTTGTTGTAAAAGCGTACTTAAACTGGTCTGTGAGCGTACACACAAACCCTTATAGGAATTATTAATTGTACTTAATCTGTAATGTGGTTGCTCTATTTGATTTTTATTTCTAAGATTACAATTGTGCCTGTCACAGCTTTTTTGTAAAAAGAGATATATTTTTCCGTAAAAAACTTAGTGTTGTGTCTTTTAGAAACTCTTTTCATTTGCTATATGTACGGGAGTTGTCATCGTTCATACGTAGGTACATGTCGGTATCGTTCGACATAGGTAAGCATCTTATTATTATAGCCACTATTGTGTGCCCGACTCTCGATCGTACACATGTGGACAGGCAGCTAGACAAGCTGAAGACCTTGATCAGTCTCGAATCGCCGCCGGGCCCGCCTCTTCGCGCAGCTATTGGCTGGCGCTCTGCCCTCAGCCACAATGGTTTGCCTGTTTCTCAGTTTTCTTACCTCTGGCATGCAGTCGATCGATTTATCGATTGTTCCTTTTTTATTTTGCCGAATACTTTTTTAATGGGAAAATAAGTAATTGACATTTCAAAGTCCTGTATAATTACCTCAGCCAAGCCGAATAAAATGGTTGTAGTAATTAATAAATTATTGTATAAGTAGTCTTATTGTAACAGTAAGATCTGGACTTGACTTGAGTTTATGCTGTCTTTACGCTATTGTACGAAATTTTATTGATCGGCTGCCAACTGAGAGCAATCATCGGTCACGAAAACAACGCCATACTTGTACATCTGCCCCCATTTATTAATACGCCGCCAATAAAACATTTGAGACACGTTCTTGCGAATCAATACTCGGGGTACCGATATGAATTATTTATATGTTTTATTGTCGTTTTATCGCCTGTATCCCGGCACATATCTTGGTGGACGGCGGGGCCGCCTGAAATAATAATCAGAACATAATTTTATTTTTGACAAATAACTGACCAATATTGGGTGCAGGTTTTTGTCGGGCAGCCGCGGTAGCCGTGCCGGATTCCAGACTCTTTATTGTCCATAACACGATGTTGTCGGTATTCCAACCTCGTATAATTGCCTTGTACAAGTATGGCACCGGTTACGAATTGATAAGAAGCTTGCGCTCTTGTTAAATTCAAAAAATAATGGTTTGATTGGCAACGTATTTGATGATTATTTATGAATGGAATGATAACCTAAAGTGTTTAGACACGCGTCGAGTGGTAAAATTCTAAGTTAGATAGTATCTATACAGTAACCTAATAATCCATGAAGTGACTTTCAGAAGAACTGCATGGGTATGGATGAAGAGACAAAGATTTAGTTAAGGTTAGTATTTCCCTCGATACTAAGTAATATCTACTTAACTTCTTTTGTTTAAATATTCAAGCAGTAACCATTAGTAACCAGAAACCAACATATAAAAATTTCGTTAACAAATCTAATAACAAACGAACAGGTGCATAATATAGAGTTGCAAAATAAAATAAAATAAAACATTTCTTCCGGATGTCGAGCCGAGTACCTGTGATTACAACTGTAGGTAATGCTTCCTCATGTTATTTCGAAATGCAAATTCTGCTAATTATGATAATTTTGCTTGTAGGCTTTTGTAATAAAATTTCAGTAATAAGTAGGTACTATGAACTGTGTTTCTTACTTTTCATTGGTTACGGGAAAATAAATATTTGTACAAAACCTTATGAACAGGTATTTTGTTTGTTTAGTAATCGAAGCTTGTTAGCCCTGTCTTGAATGATGTCTTCCCTTTTCTTATAGATAGTAAGTTACTCGTATTAGTTAATAAATAACATCTGAAGAATACGACATTAAATTCGTATTTTAAACGACGACACTTGACAGTTACTATAATATTAAAAAAAAAGCAAAACGCGCAAAGATATCATGCAATAAATTTTTTAGTTTGTTTCCAAATATGGGTCACTACATCATGTTGCAAAAATCGCTCTTGTCAAAGCCAGATTGAGTAGTTGTTTATGCAGTATTTTTATAAAATGACTAGGTATAATATACTCCATCGATGTTCCAGTACCTACGTGGAAAGGCAGTTATAAATTACAGTGCCCTATAGATATGCGTCAACTCACAAGTCACAAAACATTGTAAAATGCACATGTGCATTGTCAGTCCCATCAGAGTGAAACTATAAATCATTGTCGCATGACATGGTATCATGGCGGCGCTATTTCGACGGCCAACGTCCACTTTGACCACTTGAAATAGTCATACTGTTAATATGTATGAATTTGATGTGTGATCCATCGCTCCGATCAAATGGATAACACAATGTTGTCGTACATTTACATTACGTTTTAGACGGGGCAATAAATCGTGGTCAAGTCCGATAATCGAGTGGTCTTCAACAAATTATTCGACTTGTAACCGCTTGTAATGTATTTTGATATGGTATAACTGGAAGAAGTGATTATAATAAATATTAGATTATGTTATTAGATGATAGATAATATTAGGTTATATAATTTTTTATTATTTTTATTGCAACTAGGTATTCATTGATGTAGGCTGTCTTGCAGGTCAAAAACTAGAAAAAAAACCCTATAGGTATGTTGGTACAATTTCTGTTTGAATTTCTAATTGGAATAGGTAACACTTTTTTCTAATGACTAGTATTGATTAAATAGTGCATTAATATCTTATATAATCAAAGCCGTTTAAAGAAAAAGTTTCTCTCCGAGAATGATTTTCTTCCAACCTCTTTGAGTATAATGAATAATTTAAGATGTAAGAATTATACGAAATTAATTGAACTAACATTTACATGTCATGTGCCAGCAAGGATCTAGCTACCGTTGACTGTAGTTGTATAGATAGCTAAACATACATACGTTTAAGTATTAATAAATTATTGATAAAGTATTATATCATATAAAAACTATATCTAAATAAATATAGATCTAGGAATGTCTGATCAAGTCTCCAAAAACATTTTTTTTTTGTTTTGTAATTGATATCTAATGTAAATTGTGGCTGCCAGCATGAAAATTATATATTCTTGCTCGAGTATTGGTCTTGAAGTTCGTTCACGACTGGAATTAACTTAATGAGAAGTCATTGTCAATCGGCTGTCAGCGCATACCGAACCGCGGGCCGCGGGCATTACCTGAAGGCTTGCTTTGTTTTGATTTTTTACACGACATCGGAACTGACTGCTGGTTTGATAGGGTTCCGCATCCAAAGGGTAAAAACGGGACCCTATTACTAAAACTTCGCTGTCTGTCCATCCGTCTGTATGTATATATAATAAAATAAATATTTAAGGGGGGCTCCCATACAACAAAAGTGTTTTTTTTGCCGTTTTTATAGATAATAGTACGGCACCCTTCGTGCGCGAGTTCGACTCGCACTTGGCCCGTGTAAAAAAATTTCAATGACACATCAGTTTCTATTAAAATTAAGTATATCATTATTTTACACATATGATATTTTTGTACTGTAGTAAGTAAGTATTGGTGCAGGCGTACGGAAAGTTACAGAATAAACATCTTAGGTACTACTAAGTCCTTAAAGTCACGAATGCAAGTTACATAACTTAGAAAAGCGTAAATATTGATTCAAGACACCATCGATATCTAATCATTTGAAGCCGCGAAAGCCAACAGTGAATTAAGAGTTTTTCAAAAGTATAATGAAGTAAAGACTCATAATATCTACTTATTTGTTGCAATACAATACAACAAATCTTTATTGTAGACCAAAAGCAATATAATGGATAGGTATACAAATTTAAGTAGAATGGGCGGTATCATCGCTTTTAGCGATCTCGTCCAGACAACCTTGGGATGGATGAAACTGAGATTAGAATACTCAAATGTGACTATTCATTGCAATTTTTTATAAAATTAGTACTTACCTAGCAGCTAAACAGCCTCGAAGCTACCCTATTAAAAATCAAGAGCAGGTGGTTTAAAACCTAAGAAGATTTCACTTTCTATTCGCTGATACGCGAGTGGTCGATAACAGAGGAGTTATTCTGAAATATTTCCAAAGCGGAATCCCGCTATCAGCAGTTTTTATCAAAGCCCGCCGTTTAACAAATGTCCTGGACAGATTGCGGCGTGTGCGCCGGCCGCGTCCCGCCAAGTATTTTAATTAATGCCACACCAGCGGCACATAAATTTGCCGTACATTTCTCTGATTACGGTATTCCACGGCACGGCCTCGCCACTTATCGGTGACACTGTTGATTTACACTTAGTTTCACAAATACTTTCGTTTAAACTTTTAGCAGTTGTTAAAGTTGATACAATTGATTAGTTGCTATTTTCGATTTTTAGATAGTTCTTAAATAATAAAAATCATTGATGAGCATCATCCCATTAATATGATTAAATTATGAAATCATAGTCCTACTTTTTTCATTATTTAGGATCTGCGCAGTATCACAGATTTATTTACTGTGGTGCTGTGTTATCCATAGTGCAAAAGGTTTTGTTTTTTTACAGCCGGCCTGATTGATGTCATCCCTCTTTATAAATGTTATTGTTATTCATAATTATTCAATCAATACCTTTAAAATATTCCGCAGCATTTGGTCCACATCCGTCGAACGAAAACGCACATCCTGAAGAAAGTATCCATATTTAATTACCGTCGATGACTTAAACATGAAATTTTATTTGTGGCACCGAACTTGGTTCGCGGTGTACCGCTACCGAATTGCGAGACAGGAAGTGCGCGCGTGCTGCTGCGGGCCACCGCGCGTGCATTATTCAATACAATATTATCAATAAATTAATGCTCACATTCGGATGCCACCGCACATACTAATGGCGACACACAGCGCTGCTTTTTGCGCCGCCGCCTCCGCCATTCAGCTTTCCATTGATACGACGCTGCAAAAACTGGTCGCCGCTGTCGTACGAGCCACGGACTACCATCGCAGCAAGCCTGCCACTTGCCCTCCACTTTTTGTGTTGCTACAAGGACGTGGTAACTTTTTCTTCGGGCGAGGTGAGGGGAATTTTTAATTGCGTCCAGTCGGTTGCATCTGCCCCGTGTCCGACAATGCGATCTTGCAACTAACTAATTTGCGCTATTAGCCTCGGCTGTTTTTGTCGGTGCCACTCATCAAGAACAAAAACTTGCCGTGGTTGAGGACAAAGGATTGACCGAATGGAGATTAAATTTCGTACTTATTAGCATTGCAGATTACTTCTGCATATCTGGATTATTCGTCTACAAACGATGTGCGTGATATCAATGTGTCGAGTGACAAGAATGGATAAGATTAGTTAGATTACCTACAGGAAGTCTAAAAGTAGCAATAGTTGCCGTAATATGAATATTGGTATAATGAGGATGTTAGGTATAAGAAGTGCTTAAAATAAAGGTGAAACCATTGACAAGATGGATAGATTGTGGAAAGGATGAATGTGCCAGACGGAAGGTATAGCTGATATGACTTTTTTTATATGGAAAAATGGAATGAGAATACATTCTGCGTCAACCCTAAGTAAGGGGATTAGGCCAAGGTGATGACAATACTCAAACTTGTGAAACACAAATGAAGTAGGTATACCTGAGATATGTCTTTGTTGCCAGTTAGTTTTAAAGTTTAGACTAAGCATGTTTTCGATCAACAATAAAGACAACTTTAAAAGGCAAAATTATTAAAAACAAAACTGACTGCCTATGACACACTGGATTTGAAGAGTAATTTTGTAACACCACATTTCAAAATCCGTCAAAACCATTTTGGCTGCAAGGTCACAATGTAATAGATTCACCATATTTTTCAAAAACTTATTTGCCTATTTTTAGTAGGCAAATAAGTTTTTGAAAAATATGGTGAATCCATTACATTATATATCCACTCTCATAACTAACACATTACAAATCTAACGACACCTCACCTATTAAAATATATCACCCTGTTTTGACGACATGCAACTTCAATGGACTCATCATATCCTTTCTGCTGCAATCGGATTAAAAATCAAATGCCATCACATAAAACTTCAAAATACATACTCGAGCCACAAATTACAGTTTTATGTTTATTATAATATTTTTATCACCGCTGTTACGACATGTTTCCTTATTATTGTTTTACGTCCATTATAAATTTAATACGAGCATTGTAACTGAAAAGATGCAGGTAATAAAGGCAATATAGAGCCTGATGAGAAGCTAAATTATGTCCAAAATAACTTACCCGAAATTACCGGGGCAGCGCACTCATTACCGTACAAGTTATAAAACGGATCTTTGTGATAAAATTACGCTCGCAAAATACCGGTAAACTTTATATAGTCAGTTTTTTAAACCACTTGAAAATATTAGTTAAGACGTCATCATCATCAACCCGTAACAACTCACTGCTGAGCTAAAGGTCTTTCGTCACATTGAGGCAGTATAAACTATAATCTTCCACGCGAGCCCGCCGCGGATTGGAAGATGGTGTTAAGACTATTGATAAGCCATTACGACTTCTATTGTGCGTAAACATAACCAAAACCTGGGCCAACGTTTTAGCGTGATTTCCAAACACGGAGGCGATCTATATAATATTACTAGGCAGTCACCCATTCACTGACTGACAACTGAATATATAATTCGACGCCTTCTTTAGCAATGATAGACAATCATCAAACAAAGATGACTGTTGATCTCTATTCTTTTGATCGCCATTTTGAATTTGAAGTTCGTTTGGGATATTCAAAGATTTGTCTTAGTAGGTTTGCTGATTTGTAATCTCTTTGGGGCAGTCTTTTTCAAAGGCGTTAATATAGAGTTATAGAAGCTCGCACCGGAGCTTTGCACCGGACGCATGTGGGACGCACGATTGTCTAGTTACAGCTCTGCTTACAATCTTCGACTCGGAAGGCAGTAGAAATAGGTCATCTCATGAGTAGCATTTGAAAAAACATGAGAAACGAATTTTCATTTGTCACCATTGCTGCTATCCTTCACCTAGCTTACTACCCACTTATGACATCGCTAATCGTGAGGATTTGTGGTTCAGTAGCTGATGTAATTTTACATAGTAATTGAAAGTCGTTGCCTGTGAAATTTCAGAGGTAAAATGATGTGAAAAGAGAAGTAATTTTATCAAACTCAAGTACAATTAAATTAATATTGTACCTTAAAGACTTCCGTTAGAGAGACCAGGATCCCAAGATACAGGATTATCCTAGTTTGGGCTCCTGTCTTTACTAATGTCCATCATGACATCTTAAAAATTGTAACTACTTTAATTTGTACTATAAGGACTGTGTTGAGAAAATAAAGATTTTTTAATTTTTAAATGATAATGATAAGTAGCAATCATATCCATGTCTCGAAGTCAGGGCTTCCAACTGAACCAACAGGCCCATCAAAGTCAAGTCCTTGATTTGGGTGATTCACGTCAGCGGGCGTGTCATCCAGTCTCATTACCGCGTATCATTATTCATCGCATCGTCGTGGAGTTTAATGTCAATTTCTCGGAGACAGGCATCAGGGGACAGAGGGGAAGGCGGAGACCTCATCAATAATATGGCAGCGTTTTCATCGATCTTGTTAAGTCCCTTAATGATTTTATTAGCGGTGTAATGTGTTATTATTATAGAACGGAATGGTGTCAATATAAAAAGTAATAAGGCTTGTGGTACTTTGACTTGAAGTTTTGTTTTAAATAGAGGGGACCTTCTCATAGTAATTGTCAGTAATTGTTAAAAGAATATTAGCAAATGGATGTAACGCATAAAATGTTTTAATAGATGATGGGTCGTAAAAAATATCAAAAGAAAATCTGATACACAATTAAGTATGTAACTTACTTAAATAAAATTATGCAGTTAACAAACGTGTTATGTACCTATTTTCTTTTATGTATAAGTCAGTCATCTACAACGCGTAACAGAAAAAGCGCAATTCCTCATACACCCCAATTAGTATATTAATATAAAAAATATATGATGCAATCGAACTTTAGTTGTATCTAACCAATGTTCTTAAATATCGATTAATAATAGCACGATTTCCATAGAAAGCACTAAATTCAGCTACGCTAATTCATTTTTGGGAAAAATTTAACACATTTTAAAAATAGCTGAAATCGAATAAGTAGTCGATACTGAACAAACTAATTTCAGGAATTGCGCTTATTCTGTTACATGTTGTATAACATACTACAGTTTCATTAGTTTGTGTTGTGTAGTTAAGAAACTATCACACTTATAAGCGACCCGGAATTTTTGAGGCCCAGTGTAATATCCTTGTAAATAACACAACGTATTTTTGTATGTAGAATACTTCAAACCAATAATAGCATGCTTATAATTTATTGCTGAAAGCTGATGCAGTCCTCCTTGTTCGTGCTTGAGCGTTTTTTTCTTACGGTGTCTGCTTCCATGCAACTGCAGAAGGTTAAGCAATGTTGATCGCGGTCAGTCAGAGAATGGTCTATCACCTAGTGGCATTACATCATGAGTTCCTCAGTGTGAAAGACGATGGTAAGATGATGTGTATGTACCAATAATAAACAAAGTAATATCAATTCTATTCTTCTTTCATTCCGATTCATCGCGGTCAAACTAATATTCATACAAAAGACATCAACGAGCTGATTGGTACTGCGCATTGTCTATGCAAAATCTCTGTTACAGTTTTTGAACAATTATCTTTAATTTCTACGGAAAGTAATGAACTGGAGCAGTTTCTGCGTAAAAAGGCCCAAGAGCGGGATTCCGCGCAGAATTCCAACGAGCGGCAGGCCGCAGCCGGCGACCCCGACAAAACCTCCGTTTAATTGATAAATTCTCAAAGAATAACGGGCTGTCTCTAATTGAATTCAGCGGTAGCCAGCTCTTATTACTTCAATAAGAAAGGGCAGGCGGCGGCGCCGGAGCAAATTGCGCCTGCGTTTTCCTTTTGTATTCAGAACCCGCCGAGGATGCCCATTGGTCCACTTTAATGAGCTCCGATCAATGGGCGTAATTATTTCTCGTATCATTCTTTGTTTGCGACGCGAGCGCGCTGTCATCTTTTATGGTAGCCAATACACATAGGCGCGTTTTTGCGAGCGTTTTTGGAGAATATCCATAAACAGATACATGATAAGTCGGCTTCCAATTACTGCGCAGTGCAAGCTTGTCGCACAATGCAGAACAGCACTGCCTGTTAGCAGTTGCCCGTAAACGTATTTTCTTGTCATTAATGAGACTGCTGCGCAGCTCGTTTTAAAAAGCGCATATTTGCAACGAAATCATTTTGATATTGCGCTTTTTGGTTTAAAATATTTTTATGACAAGAAATTGGTATCATGCAGCGTTGGCCGAATTGAGAAAACGGAAAACGTGCAAGAATGATCCCCTTAGTTGCCCTCGTTAAAAATAGGTGAAAAAAATGTCATGACATTGTTATTTATAAAATATTTAGGAAATTCTTCACTACGTGTACCTAGGTACTTCAATTAAACTTAAATTTGATATTTGGTGAGCCTATTGCCGGACCGGATCTGTTACACATGTTAAAACAAAACTTTCTTCCGGATGGTTCACTTTCTCAAGTCGTCTATATTCCCAACTCGTCCACTTTCCCAATTCGTGGCCCTATACAATTAATATCTTGTCCACTTCCAAACTCGTCTATATTCCAAACTCGTCCACTTCTTAAATCGTCAATACTCCTAAAAATCTGGTAGATACATATTTCGTCTTGATGCACCGTCTAGAAGTGAAATTATACATAGTGTTTTCTTAACTAGGTCAGTACGGGGACGAAGTCTCGGCCAAGATTTTTGTTGGCCAGTTGTCGCGTCGCGTACGTTCAAAAACAATTGCGCTTCGCTCCAAGCCCTTTACATAACGGAGGGTGACAGATTGTGACTGCGCAGATGCAAATGACACTTTAATGCATTCACGATCGGGCCAAGTTCTTCGCCAAATGCTGCCAATTACCGCACGTCTCCGCATCGTAAATCCGCAAGTCTGTAATCACCTCGCGCACTCATTACGCTTAATTTCTTAATCGGGCCTTTAATTGAAATGTTAAGCCGACGATATCGCGACCTTCTTAATGTCCTTGTGTGAATGTTTTTGCGTTTTTTTGATTTTGCAACACCGGTAGCGGTAATGAGACTTCTGCAAATAAACTAAGTGGCGTAATGCATGTTGGAGCCGATGCGCTAAAACACAGTTTAGTAGTTTAATTAATTGTTATATTTATTTAATTAAAAATAAAATATAAATTACACAATTACAATTACAGTTTATTTTTTATTACGATATCTCGCAGTGTTCAAAAGATGTATTGTATTTTGATAAAGCGAAGCAAAGCGAGGGTGGGGGCTGGTTGGTAATAAAAAAAGGTTTCATCATTTGTTTGTAGTAGTATTTAAATATAAATGATTATTACAAAAACAATAAAGTAAATATGCAGCAGTGATAGCCCGAACGGTTAAAAGAGCCGGCCGAAAATCAGTGAGGCTCGGGTTCGAATCCTATTATTATAAATATGCAGCTACATAACTATAATTAGTCAATGGTCTTTAATTAATCGGCCGATTGGTAAGCATTAAAGTATAAATATTATAATATGAAGCCCATAACAGACAAATAAAATGATCAATTAATTTATAAACTATCAATTGCAGTGTAATAAATTTGACTAACATGGCTATGCATGGTGGGCTGAGTACCTTACTTACCACATAAAATAGTTTTATGATAATT
Organism: Ethmia dodecea; assembly: GCA_963855545.1. Classification (NCBI taxonomy): domain Eukaryota; kingdom Metazoa; phylum Arthropoda; class Insecta; order Lepidoptera; family Depressariidae; genus Ethmia; species Ethmia dodecea. The sequence continues at coordinate 9,819,415 of OY979450.1, read as the reverse complement.
ATGATTCCCGAGAAAATAATAAAGCATAATAATTTAATTCGAAGGTTATACAGACAATTTACAAGGCTTGCGAGTGGGGAAAAAAGAAGTATCTTGGGGATGTAGGCGACAGTGCATCACTATAGTTAATGGGCGCTTAAGTTGCGCCCACGCGTCTGCCCACTGTGCCCACCGCCCGTCTGGCGCAGGAGATGTATTAAGTTTCAAGAAAATCTGCACAGAGAGTTATTTTGTGGGAAATATTTGAAATATTATGAGGAAACTTACTTGGGTCCAATATATCTCGTGAAATTTGGGTATATCCAGTAATGGAATACCTCTGCCTACCCCCTCGGGGATAAAAGGCGTGACATTATATATATATATATATTATTTACTTGGCCTCGAAGTGGGGTAAACTTATCAAAAAGATGTAAATATAGTACAAAACGAACAAAATCATAATCCAATCTAAGGCAATAAGTCTAGTGGATTGTACACCTACCTGTCATGTAATTGTAATTCTAGATAGAATACCCCTCGAGGATTGGAGTGTATTCGTTATATAGACAGACAAAAAATGTCCATACAGTTTTCTCTGAAACTACTGCAACAAAAAAATTCATATCCTGTTAAGCTTTTATGTCTATAGGAAAGGTTCAAGAAATTGATACTGGATAAAAACATGGTGCTGTGTATTGCATCATTATCAATTTTCCGCGTTTACAGATCGGCAATTTTTTTTCCAATTTCTAGTCACTGACTCCGGACCTGCTATGCTATAAGGATTAAACCGTCGCGCGTGGTTGGGCGAAGATAAATTCAGGCAGATGAGCTTGGATATGGATGTCTCTGTTTGCTCACTGCCGACGGTTGCCAGCGGTGTTATTTACGTTATCCGTATTTTTGTTTGAGAACAGTACTGTGTCAGTGCCGGATCAAGCCAGCACGGGGGCTACATACAAATATACGTAGATTCACCTTTTTTCACGTTAGGTTAGGCAGGGGCAATAGACCTGCTACGAACCTGGCACTCATGCTTCATTCACATCCATTTATCGACTCATGCTGGTCGGGTTCGGGTACTCTTTATTAGCGTTTTATATAGCGTTTAGTAGCGTTAGCGTACATCATACATAATATACACATACGTTCAAATAGCATGGAAAGTCCATGTAGGTACGTACTCGTATAGGTCGTCCTCTGTCGATTCAGCCAATCACAATCCCCAGTAGCATGAGTGCTAAAAGTGTAACACTTGGTTTATTAGACAACGTTCATATCTATATTATGACCCCCTCGGGATAAAGGCGCGAGCATATTTATTTTCTTTTTCTCTTTTATTTATGTTACCGGAACTTACCGCTATCATCAATAGAGGCCTTTGTCAAAATCCATGATTAGCGATTGCCGTACAAAGTATTTGCGGTGAGGAGTCACGGGCCACCGGCGCCGGCGCGTGTTCCGGCCGACGGCCCATTGTTCTGCCTCTAATTGAATCGATGCCACTGATAGATTATGCGTTCGCGGGCCCGGCTACACAAGGTGTAACTATTGGTGGCTCCGGTTAAACTAAGGCCGGTATTAAAGAATGTTCCTCAATCAACGAAACTCCACTTGAGGATGTCGGAAAGAGTTGCCACTGTACGGTATTTTGGGGTTAGTATGAGGGAATATTTCGCTGTCGTTGACTTAATCCTAAACGGTTTGACAGATTTTGGAGGTGTCGTTAAATTCGACTTTATCTCGTGAGTGTTTAAAGGCAAATTTTTTTTCCCGACTGCTCCAAATGCCAGGTAGTATTTTAAATCTTTTCAGTGCCTTTTGAACCGACTTTTAAAAAAGAGGAGGTTCTCAATTCGTCACTTATGTTTCTATTGGTATCTTAATCCTCGTTTAAGTCAAATTTTAACCGATATCGAAATATTTTTTTTGTTTGAACTGGTAAGTATACCTCAAGGGTGGTCCTATATAAGTTTTGTAAAAATCTGATGAATAACTTCAGGTGGAGAATGGAACTCCTCAACGGAAATAGCAAATTACTCGCTGTCAGCATAATAGGTTTAGTAAAGCAAGTATAGTGGATGTTGAATATGGAAATAATAGTCTTTTTCACTTCTCATGCTCTAAAAGTACGCCAATATAGCCCTACGAAGCGGGACTAAAGTGACCACTGTAAAAAGTGACCGGAGCCGAGTAAAAAATAATTAGTTTTTAATTTCCTTAATGAGACATAGACAAACTCAAACAGCCAGTAAATATCTGTGGAGTGTGGACCATTTTCAATGCGAAAATGTTGAGAGTTTTAGTTCCATGGTTTTTCCGCAAAGAAGGTGGCCATGTCTTTTAAATTGTTAATCTCCAAAGAGATTTAAATCTCTTTGTCAATCTGTGTCTTGTGACAGGTTTAGAAGAAAAAAATGACTTTGTACCTCGAGACGCCAACTTAATATACCCTAGGTTTCATTGACTTCAAACAAAGAGATTTAAATATAATAGGGCATAGAGGGGACAAAGCGAGGCGTCATGTCCTTGTCATGTCAGTTAGTATGAACGCGAGCTGTCATTCGGTCTAAATTGTACTGGACTTATTCCACTTGGAATAACTTTTGACTTCAAATTTTCCTCGCTTTGTCCCCTCTATGCCCTATTATATTTAAATCTCTTTGACTTCAAACCACCTCTGGTATATTATGACTCCGTTTAATCCCTCGATATAAAATATACTATTATAGTGCTAATTGTTGAAGTCGCTTTGCATTTTATTTAAAATTTTGACTATACAATAAGTAAGCGGCTGTGGCACAACTCCGCTAAAACGCATGCAGAGGACTTTTTATTGACTATTTGTGATACTTAAGTACAATTAAAGAACCGACATGACAGCGGCAATGTATGGACAAAGCCAGTGCAAGCTTAATAATGGTAATAAATTTTACGTACTTATGTGCCGAATTTGTGTTTTGTCATTGTATGAAGTGCTGTATCCACAGATATAGTTTATCGAAGATTCTAATAAATAATGTAACTACTTGTTAATATGCATAGCTCAATGAGTGTGAGTATTAGATATACGTGTCTTTCGTGTCGTTGTATTTTGACATTAATGTTAGGTAAATCGTTTGAGTCGGTTCCCTCAATGTCCATTGAATTTGCATTTGACCTTCCGTAACCAGTGGTTACTGCTGCGGCTCCGAGCCGCAACGAATCGTTAGCGCTGCTGGACAATGGACAAATCGAATCTGTCACGGCGCCCGCGCACGCCAATGCCGCATCGAGATTACACGCCGCAATGCTATTGCGATACCGCTGATAGTTTGTGCTTCTTTGAATTAGTTATGGATCATATACCCTGTTAACCTGATTTTATTGCATGAGGCGTCCAGGACCGAATAAAAGTACCGTGTGCGATAATTTGTGGACAACGACGGCAGCAACATGGCACTAAGTATAAAAAACATTGCATCTTTGTTTGTTGAAATACTGGCTGTATAGAGTTTTTACCAGACTGCATCGGCAGGAAATAAAAAATGGGAAGCTATTATTTTTAGGATTTAAGTGACCTGTCTATTTCTTTGATTGTTTACACACAGTAAATTTTTTTGGTATTTTAGTAACTTATTTGATTTTTAAAATCTATTTTGATATTTTTTTTCAGATTGGACCAACCAACTAACAAACTATGGACTAAATTTGTCTGAAATTAAGGATTTTTATTTTATTTATTTATTTATAACAATTGATTTTAATAAGAAAGAAGTTTGTATTAAGGCTTTTTTATTTACTTAGATTGAGATTTATGTTCTTAAAAATTTAATGATTAATATAGGTCTTTACTACAACTTTAAACACGTTCGGCTTAATCACAAAACTGTGTTTAAGTTAGACACTACTAAACGGATGCTTTCACATATTTGTGTATAGTATTAAATAAATTTCAAATTTACTATAAAAACCCTTTTGTAGGAATGTAAATTCCAGTATTTAATATACAAAAGTTTACCAAGTACACTTACAACATTAACAAATAATTAATAACCCCAACTTTAAAATTGAGAGACATTACAATAATTGTATTAATTAGTTCCAGACACCATAACATTTTTAATTGTTTGAAGCGCGGATCAACGCTCGTGACAGTCAACGGAGAGCGTATCCAGTTTTTTTTATTGGGGACAGATTTTTGAATCCCTCATTCATTATAGATCTTGCGTCATTAATTCACTGGACAAAATCGCCGGTAAGAAAGGCCTCGATTATTTACGCAGCCTGATAAATCTCCTGGCGCGTCTCCAGAAAAAGGCCCTGGGCTCAACGAAAACAATAGACTTTTTACGATCCTACTGATATAATAGCGAGTATATAAAAATGGTTGAAATGAGTATGTAAGTAAAGTGGCTACGTATTTTATTATGAAGCTATTTCCATGGTTATTAAGGAAGATTGTTATAATCTTTAGGTCGTTTGGTATTTTCGATGTTTATTACCTTGAACGGTGTATGGAATATTTTATGTAAGTACTTACCTCTTACAATACCGCTTTTATGTTCGTTCAGCTCTGCGCATTTTGTTGTTATTTTGAAAATGCTTAAGTGTTTTCAATTTTCTCTGTGTTTATTGCTATGAAATTAAATTGAAACCGATAATTTGGAACATTATTTAACCAGCGTTTACACAACTGAGGTATATCCCTACTTGTCTAGTAATATTTATGGTCTATTTTACCCACTGCATTCAGACAAGAGCAAAACACATATTCGTTTTTTACGTATAATCAATATTAAAGGTGACCCATTCGTCACTGTAACGAATAAAGTCTGAGTTCGAACGACTTTTAAACGACGCTTAAAAGCTATTAAAATAATAAATAGGAGCCCTAAACAATAAAGTGGTGGTTTTGACTTTGACTTTGATAAGCGGTAATATAATTCTAAACAGCTGTATGGTTTTGGGCACCAGGATTATCGTTTAGTGTTGGTGAACTTGGACCTAAGACATTAAGCTAAGTTGTACAGTCGAGAGCATAATATAAAGCTTTACACTTGTAGTGCGAGTTTGACCTCTAAAGCGATTGTAATAAGAACGTTTCTAAGTCCAATATTTCAAGTTCCATGTGCTCTTGATTGGATAATTTTGATATTGCGTTTTGACTAACTGCCCACCATGCAGGACTTTCGGAATAATGGTCAACCAACACAACGTGGTTAAGCATTTATCTACATAGGTACATAATAATAATAAGGAGAGCGAGAAAGAGAGCAGAGGTAGGCAGAGGTATTCCATTTCTGGATATACTCACTTTTCACGAGATCTTCTTTGGACCCCTAAACGTGGCGTAGGTGGTGAGCCCATAGCCAGCCCGTATCTATCAACCGATTCCAAAAATTCTTTCACCATTAGAATTCTATAATATACCTGAGTAACATAGGCTTTTTTATGCCCGTATATTTCCATCCGAACTACGCGGGTGAAATCGCGCGGAACAGCTAGTTTGAGATAAAACCCGTTTCTTAAATTGAATCACTGCAATGTACATAACTGTTTTCTAACTTTTTCGTAAATCTGCGAAAATATTTATTAATGGATCATTATTAAGGAAAAAAGTCACAAATGTATCTTTATATGAAATGTATGTAGAGTAATAAAGATGTTATCATCTTGAAAAGACAGGGTTTTTAGGATGTATGTTTAGAATTACTTCTGAGACCTGCAGGTTTCCTCACGATGTTTTCCTTCACCGTCGAGCTAGTGACAAATATGTACGTAAGTTTTTTGAAAAACTCATTGGTACATGCCAGGATTCGAACCCGAGCCTCACTGATTTTCGGCCGGCTCTTTAACCGTCCGGGCTATCACTGCTCTACATAAAAAACTTTAAAAAAATATTGAGCTCTCTATAGATTTGTCATCACTACACGCTTAGCAAAGAACGACAGAAAAAATCCGGTGGAATAAGGTGGAAATCTAATCAAAGCTTCAAAGTGGAACTGAACTGTAACTGCCTATAATCTCGGCCACTTTTATTTTCATTGCCCTTTGTGCTACACCGCCGGCCCTCTATAGGCGCCTGTTCATTACGCTTAATAACGTAATTTCGAAAAGTAATTACAGCCGTAATTAACTTGGCCTGGGCAATCCGAATTGACATTAGCTCTTAATTTGTGCGAAGGTGTCTGTGCGAAGCAACGGGTGCATTGATTAAGGTAATTATTTAGTTTATTCACAGTGCATACATTCATTTGTTGCTGTTGATCTATGGCTGTAATTAGTATTGTGCAACCTTGTAATTACACTTCGTTTATTTAAAATGCTTTAGGTATTGTGTATAAAATAAATTTTGCATTGTAACTACGTCTGCTTGACCTTAATGTTTTTGACTTACGGTCTGGTAACAATTTTGCGAGATAATAGCTTATGTATTGTTATTTTATTCCCCCGGGAATCCGCTGCTTGACCATACCGGTCAAACAAATCCTGTTTATATTATAAACGCGAAAGTTGTTGCTGATAGATGGATACATAGATGGACGTTTGAAGAGTCTAGAGTACAACCGAAAATAGAATTTCAGCCTGAAACGAAAATAATAATAAAATAAACGAAAACAAGAAATACAGTTCGTTTTCGGCCGAAATCGAGCTATATTTCTTGTTAATATCTCTAAAATCTCACGTCTTTTAGAGTTAAAACTTTTACTTTCGGATGTGGGCTCGAATTTTGAAATTACTTACCTATTTATATACAGTTTCAAACAAATATTATATTTATTGTTACACAATGCCTATAATTATAGCTGGGAAGTCGGAGGAACACCATTTGTGTTACGTGAAACATCATAATAATCGAGATTTAGAGCGGGCAAATCACATTTTGACATCTAAAATGACGTGTCGTGACGAAGCGGTTTCAAAACGAATGTTGGTAGTTCCTTGCAATTATTCTGGCTAAATTGGGTAATAAACCAAACTGCACATCCATTTAGAACCTGCACACACTGTGGAAAGCACGGTCTAGTTTCCATCAAATAAAATGAGAAAAAAATATTGTCAATCTAACAATAAAACTTTAACGCCACACAACCCACATAGAACGCGGTTGTCTTTGAGTTAACGTTTTTGTTGAAATTCCAACAACATTAATTTAAATAAATTCTCAATGTAATGTTGTCAGGTTGTTAACATTGAACTTCGTAAAATGTTATACTTTGATGAATTAGCAAAGTATTGTTGTTATAGTATTAATAAAACTTGCTTAATAAAAACATTGTATCTGTAAACAAATGAATTTAAATGCATGGATAAAGTGTTTTGTTTCATAAACAGTTAAAATTTTACAACGCTAATATTGTGCTTTGTGAACCAATTTTTTTCCCAGAGATGATATTGTCTCTGAGAAAAAATTTGGCTCACACCTAATCCCTGAGCAGAGATATTTCATTGCTGGAAATACCCACTTTTCACAAGTAAATTTTTTCAGACCCGTTAATAGGCCATTTACACGAGGGCAATCTAGTAAGACAATCCACTAAGACTGCATACTAAAAAAACTTGAGGACAATCCATTCCACTGTCCTCAAGTTTTTTTTGTATACAGTCTTAGTGGATTGTCCTACTGGATTGCCCTCGTGTAAATGGCCCGTAACGTGACGGTGAGCCTATACATGCAAGTTTCCTCACGATGTTTTCCTTCACCGACGACCTATAGTTGTAAATATGTATGTAAGTAGGTACCTATATCAAAAACTCATTGGTACAACATGCCGTCTTCGGGATGCAAACCCGAACCTCATGAGAAGCGGACTCACTACCAACAGGGCTATTAGGCTCGTATGGACTACCTACTCTTGCAGAGTAGCATTATCCTAAGGCCCAGAAACCGATAAAACGTTTTTTATATTTACCTATATTATTTTAATTAGGACGTTCACTGATCAAATAAGTGACGTCCTTCAAAAATGTGGGGTCCGGAGTGCGAAGAATAAAGGAGCATATGCATGCTCCTTTCATGCGAAAGGGTTACGGATGTGACGGAAGCGAAAGAAGTATGCAGAGATCGAGCAAAGTACCCCTGTGGGACAATGACGTGAGCTTTATGTTTGTATAATAATAATAATTTATTCATGACCCAACTAGAGTAACATTACATTAGGTTTTTCTTAAGTACTTAAGTATATTATGGTTATAGATGAGTGTCACAATAACATGTAGTACCTCTGACTTCGAAACTAGTTGATACTGAAGTAAGTATGTATTATTTTAATTTCTTATTCAATCCATCCCAATCCGTGCCGCAGTTGTTGCAAAACTTTTATGGACTCCGAATATGTTATACATACATACATATTGAACGTTAAAAGTTATAGCCCACTAGTTTTATTGATTTACAATCACTTACACTTCACATCTACATAATTAAATTTGGTTTTAGTACCTATATTCATTCGGTCTCGAATTATTAAAATTTATTCGTTGCATTATTAATTATTATATTATCTTTTTAATAGGTTAAAATAAGAAATGTTTAAATATAATTAATAGCAAGAGTGGTTCTCCAATGGGTATATTTAAATATAATTTATTGCTTATTAGCATATATTAATTAATCAGACCCATTTTCCATTTCATTTGCCTTGTGTTATTGTTATTTATTATTTACTGAATATTACTGAACTAATCCATATTATATATTATGGAATACTACAGGTTTCTTTTCTAATAAACATTATAGTGCCACGCCCGCACCTCCATCCTGTTGCATCGAAACTAATCTCGGGATAAGACTATTTTTCTACGTTGGTTGAATCCAGCTTTATCTCAAACGCATTTTATACTATACTAGCGACCCGCCCCGGCTTCGCACTGGTGCAATGCTAATATTGAAACCTTTCTCTTGAATCGCTCTATCTATTAAAAAAAAACGCATCAAATCCCTTGCGTAGTTTTAAAGATTTAAGCATACATAGGGACATAGAGATATAGGGACAGAGAAAGCGACTTTGTTTTATACTATGTAGTGATTACTGTTTCTGTCTTATTCATAATCTCCTTATTTTCTGGCCAGCGGTATGGCCTATTCTTTGAAAACTTTAGTTAGGCTATACTGTACTAATTTGTAAAAAAGTAATAGTATTTCTCTATGGAATTGTGCTTTAGTCTTCAGTAGACTAGCAACATCGCAGTCCTTGTTTTATTTTTCAACTTGCGGACTTACATCCCCGGTCATGATTAAAGATTATTGTTTTATTTCGCCGCCGGTGGTCCTCGGCTTACATTTGTTGCAGACGTTAAGTACAAGGTGGTAACTTAGTGACAGCTACTTATAATGTAACACCGCTAAGCTCGCGGTCGCGGTCGTTTGCACTGACAGTGGGAGTTTGTAAAAGCCATTTTAATTAATCCTCTTTACTGCATTCCGTTAGGTACTTTACTTGTTCGATCGTATTCATATAGATGGGAAGCTATAAAAATTGATAATTTTCGGGACTCTTTATGTCTCGTGACATTTTGCCGCATTTTTATTTTTTACTAGGTGCTATCAGAAATTCCACCTTCCATATAGTAGTTATTCAAAGACAAGTAAGCTATCCATTAGTGAAATAATTTTAAAATCGGTCAAGCTCTTTCGTACTTACAAAAACACAAATCTTTCCTCTTTATACCTAATACTAGTGTAGATCTAGTTTTTGATTGGCCAAATTACAGTTTTAAACGCGTCGCTACTACTAAGTTTAAGTACATAAAAAACAACCAGAGATCAAGATGAAATGTCTATGGATACATCCTTGTCACACAAATGTTAGCCCTGTGCGGGAATCAAACCAGCGACCCCACTGACTCAGAAGTCAGAGTCACTGTCAATACTAATTGCCCATCATAAGCATATCATTTCATAATTCGGACCCAAAAATAATGATACCTACAGGTTTCTATTCACCCACTGTCTGTCAATACTTTCTAACTCTTGGATCAACAACTACGTAATAAGTACTTAAATTAAAATAGTTTGTAGCATTCATCAGGGCGTACTTACCAGCTAGAGGGCAAAATAACACAAAATAAAAGTTTTTAAACATGCCTATGCAAAGTAGACGTCTCCAAGCGTCACAAAAACAAATGATGATGACACAGTAATATATTTAGGGAATTACGTATGCAGATGAATAATAGACCGAGTCAGCGACACAACTGATTTATTCATATCTACCCGCATAGTATATGCTACACCTCCCCCCTTAAAATATAGTTATAATAAAGAAATAAAGAAATCATAAAATAACATTGTCATCATGACATCAGTTTAGAAATACTTACATATGTATCTACATAGAAAATAACAAAGAGGTTGGAAGAAAATCATTCTCAGGAGAGAAACTTTTTCTTTAAACATCCTTGGAAAATTACTTGGGTAAATGTAAATACACTAGTATTTAAAAAAAAAAACTTGGGTATATAAAAAAGAAACCTATAATAGCTCTAAATTAATGAAACATTAACTTATTTGTTATATTTGCCCGTAAATAAACAAGACCTCTTCGGTCGTTCTGCTACTTGAACTGGACTCGGGTTAGACTCCGTAGGAATCTGAACACAGTCAGCTTGTATTTTTGAGTGTTCAGAGGCGGGCATCGATGAAGCAACATCATGCTCGCTATCACTGGCTTCGCTATAAAATTCCACGTCGCTAGAATTCTCCGAGCTTTCAATTATAATTCTATCGTCTGATCCAGCTTCGCCTACCAGATTATCGTTAGTGGTCTGAGCCTTAGTGGTCGATGGGTCATCAGTCTCATTAGAGTGTACCTCTGCAGGCTCTAACTGCAACGAGGAAAGCGTCATGCTTTGTCTTTTAATCGGCAACAGTTGATCAATATGTCTCCGCCACTCCTGACCGTCAGCCAGACGTACTCGATATGTTAACGGTGCGTCCCTTGCGGTGACTGTTGCTTGCGTCCATTTCTGGGCGCGCGAGCGATAGTCTCGCGCCAGCACATGGTCGCCGGGCTGCGCGCTGCGCTCGGCGCCCGGCCGCAACCGGCCCGCGCGCGCTTGTGCCGCCTCCACGTCGCGCTCACTGTTCGGGCGCACAGCATCTAGTCGCCCGCGTAATCGTCTGCCAAACATAGCAACTGCTGGAGCGACACCGGTCGTGGCGTGTTCGCAATTGCGATATTGAAATAAAAATTTCGCTATTGCGGTGTCGACGTCCGCCCCCTCATAAAGAGCTTTTTTCATAGCGCGTTTCACCGATTTAACCGCATTTTCGGCTGCTCCGTTTCCTGCGGGCCTATATGGGCTTGTAATAGTGTGTAGTATTCGATTTTTGAGCATAAAATCTGCAAATTCTCTGGCCGAGAATGGTGGACCGCCATCGCTGACCACCTGTGAAGGCAGGCCGAATCGCGCGAACAACTCCCGTAGCTTTAGTACCGTGGCTCCAGCCGCCGTACTACCCATCTTCTGCACTTCGATCCACTTAGTGTGTGCGTCAATGGTCACTAGATAATGCCTACCCTGTAGCTCCCCGAAGTCTATGTGTATGCGCTGCCACGGCCGCGTGGGGTGCGCCCACGGGTGCAGCAGCGAGCGCGGCGGCGCATCGCGCTGCTGGCGGCACGCGGCGCACGCGCGACATAACGCCTCGATCTCTGCGTCCAACTGCGGCCAGTACACATAGCTCCGCGCAATATTTTTCATTTTTACGACACCCAGATGTCCTTCATGTAATTCATTTAATATTTCTTTTCTCAGTGACAATGGAATAACTACTCGGTGGTTGTACAGAATGCAGCCTCTATCTATTGTCAGACAATCTTTGCGATTATGATACGGTTTGAAATCTGAGCCCGTAGACGAAGGCCAGCCACTGACAATATACTCAATAATTTTTTTTAGAACATTATCCTGCTTCGTTCGAGATGCCACCTCTTTAGCACTTATGGAAATCGAATCTTCCACGTAATTTAGGTATGTAACCGAGTCCAGTTCCTTATAGTTTTTCCGCTCGTCTGGTAAAGGCAAGCGTGATAACGCATCGACATTGCTATTATCAGCTGACTTAACAAATTCAATATCGAAATTGTATGCCGCTAGCCTAACCGCGTATCTCTGCAGCCTACTTGCCGCCGTCTGAGGTAGGCCACCTTTAGGGCCAAAAATAAAAGTTAATGGTTTATGATCGGTTTTAATTATGAAATGTCGGCCGTAAAGGTACTGGTGGTGTTTCACAACACCAGCGAAGATTGCCAGCGCCTCCTTGTCCAGTTGGCTGTATCCTCGTTCGGCCGCATTTAATGTTCGCGAAGCAAAACATATAGGACGTTCTTCCCCATTTGGGTAACGATGCGATAACACACTGCCAAGTCCATACGAGCTACTATCGACAGACAGAACTAAAGGCAAATTGGGGTCATAATGTACAAGCACATTCTTACTTAAAACCACGTTTTTAATCTCTTGAAAAGCTATGTCACAATCTTTATTCCAAACCCATTCTACATTTTTTCGTAACAGCCTATGTAAGGGATACAATATCGTGCTTAGATTAGGAATAAATTTCGCATAATAATTCACTAAACCGAGAAATGAGCGCAACTGTGTTATATCTTTTGGGGCTGGTGCACTAACAATTGCTTTAATTTTATTTGGGTCTGCATGTAGGCCCTCTTTATTTATAATAAAACCCACATAGGTGATGCTATCTTGCAAGAAAGAACATTTTTCTAATTTAATTCGCAAACCAACCTCACGTAATCGCTCAAACAATGCCCTCAAATTTTCAATATGCTCAGCCCTGGTACGGCCCGTAACGGCTATATCATCTAAATAACAAGTTATTCCACGAAGACCTCTAAGCGTTTCTTCCATGAATTTTTGGAATTTTTCTGGGATGCACGTCAAACCAAACGGGGTACGATTATAAACATAAGTCCCAACGTGCGTAGTAATAGCAGTGCATGCCCGTGAGGACTCCTCTAAAAATAGTTGTTGATACGCATTAGTGAGGTCAATTTTTGAGTACTGCTCACCTCCGCTAAGTGCGGCAAACAGCTCTTCGATTCGTGGCAGAGGGTATGGTTCACGTACCAACTTAGGGTTGACAGTCACCTTGTAATCGCCACAGATGCGAATATCGCCTGACTTTTTAATTACGGGTACTATCGGCGTCCCGTAATCAGAATAATCAACTTTGTAAATAGTGCCCTCTGCCTCGAGTCGCTGCAATTCGCGCTCAACCGGTTCACGTAATGCTAACGGTAATGACCTTGCTTTCACAAAAACAGGTTTAGAATCTGTCAAATTAAGAGATATTTTCTTGGAACACGTGCCTAATCCTGGAGCGAACACAGTTGGGAAATCATAACGTAAATTTTGAATTAAAGTTTCATCATTCAAATTGTTTAATAACAAATCGTTAATGTTAATTTGTTCTATATTTAACTGTCTTAACCATGATCTACCACACAATGGTGGGCCACCATTTTTAATAACAAATAATTTTAATTTTTCCGCACTGTGTTCTCCCAAAGCTACATTCACTTCTATATATCCAGTAGATTCAATAAGTGTCCCCGTGTACGAACGCAAAAACATATTGTTTTGAAGTAACGGCAACATTATAAAATATTTTTCGTAACAGTCAAAGTTAATAGTTGATAACTTACTGCCTGTGTCCAGTTCGAAGGTTAATGTAGTGCCATTTACCGTAAGTCGTATCAAATACGGTTTGTCATCCTTACCGCACACATTGAGATTATAAAGATCACACTCAGACTCATCACTTTCGTTTATGTAATTGTGACCGCGCCGTAAAGAATCATCCGCACTTTTTTTGCACATAACTTTTAAATGACCTTTTTCTTTACACACGTCACACGAATAATTACGAAAACGACAATAGTCTGACCGATGACTGCGCCCACAACGCCAACAAGGCTTCCCTTGCCGGTCGCCTGCGCCCCTAGCGCCCGTGCCCGCGCTCGCGCCTGTGCCCGGGCCGCGGCCGCTCGCGCCGGTCTCCCCGGCCGGCGGCCCGGCCGGCCGACGCGCGCCGCGCGCCTCCACACGGTGCAGCGGCTCGGCCGCCGGCGAGTCCAAGTATCGCGATGAAGTGGCCGCGCCGCCCAGGCCGCTCGACTGAGCGTGCCGGCCCGCAGCCTCCAATGCAAACGCCAACTCAACAGCCCTTTTGTAGGTTAATTTCGGTTCGGCGTATAGACGGGACTTCATGTCATCACTCGCGAGGCCTGACACGAACTGGTCTCGTAAATTAACTTCCAAATCCGAACCGAAATTGCATCTACTAGCTAGATGTTTTAAATCCTGTAGAAATTCACTTAATGACTCGCCCATTCTTTGCGGCCGAACGAGGATACAGCCAACTGGACAAGGAGGCGCTGGCAATCTTCGCTGGTGATTCGATGACGAAAAAAATGGCGCTCCGCTATTTCACATAGCTGTGGTTCGAGATGGTCGCCGACGATTTGGATCAGTTCTTTATAAGTTTTAGTCTCCGGAGTTTCAGGTGCACACAAATCACACATCAAATCATATGTTGGTTGACCAACTAAAGTAACCAAAGTAGCTACATGTAATTCCGGTTTAATTTCATTTAATTTCACAAATTGGTCCACGCGTCTAACGTAAGCCGCCCATTTTTTACTCGCCAAATCGAAATGTTCAACTTTTCCGATCGGCATTTTATCGCACTTTTCGAAATATTCACTAGAACACTGAATTAACACGAAATATAGGGTTTATCTTCGTCGCCAGTAATATATTTAGGGAATTACGTATGCAGATGAATAATAGACCGAGTCAGCGACACAACTGATTTATTCATATCTACCCGCATAGTATATGCTACAGACACAAGTCCACTTTACCCGTCTCATAATTACAAGAAATTAACGCGACGCGTTAGTGCGCATTTTAAATGCGAGGTGCAGTCTTCCGTTAATCATGTAACGCAATGATTCTGCTAGATGTTGATTACTTCTCATAAATTAACCCTATTTCTCAACAATAATTAGACAGGTAAAAGTTTCTTTTACCTACCAAGGAATAATAAATTAAAGTTTATAAAAAAAAATAGTGAAAAGGTACGTTAAATGTTGCAACTTTTCAACATTTTTTTAAACTTATTTGATTCTGCTGATAAATATAAATTTTAATTAATGATTAAACTGATCTATCATTAAAAATAGAACCGTAATAGATCGCAACGCGTGAATTCCGAGGCGTAAGCAGATATTATCTGTAAAGTGAAATGGAGCTTTCAATTAACGAGATAGCTAATCAAGATAAAGATGCGCGGGAGTGCTATTTTATTCGATGATATCAGATCAAAGTGGCGTGTACCTATTAACTGGGTTTAGTTCGGTATCGAAAGATCACTTGTTTATACCATCTGACAAAACCTTGTTTTAATAAATAAACGTTGTTTAGTAAGAAATTAATAATATTCCGAATGAAATAGTGCCAAGATGATATCTGTCAGTTGAAAAGACAGGCGACAGGTATAAATTGAATTTTTTTCCTTACGTGTGCAGACCAAGTGGTAGGTACCATTTGTGTGTATAAAATTAAATTAAATATGTTATTTTCTTGTGATACACTGAAATAAAAATGGATACAGCATTTCTTATTATCATATTTGACAAATAACAATTTAATTCCTAGTTATGCGTCTTTTTTCCTCGATAAGCTTTTATAGGCACCTTTTTGAGTTAAATGCTAATTTAATTGACGATAACACGTTTATAATGGCCGTGTAATTGTGTTCATTAGTTTTTGAGCGGTTTATTTTCGTAAAAGTTTCTCTTTAATCTTCTGTAAGATTTATTGCTTTTTAAACTATTTTGTTTTATAGCGAACAAGGCTAATTACGTGGTTAACTTCGAGAGAGTCATTAAGTTAAAAAAATGTTTTCCTTCACCATTTTTTTCTCACGTGGACAAGTTGATATTCTTAGTTCATAATTAAACATTTAAATTATTCTACGAGTAACAATCATATCACTTTAAATTACATTTTTGTATTCAGTAACGTGGTATATTTAATACATTTACGTATTTTTGCAATATCTAGGTAGGTACATGAATAATATATACGAATAATAGCCGTGCATAATATACAAGGTGACTTTTTTAACCGTCTGGAAAAAAATGTGGTGTGATAGGTAAGTGTAATAGATTCATTTGGCAATGTTACTTAACAAAAAAAAAAAATTCTTGCTTAGACTAATATACATTACTCAATTGTAGTCAATAATACACACTGAGATATTTAAAATAGTATTTTAAAAAGAAAGAGGCTCGTAGCTTCCATTTATGCGCAATCTACCTACAACCGCTGGCTGCGCGTAGTACTGTGCGTAGTTTTCTAGATTTTGTAAATTGCACTAAACATTACTATATTTAACAATTAATCTCGTGTATAACTTCGGCTCTAGATACCTTATACGTCATATTTTTTTCAGACGGTAAAAAAAAACATCCAGTACATATATAATATATACGGTAGCGTGCTGTCCAAGACCAGAGTAGTTGGCGCTCCTTGACTACAGTAATTCGTTGAATGATGATGATACGAACAAGTACCTACCTATAATAAAATTAAGTTTCTTACTGTAATTTCAAATTAAATGCTATAATTTACTGAAAACTGCTATTTATACCATGCCTAATCATAAATTACCGTTATATTTTACTGTGTGTCTGAAAGTTTCTCTTTATCAATTTCATGGTGTACTTATCAAATACTTAGAACCTATACAAACACGTTCAGAAATCAATAAAACGCGAGTCATAAAAAACCTCACAAAAGTTTTTACAAAAAAATTAGGTAAGTACATACTCTCTTAATTTTAATCTTTGTTTGACTGTGAATGCTTTAATTTTAATACCAGTTTTTTGTGAATCTTTATGACTCGACGACAACAACAAAGTCGTCGTCGAGTTGTAAAACAAGTCGAAGGCCCGCTCCATTAGACACGCTTCGCCAGGGCAAAGGTGTGAATCGACATTTAATAAAATAATTTATCGGCCACTGATGTGATTTTAATGACCGCCGGTGAGCTTTTTATACCACGCCGCAATATAGCAGCGGGACAGTTATTTTGAGGTGCAAATGCCCTCATAACGTCCTGGTCCCAGGTACAAAGAATATGGAAACTAAGCAAAATCCCTAAGTCTTCCAAAGGTTAATATACTTCGGCGACTAACCAATTTTATAGTGATATATTATATACCTACTTTTGTGTCTTTATAAACTAAAGGCTCATGGATTATTTATTAATAAGTCAGTGATACCTTATGTTTTGCAAGTAAATAGGAAACCGAAATAGTAATTGATTTTGTAAAATATAAATATGCGCATAGATTAATTATCTATCCGATTTGGGTTTAGGCTATCATTGAAATAGCTCACATACATACATTGCCCTAGAAACGCTACGTCCCTTCAGGTATATACAATTCTCTGTAATTGTAATAATAAAACATTCCGTTGTAAAGCACCTCATATTGGCTTGACATTTAAAGTAAGCCAATTCGAAAAAACAAGCATGCACCACAACTGGTTGCGCACGCGCTGAGCGCCGACCTGCTGTCGCATTGATACCAGATTTAAATTAGCTCCTATATCTTGAGGGTAATAATGAATTATAAATAGTTTAAAAAGCATTCTAGCTGTTGCCCAATTTATTTTATTATTAAGTGGGTATAATAGTGACTCCTCGTGTAACGTGTTTCTTCGGGTTGAAAAGTTGCCTATATGTTCTTCCTCAAGATGTAACCTAACTATCGTAAAGTAAATGCCAAATTTAATGAAAATCGGTCCACTACTTTAGACGTGAAAAACATAGAGTCAGCGTAAATTTCGCATTTAGAATATTAGTAGAAAACTCGGGATTATATATAAATTTCAGTTAAAGTATATAGATTGCTTATATAGTTCAACGCTAAGGGAGATGGGTTACGTCGGTAATAACTGCTTTCTGAGCCTGAGTCTAAGGGTTAGAGGTTCGAATCTCACTCGGGACCAACATGTTGTGTGCATGAATATTTGGTGGTTGTTGGATTCGTGTCTGAGAGTTTTAGATGTGTTTATTTATATTTATGTTGTCCTTAGCACAGGATCTGCTTAATTTAGGACTTATTAACCGTGTTAACTTTGTCCCAATTTTATATACTTATTACGTAGTTTGCTACTAAAAGATAGATAGAATCGATTAGAAAAAATCATTTCTTTGCCAAATTTTCTATGATGCAAAGATAATTTGCACGAATCGCGAATTGGACGAATAGCGCAAGTGAACGAAAAACTAACTAAAATTAAAAAAAATTATCAAATCAACTGCCCATAATTCGAAGCACGTTACTACATTTTAATTCAATAGAGTACTGTATATTTTTTATTTTTATTGATTCAACCTTGCTTGAAGTGCTAAATGATCACTAGTTCCCCGCAAGGGGTATTCGGCATACCCCCTGGCTAGCAAGTCGTGAGTTAACTTCTTTTTTACTTGTTCTTTCTTATTCCAATCGTTTTACTTCGCTACTTAGGGTTTGTACAGATCAGACTTAGTTCAGTGTGTAAAAAATTATATTTTGAAGTTTGAATGTAGAGCACGAAAATGACAGTTCCCTATTTCTAATCACGCCAATCCTTTTATTTTAAAGCCACACATTTATTTATCATGTTAAGATAATATTAGTACATATTAGAAACATGAGCCATGGGTAAACTAAGTTAAACTACATACGTTCTATTTCTGACGTACATGTGTTTTGGTGTTGACCTACTGTAAACTTGTATTGTTACTATT
Organism: Ethmia dodecea; assembly: GCA_963855545.1. Lineage (NCBI taxonomy): Eukaryota > Metazoa > Arthropoda > Insecta > Lepidoptera > Depressariidae > Ethmia > Ethmia dodecea. The sequence continues at coordinate 9,800,613 of OY979450.1, read as the reverse complement.
AATACTACAAATAAAAAAATATCCGAATTTACATTTGAAAAGTCATCCATATGTTGCAACTGTATTTGCAATTGATTCTGAGGCATGTGTAAAAGCACCATGGTCCGGCGATGGGTTCAGCACTTCTTAATCCAAAATATATACTGGTTAAAAGTGGTTAATTCCAGGAATTGAAGAACTATGCCGACCCCTTCGGTTATAAGGGCGTAATAAAATATGCTTACGTTAAAGTAAAACATGCCCTTGAAAGAATCAAGTCCATTTATTTACTAATGTTCAATATCTCTAGCAAACTCTACAGCTAAACCCATACGTAAAGTGCTACCGTATAATGATAAATAAGATACGTACTAACAGTTTGATAAACGCAATCCTAGTATAACGAAACTTTATTCGTTGCGAGTGACTCGATGCACGCACACCGATAGCGGCGAATATCGAGAGACAATCAATTAAGTTGGCTCGAATTCGATTATTGATTTTGTAATTAAATCCCGTCGGTGGGCGTGTCGCGTGCAAGCTGAATCGGCAGCGTTTCTTGATACCCGAGATTTTTAGAGATGTTGCCATGATTTCACAATTATGGTGTACTTATTTATTTTCTCAGCGAATGGCCACTGAAGACTATTTTATTAAAGAGGGAGTTGCTTACGGCATCTGCTGCCGAACCACCTAAATTTCATTAGGGATTTTTTTGATTTGACGCCTCTTAATTTAGTAAATGATAGATAATCATAAAATAAAAATACCTTCTCTACAATTTTGGTTACTAATTAAAATCGCAAACGTAAAAAAAGGCGTCAATTTGGACGTTAAATGCCATTTGACCATATAAGATATTCTATAATTGTCTTAGGTAGTAGCCCTGATGATACCAAGTACATTAATTTATTAAAAACCAAAATCCTGAATTCGTGTAGAAGTCACTGTAAGGACTTGTAAAATACCCTCCGCCTGGTGCAGTCGGGTAACAATATAGCCCATGACACTCCGTATATGAACGTATCTACCTATACTTCTCACGTCAAAACCCCTCAAAACGTTTAAGCTACACAGTGATCACAAAGAAGTATGCTCACATACATACACATACTCCCGAAAAATATAACACTTCTTCTAGTGTAGAAGGAGCACACGCATGAAGCTCGCAGCGCGCTGTACTAACTGTATGTATGTGATTGCTAATTGTAACATGTTATATGTCATTCAAAGATCGAAATCTTGGGGTTACATTACCTTCAAATGATACAGGTTAGTCACCGCCTTTAAGTGTTGACCGATCAATCAGAAAAGGATTCTGGGAATTTTTAATGCTGACATTGGCATTAAATGATTGGTTGATTGATACCATTATGAGTGTAAATATCTTTACGTATGTTAACTTTAAATTATTCTTATTACCTAATCTTCGGAACCATTTTTTAAGGTTTTTAGTTGTAGTTTCATTATAATGTTATTGAATTATTCCAATACAATATTAATATTGGTATCTACAAGTGATAAAAATAATTACTGTATTCAATTTTATTTAAACTGAGAACTGCTCAAGAAGTCCAAGTACAACACCTATTAGAACAAGAACTTTAAAATAATCTGTGTCTGGGACATCGATCCGTTAAAATATGTCAATTCATAAACCTATGACAGTAGATACCAGTGCACTTGAATGGAAATAATTATGGCGTTACGCTGGCCCACAAAAAGATACTGCAGCCATGTAATCATTTACCGTCGGATTTCTTTATAGCCGCGTGTGCAAACATTTTAACTTAACTATAGCCGAGACTCGAGAGCTGAACAAACCCGCAGCGAGTCCTTAATCATGTCTTTCTTAATCGATTTTTGAAAAAGCCCACTCGATTCTTATTTTTCACCTCATGAGGCGGCCGCATTAAATAATCTCGATGGGCAATGAGACTAAATTGCATACGGTATAATCACTGTATTATTTTCCAACTTTATATACTTCGATTTATGTACTTTACCCTCCGGGTTGCGCAGCGCCTCGTTCATAATTAATAGCTTTATTTAGTACCTACTAACCGCGCCCCTTATTAGCCATAGCCTATGTCACTCAGGAATAATGTAGCTTTATAAAAGAATTTCCAGAATCAGTTTAGTAGTTCCAGAGATTACCTCCTACAATCACACAATTCGTATAGAAATAGAGATAGCTTCTTTGTATCTTTTCGGGGCTCTACGTTGATTAAAAATATGTCCAGTATTTAATTTGTTATGCTAAAGGTTGATTTGGACCACAACAGATGAGAGAATACGGTAATTGGAAGTGTCTGTCCTAGAGGATGGCGCGGCGACCGGCCTCATCAGTATGCGTCGAGCGTAGCCGCCACATGCCGCCGGACCATTCATTCTCGCCACACAATCCAAAACAAATTGCCTTAACCAGAAACCGCTCTTTGTGAAAATGGAACGCGACGGTCCTTTTTCTCTAAAAAACCGACGTGTCTCGTGTTTTCAACCCGCTATATGAGTAATTGGAAACAACTCGACGCTACGTGACGCGCGGTAGCCACCAAATATATTGCACCATTTACGCGGAGATACGACGATTTGCCCGATGTTTATACCCATTTAAAAGTCAATCATTGTCACCAAAGTAGCCCGTTTGATAAGTTGCATTTGCATAGCCATTTATAGGAGACGCACGTTTTCAGCCACTTATCTTGTCTCCCGAATGAGGAGCTTTTTATCGGAAGACAAACGAAGGTTGCATATAATGCTGAGAAGGCTGCATTGAAAAACATTCCTTTTTGAGTAAATTATTCTGAATTACCATCGAGCGGGTGTTCCAAACGGATGGCGTATTATTAAAGATTGCGAAGTTGGTGTCTTTAAAACGCAAATTGAATTGCCATCTATTTTGCATAAACGCTAGGAGCCACCGCACCGGGCGCTGCGCCCGCGTCGCGAGTTATGGCGTGCGTTGTACCATCAATTAAATTTTAATTTTCGATCGGCAACGAATGAGTTGGCATCGACGTAATTGGCTGGGCCATCCTGATGATTACTTTATTGGTCACACGCATACTCCGACACTATATTAGCGCGATATCTTAAATAACGCACGTCATCTTCACTGGCACTTTAATTTCAATTCATTGAAATGATGCCTTGGTTATTTTTGAAAGAGGAAACATTTTGCAGTATGTATACGTCCCTAACCGGCGTATTTTTATCTGGTTATCACGATTTCGTGAATTCTTCAACTCATTCAGTTTTCCTTCACACACCATAATTACAAGCGTAATTCCAAACTAAAATCTAAGCTTCAATTCAGCGTCGCTGGAGGCTGGGGGCGTAGAGTGGTCCCAGACGAACGCCGCATTTAAATAACTTGTTTCGGCTACCAACCGTCTTTGACATCACCCTCAAGCTCAAGTTAGGATATTGGTGCATCTCCCTCTTCCCCTCTAAAACGCCTATGGTTTTATCTCTTTTTGTTCGCCGGCGCTGAATTGCTCGTCATTTTGGATAGAAACGAATGAGGCGAGCAACACCCTTTTATTTAAAGCCCAAAAATGACGCACGCGCAGGTAGCATGTTTTTGCAGGTTGCTTTTGCTTAATTTGACTCGAGCATCGTCAGTGTTTTGTTTATTTTGTGACGTCGCATGAGCTTACATGATTAACGTTAATTTACGGCGGAAATGAATTTTGTTGTATGATTTCTATAATATACCATGCAGTGGTCTTGACCTAAAGCAAAAAAAAAAAGTTAGCCAGGCCTTGGTCAATGGTCAGGTGGTCTCATCTCTACACCTAAAATTTTCAACATCGCTTTTTGAGCTATCAATTCTCTATCTCAAATTCAGGCTGAAATAACTATGATTGACGTAATTTTAGATGACAAAAATCTACTTTTCATAAAATGTTTGATGTTGTATCGAAGTAAATAACTAAGATCATGTCGCTTGTGATCATAAATTTTCATTCATTCTTCGTTATTTTATTTCGCGTATTTTAAAGACAATATAACATTACAAAGCCACTCATGTTCTTAATTTAAATTATGAAAATGTATTTCAAGTCGTATCACAGAGCTTGTTTCCTGGATGTTGCGCTATTGTCTGAGATGGCGGTAAATTGCCCGCGCAGGCACCGCCAAAGCAACGCAGATGAAGACGCAGTACGTGCCGCGAATTCATGCGCACTAACGTGCAGATACACATATTTTGATATAGACGAGACGTCATAAATAATAGATATTTATTGCTAAATTAGAAGCAAGTCACTATAATGCTATTAGGTTCACCTTCACCAACGCTAAACTACCGTTAAAACTATAATCGGGTGTCTAACTAAAACCATACCATCTCTCATCACTATACATGTCAACTTGATGATCATATACTTTTAAATAAACATGTGATTTTATATGCCTTTATATAATTACGTCATTCATGACCTACAAGCCTCTTATATACCCATTGAACCATTGATATGGCCTAAGTTATTGAAAGTATTGAATACCTTTTCAAAATAAGAAGTTATAGTTTCCGTAAAGTATCCTGTTATTTTTGCGGTGAAGAACACTCTTCTACTATATGCAGATATTCTTCGTCGACTCATGGGTACATAACCCAAATACAATACTTATAAGTTTCAGATCGATAAAAAAAAATTCTACATATCTCTCAAAGATAATCCTCCCAACATATACGCATGAAATCACATAGCGCGCACGCTAAGATTATTCGTCCAAAGGATACCTCATTGTTAAAGTGTTTTATAATATAATCAAAGGTACAAAGCGCGCCGGCTCGGGGCCCATAAAGCAAACAGATTGCATCTGTGCGCAGTACGTGCCGGGCAGAGCCTTGGTGCGCCGCTCAATCGGATGAATGAGAGGAGCATCTACTGCATCCATACCACAATACGGGACATTGTCTTCTGAGGGTTAGTTTACAGGACGAACTAGCTAGACACAGACGGAATTCTTTTAAAATTGGTTTGAATATGTTTAGTATGAAAGGTTTGACCTCCAATCTGGTGATGGACGGAGCGATAGAGCGGCCTAAAAGTAATATTCCTAACATACATGACAATCATGAAAATGAGATGTGTCTCCTTAATAATTATTTTCCGAAGAAAATGTTCAATACATATAGAGAATCAGACAGTCATACATGTTTGAAAATGTCTCCAATAGAAGCAGAGGCGTGTTAATTAAAAGTTTTTGCTGATCCCATAATATTATCGAAGTGTCTAGTCGTCCGATATGTCGGATGAATAAAAATATGAATAAAATTATTTAGTCGTTTGTAAACCGGATGACTAGAGAACCTTTATTTATTCGTCCGGTTATCGGACGCCTAGCAACAGCCTATTATTATTCACAAAGTATCTTATAATGTGATATCATCATCAGTGTTAGGAAACACTGGTCCCGTAAAATCTAGCACGTAGACGACCCTACAACTACAGAGGATCACGTCGCACGCGCACTACGGGCCTTGGCGAAGATAAATGTTGCATGCGAAACGGCACAGGATTGTTATGCCTTGCTAGATAACGCCGGCGGATTGCCTTTCAATTAGAAATTGCTTTTTATTCATTTATATATTGTATTCTGTCATTGGCTTCGTTTTTACTTAATTAATCGTTTAGATCTATTTTATAGAGTACGTCTAACCTATAATAAAGTTCAATAAAAACAATTAACTAGCATTATCCTTTTCTCGAAGTAATTCGATTTTATTTTAATTACATAAAATATTAGGACCTCCTCAAGGATAAAAGCGCAAGCGTAGGTGTTTATTATTTTGTATTTTTTTTAAATATACCTAAACTTACAGCCATGTCATCGACCCATAACAGCCCAAAGGACTTTCATCATTATGATGAAAGCTAATACCTCCCACGTGAGCTCACCGCGGATTGAGAGGCAAAAATTAAAAATATTGATGACCTTAGGTTTGTTCCATCCTGTCCTACCAGTAGTCCGGTGCAGCGGTGTAGCCCTAACTATCTAATTGTCCTAAAAGTCTAAACACTATAAACATTTTTTTATTTAATATTTACTACATAATGGTACTCTGTAACCACATAACTAAGTAAAACACAGCCTTGGCCTTTTAAAATAATAAAAAGTGGTCATTTATAAAGTTCTTCGGGTAATCGATATCAATAAAAGCCTTAAAATTACACCTTTAAATAACAGATTACAGAATCTATTTAAATTTATGGCCGTCATTACTTTTTCCTTCCATCATAACAGAGGCTTATTGACGACATTACCTCCTGAAGCCGTGAAAAATCATTATAGCATATTATTTTAAAGTGATCACGGCATTTTTGCGAGAGAAATGTTACTGGTTGTTTGAGCACAAAAAGCCAGCGGCCGAGTGTGGCGTGTAGCTATTATCTGGATAATACACACCTGAGGGTCTCGTGGGAAACTCCGTAACATTCTTTTCGGAGCAGGGGATGGCTGCCGTCAGAAAAAAATAACTATTCCGGCATTATTATGTTACTTATGATGTTCATGAAGCATTTACGGAACGTGTACCCTTTATCGTGGTTGATTGCGAGAAACGTATCTTTTTATTAAAACGTGGAGACATATTTTTAGCTTGTGTAGTGATGTTTTGTACAGACTGAATATTAGGTATATCTTCAAATAGAGAACAATGTGTAATTCTTTAATCAATTAGCTGCCAGTTACGTTATAACAACCAGGTACTGCTGTAGGTACAACACGCCATTAAAGAACATTCCATTGTGCTTTTAAAAAAACGTAAAGCAACTTCGATGCAGCTTATTTTCTTAAATCAATAACAATGGACGACTTAGCGAGTAGCGTGTAGGAGCCAGGAAAGGAGGCGCAAGGAAAGGCGAGGTGTGCGGGAGTGCTGGCGGCGGGAAGGGAGAGGGGAGGGGGGCAGGTCAGCGGGGCCGTGAGAACGCGCGCGCGCCGCCGGTTCCCAGGCACGCGCCGCCCGCGCCCAGCGCGCGACCGCCACGCACAGCTGCTGGAGGTACTGGTTAGACCTTCCTTGGAGATACTCTCATGTACATAGAGATTACAGGTCAGAATCGGTTCTAATTTTAATGATAGATGTTGAATTGGGTTCTTACCCGATTCGTGCTAAAAAATGATTTCACTGAAAGAACAGTAGTAACGACTCAGTGATTTGACTAACAATAATTTTGTAAAATAAAGTTAGTAAGCTAAGTTTTATTACTTATGCCAGAATTGACAAATACTTTTTATTCATGTCCATCACTCACATGTCATGTCTATTATCATAGCCTTCGCCATTGTTTACCTCACCAAATTGTGACACACGTAGTGCACAATTTCTCAGACGTCACCTTTTTATCAGCTTTGAGTAACTAAAAGATTTCTAATCATATTAGCTGCTAGGTACTCTGATCCAAGGTACACATCGTAGGCTAATAGAAATGCACGGCCACAAATGGACGACGCGCGACGTTGTATATAATCTAGCTAATGTATTGTACTTTATAGAGGTGTCTAGAATGTTGGTTGAAGAATCAGTCAGTAACCAAGACCAGGAAACGATAAGAATCCACAGATACTGTGTTGATTTTGTAGATAAAAGACTAGCTTACTTTTGTTGAATTCTAGTTTGAAAGCCAAGTAACCAGGTTGTGCAATTGGAAGATATATGTTACGAACTGTAGCACACTGTTAAAAGTGTAACAACTTGTGGAAACTTTTTGTATTTGTGGAATGTGGCTTATCTCAGAATATTCAGAGAAAGTCATTAATATTTAACTATATTAAACTAGCGACCCGCCCCAGTTTCGCACGGGTGCAATACTAACACTAAAACCTTCCTCTTGAATCACTCTATCCATTAAAAAAACCGCATCAAAATCCGTTGCGTAGTTTTAAAGATTTAAGCATACAAAGGGACATAGGGATATAGGGATATAGGGACAGAGAGAGCGACTTTGTTTTACACTATGTAGTGATAGTGATGTCAAACTTTGGGGGTTCCGCGGCATAAGATAACTAAGCCCTCTATATTTATTTTATTTATATTTACACTCCTAGCAAAATCAGTGCTTAGTCAGAAGAGGCCACAATCTCCAGTAGGTGTGCGCGCGCGCTACCTCCCCGCGCGCGGCGAGGTCGACGCGGTCGCGCGCGCCGCTCCATCGTGAGATGCAGCGCGTTAGATGATCACTTGCCTCTATAACTATACTGGCTATACCCGTAACTGCTATATGCTATGCTCTGTGTTTATGCGCCAGAGGTTGCACAGATAAGTGGATACTTTCTACGTGCGTAGATTCTTACGTCTTACGAGTAATAAAGACTTTACTTGAATAATCTGAGTAAACTGTTGAAATTAGATAATATTTTGACAGTAATGTTTGAATTTTTAAAGGTGTAGATGAGTCACGTTATGCAATATCTATAATCACATGCATTTTAAAATAAAATTATACTTAGTAAACTAATGACAGACATATGCAATATTTCATTTAATATTCTTTTATCAAATCGTAACAAACAGCGTAACAGCCAAATCAGCCAACTAAGCGAAGGTATCTTTTAATGACTTTGATTTATAATGTAGAGCTCTAACAAGTTATAAAAAATTGATAACTCGAGGCAAAATCAAAAACTAAATCACAGAAGTACCTGGTACACTAACTTAACTCCGTGGCACGTTCTCAGCATCCTTACGAGCGTTTTCTATGCATCTGCGCACCGTCGTGTGTAATTTATGCGCGGTCGTGCGCCGCCGATGAGTCGTGACGCGGCGGACCCGCGGAGAATTACACCCTTCACCCCACTGCCTCATGGTGCTGCCAGTTTCACGGAGTTATCTGCGCATCTACGGATAAAAACTTCTTTTTTTAAGACTACATCTTCTTCAAGTGCACTTTGAGAAAGGTCGGCTGTCATCGAAATGGAATGATATGTGATATGAAGAACCTCGAGAAAACTTGAGGTTCTTCATTTCATCAGAATAATTGTTCTGATTGTAAGGGCAATTCATTAGGGCATTAAAGAAATATGTATACCTACACATTTTTTTTTTAATATTCCTATTTGTAATTCATTGTTGAAAAGAAACTAAGAAATGGAGGGAATGCAGCCAGTCTTTTAGGCACTATTCCACATGGTTCCTCTGACGAATATGTTATTTAAAGAAGATGAAACTAAGTATAGTCGCATTGCAATAATTTTAATTTGCAATGATTTTATCTTGAATCAAAAATACATTTCTTCCAAAGTCATGTTCCAGAGCTCACTGTAATCGTGACCCCTTAAATCTGAACCTTCTGTCCACTTCGCTACCAGGTTAAATGTTAATCTCCATCTACCTTGGATACCTGAATACACTGGGGATGTATTGACAAAAATCACAGAGCGTACAATACGTGAGGACGGCATCGAAGAAATAAAGAAGCATTAGGTTTGAGTAAACTGAGACGTCAGCACTGGCTGATCGATGTCTGTAAACATTGCACCATTCGAATTGTTTACCTCTAAATCGTTTGGAGGATCGATTGCTCTGTGAAGCGCGCTTGGCATTTGATTGATTGATGCACATATTTTATGGACGCGTTTTCGTTTGTTTAACGTCATTGGGTACTTATGAAGGTTTTAAAGGATTAACAGGCTCGTTGAGATCCCGGTAGGTATATCTTATAGGTAAAAGTTTTTAAACTCTAAAGCCCGCGGTAATAGTGTGTAAGTCGTGGCAGATCCAGAATAATTTTCGACATTGCAATGTTAAATTAACTTTTTGAATTTGTTGATTGAAAATTAAATCAAATTTTTTGTTATTAGAAAATTAGCGAAAAGTCAAGCAATACTGACAAATAATAATGTAAGGAAAAGTATGGAGAAGGGTAAGTCCAATTACCTAAAAAAATCTTAGGACGCTAGCAGATAATATTTATCTGCTTTTAGAGATTTTTTTCTTTATGAATATAATGCTAAATTGAATGCTACGTCAGTTTGATTTGCGCATCCTCCGTCAGATTGCTTCATAATTGCGCGGTAACTCCGGTAGCCGCCCACGCCCGCGCCCCGCCGCCCGCCAAAAGGAATAGAATGCGTTCGCGGAGTGCACTCAGAGATGCTCGGCTCCCACTCATTACTCTGCGAAATTGTGATCCTAAACACAGCGCCGTATTCAGGAACGAAAAGAAAATAAAATCAAAGGAGGTATAATTTGTAATTATATCAATGTTAAAATAAATAAATAAAAATGCTCACGCCTTTTATCCCCAAGGGAGTAGAGGTATTACATTTACGGAAATATCTAGTTACCACCAGTATATTTTTTGGGCTGGAAATGTAACAGAAGGTGACATTATCGCCGGACCGGGGTGCTGACTGCTGCTACATTTGCGTTAGAATCAATTTTGGGACACACGAGTTTCTTCAAGATGTTTTCTTTCACCGTAGGGCTAGTGATAAATATGTCCTCGTGATCATCAGCCGGAAGACGTCCACTGTTGAACAAAGGCCTCCCCAATAGAACGCCACAACGAACGGCAACTTGCCGCTTGCATCCGCCGGTTACCAAAGTTACGGAGGCCTACGAACGGTGCGTCTTCCGGTGTATATATGTAAGTTTTAAAAAAACTTATAGGTAAATGCCCTCGCTAGGGTTCGATCCCGAGTCTAATGAATGAGAAGTCTGCTCTTTAACCACAGGGTTATCACTGCTCTAAAATAATAATTAAATCACGGTTCTATATCAACAGTGACTTCACCTTTGCGTGCAAAAATTACATGCATGCATCTCGCAACTTCTAAGTAAACGTTTCCATTACTCAGTTTACATGCAATTTAGTTGCACAGAAACCTTTAAAAACCAAAACCGGCTTAGAATCCGTCCAATTTCCCTAGGACCAGATAAAGAAGTATGTTTTTTTATAGCATTATTGGCCACTACTAGAAAAGGCTAGAAGATTGTAATTGACAAACCTGTCGTCTAGTTTAATTGTAAGAAAATTTGGTATTTATTTAGGTACTTTTTTATTATCTAGTCCGTACCTGAGAGATTTGCGAACCGCAACATTTGAGAGTGAATTATCTTCATTGAAAGGTAATGATGGCATCAACTACTTGTTATTTTGCATGACTTTGCCTTTTAATCCGTTGTTGCAAGTTTGCTCGGCAAAAAGTTAGTAATATTGTATAGTGTTATATAATATTTATTTTCTATGAAACTGCTGTACAGCATTTGTACGGTGAACCGACCGAACCCAATTTTTTTTTTACATACTATGAAGAGCTGACAAAGAAGAAACATGTGACAATACAGATTCGTCTATTAACGTTACCTTTTTAAATGGTTTGTAATTTTGAAATGTTTTATTATTTTCTGTATAAGGTATATAATTACGCTGGGAAGAAATCATATTTTTTAAATTTTATTTTTAATGCGAGTGCACGTCTGTTATCGCCGTCTCGCCAATCAATTCACGGTTGCGCCGAAGTCGTGCCTACGCGCTATGACTTGCGTTTTTCTGCTCTGGAGTTATTTTTTGCAACGTAAGGGTTAGGGACCAGTGCGGTTCCTGACAATTCTCAATGCGCAGTTTTTGAAAGAGATAAATTGATTATCAATTATATATGGTTAACTTTGGTACTGATAGATCATCTTTATCCACGTCAAATGGCATTTCGTTATTTTGGTTTCCATGTAACGTTCAATTTGACGTTTGCAATTTGAATTAGGACCCGAAATGGCGTCCCGCATAGAGAATAAACAGTTATTTTTGTCTTATTATTGTCTACTAATCTTAATGAATATTCTTTCAAACCTACCCCACTAAACCAATTTTAAAAATTCTTTCACCAATGGAAAGCTACATTATCAGTAAGTAACATAATATGCTATGCTAAACGCTGCAGTTAAAACCGCGAGGCACTAATAGTGCTAAATAAAGCGGCGTTAAATTAGATATCCCGTTATGAAACTTAGGTGGTACGGCCGCTGGACTATTCATTTAAAAATACGTCATCGAAATACGTAGACAGCTGAAATTATAATGTAAAAAAAATTAAGACGACAATTTTGTAGCGACAACAGATTAAATCTGTAAACAAAAGATTTTGTTAAGGAAGATAAGTTTAATTCGTTAGCGATTATTATTATTAGTGTCACATCGAAAGGGCTCATTAAAAATAAAAAGTGACATAAAGTGTGGGCTAAGACGCCGCCGAAGAGCCGCTTATCCACGAATCCGGTTTTTGCGAAACGCCCGACCTTTCTACGGCTGGGCTTGTTTTTTAGTTCGCAAAACTGTCTTATTTAAGTTAATTAAGTGAAGTATAAGTTCGTGACTAGTACTGTGGGAGAGTACAGACAGAAACGTGACGGTTTCTCCCCACGTTATTTATGTCATAAGGCGATTTTTATTGCAGGGTAAGGCGCGATCGATGTTCGATTGTGCCCAATGGGTACTTTCATTTGTCACTGATTATACCTGTGAGAATTGCAGCAATCAATGTCGCTGTGATGAGGAATGGCATAAAATTGTAGTATTGGGCTCTTCATTGTTATTTTACATGTTTGCGGGCGAAAATACGAGAAATAAAGTAGGGGCATTTTGTGATTACCAGATAATGACCAACAACGTATGGTTTAATCAATTTATATCAGTAGTTTGCGATAATGGTGGAGCCAAGCCTCGATAGCTTCTGAGTCAGTCAGCGGTCCATCGTTGTCAATGAATTGTAGTGTGATAAGATTGATAAGTTAAGCTAATGATTATAATAAACTGACACATATCAGTGGAGCAGTGATAGCCCGGACGGTTAAAGAGCCGGCCGAAAATCAGTGAGGCTCGGGTTCGAATCCTGGCATGTACCAATGAGTTTTTCTAAACTTACGTACATATTTATCACTAGCTCGATGGTGAAGGAAAACATCGTGAGGAAACCCGCAGGACTCAGAATTAATTCTGAGACATGTGTAAAAAAAAAAAGACCCGGTCCGGCGATGGGCTTACCACCTATCACGCTTAGGGGTCCAATATATCTCGTGAAATGTGGGTATATCCAGTAATAGAATACCTCTGCCTACCCCCTCGGGGATAAAAGGCGTGAGATTATATTATTATTATTATATTATATCAGTCGCTATAGTTACTTGAATGACTCTTTATATTAAAACTAGCGGGTGCCCAGCGGCGTTGCCCACGCGGATTCATTTCCGTTTCCGAGGGAACTACCAAAAACCCCTTCCTAGTGCTCACTTACGTCATCTAAGGAACCTTGGTGTAATTTTTCTCCAGCTCATCAAAGCACTAAAACTATGTAACTTGTACTTTGTATTAGGTATATTGATTATTTAAAAGAATAATATTTTAAGTAAATTCTTGCCCCGCTTCTTCTCCTCAACTATTCATACCGAAGCGGTGGAGTCGCAATGATTTTCAATAAGAGGACTTAGAAGCCCCTACATTAAATAAAAACTTTTTGACTTTGTTTGTTGAACAAAATGTCATGCTTCGCGGACCCAGCGGTTTCGTCTATGAGTTGATCGATCACTCAGATAGTTAGTTTCTTTTTTTATAATACATAGATGAAGTAAACACGTGCGTGATGCTCTGCATATTCTTACCCAAGTGCGCTAGAGGGTAATGTTTTAGGTGTATTTATTTATATTATTTATAATACAAGTATGTGAGTTGATTTCTTCAGTGCTGTCTAGTTGATTCTAATAAATGAGGTGTCGTTAGATCCATCTTGTTCTCAAAAGTGTCATAACATTATATACGCAACATTTCACTCGCCATCTGCAGCAGAATTCTTTTCAAAAGAGAATTACCTATAATTTAATTTAGGTGGTAGTTTGGAAAACCAATGGTTCTAGAACTGAGCTGCGTGCTACTATAATTACCGATTATAGTTGCATAGGAAGCTCGATTCTTCTTCGGTAAGGCATCTTTGAACCATACACTTTGAAAAATTACCTCTATAGCAGAACCATCGTCATTGGCCTGTCCATTTCGAAAGCTTTTAGAAACAATCGATCATGTTATGCTATATAATATCAATACTGCTGTATGTTTAAAATACATTTTATCATTTTATTGGTACTCCCCTTTAAGTATTATTTGTGGTATATTGCCAAGAGAACACTAGCCCCCCAAGGCAAAGGGAAAAAAGCTTTGGTATGTCAATCCCAGTCGTTCTTGGTCCACTCTACGACAGACTAGGCCCTCTGTTCTATTGAAAGTCCAATGCACTTTTTCGCTTGTTAGGTACTTCAGTAATGGCGGTGTAGCGAAGCTATATGTGACTTATGGCCCCGCCGTTCGTCTTATTACAGTTATTATACGCCCGGAGGGCGCTCGAATTAAAGAATAGCAGGCATGAGGAGCGAAACGCTCGTTTTTTACAGTCTCGCCCTAAAGGCTCCTTCGGACATGCATGCGCCGAGCATTGTTTGTGCGCACTAATTAATCACTGGTGGGCTGCGCAACTCTTGCTGAGTTTTAACGGTGATTCTTTTTCTCTTTTGTGATAATTTGGATGGGTTTAATTATCCATCATTAAAAATGTTGGCTAATGGTACAAAAAATGTTTAATGTAAGTATATAAAAAAATTCATTGAATTTTTTAAATTTGTTAGTTTTTGAAGTTTAATTATAATTTTCTATTTTAGTAGTACCAGGTCACATTATAGTCTGCTGCTAGACTGGGTTTCTGTAATACTAGATTTAATAAAATAGTATTTCGTCATTTTGTAAGAATGGAAAACCTAGTGTACGACTAGGCAACTAAGCGAAATAGTCATTCAAAAAAGAATATTAATATGCTCTATTCTAAAAAACCTTAGGACAACAATTCATCACCATTATTAAAATTTCTGGCAGCTACTATACCTGTAGCGATCAAATATCAACTTTATATAGGTAATTATAACGTCTAAACTTTAGCTGCTTTTTCCGAGAAGCCGCCCATCGATATCTACGTAATTGTGCGAAGAGGTCGAGTTTCCCATTAAACTTTTGTTTACGATCGTCGATACCCGACGGAGATAACTCAGATAATACGAAAACGCATGTGAAAGTGCCTTAATAAGGTACTGCGTTACATACTTTATGCTACTTATTAGGTATTTATGTATTGAATATAATGGAAGATAAATCCTTCAATACGTCTGCAGGATGTAATGAAATGTACTTTTAAGGATTACTATTTTAACATCTTGGTACTTATTCCTCAAGTAAGTAAAAAGTTTATCAAGAAAGATCCAATAATTAGGTATGCTAAAAAAATGTATTATTGATAATTCTCTTAAATATACCTATTTAAATATTATTATTTTTAGAAAACTATTGGACTCGTAATATTTTTTTAAAGATTTTGTGTTATGATGTCATCTAGTTACAGAATTCTAAGGACTCAATGACTTATTTCAAATTTATAGCGTTGCATGCTATATGCCGTTGACGTTGCCGGCATGCCGACCATGTAAATGCAGAGTGCAAAAGATCAGTTGTCAACTTTTACCCAAAGTTTCATAGAATATTTTTATGAAACGAACTTGCTTGTGAGATGACGTCATTACAAACATTGTGATTTTTGCATCCAATCCTTTATTTTATTATTAAAAAATAAGAAAATAAAGCTTCTAATTAAAAAATCTCAAAATGGTTTTTGAATTACTACCTCTACAAAATATAGCATAGTCAATTATATGCTAAAGAACGCACTTTGGTGACAAAGTAACCTTACTGTTTACAGGGTATTTTTATACGTCCGGTGGGAGGTCAGTAATGATGCACAAACCTGAATAAACGTAAATACAATAAATGAATGCTTCGGTTCATAAACGTTTACACAAATGACATCAATAGTATGTATATTGAACTATAAAACATTACGACTGCTAATACCGTATTTGATGTTTTAAAAGTACCCTTGGAAATGGTTATTTGTGATTGCGATACGTCCTTTCAATTTAGGTATAAAATTATGTAGAGTTTGTTATTGCATAATAGATGATATAAAGTCGATTACTTACAAAGGAATTAAAAATAATGTGGTAACGAATAAATTCTTTAAAAAGGTTCTATTCGTTGAGCACCGCTCGGTTCCAATAGGCACCGTAACAATTGAAAATCAATGTTATTTTATTGGCTTGAAAGGTTTTATGTAAAGCAAATGTTGACCAAAGTATAAGTAAATTGATATCTCTTAGCTTGAAATCAAATGCTCGCGGAGGTATTCCTCTGAGCAATCTCTAGGCGAATCCCACACAGAAACTTACATAGGAGGATATTTCGTTTGACCTCATAAATCTCCAATCAAAAATTTACACCGACAATGCGTCTACGTGTGTTTTCGTAACTTACAAGCTCTTGCGATGCAATTCGTTGAGTACCCAGTGTGTTGTTGGCCTTATATTTAAAGATATACTGTAGAGCTGCCCTTAAGTTTCTTGCTCGTTCTTCTCGGGCGACTGGATTTGGAACCAGCAACTCGTCGGTGGAGACGGGCTGCTGTTTATATTTAGTCAATCTTCGTGGACGAGTTCAGAGTGCCTTTATATTAGACTATTGACTTTTCTAAGTGTATTTTTTTATTACCTTCAGAAATAAATACATTTTCATTTATACAACTAAAGCTGACAATATAATTTTAATTCCGAACCAACTTCCTGCTCGCATTTTGTCGGCAGGTAAGATTGGTTGACGTACCGTGAAACAACCGGGCGACTGCAACCGTGACCGCCCGCGATCTGTCCGTCTGTCTGTCTGTCCAGACATCGGTTACGCCTTTCCGAACTCACCGCCATCGCCACCGCAATTTTGCACAATGTAAATGAACTTGGAATGTTAATGTCACTTAATGTGAATATACTCGTAGGTAGATTGACATATAGAACCGGTGGTTGCTAACCGCGCGATTTTATGTCTCATCATAGGAAATATGAACAGAGATCCCCAAGCGCCCCCCTATTTCAACAGTCAACCCTTCAGAAATCAACTTTTTTAAAGGCCTGCGGGATTCCTCACTATGTATTGCGTCCTATCCGATGACATACGGAGCCGAAACGTAGACACTCTCCTTTGGACTGGTCCACAAATTTAAAGTCGCTCAGCGTATCATTCAAACCTAGTTATTATTATCATGATCTGCATGGGTATGAGAACGTACTTCCCGAAACTTCTTCTGTATTCTGATAAATATGAAAAAGTAAAAAAAACTATGGTACAAGCATCTAATGCAGGTGCTTCTGTCAATTCTAATGACTCTACATCTACAATAATATATTAAAAATATAGTTATATATTTATTTTATTTTATTTATTATTATAGGAAAACCATTTGTCTGCCATCTCATAGTAGGTATTTACTGCATATGAATGAACAGCTAAGAATATAAGGGCCAAATGTTTGTGAATTTGTGCGCGAACTTGTAAAGACTTTTGACAAATGATGCAGTTGAGTTGACGCCATTATTCTTTTCAAATAGTAAAAAAATGTGCAAGGCCTACGAATGTTTTTTGAGGAATTAAACGTAAATTAATAATTATAGTAAGAAAAATAAGTTCTAAGTTATCGTAATTAAAGCCCTGTGCAGCTAACTCTTTCGTTGTGTTTACTAAGACCATTCAAAGTAAATGTTCGGAAGGCCGTATCTTTGCCTATAAATCAGTGTTAGTTGTTTTTTCAATGAATAACTATTTATAGAATAACTATAGTGCAGTGATTCTACTAAACGTGAATGTAAATACCCAGCAATCCGAGAATGTTGGTACAGAGCACCAGTTTAACCCAAATGTAATACTTATACCTATATCTATTCCAATTTAGATTATGGTCGACGAAAGACATGAAAGGCTACTTTCATCCCGGATAAACCGAAGGTTCACGTATGCTAAAGCTAGTATTTTTAGTCTTGAAAAATATGTAACGCGTATAGTTCCACTTAACTACACCTTAAGATCGCGATACAAAGTACTTTTGCGCAGTAGTATTATAATATCGAGAGGACCGGTGTGCATCGGCGCGGGCGCACCTGCCGGGGGCACACGCCACGCATACGCCACGCACACACTGACCGATAGCTATCGCGCATTAATTAATGCTGCTGCGCATGCCTTGTAAATCCAGTGCGAATGGTTTCAATCTTCGTTTCTGAATTTTTAATCGTGGGCAGGTTACACATTGTAACGCACATCGGAGCGACTTGCGATGTAGGTAGTTTATGATGCGCCATGGAAAGCAATGAAGACAGTCTTCATTGTGCATTTTAAATTGTTAAAACTATGTTTAACCTATCTTCCTGATTTTTAGATGGACAGAAAGAGACTGCTAATTTAGGTAGGCAACTTGGCACTCGTACCTACCTACTTTGGAACAGCAATGAATATTAAAATTAAATAACTTTATTCAACATATTAACAAAAGCTACTTTATACCACTTTTGAATGTGTTAAAGGTAACATCAACACATCAAACTTTGAAATAATGAGTACAGTACAAAATACAAATTGCATTATAATGATCATCTTTTAGTGCTATGTGTGCACTGCTGGAGAAACACCAAACAGCATTGTCATTCAAAATCTTCGTCAAACCACTTCTAAAAAAAATTTCCGAGCTCAAGGTTGATATGTTTTTAACTCTAATCCTACTTATAGTGATTATTTTAAGGATTAGGGTAGCGCAATGGCATAAAATTTATTACGATGACGCTATTTCATAAGCTAATGCAGAAGTCTGTAACCATAGTACGCCCAATAAAATACCGCTTAACCTATTCAACCATCCGAAAGAAACACAAAATAATTGACTAAATTGCGCTGTGCACGCGCGCCCTTTGCTGTCCTCGGTGCGCTCGCCCGAGCTAAGTCGATACGTGTGCATTTTATTTATTTTAACATTTTTAAGGCGGCCGCTGTGGGCGTTTATTTCTTATTGCGCGGCGGTAAGTCACGAAGCGGCCCGCACCACCTTGAGGGCTAAATAGCACCTACGCGCATGCCCCCGCGCCGCGTGGCCTCCACTGCTTACTGCGCATCACTGGCCCTACTGAAATAGAACGCTTTGATAGACGCTAGTGAATTGCGGATCTAGTTATAGGCCTTTGGGTTTGGGCATTGTGCAAGTAATTGGTTTACAGTCTTCAAGTTACTTTGGTTGTCTACCTGTGTTTTAAGTTTGTATTTTTATTCTAGATAGTTAATAAATGCCAGTGCAACTAGGTTTTTCTTTTGATTCAAAAGTTATTGTTTTATTTTTATGCTAGTATATTTTATATGGGAGAGCAATTTTGTTACTGTTATGTTTTCAGGGTTAAGTCGCGCCGCGCTATACGGATTTTTATGACATTTCGCAGAGAGATAGTTTGCTTCACTATGCTACTTTTTATGAGATTATTTATGTATGCTACTTTGAATGTTCTTTGAAGTTGTATCAATAGAAAAACTATAACAAGAAACTTTAAGGCAAATCACACATTATAACGAAAGAGGTACTAAAATGCGACAAAACCGGTGATAGAACAACTTTAGCAGCAAGAGTTTATTTGAAAGACAAACGATAATCATAAAGGTTAAACGCAGAGCCGTCCGTCTTTTAAGAGCATCACCGAAATCATAATTTGCTGTGAAAAATCACCGCAATTTGCGTCATAATTTAGTTTATTTAGAAAATTGTATTTATGACATATGGTTTCAAATTAAATACTACAGTACTGTACATAATTATTCTACAGCTAGCTACCATTCGTAGGTTCAATTCCCGCCCGAGCAAGGTAAATGTTTGGATACCTGAATGCCTGTGTGTTTATAAGAATTTGAGTATTTTTTTTATTGTTTTAGTACCCATATACAGGCTCTACCTAGTTTGGGACAAATAACCTTGAGTGAATTATCTTGCGTCTCACAATTTAAGACTTTAGTATCACGGATGACTTTATAAAGCAATTTTTCATTACATCAAAAGGCACATCTCAATTCCTGGACACGTAATGCACAGCAATGTGCAGTACCGCAGTAGGTATAATTACTGCCGTCGGCGCGCGTGACAGGTCCGTCCTCCGACCGGCGCACGCGCGCCCGCACGCGGAATTAAGGTCAGCCTCTTCGGCTATACGCAGATTATGACTTTGTGGTAAGCTTTGTGGAGTTACTCACACTTTGGGAACATGTACATCGATTCAAATATTATTTTGTATCCGTTAAAGTACGATAAAAAAAATGCAGGCTTATTAGAGAGGCGAGTGAATAGAGTTCTCACGCAGTCAGGAGATATATGTTGCGTCGGTATACCTAGGCTTAATGTGACTACATTTATTTGCAAAATATTCAATACTAGCAAACGCCTGTCCATAACCGTGGACCCGTAGTCTAGACAATGTCTTTATAAATTATTATTATTAATAATAATAATAATAATAATAATAATAATAATCTTTATTTCCAAAAATGACAAATAAATATTGAAGTCCTGCAGCCTGTGCTAGTTTAAATAACTGTGTTACAGGCTACAGTGTCTTCCCCATGCTAAACAAAGTAGGTATAATAATTTACATATTATATCTCAGACCTGTGTGGTATTACAGATTAAATAAAGGAATACAGTAATAAAAAATAAAAATAAAACAGAATGGTTTGTATGTAAGGAGGTGTGTGTTTGTGTGAATGTATGTATGTGTATGGGGGGTGGGGGTGTGTATATGGGGGGTGCGTGTTTGTGTTTGCGAGGGAGATTAAACAACTTTATTTAGTTAATAGTGTTTCTACGTCCTTGTAGTCTAATTTATTAAGCCAATTAATTGCATGTTCTTTAAAATCGTGATTGCTGCAACGTTTGATTTCAATCACTTGCTTAGTGGCCTCTAGTAACTTATTATAGAGTACAGAAGCATTATAATTATAATGCCTCCTAGCGAATACACTTTTAGACTTTGGCAACGGAATGGCATCTCTCCTTTTTTTCTGTTGCGAGACTAGGAACGATGGCACAGTAAAATGATGTAATCTCCGCAAGCTCAGCAATATATATAATTTACGTATTGACAGTATATTACATTTCTTGTACAAATCACTAGTTGAGTATCTAAAAGGTAAGCGTTTAATCACTTTAAGAAGGCCACGTTGTGCTCTTTCAGCTTCAATCAGGACTGTTTTGGCAGCTCCACCCCAAGAGCAAATACAGTAGGTTAATAGACACTCAGCCAGTGACTTATATAGTTGCATTAGTAGGTTGTCATGAACATAGTCTCTTAAATTTTTAAATACGTACATTAATTTTCTAATTCTACTAGCAACAGTCGAAACTTGGTCAGTCCAATTAAGTTTGTAATCAATGATTACTCCTAGATATCTGATGTTTTAAACATTTTCAAGAGTATCACAGTTACATGTTTTTAGTGTTTCAATTCTGTTGCATGGAAATGTGTGAATTTTTAATTTATTATTATTAGAAGGTTTTGTGGCATTAGTTTTACAAAATGTTACAAATTTAGTTTTAGATGTGTTAATTGAGAGCAAGTTGTCCTCTAACCAAGCAGTTACGGTTTTCAGACCCTGTTCAGCCAGTAGGAATGATTCCTCCCAACAATTAGCTCGGAAAAGTAAAACCGTGTCGTCAGCAAACATGATGAGATCAGTCTTATCAATACTAAACTGGCATAGGTCGTTAATATAAATTAAAAATAGCGTTGGCCCCAGATTACTACCCTGGGGGACGCCATAATTACATGCGGAACTATTGCTTAGATCAGTCTCTATTCTTACTCTTTGCTTTCTGCCAGTTAGATAGTCTGTAAACCAGAGTAGGGGTGTACCTCTGATTGCGTAGTTCTCCATGCGTGCCAGGAGTATTGGGATCGAAACAGTATCGAAAGCCTTCTGAAGATCTAGAAAGACTCCCAGGCATTTTATTATAGTCAATGTGTTATTCTGATGAATATTCTATATTATTGTAAAGTTTCGTCGAAATACGTTGAGTAATTTTTACGCATAGACCTATTAAATGTCTATGTTTTTACGTAAAAGACTAACAAACATCTATTCAAACTCATCGTCACAATTTGACAATATTTCGCTATTTTAATATTATAGTGGGAAGTAGGATAATATAGGATTTTTTCAGCATCGCTAACTGGTGATACTAACCTACCATAATTTTCATGGGAGATAACTCGATAAGGTTATTATTTATTAATATTTTATTGAGATTATAGGTAATACTACCTACTCGCCTACATAAAATTAAAATAAAACCTGCATTCCTATCAAAAATCCAGTGGTCGGTTAAGAATAACTGGTAGAGTCACTCACTTACAAATATTCCTGCTCTCACTGCATGGTAGGTATCAACATACTAGAGATTTTTTACTTATTTTCTGAATTTTAGCATTACTACAATACTTAGTAATTATCAAAGTGCTTAATTCACCTATTGGTAGCTATATTAATATATTAATATGATAAATTGAAATTTTAAAAAGTATTTTGCGGAACCATTTTTTTCCGAGACGTGATAGGCTTGTAAGACGAATTTAAATAACAGTTTCAAGACACCGTCTTAATAGCCCGTAGCGACTCGTGTTGTAAATGAACAAGTTGTAAAATTAAATATCTGTTCGATCGTGTAATAACAGCCACCGCGGTGGTGCAGGATAACATGAACAGCTGCCTTCTTGGTTTTCGGTCCATAAGGATATCATCACATCTCACTCACTAAGGATTCCTTAATTTAATTATTTTAAACTAAAAATAAAATTCATTCGTTTCAGATAACTTAGTCATAGTCATATCATTTTTTGCGACATGTGGTTACAATAGTGAATAGATCCATAATAACACGAAAATAATCTAGTAAAAGTATAATAATAGTAATGAATATAGTCAAATGTTAAATAAATATAAGTACCTAAATATTATATGTATGTCAATACTTTCTAATAGGCACAGCATACATGTCAAAAGGAAAGGAAAAAAAGAAAGGAAAGAAATAAAAAACGATGAGGAAAGGACAGTCCGGTCTGCCGGCGATCATTTTGAGGATGAGTTGGAGGTAATGCGACCTTTATAATATTATCTACATTTATATTATATTATAATATTTACTAATATAAAAATGTCCTCGAAAGATGAATCGTGTGGAAAAGTTACTTTACGTTCAGAAGGTCACTCTCTGGATAGATAACTAGACTGTTCCCAGGATAGAGGTAACTGCCGACTAAACGCATTGACAAATCTTCGATAAGCTATCTCAATGGCTTGTTTGCACTTTCACAAAGTCGTGAAGAATCCAATTACTGTAGGTTGCAGATAAATACTTAATTGACGAAATTAAGGATATTTGTAAAATTACAAAAATTACTAATATGTTATGCTCGAAACATTTCCATTTCAATTTATATACTTAGATGAAAACCTCTGTATCCTGTTATCTTCAAGTAGGTTGAACTCATGATACATGTAGTAAATTATTCCTCCTTTTATCCTCTTTTGATTGAAGTTTATGAAGTCATAAATTTCAGAATAAAACAATGAATGGCGACCTTGCTGGTGAATGTGACATTTTAGTTAGCTAGTACGTCGTTAATATTTAATTTACGGGGCTGTCTTTTGCACATTTTAGTGAGTAAAATTGTAATCAAAATCATTACTGAAACTACAATGTATTAAAATTTACAATGCTTTAAAAAATTTACAATGTGGTTTAATGCAGATGGCCTGGCTCTAAAGGCCAACATTAACTTAACTATTAGGTATGTTATTGCTTGGCTAATAAACTTACGAGAGTAATATTCAGGTACCTATTTCTTTACACAAATATGTACCTGGTTAAGTATTTAATTTGAAAATACCTGTCAATTTAGCTGAATGCACTAAAAACCGTCATAAAAAGGTAAAAAGATCCTCGCATAGTTTGAGAGTCTGTGCGTTGACGAGGCGAAGGTTGTCTTGGTACCCGGCTCGATAAAATTCCATCGACCATTTTATTTTAAGGCGCGCATTAACCGCAGGGTAATTAAGCATTGAAACGTCGCCGATCCCCTGTACTAAGGTGTTACACAAGTAATAGTGCTTTCGAAACAATATTGTAAAAAGCCCAATGCTTTCTATAAAATAAAATCCTACTAATACTATATGTAATAGTCTATAGAAGGCTACATCTAGGCTTACTTAATGGTCAAACTCAACTTGGTCTAATTAAACTATTGTGGTAGGTGTCCCAGAAAGTATTCCCGGTTCGTAATCACTTATCGCACGACACGATGCGAACAAAAACTCGATTGCGCTGAATTCAATTGGTTAATCAATTCAATTAATTTGAAGGGATGGCTACCTTCCGAACGGCGAGGAACGCCAGACCTTAATTGGATTAATGCTCGATCCGAAGAATCAATTCTTTCTTTATATCGGATCGAACAAGTCAAAAGAATGGGAGGAATGGTGTGGATTAAAATTTACAATGTTGGTGCGATAGGTATGTGACATATCCGTCTATACTGATTTTGGAACCAGCAACACGTCGGTGGAGATGGGCTACTGTTTACATTTAGCCAATCTTCATGGACGAGGTTAGAGTGCCTTGTTATAGACTTTTCTAAATGTAATTTTTAATTAGCTACAGAAAATAAAAACATTTTCATTAATTTTCATACATATAGGTAGTCATAACAAATAAATACAATTGTCACTGGCCGATGTCTGTACATAGAAGATATTTAAGGAAACTTAATATTATTATTTTTATTATTATTTTCAGAATTTTTGTGTATCTGTGTGTCGGTTCGTATGTTTATACGCGCTTGTCGCAAAAATACTGCACCAAATTGAATACAGTTTTCATAGTTGTATTGTTGACAATCTCACTAACAATCTAGTAGGTAAGTACATGTTTCATCTTCTCGGTTCGGCCTTAACTTTTTCTTCGAAACTATTTTGTTTCAGATTAACTCTATCAGCAGTTTTTCTCATTGTAATAAATCGACTTCATGTGATAACTAAGAACAACGTTATTCTTAAAGTTAATTTATTTGTCATGTTTAAGTGAGGTGAAATCCTAAACGCGGGTCGAGCTTGTCAAACGCTGCCCGCACGTGAGGCGCAGCCGCCGTGGGTGGTGACTCGTCCGAGTATTTTCTTTTTTTTTTCTAACTCGACACGTGATCACCATGTAAACAGCCTCTGTGGCGGACCACCGGCACCTCGGCATCCTTGATGGACACCGCACCCACTTTGTAGTAACATGTGGCCGCATATTCGCAAAAAGATCTGTGTTATTCTTATAAATTGTGTCAGATTAATCTAATTATTCTCAAAGTTCAATCAAAAATGCGTCTTGAAAAAAATGTATCTCACGAATCTTATCCACAATGGGACGGAAGGTAAACAGAGGTATTTAATTTCCGGAAATACCTACTTTTCACCAGTATAATGTTGAAGCCCTAAACGTCTTGAAAACTATTCTGGAAAGTAATTAAAATTATTTTCAAAACATTATACAACGTTGTGTATTTGGTACATTTGTTTATTTTACACAAATAAGGCCTGGATTAAACCTCTTTAATTTTGGCTGTATGTCTTAAAGTATTATCTCGCTAAAGTTTATGCTTACAATAGAGCTTCAGGATTTTCTTATACTGACTTCACATAAATCTATCATTGTATTAAGCAATCGGAGTTGCATCTTCACAATACCACAATTTCAACAGAGTTACAGCCACACGTTTCTACGAAAGAGTTTAATTGTTTTCCACAAATCGAGAAATTCTGCAAATGTTTGAATGCAGGTGGTCAATTATTGTGTAAAATCGGACCACCACAGATGAGACCATGGCCACCTACCTTCTCGAAGTCCCAGTAGACAATATCACGAAGTCATGGGGTCTTCCACAAAAAAGGATTTACTGCTTTGATTATTTATAATCCATCGATTACTATTAGTGAATCCGACCAAGTGCTAATAATTATACTTTAAAGCTCTAGTTTTATCCAAATTAATTAGAAACTAGAATGATGAGGATTATATAACAATACCAATTGAACATAATTATCAATAGGCCCCTTTGTACTCATAATCTAAATATTATAGTTAATACTAGTGCTTGCCTGTGGTTAGAAGACCGCCTCTCATGCCTGAAGCTCTGGTTCGAATCCGGGTGCAGGCATGTATCAATATGATTTCCAAAAACATACATACATACTAGCTAGAGATGAATATGTACGTATTATCTTATAAACTCATTGGTACATGATCTCATTAGGAATCAAACCCGATCCTCTCATGAGAGGCGGACTCGCTATATCATTGCTGCCGCCAGAGTCAAGGCAGAAACTGTTTTTCGTGGCTCGGTCTTAGGGATATACCTATTAACACACTGTGTTAATAAGTCTGGTAGTCTGTAGGTGTGTCAATAGGTCTATGGTCTTAGGGCAAGATGAGGAATAGCTTGGGGGGGGGGGGGTTGGTTAGGCATTGCAAGCCTGACATAACCTGGTTGTTGTCCCCGTTACCACCAGGTATGCGTAAGGTATTTTTCCAACATGCCAAACAAAAAAACAAGAATTCATTCGCTGCTATTTAAGTTCATAAAATGTGTAGATAGGTATCCTTCTTCATGAACTAGAATTCTGGAAATAAACAGGGGAGTTTAAACTGGTTTCAATTTTGCGTGGAACATAATAATCGAACAATGCAGCAATTTGCGCGCGCCAGTCTGGCGCTCATTACGCCGTGTCACGCGTCATAACGTTGATTAATTGGCCCCCGAACCTGAGATACTGTCGCGAAGGAGCTGCAAATCTTCAGACGTTAAGATATCTGCAAAAGGAAGAAAATTAGTGCGATTTTATCAGTACGTAATTACTTATGATGCAGTTTGACAGACCTTTTGTAGAGAGCGTCACTTTGAAAAACTTACGCTCGATCCCATGCCGTACTCGTTTTTGGACTACAACGTTTTGTGAATAAGTAAAATTTTAGCTTGCAAACAAATGAGTCACGATTAATTTATATAGAGAAACTATCGACCCTATCTTCGCTTTTGGTCTATTTGAGATGCGCACGCTGATTGAACTTGGATACGTCATTACTGGATCTCTACCAGTGAAGGAAGTGAAATAAAGTATCTTGAATCTTAAATCTACAGTAGGTAATGGTATAAGGAAAGATTAGATTTTTTGTTTCTTAGTATTAAATGTTTAGATTTTTTTTTAATATTTCACTTATGAAAGCTTACTTTACTCTGAGTAACATGAGCTATGATTTTCTAATGGGAACGATACTTACGCTAGTAAAATCGAGTGGAACAGCTATATTATTAAAAAAACACGACTCCTAGTGCACACCTTCCTAGCTACATGTCCAACAAAAGGATGAAATAAAAGAGGAATGACAACGAGCAAGCAACGACCTTTCGGTAACGAAGAGCTGTCAGTCAGCACGGGAATACGCCGCTTGACAACTCCAATTTATATGCAGCCGAGTGCACTCGTTTGAATGATAGGTAATAAAGTCATAACGATCGCTTTCGAAATTATCGGTCGACTGTTATCAACAAACAATAGGTATACTATAAACAGCCTAGTATCTAAGCTGCGGTGGTAACTCATCAAAACACTTTTGCAGTGACAAAAAAGGCAAAATTTTGCATGTTTTTTATTTTATTTCTTTCAGAAATAAACAGCTCTAAATAATATCAATCTCGTCGAGATTTAGTTAAATTGTTAATAAAGTTAGGTAAGTAGAGGTATACTTCGTAGCATGTCAGAAAAATCCGTCATAATAAATATTGTTTTTACTTTGAGAACAATACTGAATACCTACACCATGAAAGAAAAAATGGTCCTAACATAATTCGTTTTTACGACACCCTAATCTCATCCCAATTATTAACTTTTAGGGCATAATCTGCCCTCGAATTCGATTCCTAATCGTTACTTTGGAAGTTAATTAAGTTCTTCATATTAGCAATAAACGAAAATGAAAGGGTATCAAAGTCGAATGGAAGGGCTCTTCAAAGTTTGCAACCTGTCTTCTTGGGTGGCTCGGCAGATGCTGCGAATTTCTTAAAAAATAACATTTCAATTACCACCGGTCGTTAGAGCCCAAAACCGGCGCTACACACATCATCTCATGAATTTTAATACCATGTTGGATAATAAAAGAATTTTCTGTATTGTAAAGACACCGTCTAACTAATTGTTTTCACGTAACTACTCGTGTGCGCTTAAATTAAGATCTTGTATTTCTACAACCAGCATTTTAATGAGATAAAATTATATAAATATTAATATTTTCAACTTTAATGCAAGCAAAGGACATTTGAATGTTAATTAATACATAAATTTTCATCTTGATATATAATTATGTAGATACCAAAAGTACTTACTTACAACAAAGGCAAAAACAAAAATTTTATTTGAGTGCTTCATCACCAGTGATCGGAGTAGTTAGATTGATTTGAGGTCAAATTGACGTCAAACGTAGGTATATGTTAATGTGGATATGCCTCCGAAATTTCCGGAAATTTAAAATTGTTTTGATATCATTACCTGAATTTCGAAACTTTCAGATGGAGCCAAGTTAAAAACGTATCTCATCACGTACTCTCAAGTAACTGTAGTATTTAAAAATATATAGGTTATACGGCGCTAATTTGTGCGCTCTTAAGAAAAAGGATGGCAGTGTCCGGCCTATTGCAGTCGGTTGTACTATTAGACGTGTCGCATCAAAAATATGTTGCAAGCATATCTTACCAGATCTAACTAACAAATTTCAACCAGTACAGTTAGGTTTCGGATCAAAGGGTGGCTGTGAAGCAGCAGTGCATGCGGCACGAACGTTTTTATATAAAAATGCCGGAGAGGTTCTCTTGAAAGTAGACGTTAAGAATGCCTTCAACTCGGTTGACCGCGGCATTCTTTTGAGAGAGTTTAAAAAACATGTCCCTTCATTTTAGGCCTATATCTGGCAGTGTTATGGTGCACCATCATCTCTTGTTTATAGGGGTAACCATATAAGTTCTGAGGTTGGTTGCCAACAGGGAGATCCCCTAGGCCCAGCAGTCTTTAGTTTGGCAATTCATTCAGTGATTTCGACCGTTAAATCAGTTTTTAACACCTGGTACCTGGATGATGGCACGCTTGGTGGTGAGGCATCAACCGTTCTAACAGATTTAGAGTATCTAATATCTGCCTTCGCAAATATTGGTTTAGTTTTGAATTTCTCCAAATGTGAGCTGTACATAAATTCAGCTAATGTTTCACCTCCGGATGAAGCTGGAATCAGGCGGGCCTTTGAGGCTGTAGCTCCAGGTATCCGATTTCTGGATAAAGACAATTTGCGTTTACTGGGTGCCCCTGTCTTGGATGATTCCATTCCATCATTTGTTGAGGATCAGATAAATAAATTCCGTCTGTCATCAGCTTATCTGTTTCAAATAAAAACGCACATGGCCTTTTTATAATTAGGTTTTGCTTATTTGTGCCAAAGTTCACATATGTTTTAAGATGTTCTTGCTTGTGGAAACACACATCGTTATTGGAAAAATTGGACGACATGATTAAAAAAACCATTATAGAAATATTAAATTGCCCATTAGATGACAGGGCCTGGGCACAAGCCTCATTGCCAGTGCGTTTCGGTGGCCTTGGGGTGCGAAAGGTTTCCGCCATCTCCCTGCCAGCTTTTTTGTCATCAGCATTTGCTACATCTCCACTTTTCGGAAAAATTATTAGCCCATTATTGGGTTCCGAGGAAGTATGTGGTTTGACTGATGCAAAAAATGCTTGGAGTTTGATGAGTCACGGTGATATACCTTTAGTGCCTTCATTCCAGAGACAGTGGGATGATCCTTTAAATAAATTACTATTGTTAGAATTGACAAACACCGCTGAAAATGCAATAGATAGGGCACGTCTTCTTGCTGTTTCTGAGAAGGAATCGGGATACTGGCTGCAGGCATATCCATCTGCTAATTTGGGGACACTTATAGACGATTGTGCTCTCACTTTAATTGTTGGTTTACGGCTTGGCGTAAGAACAAACCAACCTCACAAATGTTGCTGCGGTGAGATGGTGAATGAGTTGGGCCATCATGGTCTGAGCTGTCAGCGAAGCGCAGGTCGCATTCCGCGCCATGCTTTACTCAACGACATCATCCGCAGGTCTCTTGTAGCTGCCAATGTCCCAGCAATTTGTGAACCGAACGGTATATTCCGCTCAGACGGCAAGAGACCTGATGGTATGACTTTGATTCCCTGGAAATTGGGTAGAGGCTTGGTGTAGGATGCCACATGCGTAGACACTTTGGCTCCGTGTCATTTTGAAAAAACTTCTTCTCTCGCAGGAGCGGCTGCTATATCTGCTGAAATAATAAAGAGGCGAAAGTATGCGGGTCTGAGCGGTTGCTATATGTTTGTACCGTTCGCTGCACTCTTTACCTTTCACGAATTTTTGGTATAATTCCCGGTAACTACCCGGTAAAAATGGCATGTTCATGTTAAGATATCATGATGCAAGTACTTAAAATCAATCTACCTACTCCGATCACTGTTCATCACTACATAGTATAAAATAAAGTCGCCTTCTCTGTGCCTATATCCCTATGTATGCTTAAATCTTTTAAACTACGCAACGGATTTTGACGCGGTTTTTTTAATAGATAGAGTGATTCAAGAGGAAGGTTTTAGTATTAGCATTGCACCCGTGCGAAGCCGGGGCGGGTCGCTAGTGTAAGTATAAAGACTAAAATATTGTACATTAGTGTTTTTAGAAAATAGAAAGACAAAACTAAAAAAGCTTACCTACACAATACCAGGCCAATCCAGATCTTTAAAATTTAAATATAAAACGAGAAGTTTAAGTACTTACATGATATTTTTTAAAAACAAACATAAATTTTTAAAGACACTTTATTATTAAATCAATTACACACAACCCCTACAGCAAAAGTGGTGCCACCCAAGGATGTAGAAATAATTAAGCGATTCAGTGCACTGATTGTAGTAGATTACAGCTGTAATACCTCAGTACCCTGGCATTAGTGTCGGGACAGAGCAAACAAACAGAGAGCGCCTTTGACGAATTAGTTCGACCACCGGCGAACACGTTACCCAGTGCTGCCAGGTCTACAGATTTGCCCGCAGATTTACGGACTTTTAGCCTGTGACTAATATTACTGGATTTTTTTGGTGAACCTACCTACTACTGAGCGAGTGAAGCTAGTATTCTGTGGACTGTTTATTGTTATTAATATTGTTTGGGATTAAATGAATTGAATTGAATTGACGCCCAGGGAGGTGAGCACTGCACCGCACAAGAACAAAAACAATGGGTAAATTGGTTGATCTATTTCATAGGACTACCACATTCTAATTGATATTTCTTTATAATGACTGATCGACTTTGAAAACGAGTATCACTAATTTTTGAGTTAAGTACTTATATTTATTGTCTGACAGAAATAAAGATCTTCTATAAAGCGCGCCCTCGCGCTCGCTTCGCTTCGATTTACGAAAATAAAATATGTATACTTAGCCTATATTAGTAATATTAGTCAAAAAGTATAATGTAGCTTCCTATTAGCGAAACATTTTTCACAATCGGTATTCGGTTCACCATTATCCCCAACAAAGAAACACACAATTTTACCCCTTTCTATTATTAGTATAGTAGTATATCTCTTGAGATCTTTACGATTTTTTAGTCGACCTGGCAACCCTGCCGGCAACCTATAATTATAGTAGCCCGAAAGCAGTCAATTTACCTAATTTAATGTCTTTATGAAATATCCAGGATGGTTATTATGGGGAGCTATCTGAAGGTTCGTTCGTAATCGGTGTATTTCTGTTCTGTCGTCTTCAAGTAGGTACTAGGACTCAAAAATATTGTAATTTGTTTTTAAAGAACTACTTTTGTTTAATATAAATTATGGGATCCCAATCCACACACGGTTATTTAGACTAAAGCTGAGCTGAGCTTGAGAATTATTGGTACTAACCAACTAATAAATATACTTAAATAGGTACATATAAACACCCAGACATGAAATCAACATGATAATTGTTCACTGTTCATGCACACAATTTTTTAAATTTTAATCATGTCTTTTTGCCTGACTGTACCAGGACGTTAATGTTTGTCGCGTGTATGCAAGTGTGTATTAGCATATTTTGTTATCGCAATCGTTTGCATAAATAATTAGTGACGGATTTTCTAGTGCCAGGTGCCATTAAATTTTTCTTCACATTCGAAGAGTCATAGATAGGCTACATTTTACTGCACCAAAATTTCAATGCGTATTACGCGCAGTCGTGTTTTGTCATTAAAACATTTATAACATAGGATTTAGTTTATTTTGAATACTAGCGGGTAACCAGCGGCGATGTCCTTGCAAAATTATTTTATTTATGTACCCTGTAAATAAAATAAAATGTAAAATAAAAACCGGCCAAGTGCGAGTCGGACTCGCGCGCGAAGGGTTCCGTACCATTATCTATAAAAACAGCAAAAAAACACGTTTGTTGTATGGGAGCCCCCCTTAAATATTTATCTTATTTTGTTTTTAGTATTTGTTGTTATAGCGGCAACAGAAATACATAATTTGTGAAAATTTCAACTGTCTAGCTATCGTGGTTTTTGAGATACAGCCTGGTGACAGACAGACGGACGGACAGACAGCGAAGTCTTAGTAGGTAATAGAGTCCCGTTTTTACCCTTTGGGTACGGAACCCTAAAATACGCTCACACCGTAGCCCCGAGAGTGTCTCAACAGAAGTATTCCATTCCTGGAAATACCCACTTTTTACCAATTTATTTCACGGACCCCTACACTTATTCCTTATTCGTAGCCCCTACATGCCCAATTTAGTTTCAGAGATTTCCTGATTAATCCGTGTTGGAGATTTCTGATATTCCTTTAAATTCTGATCAATTATATAGATTTTACTGATCCGTACCTATTATAAAAAAGATAAGTGTTAATGTATTTTTTATAGTTATCCAGGGAAAAATATTCTTAAACAAAGCGTCAATCAATTTTGAATAATTAACAGCCACTCACAACTTGCGGTGACTTACAATGATTAATGATAACTAATCGGCAGGATAATGATAAATTAAAATCTGGTGTTTTGACACGTAATTAGTTAAGTATGTAGTGATAAATCACTAAGGCCCAACACAGACGACGGGTAATTCTTACCGACAATGGAATTTGTCAGAAAAAGAGAAGCTTGTGTAAATTAATGATGAGTAATCAAAAAAAAACTGTCGTTTATATAATACAACAGTCATCGGAAAAAAGAACCCAGTGACTTTACACTGGAAAACAGTGAATTGAGTGGGACATATTGTTAGATTCGACCGGCATAGAACGACTACTATAATCACGTATATTCAAATAAATAATTTTCATCTTAATGTAAGTCGTCTGCATCTGGTCGTAACTTAAGAGGTACGTGTATTAAGACAGTTGCATTATTAAAAGTGGTCATAGGTAATATAAGCTATCGAAAAATTAAACATTGCCCCACTAATAGATAGTCATAGTTGCTTGTCATTATTACCTATGTCACGTAACTAGAAAATAGAATTTTCTTGACCGACATAACTTGTAGAGACGGATACGAATAGACAAATTGAAACGCAGAAAAAGGTACTTTTTATTTTTATTTTCCGAATTATTATCGTTTTTCCAGGCACACATCTCATATTTTAGCATTCATTTTTGAATCTTATAGTAATATCACTTCATTTCTTATAAATTTAAGACGGCAAAATTAAATATTATTATTGCTTACAATAAAATGTAATACTTACCCATCTATCAGATAAACAATTATGTATCTCGTAAAAATTTTACCACATTCATTATTTTAAATCTATTATATATTTTCATATGCACTAAATATAAAACTAAAAGCGTGTTTTACAATTGTTCCTCTGGAGTTTTTATTATTACTGCATAATTAAACTGACGTTAAGATAAAAGTTACATAAAATAAATGTTATATTACTACATACGGAGACCGGTAACTGGCAAAGGAAGACGATGACTAATGGTTATGTCGGTAACAATCTATAATTGAGCATTTATTATTTAGTTAGCTACATTATATTTAGGTAATTATTACTTTATGAATGCACATAGGAGCTTTGGAATAACCCAGAAAGATGTTTTTGCTTTAGAAGGCAGTTTTATCAGTGCGTGTGTGTTCCTATGTGCATGCAGAATTGTAAAATTTATATAAGATCCTATAATAGTGGAAGACTACAGGATTTTGCTGTATAAGGCACACAGAATTCTTTATTTCTATTGTTACTTCATACAATCTAATAACACTCTTATTTACACAGGTTGTATGTAATTAAACACAAAGTAGAAATATATTTAGTGTGGTATTAAAACAACTACATGGCACTAAAGCATAAATGAAAATATATGTGCTATGGATTAATATAATCGGACATTGTCCTGCGTACATACATGAAATACTGCCTCAGATGTCATACACAAAATATACACCTTACACTAACATAATGATACTCGAGTAGCAATAAAAACTCTCACTGATATCTAATAATATCACACAACATGTACTGACCATATGTACAAAGAACTATAATAAAAATTATACTAGGAACTTCGAATACTCTGTCACGCATATACAAGTACAAGTATTATATCACAGAATCCAAATGGAGTTGAGGGAATGTCACCACGGTCTCCAGGGTTTGTCGTCTGGGGGCTGCTTTCTGGTCACTAGGGCTAGAGGGGCGGGGTCCTCAGAAGGCGGGGGAGTGCCCCAGCCAGAGCTGGCGGGGGAGTAGCAACGCGGTTCTGATGATGCTGAGGATGAAGCGTCGCGTGGGGACAGGGGGACAAGCGTGGGGACGGCTCCCAGAGTGTTGGCGGTCACTCCCGCTGGTAGAACCAGAGCTATGTCCCCGTTGGACAGTCTCGTCGGCACTAATCGGACTCCTGAGCCGGGGCCAGCTGCAAACAAAAAGTTTTTGTTTATCTACTGATTGTACCTTCACTATCCTAGAGGTATGTGTAATCAGCAACGTTAGATTTATTGAGATTCAATAATAATTGGACAAGAGCATAATAAGTTTAGCAATATATAGAATTAGTGGAGAAGAATAAATTAAATTTTATTTAATGCCAGTTGTCAATGAAGCAGATTATCATATAAATATATTCCACTTACAAAAAACTTGGAATATATAATAGTGGCAATTATATCGCAAATCACAAATCACTTGATAAGCTATTATTTCCCGACACCACTAGATTCGTCTTCATCCACCGAGTTTCTTTGTGTGCTATATTTTATCTGACTACACTAGAAGGAGTGTATATTCTAAATCTTTTCAGTGCTGTTTACACAAGGTAGAGTTTTTTGGTGTTTTATAATTAAAGCACTTGTAGTAAGTATTGTATTTTCTCTTCAATATAGGTAAATATAGGTCAAACTGCTCACCAGAAATGAAAATAGTAGAATGCGTAGCCGGCACGGTCGTGTCCTCTGCGTCTGATGGCGGAGTGGGCGCGCAGGCCGGCCTTGTCCCTGACGCCGTGGCGCAACCCTCTAGGTGCCTCACCAGCCTCTTCCTCAGTCCCGAGTCCAGGCCTTGGAACTTGGACACTTCAGTCATGCAGTGTCGGTAGCCGGCTCGAAAACGGTCCGGCGATACAGCACCTTCTGACCGCAACCCTTCCAGATGTTTCACAGTCATTTCAAGAATGTCAGCCTTTTCCAACTTTGAGTGTCGCGCGGGCTGCAAGAACGAAATATACCGTCAATCAACAGTCCCATTACTCGTACTAAAGCCAAAGTTTATTTTCGGACAGAAGACGAAATTTTGTTTCGTTACTACTTACGTCTTTTTTCATTGCGTCAAGGATAAGCGCTTTGAGTTCGTTCAGACAATTGTTGATGCGGGCCCGTCGCCGCTTCTCCATTATTGGCTTGTTACTCTGGAACAAAAAAAACTCGTTACAAAAACGCTTTAAGGCACACAACGGGCTTCATCGGGTACTGAGTACTCGTAGTAACACTGATTTCTAATAACGTAGTGATCAAAGTTTTGCATAGATGTCTAATGTTACGAAGATAAAAGTAAGAACTACCTAAGTAATTATAGCGCCGAGAATATTATGAGAGCAGTGATAGCCTTACGGTTAAAGAGCCCTCTTCACATGATGATAATCAGCGAGGCTCAGGTTCTAATCCTGGCATGTACCAATGAGTTTATCAAAAAACTTAAGTACATATTTATCACTAGCTCGACGGTGAATAAAAACATCGCAAGTAAACCCGCAGGTCCCAGAATTAATTCTGAGGCATGTGTAAGAGACCCGATCCGGCGATGGGCTCACCACCTATAACGTTTAGGGGTCCAAAGAGTATACTCGTGGGTATTGCTAGAAATAAAATACCTCTGCCTACCCGTTCGGGGATAAAAGGCGTGAGATTATTTATATAAAGCAATTGTAATACAAAAAAATCCTAAAGTAAACAACAGGAAGGTAGAGCAAGCGATACTTTAAATAATTTTTTAACTTTTAAATGCGTACAGAAGATTAAACTACTTATTATAAAGTGTAATACGTGCCTACCTAGGTACAGTATTTTCTTGTTGTTATACTTATTATTCTTG
This sequence comes from Ethmia dodecea, assembly GCA_963855545.1. Classification (NCBI taxonomy): domain Eukaryota; kingdom Metazoa; phylum Arthropoda; class Insecta; order Lepidoptera; family Depressariidae; genus Ethmia; species Ethmia dodecea. Next base: position 9,763,986 of record OY979450.1, on the reverse strand, counting down.
CATGCATATAATGAAAGTATACAGATAAATAAAAAGATCAGCATCAAAATACGTCCTCGGTTCTCGATTTATAAACGCATAAACAAGGATAGGCATTGAGTTATTTATATCACCATCATATATACTCGAGAGGCTTTTTTTCTCCGAACCTACGTAGGTGCTATTATATTGTAGTAAGTTTCAGTTGGTCTCGCGTGTCGGTAATACAATTTGCATCTCATCCGATCGCGCTTACACGTGGCGGCGTTAACGTAGGCCTGAGGTGAAGGCTAGATGCTAATCTTGTTGCGATATACTAATTACGGCCCTATCCACGGTGTTTGCTTTATTTTATAGCTTAATACAATCATAAACCTGCTTAGTCATTGTACATACATTTTTAAACGACAAAAAAATTGGTGGTTCTCAAGTCCTCGACAACGTCCAAAATGCATAACTTTTTAAAGAGTCGTCCTATTTTAATCATATTTTTTTTTATTAATAGAGGTTTGTCATTTTTTTATAAATCGTAACATTTTCAGTTTATAATTTCGTTAGTTTTTTTTTATTGAAACCAGAGCACCACCACGTGGTTCTGTATGGAAACTTAAAAAAAAAACAAGTGAATCGTGTACACTTGTCCAAAAATTATCGTCAATTAACACAAATTAGGCGTGTGACAAAAAGAGCCATTAATCTCGCGTTACACGTTACGGCGGCGGCGGCGCGTGCGGCTCTCAAGGTGAAGGCCGCCGTTTGTCGTGATTGGCGAGGAGCTCGACGTGACGCCATGTCAGGCGTCACGTTGCCACGTGACGGCAATATCTGTTGACAATCCAATACCCGGATATACGTGGATATAAGTAGGTATTCGCTGCTTCTCGGTAAGGAAAAGCGTAGGTTTTACATATATAATATGGAGTTCTATTTTTTTTAATGCTCTCGCCTTTTATGAATTTTATGAAACTTTTTCACCAGTGTATTTTTTCTGGCCCTAAACGTGACAGGTGGTAAGCCTACCGCAGGATCACCCGGTCCGGTGCCGCTACACGTGCATCAGAATCAATTCTGCCACCTGCGGGTTTCCTCGCGAGGTTCTCCGTCACCGTCGAGCCAGTGATAAATAATAAAACACCTACGTAACTTTTTGAAAAAAGTCACGCTTGAAAAGCAGGTTCTTTTTTGTTACTGGTCATATTTACTTAATGTTTGAATTAAAGAATAAATAGATGCAATTGCTGCGGCGCTGTAGCGCCTGGCGGCCGCCTCTTTGTTCTACAACAGTGCGGTTTTAAAATTAGCTTTCCACAAACAAGTGCGATCGTCGGCCTGATAACGCTGCGCTCTGGCAAAATAAAACACGGTTGTGGCACAATTATCAATTTTTATCCAACACCCTTTCTATAGTTGCGGGTACCATATATATTATAGCGCTATCGGTAGTTATCGGTAGATCGCAACAGCGCGGGAAATTCTCGGCGCCTTCCGGCACGCGAGCAACTTCCTATTGGAGAGTTTGCTTTTCTATACATTAAAACTTCCATAGTTTTCTCTCAAGTCACATGCTTTTTAACCTATACATATATAGTACTGAAATGCATTTTAAAAAACCTAAACTTATCCCAGTTTAATTTCTGAAAAACTGTTAAATAGTGTCTAAAAATAATTTTTATACACCCATATTATAATTAGATTTATTAAATGATTAAAGACCAATACAATATCATAATATATCGTAGATATTATAAAATAAAGATGTCAAAGAATAATCGGTAAAATAACTGTTAGTGATGATGATGACCTATAAAAAAGGAACCTATCCTTTTTTACGTTCTGCATAATTAGCAACTGTTGATCTTCTAAATCAATACCAATATAATAAAATTTAAGTGTTTGTCAGTGATTTCAAAATAAATGCCCAAATATTAGTGAAGCCTGTTATTTATACAAAGCCTCATAAATTATAGTTATTAGAATTTCCGTGTATGTTCCATTTCGATATCCTACAGGTTTCAGAACATATATTTTATTTTGATAAACCGATGCGAAGCGAAGCAAAGTGGGTCGTTAGTAAAACAATAAAATAAATATATTCGCCTACAGTACCTACACCGTTCACGCTCATAAAAGAAGTAGAAGCGGAATAGATTTAGCGTCGCGACGCCCTCGGCGCTATCCGAGAGCAAGGGCGCGGCACGTGGCAGCATATGACACGGTTATACCCTCACGTTTTTACTACCTGTGCTGTGTCACAAGTAGGTCAGAGATTCAGCGAGCATGAGAGATTTCAGGCGAAGAGGCGATAGTGATTCGCTTTCAAAAACCAGAGTAAATAGTTTAAAAGATAAATCAACTATTTTGAGTGTAATTTCTGTTCATGTACTTAGTCAATGATATTCTATACAATAGATAAAGATAGATGCGGTATCACTGCTATCAGTGTACAAAATAATTGTGGCAATTTATAAATCCGGTAACTGTTTAGTCGCAAACATCATCGGGAAATGTATTAAATTTTTTTCACAATCGTGTACATATAGCCGTTTTTATTAAAAAGTAAGATTAGACATTTGGTATTGTCTCCACTTATGTAGTGTAATAAAAAATAACCTAAGTATAAAATTGCATGTAACTACAAAATATTATGTTAAGGAACTGAATAACCCTGTATCACAGGCAAGCATAAACAAAACACGCAAACCGGCTAATCATCTGTATCAACATCAACACTATTTTTTGTAGCCTAGTTATCTTTATTTTTTAAAAATACCAATTAAACGTGCGATGCGCATTGTTCAGGCCAGACAGTCGGCACTAATCAGCAGCTTACGTAACGTCACGTCGTCACGGCATATCGCGAGGCGCCGGGCGCGAACACGTGCGTCTCGCCAATGGGTGACACATTTTCCTGAAACTACCACTGGAGTCGCACTTTCTCTAGTGAATACTATTATACGTTACGAGATATGCAAGAAACAAAAGAGGCTACTTTCACACAATTGTGCCTACAGAAAATTTATGACGACGTTCTATTTATATTATAAATGCGAAAGCTTTTGAGGATAGATAGATGTTTGTTACTCTTTCACCCAAATAAGACTGAACGGGTTATGATGACGAAGAATGAAGGAAAATGATGACAGTAATATACCTTATACATCAGAACAGAGACCAGTTTAAATAAAAACTGGTCTCTGATCAGAATAACAAGCAAATTTTTGTACTGGAACGCGGACAAAGTCATGGGCATTTAGAGGAGGTTAGATTCGCAAAAAGAGCGTATGCTCATTTCATTACAAATTGAGAATAGGTTTGTAAATAGGTAAAAATGAAATATCGTAATGTTCGCAATAACTCGAAAGTAGTGTCGGACTTGTAGTTGGGTGGGAGCCGGCCAGACGGCTATTTTCCGCAGTCTGGCACGCGCCCAGGGCTCAATACCTAGACTGCTAAGTGCACAAGAATAAATGCATGCGTTAAATACACCAAGGAGGACGTCTACGCAGATGCAGTGCGCCGCGCAAATTGATTTACGTGCCCTCGGTAATATATGCAAAATTACTGCCTTTGCACGCTCCAGACGTATAATTTCCATTACCGGAGAAAATAGTCCTCATTACCTATGAGGAAGTTTTGTTGTTGTTAGTCTTGTTGCTTTATCTTCACACGTACCCACACACCGCGTCGCTATTATCGGTCACTCGAGTGTAATTACTTTAATCTAATAAGTAATTACTGTTATCGTAATGTGACTCCTAATGATAGCTTTATCAGGAGCGCTGCACACGATCTAAAGTGGTTTAATTGGAATGTGATTTTTCGTAATTCCCGAAATATCCGGGAATGCAAATAGGTCGAATGACGGCAGCGCAGGCCGGTGGGTGTAGGCAGAGCCGTAGCTAGGGTCGTTGGCGCCCAGAGCGAGATTCTCAATTTGAGCCCTTTAAAGGTGCATTATATTTTTTGAATTGCTTATTAATGTACTTCTTATGATTATTTTAATAAATTACCGTTTATAAACAGTATATTATTATCATATTGGAAAGGAGAGTCAAACTTGAGTAATGTTTTATGATTTATATCTTAATTATTGCTTAATATTTCTAGATTTTTTGGATGCCTTTGATTGATGATTTATTCAATATAAATTTTGTAGCTACATTGCACTCTCGACGATATAAATAGATTAACTGGCCGCTTCTGATACTGATTATCTAAATATTATGTATTTTGAGAAATCCTTTAGCTGGTTGCGCCCCCGTAGTTTTTGCCTCTGTCATGGGCCCCTGGTGCTAGGCCCTAGCTACGACGCTGTGTTGGCTACCTACACGCGTGGCGTTCGCCGTTTGGCGCTTGCCGTCGTATGAACTCGCGTGCCAGCGTGGGAGCGGACGCCCGCACTTCCGGCACGCGCACTCAGCCACGTGACCTGCTGTGACTCAATGGATACGACACCGTAAATGCAAATGATAACCATGATTTAATGGCTGACAGGTATCAGTCTATTATACGTCCACACAATAGCTGGCTACCGGTTCTTTTCATTTTATATTTTGAACTACATTTTATACCTAGAATGTCTAAACATAAATACAGTCTACATACAGGAACCCCATCGTTCAAACTATCGGGAGCTGTAACGTTTTCTTAAATCTTTTCATCGATTCACGATTTATCGAGATCAGATTTCCATATTAGATTGCTAATTGCAGCCTACACTGTTCAGTGTCCCTTTAATCTTGGTGACAAACTGGCGCTTATATATAGTGGCCGGCGGCGGCTCGAGCCTTGTCTTGCAAACCCGGACACTCTCGATAAAATGTATAAAACAAACATCTACTCGCCCAGTGACATTTGTGCAGGTGAATGAGAACTTCGTATGAGTGAGTGAGCTTACGGCAAAACGATGGCTCGGTCAGGGTACTGGCCATACTGAACGTTGGAACGTTAATATTCTGTAGAGATGGATGCGCACTTTAAAGCATTTTTATTTGAAGAAATCACCCCTTTTTTCACTGGCAATGTTTTTTTATTTTATGACTTTTCACATGCTACTCATGAATGAACCATCTTTATCGCCCCGTGACATTTATTAACGGAAAAACTTGCTCAAAACATAGAGCAAGGCAGAGAGTTTTATTACTTTACGTTAGTACTAATTGTTATTCTGTGGCGATGCGCGTGGGCGGTGAGTGCGTGGGCGCAGGCGCATGGGCGCTGGCGCACACGCGAGCTAATCCCACGGCAGCGACGATGTTTATCATCCGATGATGGATCGCCGGCCCCTTAATAGCTTCCTCCAGTCGGTCGCGCGTGTATCTCACGTTCACGCACATGTAATTATGTATGCAGCTATGCATGTCAGCCTACTCTCTATTAATTTGGACGGGCCTGTTGGCTCAGTTGGTAGTGACCCTGCCTTCTGAGTCGGAGGTCGCGGGTTCGATCCCCGCTCGGGGCCAACATTTGTGTGCATGAACATGTCTGTTGGCTTCGTGTCTGGGTGTTTAGTATTTATTTAAGTATGTTTATCAGTTGTTTAGTACCCATAGTACAGGCTCTGCCTAGTTTGGGACTGAATAACCGTGTGTAAAATTGTGTCCCATTATAAAAAAATAAAATAAAAAATATGTATTACGTTGTGTGAATGCTGAGCGGCTCCTCACTTTGACTTTATTAAGAATGGAGTACCTATATAGACAGATATACAACAATTTTATTTACTTTTGCAGCACACAGATTGAGTTCTTTAAACAAACAATAAATTCTGTATATATGGTACTGAAGCAAAATGGGTCCCAGCTAAGCATGATGATCTGCCCGCTAGCATATCGCTGATTTACAGTTAAATTTAATGTTTTTCTCGGGAAAACGGAACGTCAATTCCAACTATTCCAAGGTACCCAGTTTGCTTATGCTTGTTCTAATGTGTCGCTTTTTCATTACCACAATCATACCTTGATCTAATATCATGTTGTTTTTGGTGTACAATAAAGAGAAGTTGTTGTATTGTATTGTATCAAATAAACAAACGAGGTTTTTTTTTTGTGTAAGTTGGTAGAGCAATACATTAGGAGAGAGGATTCAGCTTGGTAGAGCAATACATTAGGAGAGATGATTGCAGAGTCATCTCTCCTAATGTATTGCTCTACCAAGCTGACGGAACGCTATCAGCCTCTCAGACTTTATAGAAAAGAGTGTCCCCAGGTACCTTCACATAGGGTTCTTTCCCACGACAATTAGCCCAGCGCCCACACGCCGCCCACGCCACGCCGCGCGCCGCTGACTCACGGCCGGTCTCGCCGACCGTCTGGACCCCAGGGCTGCCCAGTGTCAACTTTTCCCGTAATAACAACCATGAGACGTCAATTTGAAAATAACTCGTAGCATATGAAATTGTTAGACTTATTTGTAAACAAAATGCGTTTATTTACAATAATTTGCCGATACAAAATGTATTTCGATGAGTATGTGGGACAGTGCCCGGAAGACTGACCGCATTTCCTCTCTGGATAGCTAGAGATGACATGTTATCTCGCATTATCGCCATTTATCGTAATATTTAAGGTATAACGTGTGTCGTGTCTACTGTTACCTATAAAATATCATTGAATTTGTCAAACATTATTCGTTAGTTCTATATCGCAATCTGCTGTTTGACAGCCCTGTTTCAGTAGTGCTAACTGCACCGATAGCGGTGAGAACCACCAGATAAGGATGCGACGTGGGTGGCAGCCCTCCCGCCATTACCTATCGTACCGAACGTTGGTTTACCTAGTCGCTAAGAGATTAAAATATAATAAGGCATAGAGGGGGCATTGAGAATATTTCCATACAAAACTTAGAAGCTCAAGCGTCATGACAGTTAGTATGTAAGTACGCGAGCTGTCATTCGGTCGAAATTGTACTAGACTTATTCCACTTGGAATAAATTTTCGGCTTCAAATTTTCCTCGCTTGGTCCCCTCTATACCCTATTATATTTTAATATCTTTGCCTAGTCGCCTACCGGGGAAAGTCACATGTTCGGCATATAAGGCTCTCTCCTTTTCAGGCGTAGCGGTAGCTTGTGTACATAGCTGGCGCACTACGGCCGGGTATTTTGAATTTTTCAGCTATAACGAAGATCTGGATTTCTCTATCTTTCTCTGCTATTACGTAAATCTAATAAAAAAATCCAGGAAAACCGATCATAGAGTAACTACGAGTATTATTCATCAAGATTAATTAATGTACTCATATTTTTTGTAATGATAGTTCCATACCCAATAGGTACAACACAATATTGCCCATCGGGATAGATAGAGGTAATCACCGAAGACCTTTCGTCTTCAATCACTTGTCTGTTATAAGAGGGAGAGAGATATAGGTATATGCAAAGAGGTTGAAAGAAAATCATTATAAGAGAGAGAAACCTTTTCTTAACACGTCTTTGGGCATATGGTTGTAAGTCTAAAAGGCAATAAAATTGCCGAAACTTCCACAAAAACAAGCAGCGATAAACTTTGGATTTAAAGTAATTTTCATAGCTTTAAAAGCAATATTTGTTATTTATGTCATCATATGGAAAGCAATACCGGTCTGTACCTAAATGGGTATCATCAATTCATCACTATCATGAGACATGACTATGTTGAGTAAGACTGATTGTGTTTACTGACTTGACTGATTGTCTTTGGTTAATTTCAAATTTATCCATATAAAGCTGGGTTTATGTCAACCAATGAGATTTTTTCTCACAGATTTTAATTAAAAACACACCTTGTATGATGGCAAACACATACACGGGCGACATGCATAATATAGTTTTTAATTAAGATTTATTTTTGTATTTGAATTGGACCCTTTCCTGACTGGAACTCGACTAAGTTACCCCCCTGACTCGAAGCCTGGCTCCACCTTTGGCTAAGCATTCGCGGTCTGACTCAAGCAACGTCAGGGAAAGTGGTTAGTATCTCACCTTAGTACAATAAACGTCTCACGAGTAAGCGTGAAACGTGACGGATCGGTTTGCGTGGTTCGCGACAACTCGCTAAAATTCTACCGCGTTCTGCACTCGTGATCTACCTAACTCCGCCCGCACGAACTGGTTGTTTGTTCTGTATTTCTCGGTGCTAGCAAAGTACCTATTGGGAGGATGGTATGTTTTATTTTGACATAGTTCACACTCGGTTAGTTCCAAATAAGTAGGTAAGAGTAGGAACAGTCAATAAAATACTAGTAGCTGCGAAGGGCTAGTAACTAAGAATGGTTTTTTTGTTTGTCTCAAAATAATTAAATACTTTTTTTTAACAGGTATTTTATTTTAAAAGGTAATTCGATTCTTTTGCCGCGTTTACTGGAAAAAGTAAATGGGCAAATTTGAAACTAGGTAGGCATTTATAGAGCGGACTAAAAGAAATAGCAGTAGAGTCCGCCTAAAATAGTCAACCCAGCTGTCAAGCGTGATAATTGCGACAATGGGCAACATGGACTGTTGAAGTCTTAACCAACGTTTAAGTAGATACTGTCTGAGCGTCTGACATTCAGAGGTTTCAGGCTAAGGGATACCTAGTAACTTTTTTCTAAAGAAACATTGTAAAATGTTTTTAAAAGTTAAATAGTATCATACAAAGATGAATAATAATAAAATATAAACCGTTTTTTAAAGTCGGTTGAAACATTTATTTTATTTTTATTAAGCAAAATTGAAGAATGAGGAAATGCCATGGCTTATTTTAATGTTCGTAAAATAATTTATACTTCTTAGGAAATATGTTATTCTGCATTGCAAGGACAATGAATTTATTAAAATATTTCAAATACGGTTACCGCGTCTCTTGCTTACGCATCCCAGAACTCGCGTTGATGTTTTATGTATAGAAAATATTTTATAATGGTCGTTGTCATTATTAAAAACTTAATATTTTTAGAAATTAATTTAAAAAATACATTGTATTAATAAATAACCTACAAATAACAATAGCTACTATTTAATTAATTCTAAATAACCAACAAAATAACCATTATTAAAACCCTAATTACAGAATAACACTTAACAACTAAATTAAAAAATAAAAATACTAACCCTTCTATTATCTCCAGACTGCTTCTTCTCCGTCCCGGGACTCATGTTTGGGCTCCCCTGAGGGCCGGCAGCGACTCCTGTCACCATGCTGCTACCACTTAACACTCGAGGACACGTAACATGAACACGAGGCAAGGCACGCGACTGACGTGCGCCGCGTGAGGCAGTCGTCGCGCGACTGAGGCGCGGGCACGCGACCGTTTCACCGCAGCCCGCAACACGCAGCGGCGGCGGCTGCCCGGGAGCGTGCCTCCACGCAGAGACCACGCAGTTGCCTTTTGACGAGACTATATCTTTAGACGACACTATCATATATCATATCAGATACCTATACCTAAAATGTGTGTGTGGCTTAAAAATTTTAATAGATGCTGGTCACTAGACTAACGCAAACTCCTAATCAGTGTCAGGAGTGGTCAGTTGCGGGGTTGCGGAAAAAAATTAAACTCGTGGAGATAATTTTGCATAAGTGTATTTTTTGGACTCCCTAAACGTGAGTGTGGTGAGCCTTTCTACTGGAAAGGAATATCAGTGCTTATGGTTATAATTATAATGTTTAGATGTGTGCAAGGTGTGGAAAATGATTAAGTCTTAAATTCTAGTATAGGATTAGTCATCGTATTTAACATTACCTACCGTTTACAATCTACAACACTATACGAGTACTAGAATTTAATAAAAAATATAAATATTCTAATCATACGTACACAAATTTATCTAGCGACACGCGATAATTCCTAGACTACTATGATATACTAGATAAAACAATAACAATATCTGTCACTCGCATAAGCTTGGCCGCGTGCGAGAGAGACACTAAACAAGCGCAATGTGTTGTATGTTCCAGCTTTATTTAGATATAAAGCTGAGAAGTAAGTTCCTAATTTCCACCCACCCCATGGCCCCCCTAAGCGCCACGTTATTATTATTCAAATGGCCGCTGACATCACTCGCGTCGCCGCTCGCCTCTAATGTATTGACAGTGCGCATAAATTTGTTCGCGTCTGCGGCACTTCAAAGCGGTCGTAGACGCAGCCTCCAGGTTATTCGGCGGGTGCCAGGCGATGCTGTTTCCTTACATCGTTAATATTGTATAATAGTTTGTTGAGCTTGAAGTTTGCTCGTCTGTAACTAAACTCACAATCAGAATTACATTTAAAAAACAATGGAATAAAAAAGCTGATCTTCTTAGATCTGAAATAAAATACAAATAATGTAATCCTAAATGCGTTTGTAAGTGTATATTTTACCCTTTTAATATTTTTTGCTGGACTTTATCGTTATCATAATTTTGTCATTCTTCCCTCAATCGTCCCTTTCTCAATTTCTAGACTAACGACCGGGTTTTTTTATGTTCTTTATGGAGCTTACAACCAAACAAACCAAGCAAACTGATATAATTATGTATTATCATTGTCTTGGCAGTCAAGCTGCTGATATCCATGGGCGATGGAGGACAAAATCTATGTCTACGTCTTGTAGCTTGATTGATAGCATCCACGAATAGATTTGATATAAAAGAAATTAAATTAATCTGTGTAAACAAATGATAGTACCTACTCATATAAATCTGTTTTGTTTTTGAAATCTTTTTTAGGAAATTTTGTTCTACCAGGTTCTACCAGAGACCAGTTTTTAAACTGGTCTCTGGTTCTACTGACAAACAAATGGATGTAGGTAATTTTAATTATCTATCTTGATTGTTTGTTGAATAGTTTTCATTTTCTAACGATTATTGACTCCGATCACCCAAAAAAGCTTTATTTCATTTGAATACATACACCTCGTCATGTTCCCAAATTTAGCATGTTTCCAATAAAGTGTCTATGCTCCTATCCACCAATCAATATCAGAATATGTCTGCCTCTTAGCATATGCAAAGGTCTGCCCGAAACGCGCGGCCCACCCGCCTGTATTGTCCTCGAGGTCTTATTCAAATGCTTTTCTTGTCTTCGGTATCTTTAGCTAGCTGCGGCTGGAACTAATTAGGACCGCCGGTTTTACTTATGCTTCACTTAAGCAGGTATTTCTTTATAAAGCTCTGCAGGTTTCACTGGTACACTTAAGTAAATGTCAAACATATGCAGTGTAAATAAAATATATTAACAATATCTCTTATTTTATATAATTTTAAATTAAGTGTTTCGAATGTCAACCCCGTCATATTATCATATCAGACTATCCTGTGCCCTCGACTTCGTCCACCATCGGGAATAAAAAGTAGCCTATGTGTTATATGATCCCTAAAATGTCGTAGTTATATACCTAACCCCAATAGGTATTTCAGCTAAATCCGTTCAGACCTAGTTCAGACGTTTTTGCGTGAAATAGTTGCAAACACTCACCCATTATCACGAACTTTATAATATTAGAAGGACTAGGTAGTAGGATACTAGTATATGGTAGGTACTTTTCTCTAAATTGTTAGACAAAGAGAATATAATCTTATAAAAATGGGCTCTAGGTACTACTCGTATTTTAGTAAATTTTGTATTTAAAAATTTACCGCAGCATTGAACTATTTCTGGATATTCCAACAAATGTAAAAACCAATACTTCCCAGAAAATAACTGTCATGCATATTTAAAAAATACACTGTTACTATTAACGGTCCCAATATTATTTTCATCGCCTATTTGCTTGCCGTGGTCGCCGCGCCGGGCATAAAAACCCGGCTCTACACAATGAAATGCTCTATTTAACTAATTTTTATGAGCCTAAAATGGAGCAAACCATTATTGGAAGTTTTTTTCTGAAAAAATTGTAACATTTTTTATCGAAATCTTTGTTGTCTCAGGAATATTTGGACCGTTATCTTGTAAATTGCCAGTAACGGGACGCCACAGTTCCGTTTGTTTTTTTTATTTTGTTAAGTCCATTATATTTTAATTAAATAAAGTGATTTATTTTTAAATTATAGGTGGATGTGATATAAAGTCTTCTTTATATTAGTATGTCTGAAGAGCTAACCTTATGACTAAAGAGGTTGGAGATTTGATTCAAATTAATTTATTTCTGTAGGTACATACAAATAGTACACCAATAGTCTAATAACAAGGCACTATAATATATTCCAGCCGTGAATCAACCTTGTACCGTGATCTCAGGTATATCTCAATATAATAATCGTATCTTAGCAAGATTTGGATGCACGTTCGCTGAGAAAGTTATATACAAAAAAATATTCGGGTTATATGAAAACATTATAACATTTCTGAAATCATGAAAAAGTAAATCTGCTTGCGCCACTCTGGGGAACATGGGAATTTACACACTAAAATTCGGGATGGTGGTTCAAGCTTGTATTCCTCTTATTCTGGGGTTTAGAGAAGGATAGTTGACGCTATTAAAACAACCCTTTGTATGACGACGCAAGTTGTATTGCTACCGAAACCAACGGCTTTTAAACGCCGTATTGTAATAAGTGGTTGAGAAATTATTATTGCTAAGAGACTAAGTGAGACGAATCGTCAGGGACAACGATGCTGTTGTTAAGGTCTATGGCCATATAACTTGTTGATGGGTTATATTGCCTTTGAAACATCTCTTTTCGGAAATAATAACGCAATGGGTACAGTCAAGAGCACGTAGAGCTTGACAAAATGGACTTTGTAACGTCGCTTTCTTATTACAATCGCCTTAGAGGTCAGACTCAAACTAGAAGTGCAAATTCATGTGCTTTTGATTGTACCTATTCAAATTATTGAAATCTAAATATAACACAGATTTCAAAACATAAAAATGTATAATAACAATACAATGAAGTAGCCATCAGACGTTATGAAATTTTCATAACCATATTAAAAATCGCATCTAATCTTTAAATTTTAATGACCCAGCACAATTTACAAATTAAGTATTAATTCCTAACCTCACGTGTTTATGTCCCGAGGGGGTGGGCAGAGGTATTCCACTTCTGCTAATTCCCATGTTTTTACCAGTACATTCTTTGGACCAATAAACGGACCTTCGGGTTTCCTCACGATGTTTTCCTTCAGGCGTTGAGGACGTGAAAAATATGTAGCTACGTACTGAAGTTTTTGATAAACTTACTAGTACACGTCATTCATTAGTAATATAGTTTTGATATCGGTTCAGTAATTTCAGACATTTCCCACATCATACACTTTTACCTCTTAAATCTGTAGTAACACAAACTAACTACAAAACAGTGGGATATTCATATACCGCGAAACACAGACACATAATACAATACAAAGGCCCATAATTATCCTCCTCCGACCAACCGTTATGTCCTTTTGACGCAACCAGTGTGCAATACGGCATGGACTACGGCCGCCGGTTTATGACTTCACATTGTAGGATCGGCTGAGCCCACGGCCGGGACCCACGCACCCATGGAGCCATAAACATATTGGCCGTTAGGCTTTGTTTCGTTCCTTTGGCGGCTAGTAACATTTAGAGGTCCACTGTGTAAAGTTACATAGTTTAATATTATGATAAAAAAAATATAAGTTTCAAAAATTGTTTTGATGATTTTAAAACGTAGTAGCGGGACCCGTGTTATTCTCGTTCCCGTCGGAATTTCAAAAAATCCCTGCTTAGCATCTCTATTCTAGGGTGCTCAATCAAGGAATATCAAAATTTTACGGCCTTGCAAACAAACAAAAAACACTTCAACCAATACAAAACTTTTTACTGTCTTATCTTTTGAAAATTGTAAATGATGACTGAAAAATAATGAAAAAAAAATCGGTTGTCTGTCAACGTCATCATAAGAAAATACTGATGGAATGGATTGTGCCTCTTTGTCGCTCGTTGCGCGCTCTCGCTTGCACTGGAACGACGAATGCCGGCCGGCTCCATCCATTTTAGTCCAGGCAATGAAGCGGATTTTTGTATGAAGACCCCAACATTAATTCCTCAGTCGATGAAACTTTGCAGGATTGTAGTATAGTATGAGACAATACTTGCATAAAAAAATCCAAAAAAAAAACCTAACCGAAGTTAGGTATTTTTACTGAAATAGTTATTTATTTGATATCTTTGTTGGGAAAAATGCTCAGTCAAAATTTTCTTTGCCAGCAATATTCATGTGTGTTAAGAAAGCTATATGCGAAATATCCAAAAAAATCTCCTGGTAGAAACAACAAAAATCAGACGTATATGTACCTTGCACGGGAAAATTGCTAAGTCCATTTTTTTAACTGGAATGTCATTTAATAGTCACTGTGAACTTACAATAGGAAAATCCAAAATAAAAACCATCTCGCTACATTATTTTCAGAAAATATCAAATTTTCAACTAAAAAAAAAATTTTTTTTTAGTATAAAAACCTAACTTCGGTTAGTTTTTTTTTTTGGATTTTTTTATGCAAGTATTGTCTCATACTATACTACAATCCGGCAAAGTTTCATCGACTGAGGAATTAATGTTGAGGTCCACTACCTTTATTGCCTAGACTAATTTATAAGACGTTGTCACATCTAAAATCGTTACGTAGTTTGCTGCTCCGACGCTTCAAACATTCTGATAAAATCATTGAAACATAAAGAACCAGAATAGTCCGAATACTTACGTTTTATACGGAAGGTCCACTTTCCAGATTCCTGCTTACTTTTATCGCAGCTCGTCCTTCGCAGTAAATGACGGGTTGAGGTAAAGGACAATGGCGGCCGAAATGTTTGGCAAACACTCGCCGCCCGCGTACAAACAGCTAATTGCAAGGGTTCGCCAATAACCCTGTCTTTGTGCGACTCCTTTCTTCGCTTTTACGACGTCGCAGAAAGGTTTAAACAAATTTCACGTTTTAAACAGTTTATTATGTTTAAAGTTGAGAAATATTGCAGTTTTAAAACAATAATGCTAATGGTAAAAATTTTTAAAGCGATACAAATTGCGAAGCAACTACTTTGGAAAGAACATTTCTTTTTGTATGAAAAAAAATACAGTTATGTTATGAGATTTGATCATTAGTAAAAGTAGATAAAAAGTCACAACATCTCACTGAAATAAAAATGAACATATACCTACCTACGGTTATATAAATAAATATCAAACCATATTAAACAATGGTCTTCAGCTCCTCAAAATTGTGGGAGGGGGAAATGGCCATTCACATGATTTGAATTTGCTTTTGTTTTGGTAGGGTTCAATATAGTCCCAGTACTTACGTAGTTTTATTATTTGCTACCGTCGGAAAAAACTAATAAGATTAAATACACTATATTTTTATTTGAAACCTTTACTTACATCGAAATGCGTCTCCATTCCTATCAATCGATCTTCCAAGCTTGAGAGTGAATGTTTAAAAAATATTTTATCATATCTGAAAATACATCGCTATGATTTCTTATGATTTGCATATATACGGGCACTAGTCGAGGCAAACGTTCAGCAGAGTCATCTCGTTAATACGTTATTAGGGTGCACTCACATGCCACCCTCATCACCATCGGCGGTTATCATCACCAGGAGGCGGCACCTGCGCTTTTTTGCTGTGTAGTAATCGTTCGGAAACCGACGCCGATGATTACGAGCCAACACCTCGTTACCGTCTGCCCAAACCTCTCGGGGGCGAAAACAAATATTAGTATTGACGCGCGGTCGTTCACACTCATCTGAAGCTCGATACATTTAGCTATACAGGGTGTGCTCGTATTGGAGTTGGACTATTACGGCCAAGACGCACATAGGTGGGAAAGCGGTCGCTATTCGGGACAGTATTTTATGTTATTTTCGAATTTTGGTGGATTGGATGCATGGCATGCAACTTGCTCGGTTTGTGACTTAGTTATTAGGTAGAAATTACAATATTTGGAAGACGCAATATACAATAAACATTTCTGAACCCGAGGACTTCATGTTTTACTATCTGTTCACCGCTATTTCACCCGCGTAAGTCCCGTTCCCGTGGGAAAATTATTAATAGCAACGAATGTTACTTCCAGAAAAGAAAGATTTTTATATGAGAAAGAACTTTTTAAATTGATCCACTAGTTTCCGAGCCAATTCATTACAAACAAACATAAGTACAAATATTTTCTCTCTATAATATTAGTGTACTACTTAGAAGTATCAGAATCTAGGTATGCGCAAAACGAAAAATCAATCTACGTACAAAATTTGTTCAAACTGTTGTATATTTTTTTGTCATTACAAGTGTCGTCTACATATCTTTACGACCGGCTGGCGTTATGACGATCCTATCTAAAATTATCGGAGATATCAACTAGTTTCCCAGACGTGCTATAAACAGACGCGTACTCGGATTTGACGTTATAGGACAAGTTCTTTTTAAGACCTTTTCTGCATTTGTCCATTTCTTACTATGCCCACTTCTGGTTATGACTATTTCTGTTTGTGACCAATTCTGTATTCGTCGACTTCTGGATTGGTCGACCGTCGGTACAGCCAGCATTATAGCTCTTGTATAGCAACTTAATCTATTCTTGTGTGTAAATATGTATATAAATTTCTGGTATCTCGGAAACGGCTCTAACTTTCGATGAAATTTTGTATACAGATACAGTTTTGCGTTTTAAGTTCAACTGCATAGTTGAATTACAAGAAAAAATACGCCGAGCAAAGCTCGGTCGCCTAGGTACTTGTACATAATCAAAGCAATCATACACCTAAAGAGGATTTTAGGAATATTGTTATTGTCCTCTTTTGAACTGTCCCTGGCCACTTTGAAAATTCGGCGAAAAAGGCGATTCACCACGATTTTATAATCAAGAAAAGCTATTTCGCAACTCTAAAGAAAAACAGAAAATAGCGGGATATAGTATTCGACAAAAAGTTAAAAAATTCCTGAAAAAAATTTAAAACAATGATATACTTAACTGAATTTGAGTTTTTGAACAAAATGAACTTTTTGATTTTTTTTATATTAATTACAATTTTGCTTTAAGTATAAATAAATAAATAAAGACCAAAAGTAAGATAAGTAATATTTATGTTAAACATTGAGTTTAAGTTTGAGTTTATGTTTGATTATTTATTTCATAAGATAAGTTGTTTTTTGTTCATTGAATAAGTAGTTGTTGTTTTAATGTTGTAGTACAATTGAAGTTTTACTTTAGCAATAATTTAAAATACAAGTTTATTTTTGAAAATAATTTTATTTTTAATTTTACATCTCTAAAGGTTCTGTCTGTCCAACTGTCCGGGGTTAAAAGGTGGGTTATACGGCCAAAGGTAATTTTCCAACTCTCATGCACATACTGGCTGTACCGAGGGTCGACCAATCCAGAAGTCGACGAATACAGAATTGGTCACAAACAGAAATAGTCATAACCAGAAGTGGGCATAGTAAGAAATGGACAAATGCAGAAGAGGTCCTAAAAAGAACTCGTCCTATAACGTCAAATCCGCGTACTCTACTTTCAGCAAAATTTTATTAAATACAAATAATTTTTTACTAGCACGGTACAAAATCCAGCCCCGCCAGTCAAACATTACATTACAATCCTAACAAAGTCTAATTCAAAATATCTCTGTATCACTACATAGTATAAAACAAAGTCGCTTTCTCTGTCCCTATATCCCTATGTCCCTTTGTATGCTTAAATCTTTAAAACTACGCAACGGATTTTGATGCGGTTTTTTAATGGATAAAGAGATTCAAGAGGAAGGTTTTAGTTGTAGCATTGCACCCGTGCGAAGCCGAGGCGGGTCGCTAGTTTGCATATAAATATAAAATATTCGCGAGTTAAAATAACTTAAGTATCTACATAAAAATAAGCATATCTACGAGTATACCCAAGTACTATGGAAATGTAAAAACAATATTTCTAATTTTTTTTTAATCAAAAACTATGGATTAAAATAGGAATTTTAACTAAAAATTATTTTAGTAAGTGAAATGAATGATGAACTTACACGAAACAAGATATATCCTATTTTATTTTGATAAACTGAGGTCGCTATTGTGTAATACCTATTATACAAGTATTGATATTCGTATATTACTTTAATCTTTATTGAATAGTAAAAGCTATTTATTTATATTTTTACGTGTTCCCCCTATACCCCGTGCGTGCACACAGCATAGCAATTACGTGTGTACCTGGACCGCCGGCAAAATCGTCGCCTACAGTGTAAAGATTGACGCTGGATTTCGAAAGCACCCTTATTCGCCCGCAAGTTATAATTTTCTCGGCCCGGTGCGAGAACTTAGGACCGGCAAAAAAACTAGCGATTATAGGGCTGTTACGAAGTTACCATTTGATACCTGCACAAGGTTAGGTGATGTATACGTATCATGGTATATTACGTTCTATCACTAAGAATGTAATAAGATAAAGACTTGGTTTACAAGCCTGGAAGCCAAACCATAAAATCACAAAAAATATTAATTATATGTAATACATTTTTTCTATTTGTGTAAGACGATTTCCCCTTCAGCCCCCATAAAAATTCCAACTATTTAAAAGTAGTAACTATACTTCATGGAAAATATATGTAATAGATTTTTTTATTTGTGTTACCGTAAGACTATTTCCCCTTCAGCCCCCATAAAAATTCCAACTACTTATTTAAAACTAGTAACTATACTTCTCGGAGATGTTGCGTTATTTTCTTGAATTAAATCTCGCAATTTGATTGGTATTACAATTGAAATTATATTTTCTGGTATTTCGTATCACTACATAGTATACGAAAGCAAGAGCAGTGATAGCCCGGACGGTTAAAGAGCCGGCCGAAAATCAGTGAGGCTCGGGTTCGAATCCTGGCATGTACCAATGAGTTTTTCAAAAACTTATGTACATATTTATCACTAGCTCGACGGTGAAGCAAAACACCGTGAGGAAACCCGCAGGTCTCAGGATTAATTCTGAGACATGTGTAAACAGACCCGGTCCAGCGATGGGCTCACCACCTATCACGTTTAGGGGTCCAATATATCTCGTGAAATGTGGGTATATCCAGTAATGGAATACCTCTGCCTACCCCCTCGGGGATAAAAAAGGCGTGAGATTATATTTATATTATTATATAGTATAAAACAAAGTCGCTTCTTTAAAACTACGCAACTTCAAGATTCAAGAGAAAGGTTTTTATATCCTACTATCCTATTTCCTACTAATATTATAAATGCGAAAGTTTGTATGGATGGAACGGGAACTACTACGGGTGAAACCGCGGAGCGCTGCTAGTGCCATATAAACCGAAGCGAAGCGAGGGCGGGTTGCTAGTGTTGAAATAAAATTGGAAACCAAACGCAACACTATGAATGAATGCTATCGATTATATATACGTATTTCTACATATATGTACATTGAGGACCTATCATCACTTCATCACATGTCAAATATGAACGAGTGCTAAATTATGCGAGTCCTGCTATTTCGGTAATTGACGTGTTGGCAGCCCTGCTTATTATTATGACACTCGCAGAAGCTGTTAAGTATTCAAAAATCATTTTGGTTGAATGTGCCGCCGTAAATCAAAGTGTGGGTGATTTTTATGTAAAATTTATTTTTTCTCCGTTGCTACAAAAATACACTGATAACTTACATGTAAGTTTTAACCAATAATTATATCATAAGTATTATTCATATAAAAAGGATGCGGGTTTTTAATGTTTTGTCATTTTGCTAGTAAATATATATCACAATGATATAAAATTAACATACGAATATGTAAAGGATAAACTATTTTAATTTTTTAAAGAAATATTCAGTAAAATGAATACACATAATAGTAGGTACTCTAATAAAAGAGATTCTTATATAAGACATGTAATATAAGTAATATAACACTAATATAAATTACATCAATTAGAAAAAGGGATGTATTGGAATCCCCTTTCAGTAGTAACAATAATTTAATTATAATATAGTCCTCAAGCCGTTACACCGCGAGAACAAAATTGACCTAAGATAAACATAAGATTAACATCGCAATAAAATATTTTAACTCCGGAAAACAGACCATAACTAATGATCACAAAATCAATACTGGTTAATGAATCACTAATATTTAAAACATTATTAAATCAAGACTACATACATTGGAATGATGAAAAAATCTAGCAAATAAGTAACAAGCAATTTCATTTTTGGTCCCAGTGATCGGTTTGATAAGACAATCACTGTTTATTACAGAAAATGCTATGAACCATTTTTATTATTTACTAATATAACGACAAGTCGAGAATAATGTCACGGTGTTTGGGCATTTGTTTGTATTGTCTTATGAAGTGATTCTATAATATACTGCAGCTGTCAACATGTCGTTTTAAAGAGTACTAAATAATTAGGATGTGTTTATGCACACCAACCTATCGCGTTGCCTAAAAAAATATAGTTATCTATATTTTTTTCCCATGGGCAAGGCGAATTTACACTTAGTGCCGCCCAGGAGCACCTTAAAAAATTATTACCCTAAATCCTACATAAAATGGGTAAAGATTCGATAAACAACTTTTAAATGAATAAAATTATTTATTTAAAGTCAAAAAACTTTAAATGCAACAATTATAATTTGTAAATGAAACTGTCTTGTGTTACTTTTTTTTAAATTCTCAATTTCATTACACCTTTTGAGGAATTTTCTATTCTATTCTTTCTTTCTCTTATTCAACGCTTTTATGTTTGCCCCGCGCACTAGCCTAATTCCTAATGATCCTAGTATAAATCCAGCGCTGCCGATGGTTAACAAGAGAAGCGAATTTACTTCCCAAATCACTGCAACTCCAATATTTAAACAAACAATATTATATATCTCAATATTCCTATGCAGTAGAAAATACAGCCTTAAATTTCATCATAGAGAGATAAGAACCTAAGATTTAGTTACATACCGATAATAACGTCTTGTGCGTCTGTCATGCCTTTTTTTTAAATTATTATTTTCAGATAAACAAAACTCTAATATGATTTGGATACCCCAAAACACTAAGCTCGATAACCAATAGGAATCTTAAGTTTTTATCGCCGTAACTGTTTAATAAAATACTTACTTTATCTTAATTAATCACAGTCGTTCAATTATAAGTCTAAGTTTTGGTTTTATCCAAATATCAAATTATTTTCACGTTTATTTTGAAGTCTAATATGTTTGCAAAATATTGTTTTATACGGTTGATAGATCAGAACATCTTTGGCCGTTTCTCACCATTATTGTAACAGAAGCACCATTTACTTCTTATATATATATTTTAATTTTACAGACTATCAGTTAAATAATTGACGCCGCTACTATATAACTCTTTATTTAATTAAATAATAATATTTTTTTTATTTAAACATTGTTTAGTGGCTAAGGCAATCTCAGAATCATAGTAAAATTACTTTGACTTTCACGAATTTTAAAATCAAACGAATCTAAATTTATAAGGTTTCGTTATGCCTAGATTTGACAAACAAATAATATATAAATAAGAGTTATTCTGAGATATAATTGCAAAATAGTATGTAACTCGTATTTGCGATTTGACTTCAGGATACAGTTTATTCAACTTTGTTAGAATGCAGCATTAATCGTTTGATAACACGTCCTCCTTACCATCTGACAAGTAAAAAATTACAATACGAATTGAAACATGACAGTGAATTATTCTCTCAATTCCGTAACAACAATTTAAGTATGTTTTTCTAACACTAAGCCAATGGTTGATAGACTCGGGTATAAATATTCCATTCACTGGCTAAGGGAATGTTTGACCACCAAAGAGGCTTAAATACTCCAAGCTCAAATTGCAAAATACAGAATTTTTAACCTCAGTATAACACTTATTTCATGTTGGTCCGTGTTCATTTATTTCCCAAATCTGCTAATCTATTTGATTCTATCGATACTGTATTACCTCTTAAATTAGACAGTCTAGACACAGGTGTCACTGGTGTCGCGTGGTCCCTATGACTCTGAGTACATTAGGCTCTCCACCGGCGCAGGCGCCGTCATGTCTTCGTCGTCTGGACGAGACCAGTCCTGTAAAAAGTTATCATGTTTATTTATACACTAGTTGTTCCGCTCGATTTCACGCACGTAAGTACTGTTCCCGTGGGAAAATTATATCCCATTAACTTCCAGAAAAGTAAGCTTACTATATGTGAAAGAATTTTTGAAATCGGTCCAGCAGTTTTTGAGTTTACTCGTTACAAACATACAAAAATACAAATCTTTCTTCTTTATAATATTAGTGTACAATTGTAGATCATATAATAAATGCACGGCTATTTATTTTGTATTGCTTTAGAATAGATCTCTCTTATGTTTGCTTTCAGTATAGAAAGTGAAAAAAAAATCATGTTGTAAATACGACGAAGTCTTTGTATGACACTTTAATTAACAACAAGTTCATTAATAATTAAAACACCAAGAAACCCCGATTGCTTGTAAACGGGACTAAAAATTTTAAACATTCAAGTGCAGTTAGGTAAAATGAAACTCCTGAGATAACGATCTAACGTTAAATCGCACTTTGAAATGCGTCAACCGTTTAAGACTATAAGCCAACAATGCTCACATACATACAAACACCCGTAAAAATAATCGTCATCCTGCCGCAATCGGATATATAGTTGACTATTTTTTTTAAACTTTACAACAGTCATATTGAGTAGGAAATTGGAAAAAAATTGCTTGATATCTGCATGCTATGTTTGAGTATAACTGAGTCTACATCTCTTCTGTATTGTAACGTTTGTAGTCATTGCATCAAAATTCTGACGAACACCTGTTAGCAAACTCATAAATAATATAATATAGCAAAGACAATAAATAAAATATCTTCAAAAACCATAAAGTAAGTTAACAGATTGGTCAGCGGATCATCAATTAAAAAGTAAAACAGGTGTTACCTGTTCCTCCGTGCTAGCAAAGAATAAGTAGAAGAGATTAGCGCCAAGGTCGATCGCCGCCGCTAAGTAGAAAACTTCCCGCCACTGGCCCAGTGTTTGCTAAAACAAAATAATATTGTAATAATTGGGTTAAATATAAAACAATAATACATTATGCTTAAATAAACTACAACAGACCTCTAGCTAGACTAAATTTGTAAGCGTTCTTTAGATTAAAGCCCCTTTTATTGAGAAAATGTTAGTATTCTGTTTTATTGACAGGGTTAATAAAATAATGTGTAAAGTTAGGTATATATGATCCTGTCTTTATCTCCAAAGGGGTAGGCAGAAGTATTCCGTTCCTGGAAATACCAAGTTTTTACAGGTGATGAGGTGAGTTTATAAAATTTTTAAATTGTAATGTAATTAAGTAAATTACTTAATTGATGAGTTTTGTCTTCCCTCTATTAATGATGATGATAAGCTCCGACCGTTTTCCATGCCATGGCGACTACTTCTACTCCTAGTCAGCATGCAGGGTGCATGTTATAAATATATGGAGGGTAGAGGTAAGCAGAATATCAATGTAGTGAAAAAGTGTTCGTCAAACTGCGTTAAACTATGGTGGCGCGACAGTAGCAAGTAAGTTGCAAAGAAAGCGCCAAAATTTATTAGAGTAAGATTTATTTACTAAATAATTTCATACTACATTAACAATAGTAAATAGTTTAGGTTTTATATACTGGACTCGAATCACCAAAAATCTTTCCTAAATATTTTTGTTTTAACTCGGCACACTTAAATCCGTCAACAACTGCTACATTCATATCGTACCCTTTACCTATATACTAGCGCCGTTGTGGACAATTTGTGAACTGTTATTTACTGCTTACAAGCGGACACCATTTAAGTAAGGAGAATTATCTCATATTGGGGACTAGCCAATATGAGATAATTCTCCTTAGAAGAGTAATAATTCATCGGTAGTATCTATTTTCACGTTCGGAGGCACCTGTTCGGAGCTGATGATGAGGCCGGTGATGTAGGGAGCCAGGAACCCGCAGAAGTTGCTGGCAGCGTTCGTGATGCCCAGCATGGTGCCCGCGAACTGCGGCGACAGGTCGATATGGTTCATCACGTGACCTGCCGAAGTGTACATTTTAATTTCATGTAATATTAGATCCTTACCTATGAAATTGGCATACTGTATAAAGAACTGAAAGGAAACGTGGCGTTGTTACTCAGAATCAATTCTGAACCTTATTCAGAGCGTCCCGAACCATAACAGAATATTTAAATTAGTGAAGTTTATGTAAAACGTAGTTATCGGCAGTGGTTTGGTTAACAACTTAACACTAGGTGGGCAACTCCGGGGTAAGATTTTTTTTTTTTTAATATTAAGTTTTAGTAGTCAGCACTTATAAAGCGAGGATATAACAGCTGACATATCTAAAACACATGCATATATACCAGTTCTTAAATAACAGCACACCGTTCGAATATTTTTATGATTCAAAACTGTTTAACAGAATGTTACGTAGTGCGATAAATAGCAGTGACAGTACAAAATAGCATCAATCTTACCCGAATACGCAGCACCGGTGAAAGCAGAACTTATGGTGAGTAGCAGCATAACGCTCAAGCGGTCGCAGCCCGCCCACGCGACGCCCAGCAATCCCAGCGCTGGGACGAACGCGGCTGATACACAGAAAAGTACGTATCGTAAAATTTTTGTTATGGATATCATCTTAGATTATATTTGATGGTGTTAATCGAGCCCACTAAAAGTGGGTATTCTTAATTAATCTTATTATGTACCTACTTTAAAATTCTTATATTTATGTATATTTCGGGTAACTCGGGAACGGCTCTAAAATTTGATGAAATTTTGAATACGGATACACTTTTGCATTTCAAGGTCAAGTCAATAGTTATATTTGCTATAAAAACGAAAAGTTAAAAAAAAAATACGGCCCCTCACTAGCAGATGGCGTGGTGTTAGAACGAGCGAAGCTCGGATTCGACCATTTAGTAATTAGTAGAAGTGACTGAAATTACGTCACATATGGATAAATAACGGTAAGACATCAACGAATAGTAACAGTAGTAATATAATATACAAAGGACAAATATTGACCATTTATTTTCATATCAGGAAATGCCTACTTTAATTGATAATTTATAGGTTCTACCCACCGACAGTGTTCCATAGCTTCAAGCTGTTGATCCGCACGATCCAACCTTTCTTAAGCAGCCA
Organism: Ethmia dodecea; assembly: GCA_963855545.1. Classification (NCBI taxonomy): domain Eukaryota; kingdom Metazoa; phylum Arthropoda; class Insecta; order Lepidoptera; family Depressariidae; genus Ethmia; species Ethmia dodecea. Next base: position 9,738,932 of record OY979450.1, on the reverse strand, counting down.
GTCAGCGAATATGCTCACCAAGATACCACCGACCCATGCCGTTACGTAAGGCAGCGCTGACAACCTCGCGTTCTAAAAATATTCATAATGTAACCAGACGACCTATATAGATAAAGTTAATAAAAATATGATAACATAAACTTTACGCGGACGAAGTTGCCCGCAACAGCTAACAAGTAGTGAACCAAAAACGAAAATGCAATTTCTTTATCTAGATTTCTAAATACCTAAAAGAATAAAATTCGGAACTAATACACTTTTTAAAATAATTAATTAGTATCCGAATAAGGAAGAACAGATGTCAGTAACGCGCCATTGACACTAAGGTCGTTTTTTGTTCGCATCACAGAATAATGAGACCAATTTACAATACTATTACTATAATACAAGTAATATCTAAAGCAAGAAACCTTTTTCCTTGTGAATTCCAAATATCTACATATTTTGATGACGACCACTATGTATCAATGCACAATCCCCAAGTTGAGGAAAGGTCACTTAGGAAACACGACAACATTACTAAACGAAATATTATATTTATAATTATGATCTAAATAGATAAACTCACAGACACAATGTCAAAGTGCAGTATGTTGTTCATGTAAGTGGGCAGTTCGGTTAGCTGCGTGTAGAATAGCCACGCCTGGCCGCTCTGCGCAATGAGGATTGCCCACAGCGGGACGCACGTCAAAAACTTGCACCATGGTATCGACGTGGCAGTCTGATGATCCTGATACGGAGAAACACAAATTTTAAAAAATGCTAACTGTGAATAGGTCTTGCGCACCGAGGGTTTTATTTTAAACGTTATCTATGATATTTATTATATTATAAGCAATCTGTTCAATTTTGTTTTTTGCGAATGTATGATTAAGGATGTTCGTAAAAGATTTTTTGTTATCACTACATAGTATAAAACAAAGTCGCTCTCTCTGTCCCTATATCCCTATGTCCCTATGTATGCTTAAATCTTTAAAACTACGAAACGGATTTTGATGCCATTTTTTTTTATAGATAGAGTGATTTAAGAGGAAGGTTTTAGTATTAGCATTGCACCCGTGCGAAGCCGGGGCGGGTCGCTAGTACGGGACTAAATTATAGCCTGTTACTCAGGGATGTTGTAGCTTTTCTAATTTAATTCGGACTTTGACGATGTTGTATTTTCTAGTAAATAATTATGACTGCAATATACTTACTAAGTAATTATTTTATGTTATTATCGTGATGTAATTTCTGAGCCAATATAGGCAAACAAATTATATCTTCTAATTGCCTAGTACTATATTGTGTCTATTGCATGGATTTTCCTGTATTTACGCCCCATAGTCATCTACACGTTAAATAATATTTTACAATAACAGTATTCCAGCTAATCGGCAATGTCGTAACCTTCACAGAAGTTTTCATTACGAAAGCATAATAAAACAGTTCTATGTGGCATTCATATTTGTATATTGTAATTCATACACATGCCATCACATCGAATATTAGATATAATATATAATCTCAATATGATAAATATGTAATATATATGATATGATAAATAATCTCAATAATCACTTAACTTAAAAAAAAATGTTATTGTATATGTAAATTTCTAATTCGGAATGCTAATTAAGTTGCTTAATTTTAAATTAATTAACATCCAGAAAAACGAATGTGGTATCAAATTAATTATGAGGTAGATATAATAGAACTAGTGACTAACGTAGATCACGAATTATGTATTGACCTTAACAATGTGGATAGAAACATCTGTGAGGTCAGAGCTGCGTGACTCACGCTTTCGGCCCACATTATTCATAGGCTAATTCGCAACACCTGGTCTACTTATTTTTGTTTTTATATACCGCATTTTTTACAAAATCTTGATAATAATATAATATAATATATATTAATATATATTAATTACAAATCCTTTTAAATACTTAGTGGTTTTCATTCGTCTGGGTTCTGTCTGAGCCTTCTAGTTTCATATAAGTTATTCTCACTGAAAGTGGCACTGGCACACCTATCGCACTTCACACTAACTCACTAACCAAATTTCTTAAATTCAGTTACGCTAATTAATTTTTTGGAAAAATAAAACATTAAAAATAGCTAAAATCACTTACATTAATTAGTCGATACTGAACTTGAAACTTATTTTAGGAATTGCACTTATTCTGTTACATATTGTATATCCTACTAATATTATAAATGCGAAAGTTTTGTATGGATGGATGTTTGTTCCGCTTTCACGCAAAAACTACTAAGTAATTATGAACAGATTTTGACAAAACTTTACAGTTATATATCCTATCTATACATCAGAATAACACATAGGCTACATTTTATCCCCGTATTCCCAGGGGAACAGGAACTATGCAGATGGTAGTATTGTATTTATATGATATACTAATTTGCAATCTTTTAATATTAATATTAATATTTGTAATAGTATTTTGTAAATTCTCCTAATTGGCTAATAAACGCTTGAAATTGAATTTTCGCTCACCTGAGGTTTTATAGCATGAGTAATATATTCCACCTCCTTTGGGCATATCCTGGGATGGCTCTGCGGAGAGTCGTAAACTAGGAACATCCATGCAATGAACCAGAGCACTCCTAGGGTGCCAAATGTATAGAAACAGAGCGGCCAGCCGCCACCGAAGTCTAGCGTACATAGCCACCCTGATATTGGCAATGATATCACTGTGCCTATGTTTGAACCTGAAAATGTAATTTAGTATAGGAACAAAGTTGAATCGAAAGTAACATTTTGATGTTATAGAAAGTCAAAACAAGGTAAGTTGTGCCAGTAAATTTAAATAAAATGCCAAACGTTTCAGGTTTCTGTATCACCACTGACCATAAGTATGTAGTGTAATGCCACTTATTTATGACTAGTGGTTGTGCGCGGTTTCACCCGCGTATTTCGAGTTCTCATGGGAATACGGGAATAAAATATAGCCTATGTTACTCAGGGATCTTCTAGCTTTCCATTGGAGAAAGAATTTTTAATCGGTCCAGTAGTTTTTGAGTCTATTCATAACAAACATACAAGAATACAAATCTTTCCTCTATAATATTAGTATAGATGTGAAAAACATCAATAAATTTGGAATCTCGATTCAAGGTAGTTATGTAAAGTTTGCCAGTTTAAGGGCTAAAAACATGTTTCACCAGTCAAAGAATTACAGTTGTTAAAAAAAATTAAAATGTATATTGAAGGGACTTTGTTAACTCCCTCTACAATAGATATAGCTTTGTAAAGATAGACTATCTTATTTTTTTATGTTATTTCGACTTACCAGCATAAACATAAGCTGCAAACTTAGATCTCTCTAAAGGAGGGATCCATCTAGCCAGCATGGCATGCATTGCAGGGTAAGTTACTCCTTCACCAAGGCCTTCTAGTGCTCGTACAGCAATGAAAAACCTGAAGTCTATGTATGCTGCTATTGGACTTAGGATTGTGAATATTGCTGTGAGCAGCACTCCTATACCGTAAACTAATTTGCCACCAAATAATTCTGCTATCCTTCCCCCGGGTATCTGAAACCATATTGCATTTATGTCAAATACCTTTAACACGGGGCAGATTTTTCAATCGTCAGGTAAATCTTATCTGGAGAATATATTGATGCTGTCAATGTCTGACACAATAGAAAGGAAAAGTGACAGGTGATGTTTATTCTTCAGATAACTTTTATCTGACGATAAATAAAATAAAAAAGACAAATTGAATGAGCAGTGATAGCCCATTGGTTAAAGATCGTGCCTCTCATGCATGAGGTCTCGGGTTCAAATCCTGGCATGTGCCAATGAGTTTTTCAAAAACTTAAGTAGATATTTATCGCTAGCTCTACGGTAGTTGAAAACACCGTGGGGAAACCTGCAGGTCCCAGAATTCATTCTTAGGAATGTGTAGCTCACCACTTATCAGGTTAAGGGGTTCAAAGGTTATACAAGAAAAGTGGATATTTCCATGAAATGTGGATATTTCCTGTAATGGAAAACCTCTGCCTACCCTCTTGGGAATAAAAAAAAAGGCATAAGATATATTTTTTTACAAATTGTATTACATTTTCTTCTCTTTTTGATAATGTGTCTATTAAATTAAATGCCACTAGTCTAAATATATATATATATATATAACATTGCAGCGAGCGTTATGGGCACTTTTGCACCGGGCTCGGCAAGGGGCGGGTTGTTTGATTAGGTTAAGTTTTGGTTAAAGTTTGACAACTTGTATATTCTTAGCCGTTTAATTGGTAGTTTTAGTTTTACATTTAATAGACACATTATCAAAAAGAGAAGAAAATGTAATACAATTTACAAAGCATAATTATTATTATTATTTATACTAGTATTTATTAGATATTACCTACAGCCGCTTTTTATATATTTTTTTTGACTATATACATATATAATAATAATTATGCTTTATTATTACCTGAGTTAACACATATCCATAGAAAAATGATCCCAAAATTATACTCTGTTGTTCTGCAGTCCAGTTAAATTCTCCAGGTTTCTGTAAATTATTAAACAATTTAAAAAAGAACAGAACTATGTTTATAAGCAATTGCTTTTAAGCAGACAACAACCACCAGAAACAACCAAAAGTTTTTAAGCAGACAAATTTGTCTGCTTAAAAACTTCTGGTTCACAATTTTCTGTCCTTTAAGCTCGGTGATCCTGTTTTGATGGTCAGTGTCATAGACATAACAAGTGTAATTTGAATAACAATAACTAAAACATTACTTGAATAAGATTAAAAAGAAAAATTAAAGCATATTTCAATAAATTTTAAATATAATACAAGTTTTACATAAAAAATATACATAAAAGATTCTACAATGCTGTCATTCATAGAGGCTAACTAAAATCAATACTAAACTATGAAATAGGAAGATATAGGAACACCTCCGGGTTTGAATTTTCACAACATAAATATGAAAAAAAAAGTAATAAAATAAGGCTGCTGATTTTACTCTTTTTTTCTTTAAACACTTATCCTATATTTTTTTGTGTATCATAACATTGGTTCTTCCATAAAATATTAATTTATCCACTTTTTAAGTTTAACACTTACAGCAGGAACTGTGCTATTATCAGGTATGCTAGCGGGACAAACGTCTGGCGTAGAGTCGTTTGATGGCATAGGGGCTGTCGAGTTTATCATAGCCACTATAGCCACCGATAAGTTTACTCTCATTGCGTACACATTGGCAAACCCCAGGAATCCCATAATGCCAAGCACAGTTCGACTTTTGATCCATCCTGTTGTTTCTTCCTCTAAGTAAAAAATATATAATAAAGTTATGTTTAGCAAAATAAAATTACCTAGAATAATATATAAGCTTTTAAAATATACATCAATTGATGTTTACACAAATTGCGGAAATGCTGATTCATACTGCATCATTTAACAAAGCAATCTGTTTGATTAAATTATGGAAGTTAATACCCACAACACTATAACTGATAGCCTATAAGTAATCAATTTCATTATAAATGCGCTCAAGGATCGGGACGCTGTATACAAAATTATCTATCTAAGTTGACTGGTTACGGCCTTGAATGACATTGTTATAATTATCAGAAACCTGCTCAATATTGAAATAAATCATGAAGTGATACCTGGCCCGCTCTCTACCAAGTTTCTGCGACTGCTCGTGACATCATTTTCAATGTCCGAGTTTATGATGGGACTCTCTTCCACTGGCGAAGACATGGTTTGGCTTCAGAACACCATTCCTCGCTCCAGTTACCGAATTATCATTTATTCTCAGTGACTAGTAGCGGAAGAAAGTTAGAATATTTAAATTAACTTTATTTGGGCCATTTACGACAAGCTGAGTACGCTGAATATGAATCACTCACGAGAACGATTTTTTATTCAAATTACAGTAAACAAAGAAAAATCCTCCTCTCGAATCTTCATTCAAGAAAGAACGCACAGAAAGAACGAATGTCACTGTCATTTAGACTTTGACATTAGTATTTTTTTATATTTATTCTAATGAAATTATAAGGATCTCAGGCCATACAGCCATGTCTTGTATAGTTAACGTTAAGGTTCTTCGTTGAAGACTCCGAAATGGTTCAACAAGGTTTCAATAAAAATTGTAGGGATTAAAACTCTTCGTGTATGTTATTTTTTCTATGTTTGGATATATTGCAGGTTTCTAAGGATATTTATATTTTAATCCGATAAACTAAAGCGAAGCAAGTTCAAAATAAAATATAACATCACCTTTACCCATCGTGCCACGCTAGAATATTTAATTTTGTAGCCATTTCTATTACTGGCTAAAATAACTACAAAATACGGGCTGTAGTTGCTCAGGAATAAGGATATACAGAATGTAGTTTTAGGAACGAAAGCCATTTTATAAAATATAATTTATTGCCATTTAAAAGAAAATAATTTAATATATTTAACTCTAATATTAAAGCCTAATTTTAAGTACTTTTAACTTCTTTATATTATACTGTTTATCAATAATATGAGAGTCTAACTTCCAACATGATAACTTAACTTAAATTTAATAATAATGATCATTTACGTATTTCATTTGATTTAAAAGTGTATGATATTAAATAAATCTTCGTCCAATCATTCAAATAAAAGTATTTTGAAATTAAACAAAACAATATTGCTCAGTCTCATTCTCAAAATATAGGCCATAAATTTTTACTTATTGTAGGCATAAGGAGACCCATGATAACTGTTGAAATGAGATTGACGCTGTGATTGTCCAATATGCTTCTACCACTAATATGTGTGACTGTTTGACTAGAATATGATACAATTTTTCCATCTTTGTCCAAACCTGTAAACAGAACAAAAGATTTATTGTATTACATAAATAGAGTTAAATTCAATATAACAAAGAGGTGTTCGTAGCCCTGCCGTAACAGTGTGTTTGGAACGAGGGGCGAGCAAGAGAACGATGACAAGCAAAGTTGGGCGCAGTCAGTCAGTGAATGGGTGACAGCCTAGAGGCATTATATACACAAGTGCCTGCGTGTTTCAAAAGGATCACAATGTGATCACAAGTCGTTAAGCCATGTCAGATACCCTTATGGGTTGTTTGAAAACTTGACAGTTACGTGGCCACTAGCCTAACAAAATCACCGAATCCGCAATGCGCTCGGATGGGTGATTATATCCCAAACTTCCTCGTATGTGAGGAAAGACGCTTAGCTCAGCAGTAGGCTGTTACGGGTTGATGATGAATAACATACATAGTTCCATGAAATTCCTTACCAGAATACTGAAGAGTTGCACCAATGATTGAATCTATAAGACTGCCAAAGAAGCCAGCTAATGCTCCAAACAGTATCATAGGCCACTGTGGTGGAGCATATGCAAGTAATGTTCTGTCAGCAAAGTATATCACCGCTAGATACTGAGATATGCCTATGACAAGTCCTCCAATGGTACTGAAGAATGTTCCAATAAAAGTGATTCCACCATTAGTACCTTTAGGCACTCTCTGCCCAGACGTAATCAAAAATGGATCGGATTTTGAAAGAACTGTCCCTAATTCTGATGCCCATGTGTCGCCATTGCAGCATGCAAAAACTCCTGAAAAAAGTTTTTACAAATTCATATAAATAATAATAACAGCAATGGTGAAGCCATTACATAATTCTTAACACCCTTTGTTCGTCTGTGTTTTCATGGCATACATATTATACATAAAATTCATGCAATTTTTAGTTCCCAAATAGTATTTTTGACTATTGCATCGACAAAAAAGTACCTTCCAAATCTATTCCAAATACATTGATTACTACATACATTCTGTAAGTTTAGGCAAGGTCTATTTACAGCTGAGTATGTAAGATTTATGAATTCCTTAAATGCAATTTACTTGTTAAGGTAACAATGGACTCGATTCTGGCTGACCAGCTAAAATGCCTAAAATTCCTAATTTTAAGTTAGCTCTATTGCTTTGAAAAGGAAAGGGGCAGAAATAAGCGCCATAAATATTTATTGTCACAAATGTCAAAATTGAACTTTATGAAACATTTACATCTTATTCAAATACACGTGTTTAGCAATTTTAGCGTCGATGTAACAAGGTCATGGATAAAAGTGACAGATGAGCATGTTCATAAGGTTCAAATTAGTTGGTTTTTACATGTTTGACATTACTCTCCAATCTATGGTTTGTTTCTGTCCTTTTTCTTCCATATTCTATGGAGAAGGATAGGCTAACTTAAAATTAGGAATTTTAGCTGGTCAGCAAAATTGAGTCCACTACATAATTTTATGGTATCTAATTAATTACCAAGAACTCCCATAGATAACCATGATGCCCTGTAGTCCTTTACAAAGTCTATTGGCCTCTCTGAAGCTCCAACATCCAATAAATATAAAAGTCCAAGCTGTGTTGCCATGCCCCCATTGCAGAGCACCTGTATCCAGTTCCTTTGACCACCTGTAACACACAGTACCAGGATTTGAATAAATCATTTTAGCAACTAGTAACTAATATATTGTTCCCCTGGATTTCCCAAGCATAATTCCCTTTTAAAGACAGTCCAGCTGTTGTTTTGGAACCTATTCATTACAAATAATCACAACCTTTCCTGTTTATTATATTAGTAGTTGTTACACACGATTTCATCCACTTAAGTCCCGTTCCCGCAGGTAAATTATAGCCCATATAACTCGCAGAAAAGTAAGATATACATAGGTGAAAGAATTTTTTTAATCGGTTCGGTGTTTTCGAGGTTCATTCTCACAAACAAATATTTCCTCTTTACAACATTAAGCCGTATACAGAAAGAAAGCCGAAAGCTTGTCGGCGCCGATGGGCGCCGATCGGCGCCCATCGGCGCCGGTCCATTCTACAGAAAGCAAGCAGATTGAAGCAGAGCGAGCAAAATGTCGTACGATGATTGGCGGGCGGCACCAGCGCCGACCGGCGCGAGTCGGCGCCGATCGGCGCCTATCGGCGCCGACAGGCGCCGGTCGGCGCCCATCAGCGCTTGTTCATATAAATGCCTCCGCCGGTTACCTGCGTAGACCGGCGCCTGTAGGCGCCGATAGGCGCCGGTCGGCGCCGATGGGTTTTCGGCTTTCTTTCTGTATACGGCTTTAGTGAAGATTAAGCTCATCATCAAAATAATAAATCAAATTAGTACTATGTCAAACTCAGTTTTTTTTAAGATGTTCAAAGAAAGCTAATAAGGCATGGTAGTCATGGTACAGTCAACAAAGTTGTTAGGGTTACATGGCCAGTAACTAAGAATTCATTTTTCTGGGGAAGTCATAAATAAATCTTATTGATTAATGTTTATTTCGAAAGGTATCTTTGATCCCTATAATTTACCAAAAAAATACTATAAATACATTTAAGGCTATGAGAAAAGTGAATCTTAATTTTTGGCCATGTAACACTAACAACTTTGTTGACTGTACTAATTTGCTTTTGATCTAAGATAATAATAAGATAATAAGTGTAATAAAAAAAAGGTATCATATCCTTATTTCATGTCTTTCTGACATCCTCAACTTAACATAAAGCTTCACATTGTGTGGATTTGCTGCAGTAGACTCCAACCTTGAATACATAAATAACAAACATGTAGGTATTTAAATATATGTATTATCTTTTATGTGCATATTGGACATTGTTATTTACTTTGTGACATGATAACCAATAAATTATAGTTTGACCTTTGTTCATATACATATTTTGATAAGTCATCAACAAGGTTACTAGGACAACCTAATTAGTAAAGTGGGGATATTTGAAACAGTTTTTTGCATAAAAGTGTCATTTTAACGAAAATTAAAATAGCTAGTGACCAAAATATATTTTTAATGGCATCACTATGTTTAGCTTTACAACGTGGCTGTCCTTTGCAGTAAGCTAGCCTGCATATAAATTTTTTATATATTTTTAAAGGTGCTGTTCCAAATATTACTAGGTTTGGGATATTTAGATTTTGATAATTGTTCACCTTATTTTAATAGATTTTCTACTTCTGTTCGATTTAAACCTGGCAAGCAATAATTGGAACGAATTAAGGCCAAGATTTTGCATAAAAAAAACATTTTTAAATTAATATATACCTAGACTAAGATTTAGAAAATTATTTTTCTAATTTTGTTGAGAAACTAAAGGACATTAAAGATATTAAATCAATATTGTTGTTATTTATCACAGTCAGCGTTTAATGATTAAAAAGGTAGATTTTTAAGGCTATTATTAGAATAACAATTGAAACACACACCTATAAAAAAAACATACAGATAAGTTTAACTAATTTAAAAAAACTACAAATAAATTTAAAATTAACGAACTTATTAAATCTAATACTTTGGCGTATCGATACAGCAGCAGCAGCAGCTTAGCAGCTTATCCTATAATAAGGGTTTGATTTTAAGCTGCTTGGAGTTCTATCTGCCAATTTTCTTCTGAGTAGTGTGTGTAGGGCTTACACGATTTACCTTTTATGTTGTTCGTGTAAGATCTTTTGTATTTGCGCGGCATTATTACATTGATATCTGTAAATAAAAAATACAGCTTTCCCCTTAATTGTAACTTTAAATACTGGACAGGGGATAATTGAAATAAGCTGTCTTGCCCTACTACTAACGAATATCGTACTAGGGGATATTTGGAGTGGGGATATTTGGAACGTTCCAAATATCCTAAAATACCGTTTCAAATATACCCACTGAAAACATCATTAAAATCATGGCGATCTATAAAAGCTACAGCTGCGTTCTAATTGTTATTAAAAAGAGCGTAAAACGTATGGTAACTTACATATATTAACAGTTTTCTTACCTTAATATTTCGTACGTTTCCACTCAGAAGTAAGACGACAAAAAAAATACAAGAATTTTCAAGTTTTTTTAAATAACACTTCACGGCCTAACACACGCACCGATAACCTACAGAAATGTTTAATGACATTGTCATTTAGTGGTACTGTTGTTATAAAATATAATGAAAAACGTACTACTGTCAGTTAGAAAAATATTTTGGGTTAAATCTTTTTTCCAAAGTGTTTCAAATAACCCCTCAAATTCCAAATATCTCCATTTTACGTACCTAAATGACTACATAGAAACATACCTTCTTTGAAATCCTCTTCAATCTTCTTTTTTAAATGCGATCTAAATTTTGTAGCCTTAGACGATGATAGGAAAAATGTAAATAAAGCAGCTAGAAAACAGAAATTGCTCAATGTTAACACAAATGCAACCGCAAGACCCAACAGTGCTCCACTCAAGTTCACGCTTTTTTTCTTGTATCCGTATAATGCTATCATGATCGGAATAAAGCATGATGCCAACCATCGTGCCGGAGATATGACCACTGGTTCTGAAATTGAAATATTAACATTTTACAGCATTTGATAAATTCTGCCACACGAGGATTAGGATTAAACGATTGTGACTTACCATCGAAACCCTCATTCTCCATAAGAAACTTTGAGTAGATGATGTTAATAATCCATAGGGACATAGAAAGTGGTATAGACACAGCGCAGGACAGAACAGTCATAATATGATCATTTTGAAGATGCCTTCTATTATTTAATGACGAAGCTGCCTCAGCCGGATCTTGTTGATTCATATCACTTACTTTGTAATAAATAAAATAAAAAATTAATTCGGTTAAATGCGATACAAATTTATAAATAAATGTAGAGCTAGAAAATAGACCTAGTAAATGACAAAACTTGCTTGTAGTAACTTTTTACATATTATAATACAAATATTCAAAGTTCACACGAATTTATAGCTTTTATAAATTTTATAGGTATTTTGCATTATTTTTGAGTTAATTTTTTGACATGACGTTTACGTGTACCGCCAACCAACAGTAGGTACCTACCGCTTTTTTTATATTGTTTGGCCTTTGCAGTGCTGCCAACTAGTAGTTTTAGCGAAAACGCGCTGTCAGTGCTGTAAAAACGCGCTAGAACGCGCTAAATGGCACTTTTTTTTAAAATCGCTATATTTCGCGCCAACCACACATGGTTTTACTATTTAATTTTGCTCGTTACAATAAGTAGGTACCTATTTAGATAAAAATATTTTTTATGAAATGAAACAAAGATACAAAAAATCAATATTTTTTGATAATGAATGATGATGAAAGTCGCAACCTTTTTTTGACATTCATTGTGCTGAATACACTTTCAATATTAGCGTTCGAGTGGGGTGGTAATGAAAAAACTTTCATTGCTAAGGAGAATATTTCTTTATAAGGACATGTACTAAAGGCATATTTTGAGTCTTTTACTTCACTTCAGAATTTCTATATTATAGTTTCATATAATTTAAAAAAGCGCTAGATTTAGCGCGAAAAGCGCTAAGTTGGCAGCACTGGGCCTTTTGCCTAGTTACTGGTCGTGCCTTTGGCCATGTACCGCCGCTGCCGGAGTAGTGTTACCAACCCTCAAAAATATTTGGCCCTAAATCATAAGTCAAACACCCTTATGCCATCAAAAACAAAACTTGTAAAAAGACAAGTCTCGCAACTCATTTCTTCTACCGTAAAAAGTTTTGAGATCCATGTAATACCAAGTCCGTTAATTTATTCAGTCCCTACAAAGGGACCTACTGCCTTAAGTAATTACGTAATTACCTAATCTAACAACCTCTTATAGTGACCATAACAATATTAAACATCTTTTATGTTTTAAATAAATAGATTGACTTGGCAATCGCACTAAATATTCTAATTTAATATAATATGTATCACTTGTGATATACATTGTTTTCATGCGATGGCCAAGTCATTTATTTATGCAGTTGGTGTATCTGGAAACCTGGACCGAAATTGACAACATTACATTTACAAAAAGTATTTTTTTTATTATTTAGATGGAAAATAGACATCAAAAGACTCGACACGTATTTTTTTATTTTTCTCTTAAGTTTCTGTAAGTATTTTTAATTTAATTTTTTAAACGAGCTCATTCTAAAACGACGTAAGTGCATACGTAGGACTTTTGTGGGTGTTATTGTCATTGCCTCTACTACAAAAAAAGGTATGTCAGGTGACATTTGACATCACTACTACTACTGTCAAATCAAATCTTGGAGGTTAAGTTTGTTGATCAATTGTTAAAGTTGTTTGTATTTGTTTTCATAGCTAAATACGCTTATTTCCATTGAAAAACATGAAGGTTATTCTACGGCAGACAGCCGTAATCTACCTTAAGTAGATTTTATGATGTTATGCAACATATGCACGAAAATCACAACTTTATCGTGTCGCAGAAAGTCGTGGTTCAAAAATGCTCATTTCGTCTAAAGACGCTTACGTGGAATCTGCTGTAGATTGGTGCAAGTAACAAGACAAAATGGCCTTTGTACTGTTAAGTGTCGTATAACATCAGAGCACAGAGTTCGTTCGAAACCATACACTGCGACCGCTGTTATTAACAAGACTGAAGAGACTATTGTAGACGCTAAATGTGAGCACTGTCCAGCAATTCACGGCTGATGTAAACACACGATTTGTTTCTTGATGTGGTTGATAAAACTATGAATGAGAAAACCATAATAAATTATATTAAAGACAATTTTGTGAGTAAAAAATGTCAAGCCCAAACTCAACTACAAATGCATGCAACAGGGAGAAAGAAGGCACTGTTTGGTGTTGCAGATCCCAAATTTGAAACAAACCATCAATATTGCTAATATTAGTTAGGTATATTATGATAAATTGTATGTAGAAAAATTAATAAAAGCAGAAACTTTCAGAAAATTTTCTATTTAAAAAAATATAAATATGACAAAGAAGTAAAACACTGTTATGTACAATTATTTGTTTATTATTGGTTGGTGTTAATGATGTCCTCAGCCTACTTATTATTATAAATGGGAAAGTCTAGATGTATGGATGAATGTTTGTCCGGGATGAACACGAAAACCGCTGAACCGATTTAGATGAAAAATGCCTGTAAAATGGGCAATATTTGATCATATAATATACGCCACAATGTAAATGTCGAACTTACAAAAATATCACTATTTTTATGATTATCATAATATGCAATGAACATACATGCCACTTTTTTTTCAAGATATTCAATTACCACATATAATTCTTTTGATAGTCTTATATAAGTCTTAGGCTTCTTTTTAATGAAATTTAACATAAATTCTGTCCCCGCTAATTCTTTTTTAAAAGGCAAAACATTCACTGAACTTTCTGCTTCTGAATATTCCGTTGCGCTACCAACAACTGAAGGTGTCTAGTCCTTGGAGACATCTTCTGCATATAATTCTTCACTTTTGTTCTTCTGGTACAGCAGCGTCTTAGGTATTATTAAAACAAAAGTAGTTCCAATACATTGATCAGCTATTTTAGGTGTTACTTGTAGGTATATAATGTATTTTGTGTTTCAGGTTGACAGATAGTGCTTTTATTTAATTTGACCTTCTGCAATGAGAAACTTGTGCTGGCAATTTTTTCTGCTCCCCCATGCGATAATGCAAATTTTCTCAGATTTGGAACATCGAGCTTCAATTTTCTGAATGCATTAAGTATTTGATTTCATTGGTCATAATTCACCAGGTCCTTTTCTACCTACAATAGAAAGTGAAATTTAAGTTATCAAAGTACAATACTAGGTTATGAGATCTCTGATGGTGATCACTACTATAGAATTTATGATACCTAATACTTACACATATATGAACCTCACATTATAAAGTGCTCCTTTTGGAACATTCTGTTTGCCCACAGCAACACATATTTCATGTGCTCAGAAACACGGAAGAAATGTTTTTCGCGTGAAGTAGGTAAAAACTTTATTCTTGCATTTGGGCTCAAAACAAGAGCCAATCTCCTCTTGTTTTCCATCCCGACAAAACGTTTGTCGACCTGAATCTACATTCATTTTGTTTGCAGTGTTAAAATGCACTCTTCAACTAAGAAAAAAATCTCAAGTTAAAACGTAAACAATGTATTTGAGGTTATCCTAGGGATGTAAAAAATAATCGATTCTTAAAATAATCGATTATTTTTTTTAAATAATTGATTTTTAATAATCGAATTTTTAAATAAAAATAATCGATT
Source organism: Ethmia dodecea (assembly GCA_963855545.1). Classification (NCBI taxonomy): domain Eukaryota; kingdom Metazoa; phylum Arthropoda; class Insecta; order Lepidoptera; family Depressariidae; genus Ethmia; species Ethmia dodecea. The sequence continues at coordinate 9,723,870 of OY979450.1, read as the reverse complement.
TTTAATTAATCGATTATATAAATTACGCATTATAAACAGCGCCATCTATGCGGTGGATGAACCTTAACGTTGTCGTTAAGCTTTTTTACTTATCGTTTTATTTGGATAAACTTTAGTATATGGACCGCTGATTTGGATTACGGCAATTTTATAGCAAAAAGGCCTTAGCCTAAAGAGTCTTTCAGCAAAGTTTCAAATTGCGGAAATTTATAGTTTTTCCAAAAAAAAATCATAAAGTTTCGTCTTTTGTATGAAAATAAACGCAACTATGGAGGTTAGGGTATATGGACCGCTGATTTGGATTACGGCAATTTTATAGCATAAGGGTCTTATCCCAAAGAGTCTTTTTGCAAAGTTTCAAATTGCGGAAAATTAGTTTTTCCAAAAAAAAAAATCATAAACTTTCGTATTTTTTTGCGTCGTTTCACTTTTTTGGGATACATTAGGCCTCTAACGGTTTCAGAACTGAATCTACCCATCCCGAATGAGATAGATTAGGTCACTAACAGTTTCAGAACCGAATATGCCCACCCCGAATGGGATAGATTAGGTCACTAACTGTTTCAGAACCGAATCTGCCCACCCCGATTTCCACGTGGTCTTATCTGTCCTACCCCTAGAGTGTTTTTTATAAGCCGGAGGCGCGTAGGGAATGCAGCCCCCGCCCGCTGTGACTAAGCCCAGGCATTGCGCGAGCCGAGCGGCGGAGGCTGGTCGCCGAAGGCGACCAATAAAGCCGAAGCTGCGTAGGCTGGCGCATATGCCTGTGCTTAGTTACGCTAGGGCGGAGGGGCTGCAATTTCCGCAGCGCCGGAGCCGTCACGAATTCGAAATTTGGTACTGATGACCTTTTTTTTAACAAGCGGTAGTGATTTTCCATACGCAACATAACCTCAAAATTAGTTTTTTGTTTTTTTTTTTTTCAAAAACTAGTGTTCCGCAACCCCTCCCTGCCAGGGGGGCATCCTACCCCTCCCCCCCCTCCCCCTCCCCCCTCTCCCCCCCCTTAAATCGACGGTCCATATACTAAAGTTTTACCTTTTATTTTATTTTAATACTACAAGTACTCTTATATTTATTATTTTTCGTCTTTTGACTGTTTAAACTTAAAAAATAAAGAAACATTTGTTTTTTATTTTAGTTTTTGAGACCATAACGTAGTAGTTTAGTTTTTTGATTCTCGTTTTAAGTATTTTATTTTAATACTAGGCAAATGTAAAAGAGGACTGGACATTTGTGATACTAATTATTTTTAATTATTTTATTGTTTAAATTTGAAGTTTATCGAAATTTTATTTTGTTATTTATAATCTCACGCCTTTCATCCCCGATGGGGTAGGCAGAGGTATTCCATTAATGGATATACCCACATTTCACGAGATACATTGGACCCCTAAACGTGATAGGTGGTGAGCCCATCGCCGGACCAGGTCTATTTACACATGTCTCAGAATTAATTCTGAGACCTGCGGGTTTCCTCACAATGTTTTCCTTCACCTTCCTTCCTTTATTTTGTTATTTCTTTATTCATATTATTTTATTTCATTTTTAATCTGTTAAAATGGTACCTAATATGAATCTCTTAGGATTTTGTTATTAAAATATGAAAAGCATATTATATAGATTTTTAAATATTTATTAGAAAAAAATAGATTTTTTAGAATAATCGATTATTTTCAATACTAATCCATTTTTAAAAAATCTATTAATTTTGAAGAAAGAAAAATCGATTTTTATTTAATCGATAATTTTTCTTTAACCTTACATCCTTATCCGCGTCTTTTCAAATCTGTCATATTGTATGAAAAAAAAAAGGACGGCAAAGACATAACTCTGCTAGGAATCCTGCGGTGCCCGTTTTCTGAACATTTTTTTTCATTTTGAAATATCTCATAATTTAGCGAACAATAAATTCTGAAAAAAATATATAGCTTTCAGGATGACGAAAGCCCCAAATGGTTTTGTTTTTAACATACTTTATAAATTTGAAATGTTGTCAATTGCAAAATGTTTAAGTTTTTCCTTGATATATACACTAAACACCAATTTATTCTAAATTTGGAGCTTCTACGACTGCCTTAGAGTTTTGATGATCGGTCAGTCAGTCAGTGAGTGATAAAATTAGGAAACTTTGACTATTTATAATTCTTAAACTACCGGTTCAAATTGAATGAAATTTTAAATATACTGTTTATACAATGCTTGCTTGGTTACTGAAAATTAAGGTTTCTAGTATTATCCAAAACGAAGTTATAGGGAGTTGAAAATGGCCTGAATTGCTTTCAGAAAAGGATGGTAAGGCCGCTTTTTTTTGAGAAGTAATTAAATGGTCCGCAATTTTAAAATTTGGTTAGCCACAAAAAATCAGCATTTAAATCATTTGGTCGGCATACAAAGATTTTGTTCGCAAATAAAAAAATCAGGCAGCAATCCTTGTTCGGCAAATAATTTTAATAATGGTCAAAAATTAAATCAGAAATAGGCAGCTTACAATAACATGGGTTTGCATAATAAACATTCAGTCCGCAAAATAGTTACTTGGTCCGCAAAATAACTACTTGGTCAGCAAGACTTCATGATTGAACAGCAGAGAAAACATGTCGTGAATAATTATACAATAGCTACTCCCACTCCCACCCCCTCTTACGCCCCCTACCCCTCCTACCCTCTCCTATCGCCTACTACCCCCTCCTACCACCTCCTACAACATCATAGCACCTCCTACACCCTCCTACTACCCCCTCCTGCTACCTCCTACCCCCTCCTGCTGCCTCTTACCCCCACCTACTAACTCCTACGCCCGCCTAACCCCGAGCTAGTAGGAGTTAGTAGGAGTTAGTGAGAGGAAGTTGGTGGTACTAGGAGGTAGTAGGAGGTACTAGGAGTTAGTAGGAGGTACTAGGAGTTAGTGGGATTTAGTAGGAGTTAGTAGGAGTAGACTAACTCATACTAACTCCTACTAACTCCTACTACCTCCTACTACCTCCTACTAACTCCTACTAACTCCTACTAACTCATACTAACTCCTACTAACTCCGACTACCTCCTACTAACTCCTACTACCTCCTACTATCTATTAGTACCTCCTACTACCTCCTACTTCCTCCCACTAACTCTCCTCCTACTAACTCATACTAACTCCTACTAACTCCTACTAACTCCTACTACTACCTCCTACTCCCTCCTACGCCCCACTCCCACTCCCAACTCCCACGCCCACTCCCACTTTTTTTCTGTGTCTTTGAAATGGAAATTTGATAGCCATAGGCAATGATTTTTCATTACGATTACATACTGGATATAAAATGTGAGAATATGAATATGAAAATCAATGTGATAATCAGTTTAAAAAACAGTTCTAGTCAATGGGTATTTCGCGAACGACTTAGGTCGGAGAGCGCTCCTTTATGTGATCTATACAAACTAATTAGTCCACCATCTCGGTCGGGCTATATTTACACCAGACCGAATCCGAACTGCATACAAAAAAAGCTTGAGGACAAATTAATGACAATCCAATGCAGTGGACTGTCCCTATTTAATTTACACGAGGCCATTAGTGGATTGGCTTACTGGAATGGCTCACTGGAATGGCCTCGTGTAAATGGCCCAAAGTTTGGCTTTCGGTATGGCTATAGTCTTGGCTAGTCGGTCGACAATGGGAGTGTATCTGGGGGCACGGCAGTGCCCCTGCCAAGTCGAGCAAAAAGCGGCGCGGCCGTACCATCCTTTTCTCGATAATAATAAACTCTACTTGATAATACTTGACAAGACTTTTTGGCGGGAATCCGAAGAGGGACGTCATATTTTTTGTAAAATTTTAATTTTGCCGTATACTTTAGGGTTGGACTCATAATAATGATAGTATATTATGTGGAAAATGACCGTGATAGTGTGCAGTGAATAGAAAAATCGATACAATGCGTGATGGACGTTTTCGAATCTCAAGAAGCTTCTTTAAAAATTTCAGTAAAAACACAGTATAATAAATAGTACTAAAAGTGTATAGTACGGCCGTTTTAACTTAGCAGTTTTGAAATTGCGCAAATGGCTGGGCAATAACATTTTTTAGCGACTATTTGTTTTGCGGTACGAGGGGGTTTACACAGGCGAAGCCTATGTTCACAGAAGCCAAGTTAAAACGGCCGTAGTGTACTATCGTTCTCCTGTTAATAATCAAGTCACATTTCGAAAAAATTTGAAGAAACATTGTATTTTTGTGGAGACTCTGAAGCAGAGCTAAAATATCTTTATCGTTTCGTGTTTAGTGCTGATGGCTAAATTGCCAATGCAGGTTTATAAAAAAAAATTACATGACAAGACAATGACGTTTGCTCATGGTTTTCTGACTAGTCTGAAGTTTTCTTTCGGTTTCGTTTGTTTATTTTATGTAGGTAGTACCAAAGATATTAAAGTAAGGATAAGTTACATTCATACTGCTTGCGTTTGAAAATTGATCCCCTACGAGTGTGCTACAATATGTACATACTTACTTCTTAGCGTATTTATAGGATACAACAATGACGGGGAAAGATGATACGGAACGAATAATAAAGAAAAAGAGAGCTACCTGTTAAGAGTTGCGCTTAAAATACGACTTGAAATACAATGCGACTAAATAAAATGTGGTTAATTAACTACATTTGTCGGCCTCATTTTCCGTGCTCTAGTAACATATCTACGTCTTGCTATATATAATATCTTTGGGTAGTACATACAAATAACTTTAAATGACAATTAAATATCATTTTGTGAGATTAAAAATTCATTTGGTATTAGCCTTGTATTGAACCTAATGCTGATTGCTGAAAATAACATTTAGGTATAGTTTCAAGTGTGATTGTCCTGTTATATGATTTTATTTTATTGAATTCTAAATTTGATACATACCTACTGTAAAGATTAGTGCCAGTTCTCATTTGCCGTTTCGTATAATTTATCACAAAATTAACTAATACAGAAACACATGGTGTGTTTATTTTCAGGACGGTGCAGGCAGCTTGTTGATGGACAATAGTGATCATTTTTAAAAATGATGATCAAGGTGGACTTTGTCCAAAACAGATTTTTAAAGAGAGTTTTGGAACATACTGTATATCTTCTGATACTGATAGTACTTATTCCAGGTTTTCTTTATTTTGAGCTTTGTGTAGTGTTACCCGTAGTTGCTAAGCAATGGACTTTACCTTATTTTTTTCATATATTGTTTGCAACATACTTAGTATTTAATATAGTAGGAAATTTAATTTATGGAGTATTTACAGATACTAGTATACAGGGAAAAATATTAAAACCTCCCAGTAACCATAGCTGGGAGTTTTGTTCTGTATGTGAATGTCTGCGGCCGCCACGAGCCTGGCATTGTGACACCTGCAATGTTTGCATCCTAAAAAGGGATCATCATTGTACATTTTTGGCTTGTTGTGTTGGCTATTACAATCATAGATATTTTATACTGTTTACAATGTATGTGTTTGTTGCTATGGTCTATGCTTTCTATTATAATGTAATATTTGCAACTCAACACTTAAAATGGAACCATGGTCTAATTATAGCAAAGTTTTTATTTCCACTTGCAAGTTTTGCTGTAGATTTTGGTAATGAAAGTTTGTATGTGTCTATACTTGTTATAAATGTTATAATTTCAGCTTTTACAGGTTTTTTATTTTTCTATCATCTTCACAATGTTATAAAAGGCAAAACGGTTCCAGAAACTCGACATTGCACGAGTGAATTCTTGTATGATAAAGGCTGGAAATATAATTTAATAGAAGTATTTGGTGTAAGATGGTATTTGACATGGATTTTACCATTTATGCACAGTCCACTGCCAGGCAATGGAATTGAGTGGGTTGTTCAAGACAAAAACAAATAATGTAAATTATAGCTGTAGGTATTACATAGGGCACAAATAGGAATAGTAGGTTATTACTATGTAAAATATCTAATTTACATGTAAAACACTTCATTTCTAACATACTTTTATTTTATCTGATTCCATGATTCTTATTTTGATTATACCAGAAACTGGTCTCTGATTATACATAGCTTTTGCCCTCCATCTGTGATCCGGATAAAAAGTATCCTATGTGTTAATCCAGATTATAAACTATCTCTAGGTATGTCAAGTTTCATCTAAATCAGTTCAGCTATTCCAGAGTTGTAAATGGTGTAACTAACCCAACATTGTTTTATAATAGATTATAATTTTTTATGTTGATTAGTTATAAATATCAAGTCAATGATTTATTCTAAAAATATATTGATATTATATTGTAAACTTGAATAAAACTATTCGTTCTAGTATTCAGTTTATTATCGGTCACAAGTTAACATTTCACTAATTGTCAGACTATTCTTACGACCGGTGCGTTAGCGCTTCGAATCGACACTACTCGTCACAAAGTTCCCGCGCCCCAGTCCAAAAACCAAATCATCACTTTTCATTTGATACAGTCACTTCTCAGTACGCGACAAAGAACTATTGTCCGCTCCTTGTGCACTTGTGACTCTTCAGCTGCAGGTGTCCATGGGCGACTGTAGTCACTTACCATCAGGGCCCTATTTTATAAAGCTACAGGTTACAAGTTACAGACTACATAGAACATAAACGGGCGAAGTTCGTAACCGCGCAATCAAAGTTTGTATAAATACAAAGAGATTAAAATACTATTTTAATCTCTTTGTATTAATACAACTGTCCAACATCAACCGTTGGACCTTGATCCCCAGGAAGATCATCCCTTTTCACGATGGAGGAGGATTTCTTGAACATTCAAAAAATAACAGAAGTCACTGTGAAATAGGGATATTCGATATACATCGATGCATCGAATTCACTCGATGTTTACAAGACGATACATCGAATAAGTGAAATTCGCTAAAATGCGTGGAATCAAAGAGATTAAAATATCATAGGGCATAGAGGGGACAAAGCAAGGAGAAGCCGAAAAGTTATTCCAAGTTGAATAATTCTAGTACAATTTCGACCGAATGACAGCTCGCGTTCATACTAACTGACATGACGCTTGAGCTTCAAACATGCTTAAACGTTTTGTATGAAAATATTCCCAATGCCCCCTCTATGTCTTATTATATTTTAATCTCTTTGCGTGGAATGGACATTTTTGTATTGCCTCACGAAGTCACAATCAAGTCTTTGGTAAAAGTTACTATCATTTTACTGTCGACAACCAAGAAGATAAATAAACAGTGTATTGTATTATACTTATGTATTGTATTTTGTTTGTACTTTTTCTAATAAAAACAAAGAATGTTCTCTCATTGCTTTAATTTTTTAATTAACAATAACTGAATTAACGCGGGTTTGCATGAAAAGTATTTTTTTTGTTAGTAACAGGTAAAAATACTCGATGTTGAAAAAACATCGATGTTTCTATCCGATATATCGGAAAACATCTTTGAGTATTAAACCAACAGGAGACGTCACGCGCACTAGTTTCTTTGCAAAAAAGTCTGCCAATTTCTGCGGGGGGGGACGAGGAAACAAACACAAATAATGTTAAAACAAAAGCATTTTTTGACAAAACAATTAAACACTAGCTTGAACTAGGTGCACACAAAAACATTCACCAATACAAGCACTCCGTGAACTCAAACAAACTAGTTGTATTTAACCGGTATGCTCATTGACCGACACATTTTTTTGGCAGAGGGGAACGCCTGTCAGTGGCGTCTCCGGTTGGTTTAATACTCAAAGGAAAACATCGATGTACAGTCTCGATGTATTGCATTGCATCGAAAAAAAACATCGATGTATTTTCTAAGTGGACACCCCTACTGTGAAATTAACAAAAAAATACGTATCTTAGAGCTAAATATTACTGGTCTCTTAAACTTAATTAATATTCATGAAATAGACCTAATCAACATTTTTTAAATTAGCAACAGTCCTGAACTTTTAGTTTTCATAGAATATTGTTGATAATTCAACTATTAAAAACCAAAATATTTTCTTCTTTACTGATCATTAACAGAAAATTTAAATGATACATTAATATCTTTCTCTGAACTTTTAAACATTGCTGAGGTTCTATTTGAGATTAATTATTTTTTTTTTTTTTGGCGTCGCACGGCTTGTGCATTTGCCACTTTTATAAAACGAGGAAACGTTTTTAGGTATTAAAAGGAATATAGGAACGGAATTTTGAATTGGAAGAGAAGGATTAATAAAGGTAAATATTTTATTAAAACTACTATGTACATCTACTACTTTAAGACTAATTTATATAATAATTAAATGTTATATTACACACTCGGATAAATAAATAAAATATCATAAAAAATTATATATTTATATTGTTACTTAAAATAAATAACGCTAATAATCTATAACAATTAATATCCTTGGAAGCAAGGAGAACAGGAATGGAGGTAGGCAGTGGAAGGTTTAGGGACACCAAAGAATCAAAAAGGGCGGAGCAATCTCTAAGAGGACATGACAGAAAAATATGGTTAATATCGGCAAAGTCCGACCCACACTCGCAGCCAGCGTCATCCACAATGCGAAGTCTGGCAAGGTGTGCTGGAGAAACCACATGGCCCAGTCTCATACGGATAATAGAAGTAGTGCATTTTTTTGGGAAATGAAATGAGTTGAACCATGGTTTTAACATTACATTAGGTTGGATTCTATAATAATACATTCCCTTGACTTGACTGCTACTCAACCAAAGTTCTTGCCAGGAATCTATTAGGAATGTTTTAGAGAGGGCGATCATATCATGGGAATAGTTCTGATACGAAAACAAATCTCCACACGCCACGGCGTCATTAGCAAGTTCATCAGCTCTTTCGTTCCCTCGGATACCAGAGTGGCCTGGTATCCAAGCAATCCATTAATAATAATTTTCGAATTTCTATTATAACGGGATAGGTTGGCTTCGATTTAAAAGGGGACTTGGCTAAAGCCTGCAAAACGCTTTTCGCATCTGTAAAAATAACAGCCTTCTTAAGTTTCATGAGCAAAACATACTCAACGGCCCTAAAAATGCCAAAACAGGTAAAGGTGGATGTTTCGGGCGGAAACTTAATTTTTTGGATTATATTATATTGAGCATGAAAAACTCCCACACCAACAAACCCATTCTTAGAGTGTTTAGACGCATCACTATAAATATGGTGACTGTCATACCAATCCCTATCTTTAACAGCATTAAACACGATATTGGCATCAGCAGCATTTTTACTAACTCCCAAGTTTAAATAAATCTTGGGCGATAAAATAAGTGACTCATATTCACAACAAAAAAGGGGGTAATACAGAGATCTGTAAGTAGGGGCATTAAGGGCTATGTATTTACGAAAACTTTGAATGAGGCAGTAGGCTTAGCACGCTAATTATTTTCCCGCTCTCACCTGTCACCTTAGCCACAAAACAGTAATAAGATGACGTCACATAGATGTATCTCATGTATCTCATCTATGTGACGTCATCTTATTACTGTTTTGTGGCTAAGGTGACAGGTGAGAGCGGGAAAATAATTAGCGTGCTAAGCCTACTGGACTACAAATTTGGACAACTACCATCTTGGGCACAAATTACTAATTAAAAACCAGAATTTATTCATTAAAAATTAAAAACAAACAGTAGACTACAGAAAATCGTTTATTTTCTATCATTTTGACATATGTCAGGTAATATTTAACGACGCTCAGCCGCCGTGGGAAATCGCACTTGTCAGTGCGAAAATTGCTCTACCGTAGGCGTTCCAAAACACTGCTTGGGTAGCTGTCGAGTGATAGATCGGTTACCCTCGGTTTCACTCGGGTCGTTTTAGAACGCTCCAGAGTAAATTTCGCACTACTCCGAGTGATTCTTACTCGTTTAGGAACGGACCCCCGAAATCATTACAGAATTGACAATATTTAAAAAATAGTAAAGCGAGGGGTCAGTGAGATGAGTGAAAAGGGAATAAGGAATACCATCACTGCCATCTTTAAGATTAACTATTGTATTTTTAAGCTCGGAAATAGAAAAAGGAGAATTAAGACCTGTCAAATGGTCAGTAATCACAGGAGGTAGGGAGCAAGGTAAAGATCCAACATCAGGAACAAATGGAGGAGCTAATTTATCCAAAAAATTATCAACTAGACTAGAAGGCATGGCATTACTGGAAGATTCTCGAAAAGCCGACCTAAACCTTCTGATACTACGCCAAACTTCAGATGGGGAAACATCTGGAGAAATCCTTGAGCAAAAGTTTCTCCAACTATCAAACTTTTTATTTTTAAATAATTTGCGAGTGCTAGCTATAATATCAGAGAGAGAATCAAAGTTTTCCGGGGTCATGTTATTGCGGTAAACAATTTCAGCTTCTTTTCTTAACTGCCTCAGAGAATTCAGAGTCCCACCACGGAGGAAAGGGAAGAAATCCCGATGCGCCCTTTTTAGTAGGAAAGGTGGCGTCCGCCACTTCAATGAAAGCCTTGGAGAGAGCAATAACACATGAACTTTCATTATCTCCAGTAACACTGGGAAGAGCAGAAACTTTGTTTTCTACACGGGTGCTGAACAAAGACCAGTCTGCACCAGAAAGCTGATATTTCATGCGTGGAGGTTGTTTTATATTCAATTTATTATTCCAGGGAAACGAGATGATTATTAGGATATGATCACTACCAAAAGAAGAATGAAGAGTGCTCCAGGCAAGAGATGAAGCTAAATTCGGAGTTGCAATGGTTAAATCTGGGACACTACTCCCTTCTTCAGGCCGAGTGCAACGTGTAGGGGAACCAGTGTTCAGTAAACAAAGATTGTGTGTGTCTAAAATTTCAAGTATATCTCCACCGTAACAATTGCTTGTTTTACTGCCCCATGATACATGCTGAGAATTAAAATCCCCCAATATTATAAATGGTTTAGGCAGAGAAGCAAAAATATTATTTATTTCACCAAAAATGGAAGAAGAGGGATGAGGTATATAAATAGATACAAAACATACATTATTGATATTTACAGCGACTATTGAAAAGTTCTCGTTATGTACATGAATAGGAATATGAGAGAAATTATAAGAATGTTTGATGAGCATGGCAACTCCCCCATACCCATCAGATCTATCTTCTCGGACACAGGCATAACCAGGAATCCTAAAGATGAAGTGTGGTTTAAGCCATGTCTCTTGAAAGGCAAATAAAAAGGATTAAATTTATTAACTAAATATACAATGTCAGTGTCACTTTTCTTGTTAGTGATACTTCGGCAATTCCACTGAATTACCTTGGCGTGTAGGCCCATTATGGTTGATATTACCTAATATATTATCTATTGATGAAGCAACGTCGGGCGGTGAAAAAATATTTGAATTTGACAAAATTTTAAATAAGAGCATAATGAGGTCAGTAATAGAAGTTTTTGAGGACACATTCAGTTCTTCATTAAATGCGCACCCATTAGCAGGAGCAGGCATGTTGTAGTCTTTAACCAGGGCTGCATGAGCCTCTTGGTCAAAACCTATTAAGTTTGAGGAGGTTGCTCCACCAAAGGTCCGTGACCCCAAGACAAAGATAAGAAGATTTAGCAATCAAATATTTATAATAAAGAATTTTACACAAATACGATGTCTTTCTTATTCTTCTGTTTTTCACAAGTGATTGACAAAGTCACATCAATAGACAGATGCGCTATGGATATAATAAAGACAATCAACCAAAGAGGTCTCTCTTCACATCCACCGAACTTTTAAGAAATAGAACGCAGTACTATTTCGTTGTCTCTAGTCCTATCTTCTTAGTGAGCTGCTGCAATCTTGGACCGTATAATGGTTTCGTAAAAAGATCAGCCAGCTGCAATTCAGTGGGTACATATTTGATGCGCAGTTCCTTGTTGGCAACGCATTCGCGTATGAAGAAGTGCTTTAGCTTTATATGTTTAGTTCTGGTGTGAAACTGGTATGGGGGATTATCAGATAGTTTGATTGCCGATTCGTTATCCACACATATCAGGGGCACTTCTTTGAATTTGGCGATTTCTCTTAGTACTAATTGGCTCAATGCAATGCAGAGTGAGCTCACCTCTTTAGATGAGAATAAAACATGGGAACTAGTAGACTTGCCGAAAGGAAGAAAACCTTTACAATGTAAATGGGTCTACAAGATAAAAACGAACCCAGATGGCACAGTTGAAAGGTATAAAGCTAGACTAGTGGTGAAAGGTTTTTCCCAGAAACCAGGGATCGATTATGACAAAACATTCAGCCCTGTTGTACGTCTAAGCACCATTAGAGCCGTACTAGGTCTAGCTGCAAAAGAAAATATGTGTCTACAACAATTCGATGTATCGACAGCTTTCCTAAACGGTACAATAAAAGAGGAAATATACATGGCACAACCAGGAAGTTACAAAGATGGCACAAACAGAGTCTGTAAGCTTAAAAGGAGTCTATATGGACTAAAACAGGCCCCTTTATGCTAGAATACATGTATATCCGAATATTTAATACAATCCGGCTTTAAACAGAGTACGCAAGACCCTTGCCTCTATATTGGGAAAAATGTTTTGATAGCTCTTTACGTCGATGACGGTTTGGTAGCCTCAACTAATGAGAAGGCTGGCAGAAACTTCATCGAACAACTCAAGGCTCGTTTTAAAATTACGACGAAGCCAGCATCGTATTTTCTTGGCATGGAAATGCACAAGGCAAAAGACGGAACCATTACACTTGACCAAAAGTCCTATATAAACAAGATTTTGGACAAATATGGAATGGCTAACAGCAAACCAGTCCCAACACCAGCCGTGAAAATTACTCAAGAAGAAGAGGAAGAAGATAGTCTACCAGATGACAGTAACTTCCCCTATAGACAGGCTGTTGGTGCCTTGGCTTATTTGATGGTCGCTACGAGACCCGACATTTCCTACGCAGTGAGTGTTGTGTCCAGACATCTCGAAAGGCCAAGAAAACTCGACGTAAAAAACCTTAAGCGAATATTCAGATACCTTAAAGGCACGGCTGACAAGGCACTGATATTCAAGAAATCGGGTGAGAATGATACACTCCTAGGATACAGCGATGCTGATTTTGGAGGAGACACCTGTACTGGTCATTCAACCACTGGAATGGTATTTCTGTATAACGGACCAATCTTGTGGAAGAGTCAGAAACAAAATGGAGTCTCGCTCTCGTCGACTGAAGCTGAATTAGTAGCCCTGACTGAAACTGCGAAGGAAGTAATTTGGCTCAAGGGATTACTAGGAGAAATCGCCAAATTAAAAGAAGTGCCCCTGATATGTGTGGATAACGAATCGGCAATCAAACTGTCTGATAATCCCCCATACCAGTTTCACACCAGAACTAAACATATAAAGCTGAAGCACTTCTTCATACCCGAATGCGTTGCCAACAAGGAACTGCGCATCAAATATGTACCCACTGAATTGCAGCTGGCTGATCTTTTTACGAAACCATTATACGGTCCAAGATTGCAGCAGCTCACTAAGAAGATAGGACTAGAGACAACGAAATAGTACTGCGTTCTATTTCTTAAAAGTTCGGTGGATGTGAAGAGAGACCTCTTTGGCTGATTGTCTTTATTATATCCATAGCGCATCTGTCTATTGATGTGACTTTGTCAATCACTTGTAAAAAACAGAAGAATAAGAAAGACATCGTATTTGTGTAAAATTCTTTATTATAAATATTTGATTGCTAAATCTTCTTATCTTTGTCTTGGGGTCACGGACCTTTGGTGGAGCAACCTCCTCAAACTTAATAGAAGATACTGTAGAGTTTATATGATGAAGCAGAAGAATGAAGTAATAAGCAAGTTTAAAGAGTTCAAAGAAGAATCTGAAACCTTTACTGGAAATAAGATCAAGTTTTTACAATCAGATAATGGCACAGAGTATATAAACGCAGAATTCACCAACTTCCTCAAACAACACGGAATACAACGCCGACTCTCCGCTCCGCACACAGCACACCATAATAGTCTAGCTGAAAGGAAAAATCGCACATTGATTGAAAAAGCAAGAGCAATGACGCTAGAGTCGAAAGCTCCGTTACAATTGTGGGGTGAAGCTGTTCTCACAGCCAACTATCTATCAAACAGGGCATTAAACCAGAGCATCGATAGAATGACACCTTATGAAAAATGGGTCGGCAGGAAGCCTTGCATAAACCATTTGTACACATTTGGATCTAAAACATTCATTCTTATAAAAGGCTCAAACCAGCATAAATTTGCATCTAAGGCGATCCCAGGCATGTTCGTAGGATATTCAGAAAGATCAAAGGCTTTCAGAATCTACGTACCAACCAAGAGAAATATCATCATTAGTAAGGATGTTAGAGTGATGAAGAAGATGTTTTACTCAGAACAAAACACTGCACAAATATCTGACCTATTTGATTCGCCAGTAAACCTTGAAAATGGCAATAGTGACGATGATGACGAAAATGGGATCATACTAATGCAACCTAATGAAGCCCTGCAACAACAAAACAGAGCGCAACAGCAGCCGAACGCGCCTAACAATGACGGCTCACAAGAAAACATAGTCCACAGCACAGATAATGTACAAAGTGACTATGAGTCTGCCTCAGAAGACGATCTCAATGATGCTGAAGACAGACATGAAAATCTCACTGAGAATATAGCTGCTCACGACTATAGTGAACATGAAGAGCCCAAACGCAACCAAAGGCAACTCCGTGACAGAACACGAATAGTTCCACCAGCAAGGTTCGACGACTTCATCATGGCAGTTATTGACTCAGAGAAACCTGTAGAACCACAGACATATTATGAAGCCATGAACTGTGAAGACAAATCTAATTGGCTCAATGCAATGCAGAGTGAGCTCACCTCTTTAGATGAGAATAAAACATGGGAACTAGTAGACTTGCCGAAAGGAAGAAAACCTTTACAATGTAAATGGGTCTACAAGATAAAAACGAACCCAGATGGCACAGTTGAAAGGTATAAAGCTAGACTAGTGGTGAAAGGTTTTTCCCAGAAACCAGGGATCGATTATGACAAAACATTCAGCCCTGTTGTACGTCTAAGCACCATTAGAGCCGTACTAGGTCTAGCTGCAAAAGAAAATATGTGTCTACAACAATTTGATGTATCGACAGCTTTCCTTAACGGTACAATAAAAGAGGAAATATACATGGCACAACCAGAAGGTTACAAAGATGGCACAAACAGAGTCTGTAAGCTTAAAAGGAGTCTATATGGACTAAAACAGGCACCTTTATGCTGGAATACATGTATATCCGAATATTTAATACAATCCGGCTTTAAACAGAGTACGCAAGACCCTTGCCTCTATATTATTAATGGGAAAAATGTTTTGATAGCCCTTTACGTCGATGACGGTTTGGTAGCCTCAACTAATGAGAAGGCTGGCAGAAACTTCATCGAACAACTCAAGGCTCGTTTTAAAATTACGACGAAGCCAGCATCGTATTTTCTTGGCATGGAAATGCACAAGGCAAAAGACGGAACCATTACACTTGACCAAAAGTCCTATATAAACAAGATTTTGGACAAATATGGAATGGCTAACAGCAAACCAGTCCCAACACCAGCCGTGAAAATTACTTAAGAAGAAGAGGAAGAAGATAGTCTACCAGATGACAGTAACTTCCCCTATAGACAGGCTGTTGGTGCCTTAGCTTATTTGATGGTCGCTACGAGACCCGACATTTCCTACGCAGTGAGTGTTGTGTCCAGACATCTCGAAAGGCCAAGAAAACTCGACGTAAAAAACCTTAAGCGAATATTCAGATACCTTAAAGGCACGGCTGACAAGGCACTGATATTCAAGAAATCGGGTGAGAATGATACACTCCTAGGATACAGCGATGCTGATTTTGGAGGAGACACCTGTACTGGTCATTCAACCACTGGAATGGTATTTCTGTATAACGGACCAATCTTGTGGAAGAGTCAGAAACAAAATGGAGTCTCGCTCTCGTCGACTGAAGCTGAATTAGTAGCCCTGACTGAAACTGCGAAGGAAGTAATTTGGCTCAAGGGATTACTAGGAGAAATCGCCAAATTAAAAGAAGTGCCCCTGATATGTGTGGATAACGAATCGGCAATCAAACTATCTGATAATCCCCCATACCAGTTTCACACCAGAACTAAACATATAAAGCTGAAGCACTTCTTCATACCCGAATGCGTTGCCAACAAGGAACTGCGCATCAAATATGTACCCACTGAATTGCAGCTGGCTGATCTTTTTACGAAACCATTATACGGTCCAAGATTGCAGCAGCTCACTAAGAAGATAGGACTAGAGACAACGAAATAGTACTGCGTTCTATTTCTTAAAAGTTCGGTGGATGTGAAGAGAGACCTCTTTGGCTGATTGTCTTTATTATATCCATAGCGCATCTGTCTATTGATGTGACTTTGTCAATCACTTGTAAAAAACAGAAGAATAAGAAAGACATCGTATTTGTGTAAAATTCTTTATTATAAATATTTGATTGCTAAATCTTCTTATCTTTGTCTTGGGGTCACGGACCTTTGGTGGAGCAACCTCCTCAAACTTAATAGAAGATACTGTAGAGTTTATATGATGAAGCAGAAGAATGAAGTAATAAGCAAGTTTAAAGAGTTCAAAGAAGAATCTGAAACCTTTACTGGAAATAAGATCAAGTTTTTACAATCAGATAATGGCACAGAGTATATAAACGCAGAATTCACCAACTTCCTCAAACAACACGGAATACAACGCCGACTCTCCGCTCCGCACACAGCACACCATAATAGTCTAGCTGAAAGGAAAAATCGCACATTGATTGAAAAAGCAAGAGCAATGACGCTAGAGTCGAAAGCTCCGTTACAATTGTGGGGTGAAGCTGTTCTCACAGCCAACTATCTATCAAACAGGGCATTAAACCAGAGCATCGATAGAATGACACCTTATGAAAAATGGGTCGGCAGGAAGCCTTGCATAAACCATTTGTACACATTTGGATCTAAAACATTCATTCTTATAAAAGGCTCAAACCAGCATAAATTTGCATCTAAGGCGATCCCAGGCATGTTCGTAGGATATTCAGAAAGATCAAAGGCTTTCAGAATCTACGTACCAACCAAGAGAAATATCATCATTAGTAAGGATGTTAGAGTGATGAAGAAGATGTTTTACTCAGAACAAAACACTGCACAAATATCTGACCTATTTGATTCGCCAGTAAACCTTGAAAATGGCAATAGTGACGATGATGACGAAAATGGGATCATACTAATGCAACCTAATGAAGCCCTGCAACAACAAAACAGAGCGCAACAGCAGCCGAACGCGCCTAACAATGACGGCTCACAAGAAAACATAGTCCACAGCACAGATAATGTACAAAGTGACTATGAGTCTGCCTCAGAAGACGATCTCAATGATGCTGAAGACAGACATGAAAATCTCACTGAGAATATAGCTGCTCACGACTATAGTGAACATGAAGAGCCCGAACGCAACCAAAGGCAACTCCGTGACAGAACACGAATAGTTCCACCAGCAAGGTTCGACGACTTCATCATGGCAGTTATTGACTCAGAGAAACCTGTAGAACCACAGACATATTATGAAGCCATGAACTGTGAAGACAAATCTAATTGGCTCAATGCAATGCAGAGTGAGCTCACCTCTTTAGATGAGAATAAAACATGGAAACTAGTAGACTTGCCGAAAGGAAGAAAACCTTTACAATGTAAATGGGTCTACAAGATAAAAACAAACCCAGATGGCACAGTTGAAAGGTATAAAGCTAGACTAGTGGTGAAAGGTTTTTCCCAGAAACCAGGGATCGATTATGACAAAACATTCAGCCCTGTTGTACGTCTAAGCACCATTAGAGCCGTACTAGGTCTAGCTGCAAAAGAAAATATGTGTCTACAACAATTTGATGTATCGACAGCTTTCCTTAACGGTACAATAAAAGAGGAAATATACATGGCACAACCAGAAGGTTACAAAGATGGCACAAACAGAGTCTGTAAGCTTAAAAGGAGTCTATATGGACTAAAACAGGCACCTTTATGCTGGAATACATGTATATCCGAATATTTAATACAATCCGGCTTTAAACAGAGTACGCAAGACCCTTGCCTCTACATTATTAATGGGAAAAATGTTTTGATAGCCCTTTACGTCGATGACGGTTTGGTAGCCTCAACTAATGAGAAGGCTGGCAGAAACTTCATCGAACAACTCAAGGCTCGTTTTAAAATTACGACGAAGCCAGCATCGTATTTTCTTGGCATGGAAATGCACAAGGCAAAAGACGGAACCATTACACTTGACCAAAAGTCCTATATAAACAAGATTTTGGACAAATAGAGAAAAGAGGAAATGAGGACCGAGGCGAGAGACAACACACACGTAAATCTTTGCTCCGTGATTTTAAATAAAAAACCTTACTAAAATAGATTGCCGCAAATCGTACAATACATCTTTCGAAAGCTGCTGTACAGAGCTGTGAACTAGTGAAAATTGTTTTCCAAAATCTTTATCGGTTTGGAAATCACAAAGAAAACAAAATAATCAAATTTCGAATATTACCCTCAACGGTCGGAACGCCCTGACCTACGACAACTCGCGCGGCGCTCGATACTGGTGACTCATCGGACAGCGGCCGAACGCAGCTTAGCGCGCCTACTACGAGCGACAACTCGTCGGTGACGGTGAGTCACATAAAATCTCAACTTAATCACTATTCAAAATGAGAAACTGCGCTGCATGTGGTGAACATGTTAATATAGGAGAACTATTGGACTGCACGAAATGTAAAGGACACTTCCACTATACATGTCTCAATATGCAAAAAGAATATTTTACAACGAATAAACAAGAACTAAATCGATCATGGGTGTGTCCTGGATGCGTAAACCTAAATCGTAGACAACGTAAAGACGACACGCCAGTGCGCCCCGATAAAAATAGTACAGTTATAGAGCCCGAGGATCCAGAAGCGTCATTTTATGAGCAGAGCTTAAATGACACATCAATACTTGGTAATACCGGGCGAAATACACCTCTACTATTAGAAGCCTCCAAAACCTCTACCGAGGTAAACAAAGGAAACGATGTCAATTTAGATCAGATTAACGCACTACTTAAACAGCACTTTGAGAAAAACAATAAATATATTTTATCAGAACTGCGTACTACGATACAAGAACAAATTGAAATATCTTTACTTGAACTTCAGATAACAATAAAACAAACCACAGATAAAATGAAAAAAGAACTAGACGAGAAAATAGAGGAAATGGACTTGAAATTCCAAAGGCTGCAAAAAGACGTCTTAGCGCTACAAGCTGAAAACAAACAGTTAGAAAAGCAGATCAACAATACTATGATACCCCAACATTCAAATGACGACACAGAAAAAAATGAAAAGACATTTGTTCTTCATGGACTTATGTACAACTACTGGGAAACAGAGTACGATCTCACAGAAAGAATAACACACATTTTTCACGATATACTAAATGTAAATATCACAGGATATATAGAAGATATGTCTTTTATAGGAAAAGCTGGAAAAAAAAGACCCTTAAAAATTGAACTTATAAGCAAAAAAATGAAAAAAATCATACTAGAAAATTATGAATACTTCAGAAATACGGGTCTAAGTGTCACAGACTACCTTAACGCAAAGGCACTGAAGGAAAAAAGAGAACTACGGCAAGCCCTCCAGATAGCAAGAGAAAATGGCCAACATGCAATAATACGAAACAATAAACTTATTATAAATGGCAAAATATACTCAAATGAAAACGAAAATAAAGATGAATCAAGTAAGCAATCCATTTCAACTTCAAGGCTGCGAAATTCCTTTCGAAAATAACACCTGTATACTGTACCAAAATGCACGCAGTATTAACAATAAGACTCACATCCTAGAAGCCTTTATTGAAGATAAAGACATCCATGCAATATGCATCACGGAAACATGGTTAAATGCAGCGAAACTGGAACAGTTCAACATACCTAACTATCATATAGGATCATCGTTCTGTCGCAAATCACAGGACGGGGGCGGAGTTTGTATACTACTGAAAAAATTTATTCAATACCACGAGCGTAAAGATATTGACATGCTGTCAATAGAATCGACATTTGAGATATGCGCCCTAGAAATACCAAAAACAAACCTACTACTGATTAATTTATATTGGCCGGATAGTAGCAAAAATATCGAATTATTTTACATAAATCTAGAAAAACTACTAAAGATTACATTAATGAAAGATAAGAATAAATATATAATTATAGGCGGTGATTTTAACGTAAACTTCCTTAAAAACAATAAATCAAAAAGAACCCTACTAAACTTAATGCTTTCCTATAACTTCCACCAACTAGTAAACGAAGCTACACGAGTTACCCCAAATAGCGCAACCTGTTTAGACCTAGTTTTTACAAATTTTAAGCAAGATGTCAAAGTAAATGTACAGGAATTTGGCTTCTCGGATCACAAAGGGGTAGAGTTATTTATCCCAATAACCACAAAAATTCCTAAACACTTCATTATCACAAAACGAATATATAGCGAAACAAATATTAACAAATTCAAAAAAGAAATACAAAAAATAAATTGGGACGACACACTCAAATTTAAAAATGACGTAAACAAAAACTACAACAACTTCAACAACACACTACAGAAAATTCTTAACATATGTATACCACTAAAAACTATGGTCATAAAAACAAACTCAAAAAAGACATATTTAACACTGGGACTAAAAACATCGTGCCACAATAAAAGACTTCTGAGACTGCTGTTATCACAAACAAATAACCAAATTTTAAAAGACCATTACAAAATGTATAATAAAACTTTAAAAAAAGCTATACAAAATTGTAAAAAAATAAATAACGCACACAAATTTAAAACTTCATACAATAGTACAAAAACAATGTGGCAAATCATACAGAACGAAACAAAAAGACCCGAAAAAAATATAAATAACATACAACTACAAATAAATAACTCTATCATAAGCGAACCAAAAGAAATAGTAAATACTTTTAACAACTTTTTTACGACAATATGCAATACTCAAACAAGCCTAGCAACTAGTTATTATAAAAAATTCATGAATAAAACAAACAATTCCCTATTCTTAAGACCTCTTAGCCCTACAGACATAAAAACCATAATAAAAAACTTAAAAAACAAAAACAGCTGTGGAATAGACGAAATTCCACCAAAAGTAGTAAAAGAGTGTATAGATGATTTAACTATCCCATATACAACACTTGTAAACCAATCGTTCTCAGAGGGAATATTTCCGGATGCGCTTAAAATATCATTAATTAAACCGCTGCATAAAAAAGGCGAAAAATCTAATCCAAATAACTATCGTCCGATAGCACTACTTCCGACATCATCTAAAATATTTGAATCAGCAATGGCAAAACAAATCTACTCCTTTTTCGAAAAATATAAAATATTCAATAAAAATCAATATGGATTTCGTAAGAACCGTAATACAACATTAGCAGTGTATAAATACTCACAACAAATTCTGGAATACATAAATGATAAGAAGTATGGTGTCGGGATGTTGCTCGATATGAGCAAGGCTTATGATAGGGTCAGGTACGATATTCTTTTACATAAACTTTACGAATGTGGAATAAGAGGAATATCACAAAAATGGTTCAAATCGTATCTAGAAAGTCGCTCACAATACACAGAGATAGAATATACTGATTACACAACAAAAACAATTTATAAAGTTAGATCTGAACAAAACCAAGTAAAAGGATCAATCCCACAAGGCAGTGTATTGGGATGTATCTTGTTCCTAATTTATATCAATGATCTCCCGAATGATATAGATCATCAATGTATATTATTCGCTGACGATATATCAATAATAATACCCTGCTCCACCGCAAGTGAAATAGAAAATTGTCTCGGAAAAACACTACAAAAAATTGAAATATTTCTTACAAATCACAACCTAGAACTAAATTTAAGTAAGACGAAACTTCTACAGTTTAGACCGTACCAGAGAAACCCACTAAACATTAACTTTACCTATAAGAATGAACCATTACAATTTGTAAGGTCAACCACACTATTAGGAATCGAAATAGACTCAAATTTAAATTGGAAGCCCCATATAGAAAATCTATCAAAAAAGCTATCGTCTTTTACTTACGCATTATATAATTTAAAAAAAGTAACCAACTTCAAGACTGCCCTCTCAGCTTATTATGCATACGCACACTCACTGCTCTCCTATGGTATAATTCTTTGGGGAAATTGTACTGAAATCCAGGATATTTTTATTTTACAAAAAAAGTGTATAAGAATACTAACAAATATTGCTCAGACAGATTCCTGCAGACCCTACTTTATAAAGCATAGTATTCTTACACTCACATGTATCTATATATTTGAAACATGCAATTTTATAAAGAACCACATGGAAATATACTCCCCAGTCAAAAATGTCAAGCGAAATAATCGTGGTCTAAACACCCTCAAAAAACCGTTCTCTAAACTAAAACTAGTTACATCAGGCCCACACTCTATGGCTATCAAAATTTATAATCACATCCCAAACTATATTAAGAACACAGAATCAGCAACAGCTTCGTTTAGAAAATTATTAAAACAATTTCTTATATCAAAATGTTATTATAATATAAGTGAATTTCTCAATGATAAACCAGACATTATTATGAAAGATAAATGATATTTATAATTTGTTATACAATGAAACCACCTATGTACATGACTTATTATTATTATTAATGTTATTATTTTTATGGTAAACTAGACATCGTTATGGAAAGTTAATTGTAATATAATTCTATTTCATTATGTATGTAATGAAAACGCAATATTAATTCTTAGAAATAAATTGTTTGGGTCGTTGTTGGTAAAATATGTACAAACTATGAAAACTTAAGAATAAATTAGAATAAAATTGAATTTAATTAGATAGTAACTTGCATGGACATTAATTATATGTGTCTCTAATATTGCCACGCCCCACCGGGGCGCTACATTATATTTTTAACACCAATGTACCTACCTACCTGGAAAATATCTATGTACCTGTATAATGTGGCACGCAATAAATTATTTTGTATTTGTATTTGTATTTGCAAATATGGAATGGCTAACAGCAAACCAGTCCCAACACCAGCCGTGAAAATTACTCAAGAAGAAGAGGAAGAAGATAGTCTACCAGATGACAGTAACTTCCCCTATAGACAGGCTGTTGGTGCCTTAGCTTATTTGATGGTCGCTACGAGACCCGACATTTCCTACGCAGTGAGTGTTGTGTCCAGACATCTCGAAAGGCCAAGAAAACTCGACGTAAAAAACCTTAAGCGAATATTCAGATACCTTAAAGGCACGGCTGACAAGGCACTGATATTCAAGAAATCGGGTGAGAATGATACACTCCTAGGATACAGCGATGCTGATTTTGGAGGAGACACCTGTACTGGTCATTCAACCACTGGAATGGTATTTCTGTATAACGGACCAATCTTGTGGAAGAGTCAGAAACAAAATGGAGTCTCGCTCTCGTCGACTGAAGCTGAATTAGTAGCCCTGACTGAAACTGCGAAGGAAGTAATTTGGCTCAAGGGATTACTAGGAGAAATCGCCAAATTAAAAGAAGTGCCCCTGATATGTGTGGATAACGAATCGGCAATCAAACTATCTGATAATCCCCCATACCAGTTTCACACCAGAACTAAACATATAAAGCTGAAGCACTTCTTCATACCCGAATGCGTTGCCAACAAGGAACTGCGCATCAAATATGTACCCACTGAATTGCAGCTGGCTGATCTTTTTACGAAACCATTATACGGTCCAAGATTGCAGCAGCTCACTAAGAAGATAGGACTAGAGACAACGAAATAGTACTGCGTTCTATTTCTTAAAAGTTCGGTGGATGTGAAGAGAGACCTCTTTGGTTGATTGTCTTTATTATATCCATAGCGCATCTGTCTATTGATGTGACTTTGTCAATCACTTGTAAAAAACAGAAGAATAAGAAAGACATCGTATGTGTGTAAAATTCTTTTGATATGTCATGTGAGAAGTACATCCACTATCTAGCACCCAAATATTGTTGTTTTTACTCTTACTAGTGAATAAACATTGCTGTGTAGCAAAGTTATTTATTTCAGCATTGTCCGAGTTCTTAGGTTTATCCTTCTTTGAGCCATTTTTTTTCCAACAGTTGGTGCAGATCTTGTGTGCTTTGCGTTTAAATAAATTGCCTTGTCTTTTACATACTTTGCATCTCGCGTAGAGTGCTTCTTCATTGTTGGAGGTGCTTGGTTCGTTGAAGTCTGTGTTGTTGCGTCGGCGAGCATCACTCTCTTCAATAATTTTGATCTTAAGCTTCTCCGGACTTAGCAAGTTTTCTTGTGTCTCGATCGCAATTCGGAAGTTTTCGTATTCGTCTGAGAGGCTATAAAGCATTATAATGGATAGTAGATCTTTATTAATTTCAATGTCTAGATCATTGAGTTTATCGACATTATCCATAAATGACATCAAGTGCTCTCGTACGTCATCGTTTGGTCGCAGTTTAGTTAAGATGAGCCTTTTCAAAAGTGTCGCTTTTCTTGCGGGTCCTTTGCTGGCGTAGATGGACTGTAGCGTCTCTCAAACATCCTTTGCTGTTTTACAGTTCTTTACCTGCTTAAGCTCGGACGAGGAAATGAGCAGTAAAAGCTCAGATTTAGCTATTTCGTCAGCATCAATTTCATCTTGTGTTGTTGTACCGCTGATGACAAAAGGATTGCTTACATGTTTCCACAGTTTATTCTTGACTAGGTAGGCTTTCGCATGGATCACCCAAGTGTCATAGTTATCCTTACTAAGGGGGGTAATTTTCACAACTGACATAGTTGATTTTTATTGTTCTGCTACCATATTAAGTTTGAGGAGGTTGCTCCACCAAAGGTCCGTGACCCCAAGACAAAGATAAGAAGATTTAGCAATCAAATATTTATAATAAAGAATTTTACACAAATACGATGTCTTTCTTATTCTTCTGTTTTTTACAAGTGATTGACAAAGTCACATCAATAGACAGATGCGCTATGGATATAATAAAGACAATCAACCAAAGAGGTCTCTCTTCACAAAACCTTTGGAATTCTTTGGAGGGGATCGAGGTTTTAAAAATACAGTTTCTTTATATGAAGACTGCACTGGCACATTTGATGGAGACTGAACTTGAGGGGGCACAGATTGAAAAGAATTAGAGTGTTTACTTCTAGAATTAACAGCATCTGCATATGACATTTTTGGAATAGTTGGATGGAGTTTTGCCGCTTCTGCATATGAAATACAACTCTTGCTCATTGATTCTTTAATAGACCTTTGTCTTTCATGTTCTCTACACTCTTTACTGGTAGCTACATGTGAACCATTGCACAAACAACATGACACACAATCACTGTCCACCGAACAGCTGTCACCCGAGTGACCCTGACCACATTTGAAGCATCGGGGCTTGGAACGGCATTGAGCTTTGACGTGACCATATCTACAACAGTGATAACATTGAATTGTGGGATATATGTAGAGGTCGACCGGTAATGCAGAATAGCATACATAAACCCTCTTGGGAAGAACCTGTCCAGCGAAAGTAATAATCACAGTTTCTGTGTTTAAAAATTGTAGTACATTTTCATTATTAAAACTTTTTCTTTTAATCCTTCTTATTTTTAGAATCTTCCCGCAACCTATAGGTACTGTCATATTTTCCAAAACTTCTTCCTCAGACCAGTCTGAGGGTACACCTCTTACCAAACCCATACGAGTAATGTTAAAAGTTGGAATGAATGCTTTGTAGTTGTTGGTGGTGAGAGTCTAATAATTAATGAATAACAAAATTATTGGCTTGTAAATAATCTGTAAAAGATAAAGCTAGTCTGTTTCGACCAATTCTTTTCAAGCTGCCATTGATAATATTTTCAAAAGAATTATTTTTTAAAAACCTTCCAAATGTGACTGGGTGAAGCTTGGATGGATCGTTCTGTGCTGTGACTATTTTCTGAACGTGGACTATATATGGGGCAGCATCAGATGATTGGTACAGAATTCGACCAACATTAGGACGTATCAAACTGGGATTTATTGGAATATCACCAGGTACGGGGCGATTTGGTTTTTCATTACTAGTGGTACCAGCAACTCTGCTGCTAGTACCACCTTCAATAGGTACATCGTCAATGACGGGGACGGAAATGTCCAGGGGAGAGCTTGGTGGGACCTTGCCGACATGTGCGTCAATGTCCAAATCATTGCATCGGCAGTCATTAGGACGGTTTTTCTTTGAGTCATGGTGTTTACGTTTTTTATTGCAGTGTTTACAAATACGACGAGCGGTAACTCGCTTACGTCCATTCTCCTTACCACCGGTATTCACTGAACCATCAGTGTCCATACTCGACTCGCAATCAACATATTTATTACTTTCTACCGTAATATAGTGAGAAACCTGGGGGACTGTTCCCCCAGGATCCTCGGGCGGATCGCCCATGACAAAAAATTACTTACCTGTCTCCCAGGTAAGTTATCTAAAAACTACGACAAAATACAAGATAAATATATAATATGTACACAAAAAAAACCTAAATTAATCCACTATATTATACAATTAAAATATTTTTTGTAAAAAGCCGAAACGAAAAAAACACCCGCCAACTTTCACGTTTCCCGCGCTTTTTTTTTCTAAATTAATGTTAGAAAATCAGTCCGCAGTCAGCCAGTCCACTGTGACCCAAACTGAACATATTCTAAAAAAAGAGATCTTAACTGACATTCAAAATTGTGGCAAATAAGAAAAGATAGTATACCATGTTTTCCAAGGAGAACGCTGCTCAGATTTAATAAGTTGAATCACCACTAAAGAGATTTTAACATTTCAATAAACTTTTTTTCCGGTTGAAGTTTTATTCCTTATTAAGTGTATGTAAAACGTTTTTTGCGTTTCCTGACTTTTCTACCCTCTTGACCTCAGTTAGTCTCTTAGATACTTTTGATCCTTATCTGAAACTGGATCGAATGGCATCAAAAAATTTTTTTGTAGGAATCGACGATTTTCTCGCTGACTGTACCATTTTACAAAAATCTTTAAATGCAGTTCTAAATATTTTCAAAAATGGTGGATAGTCTCTTCAGACCATTTTCGTCTAGCTACAACGGTTAAGGTAGCTGCCCTGGCCGACCCATCTCAATTAAAATCCACCCTGTATATATATATATATAATCCCTAGGCAATATATATAATGCCTAATGCGTGCAGGTAATCTATGAAATATTATTTATTTCATACTCTGCCTAGGTATTATATATATAATACCCAATGCGCAGCCGGTAATATATGTTTAAGACGAGGGCGGGGAAGGATTTTCCGGATATTTTTATATCTTTACATTATTTTTTTCTGATTTTACTGTAGTTACAGAAAGGTTTTTATTTTTTTATTTATTGTTTTAAAGAATAATTTATTGAATATATAAAAGTTCATTAACTTATTCATAAAGACTTCATGTTTTCAACGTTTAATATTTTCTTTCACAGAACCTAGTGAGCTAGGAATAAATTAATATTTTTGATTACTTAATTTTGAGTAGGCAATAAATCTTCTTCTTATTATTTTTACAAAACTATGTGATTAATTATTTCTTATTAATGACATTATTTTGAATAAGCAGCGCAGTCATAGCCTTACGGATAAAGAGCCTGCTTCACATAATGAAAATCAGTGAGGATCGTGTTCGAATCCTGGCATGTACCTATGAGTTTTTCGAAAACTTACGTAAATATTTATTACTAGCTCGACGGTGAAAAACATCGTGAGGAAAACCGCAGCTCCCAGAATTAGTTCTGTGACAAGAAACAGACCCGGTCCGGCTATGCGCTCACCACCTATCACGCTTAGTGGTCCAAAGAACATCTCGTGAAAAGTGGGTATATACATCCAGAAATGGAATACCTCTGCCTACTCCCTTGGGGATAAAAAGGGATTATTTTATTTATTTTGAACAACTTTCACTATGGGACCAACTTGATCAGATCAACTTTATTTTTCACTCCACCATACAATACTGAGATAAGAAAAATAAAGTTGCTCTGATCAAGTTGGTTCCATGGTGTTGTTCCGACTTCCGCATCATGTCTTTAACAACCCAGTTTCATCTTGTAAAATCCTTTTTGTTACACATTATACGTACACAGAGGTGCTTCTTTTATGAGGATTATTTTAAATAATTAATTTATTGAATAAATAAAAGGTCATTAAGTTACTCATAAAGACTTAATTATTCTGCAAAAAATTCCAACCCTATTATAAAGACTATTTTTCAGGAGCAGCCTAATTGGTGATTTTAACAAAGTAGATTTTAAACAAACAGAATATCTTTCATATGTTCGTTATTTCATACGTAGGTAGGTACTTAGATAACATTGATAAAACAGACCAAAATCTATTTAGGTATTTTATACATTGCCGGTGGCCAAGAAGGTATTCTATATAATCCCTGGGTATTGTATATATTACCTAGGTAGAGTATGTAATAGAAATTAATATTAAATAATATTTCATACACTGCCTGAACGCCCCAGGTATTACATATATTGCCCAGGGATTATATATAATACCTGCATTATACAGATTGCCGGTAACATAGACAAACCTATTTTTTACTTCATAAAACCGGGCTATTCCACTAGTCCCTACCAGCTGTCCCTCCTGGGGCCCGTTCAACTAAACTACAAGTTACAAGCAACAAGTCAACAAGTGACAAGCCCCATTGTTAACAATTTACAAGTACAAGTGTCCATCGAACACTGCTTTCCTACCAGACTAGTTACTAGTTTTTTTTTTGCTGTATTACAAGTTGTTCTCCTCGATTTAACAATTGTTGTTTACATCACTATTTAAAAAAGGTAAATGTTATGGTAAATGCATTACTGGTCTGTGGTAAATGCCTGTTGATCTTTTCAAATAACTATCTGTGGTTTCTGTTGTGTTTTGGGCTTTTGATAAACATGGAAAACAGGAAAGAATTAAAAACTTAGCAGCCGCTAGGTGTAATCAATCTAGTTCAGAACTTAGCATTTTTGTTATGGAAATAGTATTTAATGTCATTGTAGTTTGTGATAGTTTGGTTTTGTACCAAGTGGGGGGCATTTTTGAACTACCTACTTCATTGGTTTTTCATTTATTAATTGTTTGACAAATATTTTTTTTATATAAGTATTATGTGTCTGAAATCTATCTAAGTTTTTAGAAAATTGTTGCTGTATGATTAGAAATAACAAAAGCCATTTTTTTATAACTTGTTTTATTCTTAATATCACGGATTAATCACACCTAATCCAATCATAATATACCTACATCAGGGATATACATAACATTTGCCGGCTGGAGCTCGGCCTCGGTTCGATCTTGGGTATGTATTGGAGAACTATCCGTTAGAACTACTACTACGCTTCTTCTATCCAACTATACATAGGTACCGAAGCGGTGGAGTCGCAATGACTTTCGATAAGAGGACTTATAAGTCCCTAGGTACATTGAATAAAAACTTTTGACTTTGACTCATGCATGGATCTATCGGTCAAATGTTGGTGCCAAACTGGGTGTAAACCATGTTCAAACCATGAGCAAATACCTCTGAGATTCCTTGTCCACTTGCTCGGTGGTGAAGGAAAACACCATGAGGAAACCTACACACTTGAGATAACCGATTTAGTTAACTAGACCTACAGTAAACACTAAACAGGGGGCAAATTCTACTAAATTACAACGGTTACAGTTGGATGACAATGACAATGACATGGTAGGTAGATGGTGTTATTTGCTCTGAAAAGTGTCAAAATAACACCATTGTCTGACCATGGATATGTCAGTCATCCAATTAAGACCGTTGACATTTAGTAGAATTGGCCCCCTGGACTCGAGACACACACCACAAATCTTTGTTGAACGCTTGTTCGATTTGGTGATTTTTAACTATAAAAAAATATATATAGTCTATGGAAGGTAAACTTGTAGTTGTAGCAAGTAAATCACAAGTTGTGAAATCGCAGTTTCCATGAACACTAATAACGTCAGTGTTGCCCGACTTTTCACCAGTGTTGCCATTTTTTTCTACAAGTTACAAGAATTGTAGTTTCGGTAAACGGGCCCCTGGTAGGGACAAGTGGATTTATTTTTCCACTCTTCCCTACCACGCCGTCATGACATGAAATGAAATTCCACTTATCCCAACCACTGACGCGTCAGTGGTTGGGATAAGTCCGACTTTTAGTAAAAACGTTTTTGAGAAACAGAATTAAATACACTTGTAAAAATTTTGTTTTAAATGTAACTTGTAGACTTGTTAACTTGTAACTTTCGAGAAAAAGGGCCTTCTTTAATAATATTATAGATTTTTTTCGCATTATCGTCTATTTTTGACTTTGACTTAACTTAGCTGGGGGATAATAATGTACTCTGTGGCTGGGGGCTTGCTTGGATTGCTTGCTGAGTCCATGATGTAAATACATACAGCCGCTATAATAGAGACTGTAAATAAACGGAATTAATACAGTTTGTGTTCGCCATGGCAAAATGATAAGAAAGTATTTTAGATATCTTACCGAAAAGACAACCCAAGAAGAACATTTCCAACATTAAATATCCATACTGATCAACTATCATTTCAGCTACGATAATAACAGTCGCTAATCCTAAATTTTGAATAGCTTGACAACTGGAATAAATGTTACAATATTGAAAAAATAACAAGGTAAATAAATATAAATATTTCATCAATGTTTGTTCTGCAATCTTGTGAAAACCACAACACTAATGCTGTTATACCACATACAGTCAATGGGGAATTTGTGAAACACAAAATTCTTACATTCCGTATGCCGTGCCAAGCTGATTTTCTGGTACAATTAAAGCTACTAGTGGCCACAATCCACTGGCCAATAGTGAAAAAGATATTCCCAGTGAAATCTGAAAAGAAAAAAAATGAAATTTTTCGTACCTAATAAAAGGTCTTTAAAGCTAGTAACAAGTGTCCAAAAGTCGTACCCCCAATAAAACTTTACGATAAACCTCTAAAAAGAGTGGAACAATTTAAATACCTTGGGCACTTTATAACCGAAGACCTAAAAGATGATGTGGATATAGAGAGGGAACGCAGGGCGCTGTCGGTTAGAGCGAACATGCTAGCACGCAGATTTTCACGATGCTCGAATGCAATAAAGATAACGCTTTTCAAAGCGTACCTATTGCACATCACTCTATACTCGAGTAGTCTGTGGGTTAGCTGTACGAAGAAATCGTACAGCGCCTTGCGAGTATAACAACGCCTTCAGAGCACTGTTGAGGCTGCCACGTTTTTGAAGCGCATCAGCTATGTTTGCGTACGCAGAGGAGGCTTTAAGTTCCCCATACACGGGAACGATCGGTCTGTACGATCCGTCGCAACAGAGAGATCGTAACGACGGATCGTCCGTGTATGTGAAGATCTTTAACGATTTACTTCATCGCAAGCGATATCGCAGATCGCAACAAATCGACTGTGTGTGGGCACTCGACGATCAACGATTCGATTTTTTCGTGTTGCCAGACTGTGGGCAATTTTACCACCTTTTATTTAATTTGCAATGTATGTATATAACTATGTAAGTTCGGGTGGAAACTTGCAACTCAATTTTGAAGAAGATATTTTAAACTGATGTATGTAAGTCCGGTTACAATGCAATATTATGGTACCACCAAGCTAGGAGGTGGATATCGCAACTTCTTAATGACTAGACAAAGATAACCAATTGAGCTGTTTTTTTTTGGTTTGGATGTCAATGCGTGGTTAGCCATGTGATGTCATTTTAAATCCAATACGGGGGAACATCCAAGGTGACGAGTTATTTTTAATACACTCTTACAAGATGGGTAATAAATGAAAGGGCCGAACTATACTATACGTGACATGGAATTTCTGCTTCTTAATTTTTTTGTAGCTTATACCTCTAGGTATATAAGAGGGATTATTAACCAAAATATCAAAGCGCGGAGCGCAATAATTTCCGAGATAAAATTTTTTGAAATTACAATAAACTAACCTCAAAACTGTACAACTTAAACGCGTTAAAAAGAAACTACAATGCATCCATCACTACATTACTAAATTACTCTTAATTCCTTATAATTACACACAACACACTTAAAAATACACTAACACACTTACAAACAGATATACTCTCACACATAATTACTTACACACAATCATTCACTAAAATAATATTAAAGAAAAAAAATGACAAACTGATACATAGGTAGGTACACTAATATTATTTTTATCCTATTTTAATTTAATATAATCCATCCATTAGCATACCTACTTTCATTGTTATTAATATGTGGTTATTGAGATTGACTATACAATTACCTATCACCTATCCATGTTTAGCCCTAGTATAATAATTTATTGTGTAACTGTTTTTTTAACCCAAATAAAAGAAAATAAAATAAGACATATTATTATGTCAAACGTCAATGCGTTTCGTTTAGTCTATTTTACATGTCAAATTAGAGTGCAGTCTGATAAAGTATTATCGATGTAATTTTATTGTACTAGATAAATTAAATTTAGTTTCTTCATTTATTTCACTTAACGTTATTGCCCCTATTTTACCGATTCAAAGACCTTTCCGCCCTTCTTTAAAAAAAAACTAAAATTGCCCATGGCTTGGGTAATTGCCCACGGTCTGGCAACACGACAGATCGCTTGCGACCGATCGTACAGACGGATCTCACAGACGGATCGTTCCGTGTATGGGCGTCAATTTTGTTGCGACGGATCGTACAGACGGATCTCACAGACGGATCGTTCCGTGTATGTGGCCCTTAAGCGCCATCTTACGTAAAAAGACGGTTTCACTACTGCGCCGCGTGCGAGGTAGCAGTAACAAGTGTTCTGAGGGCGATAGCCGACAGCGGGGACTGTCCGTTTGCTGGCAACTAATAATATGTATAACCAGAGACCAGTTTAAACTCTGGTATAACGAAGTCACTCGTAGAATATAAGTACTAACACAACTAAGTAGATATAAGTTTACTAACAAATTATGAATCTCCTGTTGTCCAAAAATAAAAAAGAGATTTATATATCGTATATATACCTAATATATCGTAGAAGCATCTAAAGATTCAGGGAAAATAAAATTCTTACCACTCCTATATAAGGATTGAAGAAAGTAAACGCCAACATGAAATGAGCGCAAATTGTGCTCACAATGCTAACTATAACCCAGGTGACATTACGCCCAGTTTTATCTATGAGAATGCCGAAAAATGGACTCAGTGCAGCTGATAGCAAATAAACCATTGAATTTACAGTGTTTGCATCTTGAGGAAGATAGTCAAATTTGCGCTCGAAAAATAATCTGCAATAATAAGTTATTTACAATATATTAGTTGAACACTTTTTATATGAACAATTGTTAATAGTTTTTATAATATATACTTACTTTCCCAAAGCAATAAAAGGAAAGATGGCTGAGTAATAAGCCACACATATGACAGAAACTAGCCAAAAAACAGGTTTGAAGTGAATAACATCTGTCAATTGGAATGGTTCATCATTAGCGTGTTCCTCCTGTCTGCTTAAAATCTTCTCAGCTCTGTAGTCCATCCATCCCAATAGAAGCCCACAGACCAGGGATCCAAGACATGTGAGAGATGCTGAAATAATATATATAGAAGAAAATTAAAGGAAAATTAATCAGTTGATCAGCTATTTGGATCCCAGCATATTAATGGTCACTAAGCTGCTAGAAAACATAAGGTGATGAATGTTTGAAAGTGTACCCACCAATAAATAATGCTGCCCCAAGACGCTCATAGCCCATATAGTAATTAGCTACCCATCTGTAGATGGGTTCCATTACCCAGAAGTTAACCGTGCTTCCAAATCTGGAAAACGAGAGCTGCAGTCCAAACACCATGTTGAGTTCTTTTCCTTTAAACCATAGTACCACATAGTTGTTGACAGCAACTTGCAATGATTCTCCTCCTATCCTGTAAAGAGCTCAGTGATGATTAAACCCCTAAAATACATAATCATGATTTTAAATATATTTTTTATATAACATAGAACTCTATGAGAAGACTCGGCATAACGTGGACAGAGTTCCGCAACAACGTGTCCACACTCCAGCCGGCTCGGCCGCGGCCGCGGCATCACAAAGCGTCTATCAACCAGGGATGTTACGGAGCTTCGACTTCGATTCCGATATGTCGGAACTTCCGATTGATCTTACACCTCCGGTTCAGACTTCGGTTCCGATACTTTTAAATCGTAGGTAATCGGAGGGCGCGCGGTTTCTCCAGTCAACGTTTACGGTAAGGTTTACGCATCGGGCCCGGGCAACACGCGTTCTGTCATCGATTAATATTTCACTTGTTGTTACGCCATACATATAATATGGTTTGTTTTGTTTTGTGCGGGGTGACAATTAATTAATTTCGTCCAAAATCAAGTGTTATTTGGACACATCTTTCCAAATTTAAAAACTCGGACTCCGACTTCGGTTCCGATAAAACCACCTCCGTAACGTAACATCCCTACTATCAACCATGGTACAGACGCGCATACGGCAGTAGATACTTTGTTTGGCCACGTCTGTAGATGTACCTCTACGCAGCGGGACCCTCAGCCCTAGAGAGATATGGTTGGTATATACCAATAGTACCCTCTATATGTACCTAGTATATATACCTATAGTACCCTCACCCAAACTTACTGAGTGTATTGAAATAATTTGTACCCCCATGGTTTTAGAGTAAATAAAAAAATTATACATTCAATTGTTTTTCCATTTTGACGCGCCGTAATTCTGATAACTTACATTTGAATCAGCTCTTGGTGTTTTTTTTGTTTTATGGTGGATATAATATACCTACTTTAAAAACTATCAGTGTACAATAGTTCCTACAAGGCTACAATAATACCAGTGGCGTAGCTATCATAGGGCCAGGAGGTGCAGTGCACCAGGGCCCTCGAGCTCAGGGGGCCCTCTAGCCTCAGCTTTGAAAAAAAAAGAAAAATTTTAAAAATTGAAAAAAAAAAATTTTTTTCCGTCCCGCCAAAAAGCCTGTTTCATTCGTTCATTACATTTGACATCAATTAGTGATTGCCGTTATCGATAAAAATATATCGATATGAACGAATGAAGTATTATGGACTTATTATACAAAATTATGTATACTGTATGAAAATGTATTCAATTTTTAAATACCGACATTAGGTAATCTATTTTATCAATTAGTCCGGTGAATATACCTAGACATTTAAAATATAGAAAATTCCCAAAGAGCCAAATTTTTTAAAGAAAAATTTCATACGAGTATCAATAAGTTCAAACTACGCGGAAAGATGGGAGGAGGGCCGGATTCTCTCCCTATGCACCAGGGCCCTTGCCCCCCTAGCTACGCCACTGAATAATACAATGAATTTTCATAAAAGTTTAAAACAAAAGTGTGATAAATAATCAAATATGTATTTGGATAATCGGATTGCTTAGTGTGATCAGCTGTGTAGTGCGTGATCAGTGTGGTGCGCATGCGAAACCCGCGGTTGTGCCTACTACTTAACCGTCAGACTTGCATGCGCTGGCGCCGGAGCTCAAAACAACGCCCGACTTGCTAAAGACTAGCTATCGCAGTGAAGTAATTCCCAGCAAGTTATATTTTGTCTCTGTGAGGCACTTAAGTACGAGTATAATGTCGTCTAGTATAAAAAAAGACGTGTGGCACTGGGGGGACGAGGACTGCCGCGCTAAAGCTATTGCATAGCATTTTGTATCAACAAGACTGCCGAAAAGAAATGACGTTAGACAATGCACGGCCTTCAAGCCACACGGGTGTTATTTAAATGGTTAGCAGAGTATTCGTAGTGGTGGTAGTGGTAGTGGGAGTGGTGGTGGTTGTAGTGAGGGTGGGTGTGGGAGTGTGAGGGTGTGTGAGTGGGAGTGGGGGTGGGTGTAGGGTGGGAGTGGGAGTTGGAGTGGGCGTGGGAGTGGGGGTGGGGTGGGAGTGGGAGTGGGAGTCAGAGTGGAAGTGGGACTGAGACCGGGACCCGGACTCGGACTCGGACTCGGACTCGGACTGGGACTCGGACTCGGACTCGGACTCGGAGTCGGAGTCGGAGTCGGACACGGACTCGGACTCGGACTCGGACTCGGTCTCGGTCTCGGTCTCGGACTCGGACTCGGACTCGGACTCGGACTCGGACTCGGACTCGGACTCGGACTCGGACTCGGACTCGGACTCGGACTCGGACTCGGACTCGGACTCGGACTCGGACTCGGACTCGGACTCGGACCTCCGTGCCCGGAGTGGGGAGCGTGAGGTTTTTTTCGTTACGGAATTTCTGGATTCGGTCGGTCCCCGCGCTCAAGGCCCTCGATAGAAGCTATGCAATAGCTTAAAAAATCTGCGGTGGTTGCAACCAACCCATTACATACCTACATCAATCTGATGTGTTGCTGTAAATGCAACACTGCATTTGATCTTGTCTGCTCGGGAATTCCCATGGGAGAATATCTGTCTCAGCGAAGATTACGTGGGCTCCTGGATATGTGTAACCTGTCGCAGTAAGCTACCAAAAACAGGCAACCTACACACACCAGTTCGGCAGCTAATGGGTAATCGTGGAGCGGTGGATACTACTACTAATACTGAAGATGAATCTCCACCTACGCAAATAACCTTCCGCCCGGATCAAGGGCCTTCCCTAAAAGGGTAATGCGAAGAAAAACCAGTAGTACACATCCTTGCCCCATCCCGTGCAGATAACGGTGTGTGTCATAATCCGAGAAGAGTTGTATAATTTTCTCAACGAGTCTTTTCTGACTGCTATTAGTACGAAAATAGTAAACAAAATTTTGACTTCAGAAAAAAAGCTTAATAATATCCCAATTCCCAACACTCCCAGCCAAACATGTCGGAATGTCTACATCATAAACGTCTGTACCTACCCGATGTCCCAATTAAGACTCACAGCAAGTTCTCGGTGAATAAACCATCCTCAGCACCGAGTACAGTCACTGGTCATCAATGGTCCAAGGCTTCTTAGGAACACACCAATCCCGAGGACAATGAGACCGTCGGCGCCTGGACTGAAGTGCGACGTAAGCGAACACGAGCCTCAGGCACCGCAGCGCCCGGCACTACAGCCCTAAGCGCGGCCGAGCGCGTTAAATTCTTGCGCCTGTACTAAGTGCGACAGGCCACCACAGCTAAGCAGGTACGTGCCCATCTGACTACTGTCTGCAATGATGACGTCTGCACGGTGGAGAACCTTAAAGCGCGCGGTAACTATGCATCATTCAAACTCGGCGTGCCCTATAAACTAGACGATAGAGTCCTCGAAGTTAGTAATTGGGCTGAAGATATATTATGTGTAAAACCCTGGCGACAGGCCAGTGTAGTCTGTAAGTTTACATTGTTCTGCAAATAAATAAATAAATAGTACCCCAATGTAATCCTTCCTTCCTCCTGGGGTCCTTTTCAAAATAACAATTACTTTTTATCTAAGAGATATAGTTCTTATATAAAATCAGTAGCGTCCCGCCCCGGCTTCGCACGGGTGCAATGCTAATACTAAAACCTTCCTCTTGAATCACTCGATCTATTAAAAAAAACCGCATTAAAATCCGTTGCGTAGTTTTAAAGATTTAAGCATACATTAGGGATATAGAGACAGAGAAAGCGACTTTGTTTTATAGTGAAGTGGAAATTCTAATCGATCCGGCGGGGCCCGCCCTAGATTGGCATTGAACAGCCGTATTGTATTTTTTTCCGTTTAGTACCTTTGGCAAAAAATACTTTTTACAAAAAACATGTTTAAAAATACATAGGTACCTACTAAAAAATTATATGAATAAAATAAAATGACGCGCCTCTCCAGCTTTCAAAATAAAAAAAGAATTATCCAAATCGGTTCACCCAGTCGAAAGTTCTGAGGTAACAAACATAATAAAAACATGCAGGCCAATAACCGCCTCCTTTTTGAAGTCGGTTAATAACTAGATCCTGACAGTTTCTTTGAATCATTTTATACCTACCTCTAATTTTAGTAAATCTTTTGGTGTACTTAGGCCTCCTCAAAGTATTTCCAATAGCCTCTGTTGCATGCGAATGTTGTATCCCAATCTGTGACACATAAATCTTCCCAATTTATAGTAAAAGACCCACCCACCTTTGCTTCAGTTTATCAAAATAAAATGTAGCCTATTGGAGTCAGGATTGTGTAGCTTCTGAGTAAAAGTATTTTTAATACTGAGTCAGTAGTTCCAGAGATTATCCCTGACATTAAAACAAATAAGATTTTACTTTTAATATGAGTCTAGATATAAAAATAACTTACCCGAATATAAATCTTCCTAATATCATAAGCCAATATGCATTAATATAAACACCACTTGCAAATACTACTGCTCCAATGAAGACAATAGTCATGTAGATTATAGTTCCTAATCTTACCCCAAAGAACCTGAAAAAAATGGGATTGATGAAATAGAAATATAATATTGTCATCGCTTAGGGCCTGGACCCATCATCACGGTGCGGCGCCGTGCCGCGGAACGTTGCCGTGCCGTGAAAATACAAGGCGCCCGCGTCGTGTTATACTTATTCCGGTGTGATGTTTTAGTCTGGAGATAGTAAAGTAGTAGTTTCTTTTTAGATATGGACCGCACGAGACGTATGATATCAACAAATCAGTATTAATATTGTGTTTATTACAACGCGTAACAGAAAAAGCGTAATTCCTCATAAACCCCCATTAGTATATTAATATAAAAAAAAATATGATGCAATCGAACTTAAGTCGTGTCTAACCAATTTTCTTAAATATCGATTAATAATAGCTCGATTTCCATAGAAAGCACTAAATTCAGCTAACTAGTTACGATAATTCATTTTTGGGAAAAATTTAACACATAATTAAAAATAGCTGAAATCGAACAAGTAGTCGATACTGAACAAACTAATTTCAGGAATTGTGATTATTTGGTTACATGTTGCATAAATTGATAAGCGACACGTTGGCCGCACCGTGTATTACGGCATGGCAACGTTTCACGGCACGGGGCGCCGCGCCGAGATGATGGGGCCAGGCCCTTATTACTACTCTTAATCAAATCAATCAATATGTGTAAATATATTAGCTAATGGGAATATACAGACATAAATACTGATACTGCAGCAAAATAATAAGGTCAGCATACTGAACAAACAAGGTACCTATATAACACAGCTATGTATGAGTCAGAGAGCAGTATGTAGTACATGTTTATTAATAATGTTACAAACCTATCAATTAGATAACCGCCAATGAAACATAATATTACGTTAGGCCATGAATAAATAGAGTACAAGAGTGCAAACTGTGATGTATTCAAATGAGAATCCTGTTTAAAGTTGTCCGCTAGAGCTGCAGGTGAATCATAGCAGAAATAAGCACCTGAAAAAGACGATGCATCAAAATTAGGGTTCATGATTTCTCGAGCTTTTCAATTTCTCGGGTCTCGAGAATTCTCGAGGCTAATTTCTCGGGGCTTCTCGGGTTGTCGAGAAATTTACGTTTACTTAAGTTTTCTCACGTTATTTGGTTCCAATGACTTCAATAAATTCAGTGGTTTTCCTCTCAAATAAAAGTATCAAATTAATTATAAAACTTTTATTGATAATTAAAATTACAAATAAAAAATACATAATAAAGCAACAAAAGACTTAAAACTAAACTAAACTTAAACCTAAATCGGAAGTCTCCCCCCTGTTCTCCCCAATGCAAAGGTGCCCATCACACTCGCCGCGTTACCGCGTTGAATCGCGATGGACAACCTCTGCATCAGGAATGACCCAGAGCGAGAGTCGAGTCCTGCCTCTCGCAACCGCCGCCCAAGCTCCGATAAAAACGTCTTCGCCTCCGAGCGCCAACACCCAGACGTCTCCACCGCAAGGGGAACAAACAAATAATTATTTAAAAGTGCATATTTATATTTAAAAACATTAATTTTATGAATAAGCTAATTAAGTTTTTTTTAAATACAGAAATAATATTATTCAGACTCATAACAGTCATAACTATAATGACAGCACCATTTTTGGCTGGTTATTTAGAACTTATAAACAAGAGTAGTTTATATTAAAGTAAACAAAAAATCTACATGAAATAAAACGTTAATATCATAACTTAAAATTAAATTACAATCACAGCTCTATTTTTGCCTGGTTATTTAGAAAAAAAATCAACTTAAAACTTGTAAACAAAAATTGCTTCTATAAAACAAAAAAAATATATGTATTGAAGTTTGACTAAAAAATAGTAGAAAAGAACAGATAGACTCGTACCTACCTAGTAAAATTTAAGATCATATTATAAATTATATTATTGACAAAAATAATATGAATAATAAAGCTGTGATATATGTCAATAAAAGTGAAAAGACTTACCTGTTTGATTTCAATTTATCACGTAATCTGTGAAACACTAACTACGTAAACTATACTTGGCTAGAGTCGAAACACGTGTAAAAATGACACCAGAGCGCTTGCAGCGAGATCAAATTTTGCCGCTGCGCTTTGGCCCGCGTCGCCACGCAACACAACAAACGACGATTTAATTTCTATATGGGTACATGATTTCTCGAATTCTCGACTTTTCTCGAGCTTGATTTCCCGGGAACAAAGCCCAACGATTTCCCGGGAATTCTCGGCTCGAGAATTCCCGGGAATGAACCCTAATCAAAATACACCATAAATTTAATTTGCTAGGTTTGCTATGACATACTATGTGTTTAACTGTATGTCTGACGAACTAGTCATCATGAGTATAATGTTCAGTCACACTATTGCCAGTACTGCCACCACTGATTTTATTAGGTATATGTTAGAATTTTAGTAAACCAACCCTAAGTATGAAAATCTGACTGGTTTGTCTTCACAAAGAATTTATACTTTTGTTATAAGTTATAACTGGCTTAGTTGAACAATTAAAAATGAAATAAATAGTCTCACGACTTTTATCCTCGAGCAGTGATATTCCATTTCTGGAAATACCCGCATTTTACCAGTTTAATACGTGATAGGTGTTCAGCCCTTCGCCGGACCGGGTCTTTTACACATGCGTCAGAATTAATTCTGGGACTGCGTCGAGTTTCCTCACGATGAGCTAGTGATAAATATGTGCCTACGTAAGTTTTTGAAAAACTCATTGGTACATGCCAGGATTTGAACCCGAGCCTCACTGATTATCATCATGAAAAGCGGGCTCTCTAACCGTAAGGAAAGCACTGCTTTCCAATTCAATTTCAAAGTTGAACAATTGTTTACGTAAAAAAAGATTAATTCTGAAAAGATTACTCGATTAATTATAATTGAAAGTGCATCTCACCAAAACAAAGAAAACACATCAATAACAATGCTATGAATCGGTGAACTCTGTTTGAGGGGTGGCACCAGGAAGTGGGAGGCACCAGCAAGCTAGAGCCGCTCCCGCTGGCATGTGGGTTCCCCATTGCACTATTTGATGTACTACAAAAAAAGAAACAGAAGTAGTACATTATACAATATTCAGTAACTGTTCTGTGCCCAAATGTCACATTATTGTAAGAAGTACCTATGTATTACATATTACAATGGTATTAATAGAAGGCTACTTACTTTTGTCCTTTTACAAGTTTTGCAAAATTGCAAATTCACTCGGCGCATAGTCGAAAACATGAAATAATAATAATAAATAATAAATTGTGGGACACAATTCACACACGGTTATTTAGTCCCAAACTAGGCAGAGCCTGTGCTATGGGTACTAAACAACTGATAAACATACTTAAATAAATATTAAACGACCAGACACGAAGCCAACAGACATGTTCATGCACACAAATGTTGGCCCTGAGCGGGGATCGAACCCGCGACCTCCGACTCAGAAGGCAGGGTCACTACCGACTGAGCCAACAGGCCCGTCAAATATTGTCTAGTAACAATGTACCCCACATTAGATTCATAAGTAGCTATATCCGAGTTAATTACGTTACTGATAAAGCTGCAAACTAAATTATTACATCTTGTTTTGATATAGGTACAATACATAAAATATAAATCAACAAGAGTGAATGAATGGTGTAAAGGCTGATTCATGTTACAACGGGCCGGGCCCCGTCAAATGCTTTTTGTATGAAGCGCTGGCCCGGACGTGCCAAATGTCAAGGTAGGATGGTTCGCCCCGGACGGGACCCGTCCCGTTGTAACATGAATCAGCCTTAAAGGAGTCTGAGCTGGAGTTAAATATAAGAGATTAAAAAAAGATAGAAGAGATGTAAGGAGACAACTGTTTAATGAGAAAAACCCAAGACAACTACTAAACAAAACCGACATATAAAACACTTGTCAAATTTTAAAAACGTAC
Source organism: Ethmia dodecea (assembly GCA_963855545.1). NCBI lineage: Eukaryota > Metazoa > Arthropoda > Insecta > Lepidoptera > Depressariidae > Ethmia > Ethmia dodecea. The sequence goes on along the minus strand of OY979450.1, from coordinate 9,681,398 downwards.
AAAAGAAATAAAGTATTTGGCTGGCCTATGGCCAGTCATCAAAATGCTACCCTTTTTTACAAAGACCCTAGCTGTTTTACAAAGGCCCTAGCTGTTTTATAAAGGCACTAACTGAATTAATGAGTATTTTACAAAATCACTAGCTTTTATACCGGGCGCCCGGGCGTCTCAAGATTCAAGCCTTTGTAAGAATTTCGGCAACCCTAACAATTCCATCACGTCCTGGGAAAGTTTTCACGACTTTTCCTCTAGGCCAGGTTCCACGTGGTAACTGATCATCTATCACTAGAACCAGATCGCCCTCTTTGAGTACTGAAGGTGAACCTCCCCCCCTCTTCTGGGGTTCAAGGTGGGCAAATATTCCCGTAACCACACCACCGTGACCAGAAGAAATCTAGTCTCACTGCTTTTTTCCAATTGGATCTACTTATCAGATCTCTATCAGACATTGTAGCAGGAATCGCTTGCCCTGAAGAACTTCCCAACAAAAAGTAAAAAGGCGTTAGAGCTCACATTCACAAGCATCTGCAGGAACGTTCGTTAAAGGACGTGAATTAATTAGAGCCTCCGCCTCTACTAAAAGAGTTTGTAAAACCTCTTCTGAAGGAGAACGACTTTGCAGAGTTACTCTTAAGGCCGTTTTGACAGAACGAACAAGCCTTTCCTATGGGAAACTTTTCTTTCATGGGCGGCGTATGCGCCTCCCATGAAAGGTGCTGATGTTGGGATGAATTTCCAGGCGATTCTTTCGTTCGCAGCAAAAGTGGTAACCGATTCACCATACAATTCCCTCAGAATTCTGCTTACACCCACGAAGGCCGTGCCATTATCAGACCAAATTTCGCTCGGCGTTCCGGGGCGAGCACAAAAACGACATAAGCTCATTAGAGCCGCATCCGCTCCCGCTGATAGGCTGTTGACTATTTCTAGATGGACGTCACGTATCACCAGGCAAGTGTAAAGTGCAATATACCGTTTCTCGGTCTTCGGCCAATTGTGACAGTAATGGCCAAGGTAATCTAACCCGACGAATGTAAAAGGTCTTTTATGGTGACTTAGACGTACCGCTAGTAAATCTCCCATCGGTGGATCTAGTGGTTTGGCACGTCTTATACAACAGAATTGGCAATGAAAGGCAATGGATCGAACTGCGCTGCAAAGATTAATTACCCAGTATCTTTGACAAACTTCGTTTTCTTGTGATAGTAATGTATTAGTAGTTTAGTCGCTGGATGTATGCCATCTAAAATGATTGGACGTTTCGTATCAACGTCGACATCTACAGCATTGTCAATCCTCCGTCTCAATCTCAGGCCTTTGTTGTCATCAAAAACGGGTGATAGATGGAAGAGTTTGCTTTTTCGCGGTAAAGGGCGCTCATTCTTAAGACATTCAATTTCTTCGACAAATGAATCTTGTTGACATTGTGTCAAAACGTGAATCTCCACTAGTCGTAGATCTTCAGCAGTGATGTCATTTTGACTGGTCTTATCTTGTAACAATTTTAACAATTTATGGGCTCTGAACAATCTTAAATAACAGCTTAGTCGTGTAGGATCAACGGCGAATGGCATGAGTGGAATTTAATAAAATGACGTAGCATGGGGCAGATGGTTTCAACTCAATGGTATTTCTATCAGACATATCTACTGGTGGTAATGATGGCCATTCTTCTAAATAGAACTCAAAAAACTAGGACCGACTACCCAACGTGAATTTTCATTCAATACAAGCCGTTTAGGACGTGTCGCATCGTCGGCAGTAGTATTGCGCTGTGAGGGAATCCAGTGCCATTCTTTGACGTCAGTGAGTTCTAAAATTTCACCTATTCTATGAGCCACAAAAGGCTTATATGACCGTGCGTCACTGCGTAACCACCCAAGAACGTTTAAAGAATCACACCAAAGTATCGTCTAACCGGCTTATATTTATGCGAAGCTTCGATAAATGATGATAGTCGCGCTGCTATCAGTGCTCCCTGAAGTTTCAGACGAGGGATGAATGTGGGTTTCTAAAGTAAAACACCAGTACGCTACTGCTGCACAAGCTTGTTCACTGGCGTCACCCAAGATGTGAAGCTCACGCTCATAGACAACCTCTTTCAGGCTATAACACCGATGAAGTTGAAGTTGTGACGTAGCCATCAAATCTTCAAAAAACTCCTTCTACAACTTTTGATCAGCCTGAGAGAGCTTGTCATCCCAACCGAGACCCTTACGCCAAATTGACTGGAACATGACGCGCCCCCTTGACACTAAAGGCCCTAAGAACCCTAAAGGATCATAGATGCGCATCAGAAGAGACAAAGCATGACGCTTTGTTAGCCCATTTGGAACGGAAAAATCTTTAAGATGACTAAATCTAATTATATCTTGAACTGGCTCCTATTTCAGCCCGAGCACACGAGATACGTTTCAGGAACGTCACCTAAATTGACATCCCCAAGTTTTTGAGAACATAATTCTGATGGTAAAGAACTTAACGCGCGCTTATCATTTGAGATCCAATCTCGCATCAAAAAATTAGCTTTTTTATTTAAAGCAACTATATCCAAGGCCAATTTGGCAGCCTTTTCTACACTATCTACAGAGGCTATAAAATCATCCATATATACATCATTTATGGTAGCCTGAGCTGCATCGTTTTTTACATATAATGCTGTACAAGGACTCGAACAGGCACCAAAAATCATGGCAGACATACGATAGAAACTCAATGGTTCACTTGGGTTATCACGCCATGAACCGCTGAGCATCTCGATCTTGCTCCCTTATAGAGATTAGAGACTTGCGGGAACATCTCTTTGATGTCAGCTGTGAGCGATATATGATTTTCCCTAAAACGCATTAATATCGCGAGAAGAGGCTGTAACAAATCTGGACCGGGAACAAGAAGCTAATTTAAACTAACCCCCTCAAATTTAGCAGCAGCTTTATGTACAATACGCAATTTCCCCGGTTTATTAACATAAGTAACTCCAAAGTGTGGTAAATACCAAGTAATGCCTACCGGAGGTTGTGTAGGTACATTTTTCTGCATAACCCTTTTCTAAAGTGTTTTCTTCTCTCATATTGTTTATAGAGTTCCGCGTAACTTCTGTCCGCTTTCATTTTCTTCTCAAGCGATAAAAAACGTTAAAAAGCTAATTTAAAGTTATTTGAAACGCGCGGCATATTCGGTCTCCACAGCAAACCTGACTCAAACTGACCACTAGGTAAGCGACGAGTAGTATTTTCTAAAATTTCGAGCGCGTGAGTATCAGAGGCACCGCGATAATCTCGCTTTAATATACCAATGGAGTCTAACTTGAAGTACTATTTTATTTCCGCGTCTATACTCCTATCCATTCTACAGTCTTTGTCAAAGTCCAAGTGATTGACAATTTCAACCTGTCTTGTTTTGTTTGAGGTGAACCCATACAATACCCAGCCTAGCGCAGTTCGTACTGCTGCAGGTTGTGCTGATTTACCGGAGCGAATGGCAGTAGGGATTGTTAGTTCCCAATTATCTACACCTATGATCAACATTGGCTGCGCGTCTTCGTAACAAAGTACGTCGGAAATATCAGACAAGTAAGCGAGTTTACTTATATCTTCCCTTTTTTACCGCTGGCCGACGACTTACCCCTAAATATTGTACAGAGCGTACACCGTGTAAATTATACTGCTTCGAACAATATTTACCATTTATATTCATATTTACATAGTCCACACTACACTCTCGCGAAAGACCTCCCACACAATCAATGCGTAGGTAGGTACTTGTTTTAACAGCACCAATGGCGTTCGCAATTTTAGAATCAATGAAGGTCGCCGTGCATCCGTCGTCGTCCAACATCGCGTAAGTATCAAAATCACCCCGTGGACCGGAAACCGTAACCGCGACTACTTTCAACAACGGACGGCTTAAAATTCGGCTCGGCGAGAGTGTGGCGGCGGCATGAGCGGCCGACTGAATGTCGATGCCGCCGCAGTGTACGTTTTTCGAATTCGGTTTCGCCTCGGCCTCGTGATTCGGTGGTGATTCGTTCGGGTCTTTGATACGAGCGGTGACGTGTCCGAACGCTCCAAGCTAGACCCCGAGTCGGAACCTAAATTGACATGAGCGATGTCATGCTGTTCCATGGAACTATTGTGTAACAATCGATGGTGTTTATATGTACATCCATCGAGAGTAGAGACTACATGGAGATACTACCTTACAAAATTTAAATCTATGCGGTCTATTTCCTTTAACATCTGTGGCAAACTTTATTCTTCTTGACCCACAGCCATCTGTCAGGTATCGACAATGCCAAAAATTTGTCACATTTATTTATGTCGTGCGAGTATTTACAAAACAAACATTAAATTTATTTACTTACATCATTATTATTCGAAGTTTCCGCACGTTCAGCAACTACGCTGCAATGAGCACGATCCTTCCTAGTGTGCTAATCTTGGGAAGAGTGCTCCGGAGAAGATAAAATGTGTGACCCAAACTTTGCTTGTAAATCGACTTCTCTAGCCAATAAATTAAATGAGCAAGAACCTCTAGTCTGCTACGGCCGTCCACACGATCATCTGTGTAATCGTACCATCGCGTTCTAATAAGCGGGGACAATTTCGACTAGATGCAAGCTGAATAACTCGGGTGAACGTAAATAGTCGGGCTGGTTCAATAAACGAATGATCTCTACAGTGTTTTTTATTTTACAAGCAAAGTTAGCTAGACCCTTACCCTCTGCACTAACTTTAGGCAAGGCTTGATCTCCTGCAGCACGATTACCTCGGACTGACCGTACTTCATGTCCAGCACTTCGATCACCCCCATGGGGTCGCGGGCAGCGACCAGGGCCCTGTTTTATAAAGCTACAGGTTACAGGCTACAGGCTACAGGAAAAAAAACGTCTGTAGTGCTCCTGTAGTTACAATCTACAGGTAACAGGTGTTTTATAAAGACCCATGTAATATTACTACTGTAGCTTATGCTCGAAAATTTCGACTACAGGCGCAGTTAACAAGTCGGAGTACAGCACTATGAATCTACAGTAAAAATAAAAAAAAATACTTAATCGACAACTGTTTTTTGGCTTAAATGTCTAGTTTAACGCCATAAAATATTAATATCACTACATAGTATAAAACAAAGTCACTTTCTCTGTCCCTATATCCCTAATGTATGCTTAAATCTTTAAAACCATGCAACGGATTTTGGTGCGTTTTTTTTAATAGATAGAGTATTTATGAGGAAGGTTTGCCCGTGCGAAGCCGGGGCGGGTCGCTAGTTCATTTATAATAAAAACAGATAATTGTTTATTTACTTGTATTTCTATGGTTTATTTACGTAGTTATAGAAAGAATCACATTATTTTCTCTAAAATTTATACGAAGTTGCTCTTTCGGTGTAAGAGGTTGGAGATGGTTTAAAATTCTGCACGTCTCTCTTTTAATATCTCCTCCAATATTCTCCAAAACATATTGCATTTCAGCATTCTAAATTTCTCATTGAAGGTGAAAATCGTTTGCGGGTTCATATTGGGTCTGAAGGCGAAAGTTCTTGGCCGTCGTCTTCTTCGATGTTGACCACCATCCTCAGAGACCGAGTCTGAGCTCCAAACACGCAACATCACTCAAAATATTCGAATTAACAAACAACAAATCATAAGTCAATATAACAAACTTCCTCCTGTAACTAAATTACCTACGTCTAAACACCTGTAGAAATGTTTACAAGTTTTTCTTTTTTAAGAGCCCTATTACATTTCGAGCGTGATTTTTGCGTTTAAAGGCCAACTTTGGCTTCCTGGATCTGAGAAACTAGAAAACTTGAACAACTTATACTTTCGGGATGGTAGAGAAAATATATTATTATAGGGAATGGCTACCCTACTTTATTCGATTTTATCTTAGTTAACTATATAAAAGTAAAAAATCCGAAGCAAGTTTTTGAAAAACGCGCGACGGCACTTTTTTGTGTTCGTGGATTGAACTAAACGAGTAAACAAATGAGATAAAAAAAAATATAATAATATTGCTTATATAGTGATTAAGTGGATAGCTACTTCAATTTTTTTTTAATACGTATTGAATATCTAGAAATTAAATCATATTCGAGACCGTGAAATTGCCAAAAACGCTTGGAAATAACCGTAAATTTCTCCTTACTATATTAACAATATCACATGATTTTTATATCAAAAGATACTTTAGTTCATAAGGAATACAAACATCATACATGTTTTAAAAAACAGTTCATTATAAAACTGAAAAGAAAAATAATTCAAACTGCAAAATTGCTACATAAAGCAAAGTTTTGGCCGGCCGAGCTCAGTACTGCGCGAGCGCTCGTCAACTATGGACCTGTGTCAAAATTTGTCACGCCGAAAGATTGCGAATTTCGTCGTAATTATAGTGCGACTACCTATAACAAGTTTTAATCATCGAAGTATTTTATTGTAACTTGTGATAGTTGCTCATGTGGTGATGGTTGTTTGTATACCGATTGAGCTGAAATTTGGTGTACTTATGTAAGTTCGGTGACAATGCAATATTATGGTATCACTGAGCTGATCTGATGATGGAGCCAGGAGGTGGATATCACAACTCCTCAATGACTACTCGTAAACCCCTCGAGTTTGGGCTTGTATGATTCGTCTTGACAAATACTTTGGTGTTAAATGGTAACCAGGGTCTGATGATGGAGCTGGAAGATGGCCATGGGAACTCGGTAATTAAATGACACAACCCCATCGAGTTTGGGCTCGTATGACACATCTTCACGAATGTTTGGTGCTAGATGGTAACCAGAGTCTGATGATGGAGCTGGAAGACGGCCAAAGGAACTCAGTAATTTAACGACAAAATCCTATCGAGTTTGGGCTCCTTTGATTCGTCCTGACGAGAACTTTGGTGCTAGATGGTAACCAGGGTCTGATGATGGAGCTGGAAAATGGCCATGGGAACTCCGTAATTAAACGACATAACCCTATCGAGTTTGGGCTCGTATGATTTGCGTTGACGAGTACTTTGGTGTGTCTGATGTCAGACATGTCAGTGTCTGATGATGGAGCTGGAATTTATCCAATTGAGCTAAAATTTTGTATACACGTTTAGTTTGGATGACAATGCATGGTTAGCTATGTGAAGTCATTTTAAATCCAACTAAAAAGTAAAAAATTAATTATTTATATATTAATATATTAAAAGTAGGTACTCATATTTACACTAAAAATTCTAAAAATGTAATTCAATCAGTTACTTATACATATATTTACTTAAACACGAGTACTTAAATCTCGCGACATACAATAAATAAATTTCCGTAAACAAAAAAAGCGCTGTAAATAAAGTTTCGGCTCAAATAAATATGGTGTATTCCCGTTGTTCCCATTGACGATATCCCCATTGAGTGGGGACAACGGGAATTTAATAAAATTACTTCCTGTTGTCCGCACTATCTGTACCCATTGAAATAACGAAATAAAATTATTAAAAATACTTCCCGTTGTCCCCATAGATTTTTTTCTCTCTCCTTTAATTTAATGCAATCTGTCCTTGAACATTCAGCAAAATTTTGATGAGAATATATAGTATTGCAAGAAATGGGACCAGTGTTCCACCCTTATAATTTTTTTTCTATTCTCAGATTAGATCTTGAGGCGTTTTTCTTTTTAATCTTTTGAATGTTTGAGGGTTGCTCATTAGTTTCTTTGTCATTGGATAAAAATGTTGTTTGAGTCTATTTCTGTATGTGGTCGGGTACGTATTTGAATGTCTAAAATTAAAAACCTAACGTAAAATAACTTACGTTTAAAATCCCTAAAATCTAAATACCTAATGTTTTAATATACCTAGGCAGCGAATACTTACCTACGAAATATCTAAGATTATAATACAGATTGGACTAAATACCTAATATCCAAAATCTTTATAGTTATAACAACAAAGTTTGATATACCAACATTTTAAATACCAAATGGTCAAAATACTTAAAATAATGCACCACTTGCGAGAGCGAGCGAAGCGAGCTCAAAATACCAGAGCGAAAATTATTTGGACTGGTTAGGTTCAGAAGATCTTTGATGTTAGGTTTTTTTATGAGCAACAAATAAAGATCTTTTATTATAACCGTTGTTAAGTAAGTATGCTACATTATGATATAGTACATTATAGTATAAGTGCGGTAAGTTAAAAATTACAGCCGAGGCAATATTGCTAGCCCCAGCCGTAGGCGCAAGTATGACATACGACGTTACATAACATATTTGCGAGGAAATAAAGAAAACTCGAACTTTTATAAACGAATAAAAACAAAACAGCGAAAAAAATATATATTTGTTAAGATTTTAAAAAGTACCGTTCGTTTTTAGCCGGAGGACCTTGATAAACCTTGCGATTTACATTACAATAACGCACAAGCACATGAGTAAAGAAACGGAACAGAGACAAAGCTTCATACAACCGCGCTGTCGTAGGTACACTACTACAAGCATGCAATGCTTGTGTGCGTTTCTACTAGCGCTGCGTCACATACGCGCCGCAACTGGATAAAACCGGCTCGGTCAGTAGAAATGCCGAGGGCCGCGCAATGGTTGCCGTATTTGTTTCGCGCTCCTGCTTAGTGAGAAATGGTTATTTTAAATTGTTTATGGTAGAATAAAGTATTAAACTAAAAAGTCAAGAAAGTGTAAATAATTAGATTCGGAGGTGTAAAATGGTTACCTACTGTACAGTTTGCATGAATGTCTCGAAAATCACATATGTGACGAAATAAAATTGTTTGTTAATAGACCTGAACAACCTATAAATATGGGCAAAGATTCTTTAATTACTCATTACAAAGAACTCGACGTAAACATTGTAAATATTGGTACCTAATGATATTCTGAATCGAGTGTAAGATTGTAAAAATATTATGCCATGTGGAAGCGTCCTTAATGATTATTTGAAAAAACTTTATATCCATTAGATTTAGAATTCATCATTAGATTAAAAGATTTAATAATTTATTAAAAATAAAAAGTTATAAAAAAATATTTAGAGTAGGTAATTTGTAAATAATCTAATGTACAAATAAAAGTCTAATAAACGTTTTGTTTATTTTATTCTCCTTTGCCAACCCTACTAAAATAGGTAAGAATTTTGCACGCTCCTTAGAAGCTTTGTCTCTGTTCCGTTTCTTTACTCATGTGGCACAAGTGCGTAATGAACTACAATGCAATGTGTTATAAAGTAGATTATGTACATACTTTAATATCGGTATTTGTCATTTTGGTCAATGAACTGTGAGGTAAATCTATTTCAGGGACTTTGTACATAGGTATTTCAAGTTTTATCCTTTTGAATTTCAGTAATATATCCATTTGACATTTTAAGTTTTTGGTATTTTCACTTTAAGTCAAAAAACCATTAGGTATTTAGATTTTAGGGATTTTAAAAAGATTTGATGGGAATATTGACACGTGAAATTTATGTATTCCCGTTGTCCCCACTGCCGTATCCCTATAATGGGAATACGGCCAATGAGGACAACGGGAATACATCGTAAATATTAACCAAGAAAACACCTACTTAGAGAATATGGTGACTAACTTTGTGCGTGGAATATTATTGCAGGACAACGATTTATTTATTTTTCTAAAAATATTTTATGCACAGACACGGTCCCGTTAGAGTTTTGTTATATGTATAGATGAAAGACCCCTGGTAACCTTCATTTTATGTGTGAGAGAGAACAGACTTTTTATTTCAAGGTTGGTCCCTCTCAGTTTAAGCAAAAATCTACGTACCTATATCTAAAAACATATTATATAAACTATAATCTCTAAAGGGGTGTAAATTGTATTGTTTTAAACTTTCTTAACATACGCCCGCTAAAAAAGTTGAACACACTACAATAAAAAAAATAGAAAAGTATCAAGGACGTTAAATCGCTTGCTGCCGCTACGGCAGAGTAGTGCCGTGAACTCGTGACCCCGAGCAAGCGGGCTGTCGCGTTCAAATGCCTAATCTTGAGGAGCGTAGTTTTGTGATAGGGCTCTTAATTTTTTTTAAAGTTGTATTTCACAAGTTTTTCCGTAAACACCTGTAAATAATAGGTTGAATCACGCTCGACTAAGCATTAAATTGTCTATGGAAAGTTACAGGCACGGGTTCCTGTAGATTGTAAATAAAATGACCTGTCGCTTTATAAAACATCTGTACCTGTAATTTTATCTAGTGTTGCTGTTGAATTAATCAGTGTTGCTGCTTTTTTCCCTGTAACTTGTAACCTGTAGCTTTATAAAATAGGGCCCAGTAGTCGGAATACGGTGTCACGTGCGGCGCCACATAGTGACATAATACAGGGTGGATTTTTGAGACGGGTCAGTAAGGGAAAGTTCCCTAATCGTTATACCTAGTTACAGAAAACGTTCCTAGGAGACCTTCCCTAACTTTTTAAGACATTATGAACTGCAGATTTTGGAGAAAATGTACAGTCCGATCCTATTTCGTGTGGGGATCAAAAGACTCTTTGGGACCATTTTGGGCACAGAACACTTTTACTTCTAGCGGATTTTGGGTATGAGTAGGTACTAGAAATGACAGAAATCGATAAAAACTTTTTTCATACATTTTGTACTTTAAAACGAAAATCAACTCGAAATTATTCTTTATTTTGGCAATCATATTTCTTACTAGCGACCCGCCCCGACTTCGCACGGGTTCAATGCTTATACTAAAACCTTCCTCTTGAATCATTCTATCTATTAAAAAAACCGCATTAAAATCGGTTGCGTAGTTATAAAGATTTAAGCATACAAAGGGACATAAGGACATAGGGACATAAGGATATAGGGACAGTGAAAGCGACTTTGTTTTATACTATGTAGTGATTATGATCAAAAGATTCTTAAATGAAATTTAAATACAAAAACTACGGTAAGTCACAACAACACTGGCATCATGTATTTATAAACACAAACTTAAAAATAGGTGATCTACGAAATAAACTGCTCACAATGACCGCCGTTTTCGCGAATACATAAGTTTACTCGTTTTTGTACCTATACTGAGCTAGTAGCAGCCAATAATTTTCTTGGATGGATATTATTTAAAATCCTCGTTAGTGCCTCTTTCAGCTCCTGAACACTGTCATAATTACTTTTGTAGACATAGTTTTTAGGTGTCCCCACAGCAGCCCCGATCTAACGACTCTCGATTTTTTTTGTGGGGACACCTAAAAAACGAAGTTGAAGTTTTAGTGACTTACCGTAGTTTTTGTATTTAAATTTCAGTTGGACTTAAAAAATCTTTTGATCACAATAAGAAATATGAGTGCCAAAATAAAGAATAATTTCGAGTTGATTTTCGTTTTTCAGTACAAAATGTATGAAAAAGTTTTTGGCGATTTCTGTCACTTCTAGTACTCATACCTTAAATGGTCCCATAGAGTCTTTTGATCCCCACACGAAATAGGATCGATTTGCATTTTTTTTTGTATTTTAGCATTTTTTTCGCTGTACAGTCAGCGAAAAAATTTCTCCAAAATCTGTGAATGCAGTTAATAATATCTTAAAAAGTTAGGGAATGTCTCCTAGGAACGATTTCCTGATACTATAACGATTAAGGTAAGTACCTGCCCTTACTGACCCGTCTCAAAAATCCACCCTGTAAGTTATTTGGAATTTGGTGGTCGCGTGCTGACGCGTAATGTGGCGCAGTATCACCAACACAGACTTAGTAGAGATGCTACGCATATCACCAACGTCTTCGTGCACACCGTGCAACCACTTCTCCACTCTTTTTCGGCTATCATGTGAGCCCTCCGGACTCGTGGTCCCCCTGTAATGTTCCCCTGGGGGGACAACGAGGCATTCGCAATCGCTTGTTGTCCCCCCGATTCACTCTTAACGAGTTGTAAGGAATATGATGTAGTATGGTATGTTATACTTTGAAAAAAAAATATACTGTCTATCTATATAAATAGCACGTGAGCTGACTCGCGGGCTATTCTGGGCCTCAATCTGTGCGAGTTTCGCTTCTAGCTCCAATTCGAGTTATTTTTTGTCGATTTCTGCCATATGGCGGGCGTGCTCGGCTTCGACGGCGAGCATTTGCGCCCTCACAGTTGTTGATGACTTGGAATTGGAAGACTTGACTGACCGTGACTGTGACGTGGCTTTACTGTGCCCTGACTGGGGCTGACCAGCGGGCTTTGGCGACAGCGCGGTTGTGCTAGATGCGTGCACGTCTGTGTCACCTCCATGCGACGGGGGCGGCGACGTCTGCACCTTTTGTGCGATTTTCCTTTTCCCAAACCTCGTATCCATCCTATATTTTTCACGCTAGAAGGACCACAATGTAAAGGAGCAGATTGCTCTGAGTTGGGAGTCAGTGGCGTAACTATACCATCTGGGGCCCGTGGCAAATTCTTTTGATGGGGCCCTATCAGTAAAAATCGTCTCGTTGTACTCAGTTTAATTTTAATAATCTTCGAGATTTTCAGCCTACTCAATTACACGTTGTATATGTCCCACTAATGGCCATATGCCTCCTCTCTTAGGCGAGAGGGAATGGTCTGTACTCCCCACGCTAGCCCAATGCGTATTGGAGACTTCACATTCACAAGTTGAGTCTTTTTAATGTGCTTACGATTGGAATGTGATCCCGTGGGTTTTATTTTTTGTTCTAGTGCTATTTGTACACTTTATAAAAGCACATGAAGGCAATAAATGGCGGTTAACCATTCAATTGGATGTGTTTCCTTCTCGTTGACTATCAGGTGCTGCCGGCTCGATTGAGACTACAACGAATTACTCTACTTGCACCTAATTTTTGGGGTCCATGCGCGAGGAGCCAGTACCGTATCTTCCTCTTTTGCTTTTATCTAAGACCGCGACAAAATAGAATATGTAGAAACCTACGGATGCGTTCTAAAATGAATAGAGATGTGCATTGTGCAATTACCGGTATTTTGATTGACAGTTTTTTGACGGTCATAAGTACGTAAAATTACTCGTCACTGGTAACGTGTACAGCGTGTACTGTACGTACACGTTACCCGAGACGAGTGATGTACACGTTCGGTGTACATCTCTAAAAATGAATCAACATCTTTTTATTTACGTTGGTTGAAATGCTTAATGATTAACTTGAAATTGTATTAGGTATGGTTTTTAGTTGTCTCACTTTGTATTTTAGGCTGAACTTATAAAAATATACTTTTCAAATAAAATAAAATACTCAGGTAGGTACTTACAATGTAGGCCTCTTGGGCCGGGGCCCTCTTGGATCGGGGGCCCGTGGCATTTTGCCAGCCCTGCCACCCTATTGTTACGCCACTGGCTGGACTTAAATATAAGATTAATAAAAGATAGAAGAGATATGTAACGAGGCAACTGTATACTTAATAAGAAAAACCCAAGACAACCACTACTACTAAATAAAATCGACATAAAAAAACACTTGTCAAATTTAAAAAACGTACAAAAAAAATAAAGTATTTAGCTGGCCTATGGCCAGCACAGAACACTTTTACTCCTAGCGGAGATGGCCAGTCATCAACAAATGGAATGGATTACAGTGGTCTCGACCGTCATTGTACGAAATCGGTAGAGCTGCCCACTAAAATCGGTATATTTGTACCCAAAATCGGTAGGTACCTATATGACAAAAAAAAAAAACTATATCGACGGTTGAAAGGCTATTTGATCTTTAAAGCGACATTTTGTAAAACTTGCAGGAGGACGGTACAAAGTTTTTTTTTTTGAAAAAAAAAAATCATAAAAAAGCAACTAATTTGATAGACTTTTATTTATTTAATACAGTATATCCCTAATTAAGTTAGGAAGTTTTTTAAGTTACTACTGTTGAAAATTGTGTATTATTTTAGAAAATTTATGTTGGTTAGCCCAAAATGCATCAAATTTAGTATTTTTTTGAGAAAGGCAAAATGGTTCAAATGCCTACCGTAAATAAAATAGCTGAAAGTAAACTGGCTCAAGCATCGACCTAGAATAATATAATACGAGAGAAAATGAATCTAGTGCCAAGTCATCTGACAGAAGAATATGCCCAATGAGCCGAAGCAACATGGTGTTGCACCAGAGTGAAGTAGTTTGATACAGATGCCCATTAGAGGGACTGCAGGATGAAACAAAATGAACCCTTACTAGATTATAGTAGATATTGATGCTTAGGCCATCGTAATTCAGCAACGTCCATAAGATATTTTTGAGGTTGGTATGGCACTTTATACTATTTTAGACAGTGTTTTGTATATTTTGTATAAAAAAAAAACATTTTTGTGTAGAGGAATCATTCAAGTTGTTGATTCAATGTGTCTTGGAGCAAAGTATTAGATAAAGTGGTATAGTATAAACCTTTTTTCTACTAACCTTAACATCTTAAATCGCGGGTCGAAACCCACTAGGGTCACAGCTCGCGGACAAATAATTCAGAAAACTTAACGAATCATATCTCTAACTGGCATGTATCTAATGAACCTTGCTGTTCCGAACATAGGGGGATTCGATTCTCACTATCAGCTAACACAAAAAAGACCAAAGCTAGACGCTACCCACGCCGAACCGACATACCTGGTTATAGAAACGCCTTCTGGCACTCAAACCGTCCGTTAGGTTTAAGGGTGTTAGGTGCCTGGATAGCCCAAATGATTCGAAAACACCGAGAGTATATAACAGAAGCATAGGTACCACGACTGCTGTAAACAAATAGGTTCAAACACCAAAAGCAAGGGAAACTTTTGGTGGAACACAGAACTTAGTAAGCTCAGGCAAACGGTGCGCAAACAATTCCACAGATGCAAAGATTCTAGGCTTCCAGAAGACATGGACCTATATAAAAAAAGAAAGAGCCTATTTACGGATCAAGACCGCACCCTTCGCTCGCTGAAAAACCCAGACAATACATAGTACACTAAATCAGACCGTGTAATAAGTAAACTGCTTCTAGAAACACACTTCCTAGACTGCAGCCTCTCCAAGGACAATACATGGGCAAGTAAGTAATCACACATACCTAATAACCAAGAAAGGTCCAGAGCCCGTACCGTAGTAACAGAGGAACTAATAAAATGGGCAATTACAGCCTTCAAGCCTTACAAATCCGCAGGCCTAGACGGCATCTTCCCTGCCCTACTGCAATGGGGAGTGGATTTCCTCACACCATGGCTTTTCATCCCTAAGCCAGGCAAAACCGATTACACACAACCCAAGGCGAACAGGCCAATAAGTCTGACATCATTCCTACAGAAGACCCTGGAGAGAATCTTGTGACCGAGATATTTGGGACGGGCCCCTTCGGAAATTTCCATTTTTCCGGT
Organism: Ethmia dodecea; assembly: GCA_963855545.1. NCBI lineage: Eukaryota > Metazoa > Arthropoda > Insecta > Lepidoptera > Depressariidae > Ethmia > Ethmia dodecea. The sequence continues at coordinate 9,666,092 of OY979450.1, read as the reverse complement.
CATTGTTAGTTGTTACGCAGGCAAAGATTTGCCTATGCTAATATCACCTACTACTGCCCTACAGGCGATGGTGGGGTAGCCGCCCCTGCACCTTGTCGTAAGGGAAGAAGCATCCCTAGTGACGTTCAGGCAGGTGTAAAGAGATTCCAGAATCAAACACAAAAAAAAACTTAAAAGAGGATGCAATCTCGCGACACCCGGTGATGGCATCACCGAGCGATAGGACCCAGAAAATACACTGTTTCGTAAAACACTACAACGTAGAACTTACAGCAGGTCCAAAAGTGCTAAGGATCTACACTTATGGATCAAAAACCAACATTGGAACTGGAGTTGAAGTCTACTCAGATGATCTAAATAGTAGAATATCCAGACCACTAGGAATGCTCAACACTGTCTATCAAGCAGAATGTGTGGTCAGAGAGGCCAGAGAAGTCACGGATACCCATATCCGTATACTCTTCCACAGTGCCTCAGTCCTTCAATCCTTAAAGAAAAACTAGATCACTTCGAGACTGATATTGGAGTGCCATCATGCACTAGAACACGTTACGGTACTAAACCACAATACAGTGACACTTCAACTGTCACTGGCTGGCGTGGAAACGATGCAGCGGATGAACTCGCCAAGAGAGGTTCTGACACGAAGGCCATCGAACCCGAACCCATTGTACCCATTCCGTTTAACCAGCTTACGAACTGGTTTAGGGAATACACACAAATGCAAGCGGAGAAATGGTAGACCTCAACGCCAGGATGTAGGCAATCCAAGGAGGCTATGCCATCCTTGGACACGAGCTGAGTAAATGCCTTCAGCGCCTGGACAGAGACAGCCTATGAATTGTTTCGGGGACCATCACCGGACACTGCTCACTGAATAAACACCGACACACCTTAGGTATTACTGACAGTCCTCTATGCTGAGCGTGCATCGAGGTGGAAGAAATGGTAGCGCATGTGCTCCTAGAGTGCCCAACGCACTCGAAGAGCACATGCACTACCATCTCTTTGTTGCCCAGATCCGCAAGGAAATTCTTGGAACACTAGAATCCTTTGCGGATGTCCTGAGTAGACTCGGAAGTTTTATCTGCTTCTGTAGGGAGGTGGGCTGGTTGGAATAATCGGCTGCCATGGCTCACTCACGTACAATGGTCCAATTTAGGGACTAAGTGCGGAAACCAAACCCTTAAGATAGAAGAAGGTGGTATATCACCCTAAGCCTTTCGCAGTTCCTTTAATTTTAACAGCTGACTGACGCGTCCGCGCGGGTAGGTGAGATATTCGTAACGGATACTTACACAGCGCGCGCAATAAATTGAACTTATAATTTTTACTTTTTTATACTCCCAAGCGACTAAGGAGTAGCTAATCTCATAATTTATTGGACGGCCTATGTGTTAAAACCGATTTGATAAAATAATGGAAATGCCAATTTTACGTATACTGAATTGAATCAAAATGTTTCAAATGCCATAACACTAATGAGATATTTAGGTAAAAAAAGCCGAAGTGACATCACTCATTATCCTTAATAGAGGATAAATGGGTCAAGAGACTTATTTATATTATATAAAGCTCGACTAGTTTATATTATAGAAAGCTCGACTACCACTCACTCACTCACTGACTGACTGATTGACATAATTGTTCTCCCAGAAGGAGTCGTTTTGGAGTCAAGTCATATATGAAAAAAGTGTTCAAGATGGCGGAGTGACCCCGGGAAAATTCCGACTTTTCAAAAAAACAAGATGGCGGCCAAGGTTGCCTATCGTATTTCTTTTGTTTTCCGGCCGATTGGGTTCAAATTTTGGGAATCTGTAGTACTGCTTAGATGATTTACGAAAATAGTTAAAAAAGTTGAAAAAACAAAATGGCGGCCGTGTAGTAGTGTTTCAAAGTTGGAGTGGTTTTAGACCCCACTTAACCCGAATTGATCTCCCAGATGCCAATATGCTAAAGGGATGTGTTTGGTGTCATCGCACAGGGCATATCCTGTAGTTTACCAGAAAATCCCGAAAATTTGAAAAACCAAGATGGCCGACCGGTGATTTGCTCCCAAAGAAAAGTATTAATTTTACCACATTTTGATTGTCGATTTTCGGCAAGATGGCAACACCTGAGCGAGTTGGTCTGTATAGCGGGGTTGGAGGTCTTGCTACGTAGTGTGGCCGTGTTGAAGAATTTTCCCGGAATTTTTAGTATTTTTTTACTTTTAACGCAAAATGTCAAAACTCTAAATTTTACCATATTGCAAAAATAAGTGACAGCCAGTGAAACATTTTATCTCTCTTTATGACTTTTTGTAGGTTTTTTGATTTTCGCCTGGCAACACTGAAAGTTATGGTTGATTTAATTTTTAGGGTAGACCTCAAAAGACCCGAATTGATCTCCCAGATGCCGATATGCTACAGGGATGTGTTTGGTGTCATCGCATAGGGTATATCCTGTAGTTTACTAGAAAATCCCGAAAAATAGAAAAAACAAGATGGCCGCCCCGTTATTTTTGTTTTACTGAAAAATTTTAATTTTCTTAATCTTAATAGGCATTTTTTAGCCTGTTGGCAACACTTTGGAAAGTTGGCTTGTATGGAGCGATTGTGGGTCTCAGTAAACAGTGTTGCCATGAAAAAAAATATTTAACAAAATTTTATTATTTTTCGACTTAAAACGGCTAAAACAAGATGGGCACCCAAAATTAGACTTTATTTTTCTGTCAAAATACGACCCCACAGAGACACGCGTGGCCGCTTGCGGCCTCGCGCACCGCGCGACATCTAGTTTAATTCATAGAACTTAATGCAAAATGGTTCAAGCGACACGCTTTTTTATTGTAGTTGAATGCAAAATGGGCCAAACGACATAGCTTATTATTTTGGTTTAATGCAAAATAGGCCAAACGACGAAACCACAACCATGGCGAAAAAGCCAAATGCCCTAAGTCATCGAGTCCTCAAATTTGTCTAATTTTGTGTCGTATAGATCAATGAGCTCAGAAATGAGGCCTGTTTTGCTGTGGGTGCTAAGCGCCAAAAAAGTTGTCAAAAAAAATTGAAACCTGATTCAAACGACGGAGAAAAATTCGCTGATTCCGAATATGTATATAACTCAATATCGCAAAAAATGTCGCTTAGACCAATTAGCCTTTCAACCGTCGATATTTAATAAAAATCGTTTAAGTATTTATCAAAAATAATCCTCGACTAATTTAGATACATAAAAACACACTTAGATATAATTATTTTTTACAATATTTAGGATCATACCAATATTCTTTGGCCATATTTTCTTCCCTTTTTTTTTCTTCTTATACTACAGAAAACGTATTTGATACTTGTATTTCTTGTGTACCCATACCACCTATTGCAAACAATAAATAAATTTGAAATAAAAAAAATATAGTGTTTAGATATATGAAGTGGGAATACGGGAATGAAATGCAGCCTATGTTACTCAGGAATATTAATGATTAAACGAACTTACCTGTACGTGAAGTTCTATCATAATTATACGAAGTGCTTCGTCCGAAGAGATTAGTAACATGACAATATTATTTAACACAATGTAGTAACGCATACGTGACACCACTTCAGCACTATAGTTTAGAAATATTTAGCCATGGAATATGGCAACACCGACTAAAGGTGTTTTTTTTTTTTTGTTTTGGTTGCCCCTTCTTTTGTCTCACCCACTTCATGGTAAGATTCCGTCATTTTCTTTTCATTTAGTTCAGAGATTGAGATATTTTCGAAACTTAGCGGGCTAACCAGGGAGGGTGGGAGTTACTAATCTCTTCGGACGAAGCACTTCGTATAATTATGATAGAACTTCACGTACAGGTAAGTTCGTTTAATCATTAATTATACTCGTGCTTCGTCCTCAAGATTAGTAACATGACAATATTATTTAACACAATGTAGATGTTGAGAATGAGTGAAGGAAATATCTCAAATAAAACGAATGATAATTATTTATCATTAACAATAATTTAATAATATTTAACTTAATATTATTAATTCTAGGTTTGCTCATAACGAAAAAAAAAATCAATATGATTCTAATAAACTAGATTCATTAAACATCTGTTTATTTATGTAAATAATACAGTATTTTAACAAAAGTACAACAATCAAAGAGAACACATGGTTCTGGCTAACACAATATTATCATCATTTTGAATAATTGGCCTATTATAAAACTTAGCAAAGGTAGAGGAATTGCCGCTCCATCCCGCTGTTTGTCTAATTACATCGAGGTTGACTCCCAGTTTGTGGGCCATCGACGTCGCAGCATGACGAGTGCTGTGTGAGGAGAATATGGAGACGTCAATTCCACTATCCTTTAAAGTAGACTTAATCCAACGACCAAGTGATTGTGTTGATGCACAGTTGTGAGGTTTACGAACACTAACAAAAAGCTGATTTGACTTCCGCAAACTTTTTGTCTTATCTATATATGCAATGAGGGTTTTTGCAGGGCCAATTTCGGGTCTGTCACCAAAAAAGGGTAGGCACAAAGTTGGTTGTTTTGTGCCTGCTTTGGATGTTTTAATCAGATCTGGTATTTTAATTACAATTTGGTTGGTTAAGATAATTACGTGATCTATTACAATTTTAGACAGAGTTTGCACTCTGTGTGCTGTTACAAGAGCGAGCAAGGTTGTACATTTTTTCGAAAGTTGTTCTAGATTTAGACTTTCATTAGGAAACAGGGATGCCAAATGATTTAAAACTAAGCTTGCATCCCACGTAGTATTATACCGAGGAAGCGGTGGCCTAAGTTTATATACACCTTTACAAAATCTTAAAATTCGATCATCATCTGATATGTTTCCAACAACTAGGGACAAAGCAGATCTGTGGCTATTTATAGTTCCATACTGACCACCATCATTAAATATTTTCGTAAGAAATTCTATAACAATTGGAATAGATGGTACATACATATCAATCTTGTTTTCCTTGCAAAACATATACCAGCGTTTGAGGCAAACATCATATTGCTTTAGAGTGTTGTCCGATAGAGATGCCAACATAATGTCTAAGGCAGAATGCGGGACGCATCGCTGCAGCAGCGCCGTCCGGACAAAACTCCGGCAACCAGGGTAATGTGAGCTTGAATGTTCCGGTTGCTGGAATTAGGTATTAAGACATCATTAGAATAAAATTTTACTATATCCGAAGTAAGTAGCCGTATAAATAATGGATACCAGGGCTGCGTTGGCCAGTTAGGTACAACCATAATACCTATAGCCTTATCCGATATGATTTTTCTTAGCGCTTTCAGAATAATTGCTACTGGTGGAAAAGCATAAAATAAGTAGGTATTTAGACCAGTCTAATGTGAAAGCATCAAAAGCAATAGCTTCAGGGTCTCTATGCCAAGAGGCGTAAGTGTTGCACTTTTTATTAATGCTGGTAGCAAATAGATCTATTTGTGGAACCATGAATTTATTAATTAATTTTTGGTATGCAGTGGAGGATAGCTCCCATTCGACATCCGGATGGGTTCATTACATTTTCTGACGACTTTATGTACGATGCTACAATAAACAGCCCACGAGCCTCACACCACTGCCATATGTGTTTTGTAACCATGTTTAGATGGGGATATTGAACCCCTCCCATACGATTTATATAACTTACAGCCGTGGTGTTATCAACCCGTAGTAATATTTGGCAGTTATAAAAATCTTTCGCAAATATTTTTAGAGCAAAATACGCTGCCAGAAGTTCCAGGTAATTTATATGCGATAGGACCTCTGTACTGGACCAACGACCACTAGCTGATTCCCCATTACACGCTGCGCCCCATCCCGTTGTTGAGGCGTCAGAGAATATCTCTAACGCATGGTCATCGTTTCTAATTCTATGGATCGAATAATCAATAGCATTTATCCACCAGTTTAGATCTGGTAATAACGACTGTGGTATTGTCATACATTTTTCATAATTGTCGTTACCGAGTAGGTTAAGATACTTGCAGCGTTCTAGCTGCTTTGTGTATAGAAACCCATACTCAATAGCAGGACAGGCAGATACTAATAGACCTATTAATTGAACAAGTTTTCTAATTCGACAAGACCTTAATTTTATAAATTTTTGTAGTTCTAGTTTGATGTGAACCCTTTTCTCATGGGGTAATCTTAATTGCCATTTATGGGTATCAATTATATATCCTAAATACTTGCAAGTTTTAGAGGGTGTTTTGACACTTTTTTCCTCATTGATAATAAACCCTAATGACCTTAATAGCATTTGAGTTTTTTCAATGTTTTGCAAACACTCGTGATATGTGTACCCAGTTAAAAATAGATCGTCTAAATAAATAGATGATATATATCCACATGATCTTAGCAATTTAATTACTGGTTTCATGAGTTTAGTAAAAATAAACGGAGCCGTACAGATACCGAAAGGTAGGACGTTGAATTCGTACATTTTGTCGTCTATCACAAATCTTAGATATTTTCTTGAATCGGGATGAATGTTAATTAAAAAATATGCGTCTTTTAAATCTATAGTAGCGATATAGCAATTATGGGTTATAAGTTTAAGAGCTGTACGAATATCCTCTAATTTAAAATGTTGGGTATCCATGAATTTATTCAGACTTTTTAAGTTTAAGATGAACCTCATCTTACCGTTTGGTTTCGGTATCAAGAATACTCTTGATATATATTGATCAGCACGTGGTTGGCACTCTGATATAGCACCAATCGATAACAAATTTTGAATAGCGTCTGTCAAACACCTTCTTTCGGTATCTGTAAAGCTCTGTGCAATGGGCAAACAAGATTGATATACTGGGCGGTTAAATTTTATTTGATAGCCGTTAATCCAAGATAAAATGCTACGGTCTCGTGTTATTAAAGACCATTGTTTAGAAAAAAGAGCAAGTCTGCCAGCATAGCGTACCGGATCTACTGGCGGCGGGTCTGTTTGTGCCGCTGCGTGTAGTTGTTTGACGAGGTCGCGCGAGGCGGCGCGTTCCTCGCGGCTGGCAGCTGTTGACGTGGTGGCGGTGGGCCCGTCGGCTGCCTGCGTGGTGGAGCCCTCGCCTTCCAGTTTAAATTCTTGCTCGAAGAATTACTTGTAGACGGAGCTTTCGGTTTTTTGGGTGCGTCGGGTTTTAAGTCGGAGCTTGATTTCGAAACAGCTTTCGCTGTTTTAAGAGTTTCTGATAGGTTGTTTCCAAATAAGTACTTATCAATCTTGGTGGTAGCCAACTGCGTCTTCAACTCCTTTTTGACCGAATAAAGTGCGAAATTCCGCCTGGCTTCAGACTCTGAATGTTGAATGTCACAGAAGATTCGACCGACATCCATGAGATCCTTAATGAGATCATTGTTTCTATCATCGGCATTAAGTTGATTAGAAATTATTTTTACCAGGCAAGAAAGACCGGCAGCCATCTGAATTTGTCTTGTTTCTATGGCCTTGTCTCTCTTAACTACCTGCTCTGAGGTAGCTGCTTTGAATTCAGCATTAAGTTGTGGTGCTGCTATATTTGGGCAGTTACTTGGTACTAAATACTTTTTGATAAGGTCTTTACGGACATCTTTATTTAAGCCAGACGTGGCAATATGAGTGAATCTGGTGGCTACCTCTTTGTTGATATCAGGACCATACTCTATGGTCACTGATGGATCCTCTCCCAATATATCTAGGATGTAGGTACTTGAATCATTTTCGTTTGTAGTTGGAGCTACTATATCCTCTTGGGAATTATCTTGGGAAGATATTACAATCTGAGGTGTTTCATTACTTTCCGGTGGAGGCGGTTCCATACTAATAGCGTCGCTTTGCATATCGGGAATCGTGACTTCCTCTTGGCCTGAAAAGAAGGAAGTGACGGTTACATTCAAATATGTAACAAACATATGTAGAGAGAAAAAACCCTTATAAAATCCTCGTGCTAGAAAAGTATATACGTAGTGTGATATTATCATATATCTATGCATGATTTACAACTATTGTGATACGTTGAGGAATTATTTATAGCTTTCAAAATGGCAGCTACCATTGATTCAAATGCGGCAATATAGTCCCTCAGACTATTCTGGTGCGTACAGTCTAAGAATATTGAATGTTCTGGTATACTTAGTCGAATAAAATGCGACTAACTATAATAATTCCAATAAAATGCGGCGATATGGTCCCTCAGACCATCCTGATGCATTTTATATTTATTATCTTGTCAGTAATATGCGGCGAGATAGACCCACGGACTATTCTGATGCATATTTACGTTATCTTTTAATCAATGCGGCGATATAGTCCCTCAGACTATTCTGGTGCATATTTACAGTTATTTTAAACAAATGCGGCGATATAGTCCCTCAGACTATTCTGATGCATTTTTACTGGCGTTAGAATTCCAAATGCGGCGAAATAGTCCCTCAGACTACCCTGATGCATAGGAATTCATGAACCAAAAAGGGGGTAGAAGAAAAAAAAAGACTAGTGTGATTAAAATATATCGTAGGTACTTACAGATTGGATTCGGTGAAGGTTCTCTTGATGAATGTGATGACTGGCTCGAAGACGAGCTTAATGATCCACTTGATGATGACGATAAACAGTTACGCGATCCCGAATTACGTGAACGTTTAACTTCTTTTTCTAATTTCCGTAATTTTTGGACTATGTATTCCAAACTAGATTCGTTAGAACGCTTCGGCATGATTAAGTAATTATTACCGACTTTGTGCGAGACACGAATCGACAAGTGAAGTGGTTGAGCACTAAATTGCGAATGAAAACAAAATGACGGAATCTTACCATGAAGTGGGTAGACAAAAGAAGGGGCAACCAAAACAAAAAAAAAAAACACCTGTAGTCGGTGTTGCCATATTCCATGGCTAAATATTTCTAAACTATAGTGCTGAAGTGGTGTCACGTATGCGTTACTACATTGTGTTAAATAATATTGTCATGTTACTAATCTTGAGGACGAAGCACGAGTATAATTCTAGCTTTCTATTGATAAGAGAATTAAAAAAATAGCTCTATTAGTTTTTGAGTTTATTCGTAACAAAGATACAAATCTTTCCTATTTATAATTGGTTGTTTAGCAGCTAGCTTTTCCATCGTGGTTTGCAGTTGCTGACAATATACATCTGCCGTAATCGTCTGGCCAGGTTTAAGAAAGCTGTAGTGAACGACACCTTCACTAGTCCACCAAAAGCTCACAAGTAATTTTTTTGCCGTCTGGAATAAAAGCAAATAATAAGAACCTTTTTAGATTTTACTGTACCTAGATTTAAAGTGAGTGATTCTGACACCTAACCGCATCACCACAATGTTCAATGTTTTGATTTATTTACTTTTAAATTAAACTTCTATTCCCACCGGAGCGTTTGATATAGTAAAATATAATAATTAATATGAAACTTTCAAAGTGACCGAATTTCAATAATGTATCAAAATCATTCAATCTACTTAGGTACTCGTCAACTCTTCTATATCTTGTAAACATTGTCTTTTTCTGCTAAGGATCATATCTTGTTCTTCTCTCACCTAATATATAATAAATCCCGCACGCCAGTTCTTATAGCTTTCACCATATAAATGGATGACTAAAAAAGAAATCGTAACAGAAAATGGCATTTTAAGTGAGTATTGAGCGATCAAATCAAACAAAAAAACTTACTTTGGTACGTCGTCAATGAATACCTACCCCCTCGGGGATAAAAGGCGTAAGTTTTTTATTTTTTTATTTAACCATTTTCAAATAAAATATCTTAATAATGCAGGACAACAACAAGCACAACGGGCTTTCCTTGAGATGTTTTATAATGTGGATGGGAGCGTAGGCAAAGGACGCAGCACCAAGCTTACTGATGCATAGTAACCCTTATAGACCGGGATATAGTGACACAAATTATTTGGTCATTTGTAACAGCATGGCGGTTCTTCAGGGGTCTTAGTACGCATAACAAACCAAAAATGATGGTCATAGCGCTGGTACCGGTGGCCCAATCGCGTGGGCGTTAGACGAACTCGTCGGATAAATTACGATGTAGAATTGCTTAAATGATTCACAAATATAATTTAAAAAGTTGAGAAAACAAAATGTTGGCCGCGTATTAATGTTTCAAAGTTTAGGCTATTGTAGACCCTACTTGACCCGAATTAGTCGCATGGTTGCCAACATCGTGCAGTTACAAGTGGCACGTCATCTTTTGAGGCACATCCCGTAGTTTACCAGAAAAATCCGAAAAACTTAAAATCCTAAGTGGCTGCCCTGTGATTGGCTCTCAAAGGGCTGGATTTTACCAGATTTTGAATGTCGATTTTCGGCAGGATGGCGACACCTGAACGAATAGGCTTGTATGGCGAGATTGGAGGTCTTATTACGTAGTGTTGCCATGTTTAAGAATTTTCCCAAAATTTGGCGTATTTTTTTACTTTTTATGAAAAATGACAAAACTCAAAATTTTACCATTACTTATGTCAAGAGTTAAATGAATGGAACATTTTACCACTCCCTCCCTACGACCTTTTGTAGGTTTTTTAATTTTCACCTGGCAACACTGAAAGTTATGGCTGCTTGAATTTTTAGGGTAGACCTCAAAAGACCCGAATTGATCTCCCAGATGCCAATATGCTATAGAGACGTGGCCCGGACGGGCCCTGTCCGAGGCACGGCGTCGACGTGTCGAGGCGTATGTTTCACCCCGGACGGGGCCTGTCCCGTTGTAACATGAATTAGCCTTAATACAGACCAGTGTTGCCAACCCTACTGTTTTAACAGTAGATTTGCTGTTTTCACATTGATTTCAATGTTTTCTGTTTTATTCCTATTTTCTACTGTTTTTCAACTAGCGTTCAGCGCTACCTATTACACTGCTATGAAAACATTTTTTGATAACCACTACGTAATAAAACGCAATGACACTAAATGGCAGTATCTTCTTTAGTCGGGATTCGAGGGAAAATGTCTCAAGATGCTAAATCCCAGAGCAATTCTGGATCCTGAAATAAAAAAGTATTCATTTGAAGCCGCAGAAAGGCACATGAAGAAATTCAACAAAAATATGTATGATTTTAAAAATAAAAATGAGTGTGAAAATAATGAAACTGAAAAATTATTTTACTTTGATTTTTGTTTTTGTTGTTGTGATTATAAATATATCAATGTATGTGAGTTCTAGTAACTAAGAAAATTGTTTATTATTTAATTATATAAGCAAAATTATGAAATCTGCCTTTTTTTTCTTTACCTACTGCTTTCTACTGTTTTTTTTTAGGCGAGTTGTTGTTTTTTAGTTTTTTGAGGTTGGCAACACTGATACAGACACACATGGTGTGGCTTTTTGGCGGGAATCCGAAGAGGGACGTCATGTTTTTTGTTTAATTTTCATTTTGCTGTGTATTTCGGGTTTTGACTCATAATAGTGATAGTTTATTATGTGGCAAGTGTCCGTGAAAGTGTGCAGTGAATGGGAAATTCGATAAAATGCGAGATATGGACATTTTTGGATTGCCTCAAAAAGTCACAATAAAGTCGTCAGTAAAAGTGCTATCATTTTACTGATAACCAAGTTAGGGCACGTTAGGGTTGTAGAAAGTGTTAAAGACACTGTATTTTTGTGCATGGACTCTGAAGCAGAGCCATTTACATAAGGATATCATTAACTAATGACGAGGCTGCATGGCGTAATGCCTTTGCCTACCCTGTAAGGGGTGAAACAACAAAAAAAAAAAACACACATGGTGTGTTTATCTTCAGGACGGTGCAGGCAGCGCAATAGTGATCATTATTAAAATGATAATCAAGATGAACTTTGTCCAAAACAAATTTTTTAAGAGAGTTTTGGAACATACTCTGATACTGATAGTACTTATTCCAGGTTTTCTTTATTTTGAGCTTTGTGTAGTGTTACTCGTAGTTGCTAAGCAATGGACTTGACCTTATCTTTTTCATATATTGTTTACAACATACTTAGTACTTATTTAAAGTAGGAAATTTAATTTATGGAGTAGGTATTTACAGATACTAGTACCTAGGTATACAGGGAAAAATATTAAAACCTCCCAGTAACCATAACTGGGAGTTTTGTTCTGTATGCGAATGTTTGCGGCCGCCACGAGCCTGGCATTGTGACACCTGCAATGTTTGCATCCTAAAAAGGGATCATCATTGTACATTATTGGCTTGTTGTGTTGGCTATTACAATCATAGATATTTTATACTGTTTACAATGCATGTGTTTGTTGCTATGGTCTATGCTTTCTATTATAATGTAATATTTGCAACTCAACACTTAAAATGGAACCATGGTCTAATTATAGCAAAGTTTTTATTTCCACTTGCAAGTTTTGCTGTAGATTTTGGTAAAGAAAGTTTGTATGTATCTATACAAGTTATAGGTAAATGTTATAATTTCAGCTTTTACAGGTTTTTTATTTTTCTATCATCTTCACAATGTTATAAAAGGCAAAACGATTTCAGAAACTAGACATTGCAAGAGTGAATTCTTACATGATAAAGGCTGGAATTATAATTTAATAGAAGTATTTGGTGTAAGGTGGTACCTATTTGACATGGATTTTACCGTTTATGCCAGGCCAAGGAATTGAGTGGGCTGTTCAAGACAAGAACAAATAATGTAAATTATAGCTGTTGTGTTGTTACTATTTAGAATGTCTAATTTACATATAAAACACTTCATTTTTAACATACTTTTATTTTATCTGATTCCATGATTCTTATTTTGATTATACATAGATTTTGTCCTCCATCCACTATCCGGGAAAAAGTATCCTATGTGTTAATCCAGATTATAAACTATCTCTAGGTATGTCAAGTTTCATCTAAATCAGTTCAGCCATTCCAGAGTTATAAATGGTGTAACTAACCCGACATTGTTTTATACCTATATTTATATAGGTTATAATTTTTTATGTTGATTAGTTATAAATATCAAGTCAATGATTAATTCTAAAAATATATTACAAAAAATCTTCAAATTAATAATGTCATTACCTATTGTCTTTCTGGAATGTTAGTGTTTGGCAATATTTGCGATAAGTATCTACTGCGTATCCTATCGGACTGCTCTTGAGTAGGATCTCTTTGAACAGAATGTTGTTCATCCAATGACTCTGAAGGCCTTGCCGAGTCTGTTTCTTCAGGATCTGCATCATCTTCATTGTCCAATAGAGTTGTAGTTTCGTCAGTTATTGGGATGCTAAAATAGATTGTTTTGTGAGAATGTCCCTATTCAATTTGAATAAGTAGGTAAGTATATTACTTTAGTCTTTTTCACATAAGATGAGTTCGGTGACAGTTTACATTTTTCAGTTTTACGCATGCTAGTTACCTACTTTCGACTAATAAAATATTCGATTAACTCCTATCCGACTATTGAAAAATTCAATATCTTGTTATTTGTCGAATAAAATAAACTAAAAGAAATTAATATTTCATTGTTATATCATTCTCTAAAAATCTAAATGAAAATCGTTCACTATTAAATCAATTTTGATATAAAAGACAACAATGAAAAAAGATAGAAATACTTACGTGATGTGTGGAACGGAACTTTTACCCGAGATTTACACTACGATAGATCGGAGCTTTGTGGAGAGAATCGGAAAACTTGTAAAATTTTAGTGTTGTATGGGCATGTTTCATCTTCAAGGACCCACCGGTGGGTCTCCGAATACTTATGTCTCCAAATACCTACTAGTGGGTCCTCTAAGATAAGTGTGCAGTGGTTGCGTTGCGACATACATTCGATAAAAGTCACTATTCGTTTTGCCTCAAAATGGCACAATTACTTACGTCTTCAGTAACTAAAACACACTTTATTTCACTTTATTAAAATTATATCGTTTGCAATGACAATTAAATCATAACACTATAAAAAGTTATTGCGAAAAATAATTCCATAGATAAATAAAAGAAAAAGATTTTGTTTCCATTGCATACTTACTCAATACTTAAAAAATCGAATGGATTTAGTACATCACTTTTGTCAAAAGTAGGTAAACTGTTACCGAACCCATGCTCCTAGAAAGAAACTGTAATAGATGTGTGTGTGTTAGGGTTACTTACATCTTCAAGATAGATTCTCTTTTGCTTGGCGACAAATTAAGAATACCATTGCTTGCTGAGTCCATGATGTAAATAAGTACAGCCGCAATAAGAGAAACTGTAAATAAACGGAATTAATACAGTTTGTGTTCACCATGGCAAAATGATAAGAAAGAATTTTAGATATCTTACCGAAAAGACAACCCAAGAAGAACATTTCCAACATTAAATATCCATACTGATCAACTATCATTCCAGCTATGATAATAACAGTCGCTAATCCTAAATTTTGAACAGCTTGACAACTGGAATAAATGTTACAATATTGAAACAATATCAATAAGGTAAATGAAAATAAATATTTTATCAATATTTGTTCTGCAATCTTGTGAAAACCACAACACTAATGCTGTTACCATACAGAACACAGTTAATGGGGAATTTGTGAGACACAAAATTCTTACATTCCATATGCCGTGCCAAGCTGATTTTCTGGTACAATTAAAGCTACTAGTGGCCACAATCCACTGGCCAATAATGAATAAGATATTCCCAGTGAGATCTGAAAGGAAAAAAAAAAGAGATTTATATATCGTTTATATACCTAATATATCGTAGAAGCATCTAAAGATTCAGGGAAAATAAAATTCTTACCACTCCTATATAAGGATTGAAGAAAGTAAACGCCAACATGAAATGAGCGCAAATTGTGCTCACAATGCTAACTATAACCCAGGTGACATTACGCCCAGTTTTATCTATGAGAATGCCGAAAAATGGACTCAGTGCAGCTGATAGCAAATAAACCATTGAATTTACAGTGTTTGCATCTTGAGGAAGATAGTCAAATTTGCGCTCGAAAAATAATCTGCAATAATAAGTTATTTGCAATAAATTAGATGAACACATTTTATATGAATAATTGTTAATAGTTTTTATAATATTATACTTACTTTCCCAAAGCAATAAAAGGAAAGATGGCTAAGTAATAAGCCACACATATGACAGAAACTAGCCAAAAAACAGGTTTGAAGTGAATAACATCTGTCAATTGGAATGGTTCATCATTAGCGTGTTCCTCCTGTCTGCTTAAAATCTTCTCAGCTCTGTAGTCCATCCATCCCAATAGAAGCCCACAGACCAGGGATCCAAGACATGTGAGAGATGCTGAAATAATATATATAGAAGAAAATTAAAGGAAAATTAATCAGTTGATCAGCTATTTGGATCCCAGCATATTAATGGTCACTAAGCTGCTAGAAAACTTAAGGTGATGTTTGAAAGTGTACCCACCAATAAATAATGCTGCCCCAAGACGCTCATAGCCCATATAGTAATTAGCTACCCATCTGTAAATGGGTTCCATAACCCAGAAGTTAACCGTGCTTCCAAATCTGGAAAACGAGAGCTGCAGTCCAAACACCATGTTGAGTTCCTTCCCTTTAAACCATAGTACCACATAGTTGTTGACAGCAACTTGCAATGATTCTCCTCCTATCCTGTAAAGAGTGTGATGATTAAACCCCAAAAATACATAATCATGGTCTTAAATATATATTTCTTATGAATAATTAATATTCCTTATTTGTAGAATATTTCTTATCTATCTAGATCCTGACAATTTTTTCGAATCATTTTATACGTCTAATTTTAGTATATCTTTTGGTGTAGGCCTCCTCAAAGTATTTCCAATAGGCTTGTATCCCAATCTGTGACACATAAATCTTCCCAATTTATAGCAAAAGACCCACCCACCTTTGCTTCAGTTGATCAAAATAAAATGTAGCCTATTAGAGTCAGGATTGTGTAGCTTCTTAGTAAAAGTATTTTTATTACTGAGTCAGTAGTTCCAGAGATTATCCCTGACATAAAAAAAACAAATAAGATTTTACTTATTTTTAATATGAGTCCAGATATAAAAATAACTTACCCGAATATAAATCTTCCTAATATCATAAGCCAATATGCATTAATATAAACACCACTTGCAAATACTACTGCTCCAATGAAGACAATGGTCATGTAGATTATAGTTCCTAATCTTACCCCGAAGTACCTGAAAAAAATGGGATTGATGAAATAGAAATATGATATTATTTTGCAAGTGCCTATTATTAATTTATTACTCTTAATCAATCAATATATGTGTATATATATATAAGAGCTAATTGGAATATACAGACATAAATACTGATACTGCAGCCAAATAATAAGGTCAGCATACTGAACAAACAAGGTATGTAACACAGCTATGTATGAGTCAGAGAGCAATATGTACATGTTTATTAATAATGTTACAAACCTATCAATTAGATAACCGCCAATGAAACATAATATTACATTAGGCCATGAATAAATAGAGTACAAGAGTGCAAACTGTGATGTATTCAAATGAGAATCCTGTTTAAAGTTGTCCGCTAGAGCTGCAGGTGAATCATAGCAGAAATAAGAACCTGAAAAAGATGATACATCAAAATAGACAATACATTTAATTTGTTAGGTTTGCTATGACATATGTGTACAACTGTATGTGTGCTGAACTAGTCATCATCAGTATAATGTTCAGTCACACTATTGTGCTGCCACCACTGATTTTATTAGCTATATGTTCGAATATTAGTAAACCAACCCTAAGTATGACAATCTGACCGGTTTGTCTTCACTAAGAATTTATACTTTTGTTATAAGTAATAACCGGCTTAGTCGAACAGTTAAAAATAAAATAAATAATCTCAAGCCTTTTATCCTCAAGGGGGTAGGCAGAGATATTCCATTTCTGGAAATACCTACATTTCACCAGTTTAATCTTTCAACCCCTTAACATGATAGGTGGTGAGCCCATCACTGGACTGGGTCTTACACATGCCTCAGAATGAATTCAGGGATCTGCGAGTTTCCTCACAATGTTTTCCTTCACCGTTGAGCTAGTGATAAATAAATACCCATGTAAGTTTTTGAAAAACTCAATTGTACATGCCAGGATTTGAACCCGAGCCTCACTGATTATTATCATGATTAGCAGCCCACTCTGACCGAAAAGCTATCACTGCTTTCCAATTCAATTTCAAAGTTGAACAATTATTTACGAATAATAGTTTTAAAATTATAAATTCTGAAAAGATGACTAGATTAATTATAATTGAAAGTGCATCTCACCAAAACAAAGAAAACACATCAATAACAATGCTATGAATCGGTGAACTCTGTTTGAGGGGTGGCACCAGGAAGTGGGAGGCATCAACAAGCTAGAGCCGCTCCCGCTGGCATGTGGGTTCTCCATTGCACAATTTGATTTACTACAAATAAAGAAACAGAAGTAGTACAATATCCAGGAACTGTTCTGTGCCCAAATGTCACATTATTTTAAGAAGTACCTATGTATTAATTACAATGGTATTACCAGAAGGCTACTTACTTTTGTCCTTTTACAAGTTCTGCAAAATTGCAAATTCACTCAGCACATAGTCGAAAACATGAAATATTGTCTAGTAACAATGTAACCCACATTAGATTCATAAGCATATCGAGTTAATTACGTTACTGATAAAGCTACAAGCAAAATTATTAAATATGTACCTACTTTGTTTTGATATACAAATAATTCTTAAAATAAAAATCAACAAGAGTGAATGAATGGAATGGAATGGAATAATATGGATTGTCCTCAAGTTTTTTTTGTATGCAGTCTTAGTGGATTGCCCTCGTCTAAATGGCTCATTATTCATATCAAGAACTCTACACTACGGACACGGACGGAACGTGACGTGACAGTGCGTGACAGTGACGTGACATAATTTTCCCCTTCGAACGCAGCCATTACATGTTCGGATACAGATGGAATCAAACAAAAATTATATTTCTTTGGGCAACATTGGCAGGCAAATGTCAACGTCAAGTTAGCCGTCAATCAATCAAATTGTCCGTCAGCCCAGCCAACGTCAGTTCTCTAATTAGTTTGTGGCCCAGCCAGCCAGTTGAAAAAAGTGGAAGTGGTGATTTTTTGTATTGTTCGTCTAAAATGTTGTAGCGATTAATTTTAATCCAATTTCGTGATATAAAACTTAGATAATCTCTATAGAAATGAAGCCGCTAATAGATTTTGATGAATGCCTAAGAGACTCCCCCAAATTCAGGTAGTTATACAATCAACAAAGGTTGTACTGGTTTATACAGATAGAAAGTGAATTTTCGTACGTGCAGTGTATATTTGATTTTTGTGTAAGGTTTCTTTACCTTATTTGTTTAGGGAACAGTTGGAGACCGAAGAAGCCAGCATCGAATCCTTAGAGCAGAAGCTGGATAAAGTTCTGAAGACTTGTTCTATTATGATTGATTCTGGCAAAACATACATGACTCAGAGAGGGTAAGCGTTTTACTAGTGTACTACTTTCTTTTTTATTTGTTCTGCTTTATGTGAATCCAATTTGTAAATAATAATTTTATAGATAGTGAATTATCTATTCTGTTAAAAGCTGTAACCTACCATAATAGGCAGATCAATGTCCTCATACAGAACTTAATATACCTATGGGTAAACAGTTCTATGACTGACATTTGTATATTTGTTCTTTATAGTACAGAACTGGATGGAGTTCTAAGATAAAAGTCTATAATTTTGATGTTTCTTATTTCATCAATTGGTAAGAGTGGTTCTTAATTCAATTGGCACTATGTTAATAATATGGAGAGGAAACTGAAAAAAATATCTTCACAACTCTATGCAAGAGGTGAAGCATACTCTAAAAATTAAAATAAAATGTGCTCATGCCGTATCTCCGACATGGTTGACAGAGGTATTTGATCCCTGAAAATACATACTGTTCATCAATGCATTTATGGACCCCTGAAGTCTGACAGCACCATAAATCTCTTTCATTTCGTCGTAAGATGCCCCAGAAGGACATTCGCAGATCAAATTAGTGACGTCCTTCAAAAAGGTGGGGTCCAGAGTGCGAAGAATAAAAGAGTGTGCATGAAAAGGCTTATGGATGTAAAGGAAGCAAGGGAAGTATGCGAAGATCAGGCAAAGTGGTGATCCATCATCTCTGCCTATCCCTGTGGGAAGAAGGCGTGAGCTGTATGTATATATATATGTATGTGCGTGAAAGTTCTTGAACCCTTTTCCAGACAAGTGCTTTTATATATTTCTCAGAATCAATACCTAGGCCAACATTATACTCTAATCACCACATCATTTTCAGTTCATTTGTAAATGCACTATGGGACCTGACCAACAATTTCTCCGAGGACCCAGTAGTGTTGGCGACTCTCAACCGGATGATTCACGCTCTGCAGGAGATGAACAAGTTCCATTCCATCCTTCTTGACCAGGCCTCTAGGACTGTGCTGAAGAATCTCACTGCATTTATTAAAGTGTAAGTTTATTTTTTGTATTCTATAATTTAGAAGATTCTTGTATATGAATGAACATATTTTCTTCTGTTTTTTTTATAATATTGTTTATTTTTTGTATTCTATAATTTAGAAGATTCTTGTATATGAATGAACATATTTTCTTCTGTTTTTTTTATAATATTGGCATGGGTTTGGTGATTTTCGCCAATCTCCAAGTAAGGGAGAAAATGTACATGGTAAAAATGAGCAAGTCAAGTAGTTGTCTCTCAACTATGCCCTCTGCTAATCAGAGGGACATGTAGGGAGACGGGGTGTGGTAGTCTTAGCCATGATTGGAAAATGGACCCATTGCCCAGGTTGAGCCGCGAGGAGGTGACCCCATGCCATGCACCCCATAAATATTTCTGTGCTACATTTGGGACGTATACATAGTGTTCAGGAGTGTCCTACCCTGCTTCTTCTTAACTACTTATGACTTTCAATAAGTTGACTTATAAGCCCCAACTTTTGATAAAAACATTTTGATTTGATTGGACTTAAAGAAAATTGTTCAGTAATAGAAATCGACCCACATTACTAGGTCTCAGCATATCTAGACTTAATAAGTATGAGATGTTTTAGAGAAGTGTTCATTATCATGACGTCAAAAAAAGCCCAGTCCTGTCAATGATGTAAAGTCATTAGAGCAAAAATGCACTTAGTAATTATCATAAATGCTAAGAAAAATATACATAAACATTGTATTCACTGAAGTAGTAGATGTATTTTCATAGGAGTAGTATTTTCATAATTTCCACTTAAAATTATACCTAGCAATTTAGGTTCTGGAGAGATGCTATTTACACACATTACACAGCCAAAGTATACTGTTATATTATTACTGTTGATCCATAAATTTAGATTTTATGGCTTCTGATGTGGGATGAATGTTTACATTAAAGTTCATTATCATGAGTATGTATACCATGAACTATCTGTTTTGTTTATTGCATCCTAAAATAGTAGTGTACAGTCTGTTTGGTTTTTGTGATTAGGTTTTTAATTTACAATTAAATTCTTCCATTCAATATTATGTATCTACTTATCTTCTCTCTTATAAGATAACATACCCGATGATTTTATTTGTGTAGTAGCTGTAATGTTAGCTGAGAATGTGTAATGTAATGTTGCGAAAATTATAGCCCAAGTTACTCCTAGAAGAGAGACTCCTGAGAAAAAATACAAAATCTTCCTTCTGTCTTATATTAAATATGCACACAAATAAGTATCACACAACAATAAATAAATAAATAAATTGTGGGACACAATTCACACACGGTTATTTAGCCCCAAACTAGGCAGGGCCTGTACTATGGGTACAAAAAACTGATAAACATACCTAAATAAATATTAAACGACCAGACATGAAGCCAACAGACATGTTCATGCACACAAATGTTGGCCCCGAGTGGGGATCGAACCCGCGACCTCCGACTCAGAGGGCAGGGTCACTACCAACTGAGCCAACAGGCCCGTCACAATACTTAGTCGTTTTTGAGCAACAGAATGGTCAGATCGTGGAATAAGGTTTACAAAAAAAATTGGACAAATATATATCCTGTAATGAGAAAGCTCAAGTGGAAAAAACCTAGCTACAGGCATTTATCAGTTGTAAAGTTGTAAATTAGAATAAACATAAGCAATTATCTAAATTTTTGTTATAAAAACAATTTATGAATTGATGAGTCACTTTCTAATTGATAACAACAATGGAGCCGTCACCACATCCTGTACATTCATTTACCTTATAGTTCACAAAGAGTTAGTGAAATTGTATTTTTGTTTCAGAGATATTAAGGGTGTTAAGGAAAGTAAACATCACTTTGAGAAAATCTCAAATGAACTGGATATAGCTTTAAACAAGAATTCACAGGTAAAAAAAAGGAATTACTTATTCCAGATTCTTCGCTACATAGTATGTTGTTTCCCGCGTCAGTCTGTCTGTATATCTGCTAACTCCACCTAAACCTCGCAAGGGATTTTTATGCGATTTTCACTAGTAGAAAGAGAGATAATGGAAGACGATTTTTGTATATCATAAACCAAGACAAGGCGGGTCACTGGTTTTAATTAATTTTGTATTATGTTTGTTCATTGCTTTTATTTATATTACAAAAAAAAACAGATTGATGAAATAACTAATTGGAGAAATAACATATAAAATTCGGCACACAATCAGCATCATAATTTCAGCCTATTGACGTCCACTGCTGGACCAAGGCCTCCCCCAAGTTTCTCGGCACACAATATTATAATATAATGTGGAAGCTAGTGACAATGCCTCAGTGAGCATGCATATCTAGGTAACCTAACCGTGATTTTGTCAATTTGCGCATGACTGCCAGTAGTAGTAAACAATCGTCAAACTATGTGCCATTCACTTATAGATTTTCAATGCTTGTTTAGTGAGCTCTATTGACTCTACTAGTGTGGTATACTTGATATAGGTGTCGCGCCACAAGTCTCTGGATGTAGAGGAGGCAATGAACCTCTTGCTGGCAACGCGATCTTGCTTCCGCCACACCGCTCTTGACCATGTCCAGAAGATCACCATGATGCAGGCGAGGAAGCGCCACGAAATATTGGCTACGGTAAGAAAATTTTTGATTTATTCTATTTCTTTTAAAAAGGTTCTTCGGGGCAGCAACGGTGAGACATCTGATGATCCAGGTGTCCTTAAGAGACAGCAATCACTTTAATAGTACTGGCGAAAAAAATCTGTTGGATTTGCCTAATTTTATGTCCAACAGATTTTATGTGTAATAAGTACCTAAGTACAAAACTTTTCGTCTGTATTACATGGCTGGCAGGGCTTTCAACTAAACTGAAACCTAAATTATCTCGATAATACTAACTATCTATATCCGCATTATATTGCAAAGTTCGCTATGGTGGTCACATAGTTTTAACAACTTGGTCCGAAGATAAATAAAGACAATGATTTTATAACAATAAACCCATTAATTACGATGCCAAGGTAACGCACGGCGCTGCGCGGGTACAGTACCTTTGGTTGCGATCGCAATCGGATACCGTTCATGGGAACTCCGCACTTGCGTGGTGTTTACTGCGCATTGTAATTTATTAAAAAAACGCTATTTACTATGTCTATACGCGTATTGCACACTTCAATATCACCACGTTTTGATTCTTACGCTATTGCGAGCAAATTACGTTATTCATTTATTTAAATGTATTCGCAGCCATAGATCTGATCCTATCGGATTTTTATTTAATCTTAACTTGTTGTTGGACATCTAACTGCGCACTTTTATGACTCAGCCGAGTTCAAAGAAATAGTTTTTAGTGCGTACAAAGGCATGCTTCTAATCCGGTATACGTAAGTAAACAATCGATACAAACTACGCCTCGCGAAGAGCAGTTATAAATAAGCTTTTTAGTTTATAGAACCTAAACCCTAACCTTCTTATTTTATGTTTTGATCATTACACTTTGATAAGTAATTGTTTTATCCTTAGTATTATAATATAATATTTTATAGTACTTGTTTTATATCACTATGCGTATTAATAGCACTAATAATTTACTTTTTGCTTGTCTAATTAAGTAGTTGCTTCTTTTGGAAACTAATTCCCTTGTAGACATAATACTTTTGCATACTTCATAAACATAGGTATTATGTATTCGCAAACTCAAACCTAAAACCCAAAACATACAACACCGATTTCGAACCGCATTTCGTCTTGGAAGATCTAAATTTTCGTTACATATATTTTCTTATTATCAGCTTCAAATCATCTCTTAATTTAAATAACCACCGTTGACCTGTTAAATAACACCGTGAGAAATTATACCATTTGCCGCACCAAAGTTACATACTGTCATAATATTCTTATATCATAATAATGTAACTTATTATATAGGACTTATCGAAATTTGTGGTCAATGCCATATAGGTAAAAAATAAGTAACATACGATGTCCCTTCTCGTTTGAGTATAGATTACAGATAAACTGTATTCGCAAGTTGGCTTTCGCAAGTACGCCCAAACAAACGCAAGCACGAGGTTGGCAATCGCTGACTAACCATTTCGGGCGATCCGCAAACCGTCTGCGACGTCTTCCCGCGACAGTTATGTCTTATGTTGCATAACGACTAATAGTTTCTTTTTAAATAACTGTGTTCGCAACTGATTGACTTTCTAATCGATACTAGTCTAGAACCGCTTTTGGTCTGCAACTGAGTTTGGTAAAGTGAATAATATTTTATTTTATTAATATTTATGTGTATTTAAGGTGTAAAGTGTTGTTGATACCTGTACAGCGGAGTTAGTTTCTGTTTTAATATTTATCAAAATTAGGTAAGGAACACTGGTAAGTAAAAATAAATTTAATTGACGAGAAATTTTATTTGTGTAAATGTGTTTTTTTTAGTTGTTTAATAGAGCAGGAATTAGCAAATATTTATTTTATTCGTTACACTTATGTAACTAAAATAAATATTTGTATTATTAATTTACAATAAATTCTAAAATAAATATTTAAACTTGTTCGTAGAGCTAGTTCTGACAGTCTTTACAAAGGCACACAGTCCATTTGCACAGGTCGTAAACTGTACACCTGTCGGCAGCTCGCTATCTGGAACTAATGCGGACTTCGTCACGCCATGACATCAAAGATCTGAGTAATAATGCGCGGAAAAACTATAGGTGGATTTAATTAAGCATGAATGTATGTTGTGAATATACTATTAGATATGAATTCTATTCAGATAATTGTTTTGTTTACTTGCTATCAACACATTTTTAACTAGTTAGTTAGGTCTTATATTTTTAGATTTAAGTGAGTACTTGCGATAGACAAGTTTAGCAAAAGTCTTAGATTCGGTTCTTAAAATTTTCATATTTTTATTCTGAACTTCATAAATGATGTTATTGGTGACCACACTTCTTGTTACGATTAAAACTAACATTTTTATTCAATTAGGCATTTTAGCTTCTAAATACAAAATATGAAAAGTAATTGATTTGGTGGTAGTCTTAAAAGAACTTCGAATAAGTTAACTACTAAATAAAATAATTATAATAATAATTGTGGGACACACATCACACACGGTTATTTAGTCCCAAACTAGGCAGGGCCTGTGCTATGTGTACTAAACAACTGATAAACATCTGTACTTTAATAAATATTATACGACCAGACACGAAGCCAACAGACGTGTTCATGCACACAAATGTTGGCCCCGAGCAGGGATCGAACCCGTGACCTCTGACTCAGAATTCAGGGTCACTACCAACTGAGCCAACAAGCCCGTCAAAAATAAAATTTATTGATTTTCGACGGGCCCGTGGACTAAGTTGGACACGGCCTTCTTAAGCGGAGGTCGTAGGTTCGATTCCCGGTCGGGGCCAACATTTGTGTGCATGAACATGTCTGTTGGGTTCGTGTTCGTGTTTAATATTTATTTAGGTATATTTATTAGTAGTTTACTATAGTAAAGGCTCCGCCTAGTTTGAGACGACATGACCGTTAGTATATTGTGTCCCGCAGATATTATTATTATTTATGTTATTATTTTTAAGGCGATGTTGCTGTACTTAAATAATTTCTCGACGAAAATTTAAAAGCTTGGTCGGTACATTAAGCCTAGTGCATCGGAAGACATTATTCCTAGCTAAGATTAAGCATATCAAGGTGATGAATTGTGTCACAAAAGATAACATTATATGCAAGTTTGTTTTTGACAATCAGTGACAATTTTTTAATAATTGTTTTAGTTCCTGTCCTACGTCCAAGCGTGCTGTACGTACTACCACCAAGGAGCAGATCTGTCCGAGGATTTGGAACCATTTTTGAAGACTACCGCGGAAGATGTAAGTGTATTCTTGAACATTTTTTATACCACGGGTATACTCAAACTCCGTTTCACATTAAATGGTTTTGAACCCTATTTAAAGTACGTAAAGCTCTATTTTGCTTTTTTATTATATTCTTGAGAGTTTATAGTTACATTTTCGGAGTTTCCTGGTATATTTTCGATTAGAAAGACTGGGGCCTTCTGGTTCACGTAGGTATAGCTACATACATAAATAGAATACATATTTTTAATACAAAATTTATACAGTAACCAGTTGCTTTCGCACAAAGCATCATTTTCATCATTCTTATCCGATTTCCTATTCCGTTGCCGTGTGAATTTCGTAATACCCTGTGTTGGTCATGCTCCTAATCCAAAAATTAATTCAAAAGTTCAGCTGTGTGTTGATAGGTCAGTTAGGATATTTGTCTTCACTTCACTACATAGTATAAAACAAAGTAGCTTTCTCTGTCCTTATATCCCTATGTCCTTATGTCCCTATGTCACTTTGTATGCTTAAATCTTTAAAACTACGAAACGGATTTTGATGCGGTTTTTTTTAATAGATAGAGTGATACCAGAGGAAGGTTTTAGTATAAGCATTGTACCCGTGCGAAGCCGGGGCGGGTCGCTAGTTATACATATGTCGTGTATGCGTATCTGTGTGTATGTAAATCAGGACATTCTTATGTCGCTTGTTACCGGATGTTTTTGTTATTAGTATGGTTCTAGTCCTACTTTAGTTAGGTACTTAGTCTTTAGACGCGATTATTACGAGCGTGCTTGGATCAAGTGTGCTTATATGAGTCAACACAACACCGTTCGATCTGATGCCGGTCATGTGTTTACATGATACTTGTAGTGTCCGAGTAGTCATCTGAGCACAAGGCACCGTTTATGACTTTCTGTTTCCCGCGATTTCACCCTCGTAAGTCCCGTTCCAGTAAGAAAATTATTGCCCATGTTACTCCTAGAAAAGTAAGCTGTCCGGCGGTGAAAGAATTTTTAAATGGGGGCCCCACATAATACCAGCGTTGTGGCGTTTCACAAACCGCCGCAGCTTGTGCTGAGTGGGGTCCCGTTAGGACACTCAAATATTATGTTCTAGTTCTTTATTATTTATCTTTAAGATTTTTTTTTAGGTGTTCCTAATAAATATTTTTCTTTCTTTCTTTCTTAAAATCGGTCCTATGGTTTTTAAGTTTAGTCATTATAAACATACAAAAATGCAAATCTTTCCTCTTTATAATATTAGTGTTGATATAGAAAGAGGAGTGTCATTTCGAAGCAAAGCGTCTTGCCTCCCCATGCGCGTCTAATTAACGATATATGTACAACGTAGCTAATAAAGAAACGAAAGTTTCATTATTCCACAACAGTTTAATAACGTCAAAATATTCACTAACGAATCACATTTCCAGATTTCAACAATGCGTAACGACACAAAGAATCTCGATAAAGAGATGGAGAATCGGCATACGATTGTGAATAGCAAAGATACGGTGCTTCCTAGCTGCAAGGAGACCGCGAAGGAGGCCGATTGCAAGGACGGGCTTCTGAGTACGCCTTGCCTCAAGAACCAGCCTCGGATGCAAGGGTACCTCTTCAAGAGGACTTCGAACGCGTTCAAAACGTGGAACAGACGGTGGTTCTATTTGTACGATAATCGACTGGTGTACAGGTTAGTGCAGTGGTGGGCAGACTTTTTCCACAAAGGGCCTTAAAAATAAGAAAATATACGGTGGCCCCGAGAAGAGGCTTAGGCAACGGCTAGTTTATAGCTAAGGGTAGACAAGTGTTACTTTCGCATATAATGCTGACAGGGATAAAAAGGGATTTGCAATGGGGATGATTTTAAATTGACTGAGATTTTGTCTTTACTTAATATGCGTTCATCATTATCATCATCAGTCCATACGCGTTCCTGAATAATTATAGTTAAGGTGGAAATTTGTAAAAAAATCGCCTAAAATTCTGCGACTATAGCCGTAAAAAGGTAACTTACAAACAGACAGCCACACTTACCGTGTGCATTCTTATTTGTTAGCGGGTATGTGGATATACTACTCATCCATTGCTTCTAGTACAGATGCTGGCGGTACTGACAGATGTACGCCGGAAGCAATGTACGTCAAAATTAACCCGATTACGGTTGTAAGTTTAGTGTACAATAGGATGAAGGTTGTTTGTAAGTAGGTCGCGACCATCAGGTCGTCACGGCCTTTAATTACCGTTAATTGTGTTTATCGTTGATTTACTTTTGTTTTAACCTCTGGAATTGAATAGAGTCAAAAACTTTTTAATTTCTTTGTAGGATTGCTTAAATATGTATGCATGTTTTATCTTCTAAGACATAACAAAACTAGCCAAGTGCCTGTCAAACTGGCGTTCCGTACCACCAAAAACGTTGAAATATTCGTTTTATTATTGTTTGGACATTTTGTTAGAATATTAGCCATAAGCCCATAATAATACAAGTTCTGTGAAAATTAAAACGGACCTTGATCTTATGGTTCAAAAAAACCTTTTAAACAATATTTTAGGTAGAAAATACTGACGGACGGATGGACAGAGATCGGTCTTAATATAATCCTGTCCTTTCGGCTTTTTTTGTCCAAATAATATAAGTATGTAATCATCTTGACTGTGGAAGCCTGGATTGTCTAGAACTACTAGCCGCGAGTGGGAGCAGTCCTCTGTCTCGATTCCTCTGCCTGCGAACGTCTCTCGCCACACGTTGTAACCTAAGCGCTACAACGCTTTCGGTGAAACAATAAGGGCTAATATAGTAAGCATTGTCATATCATAGAGCAGTGATAGCCTTGCGGTTAAAGAGCCCGCTTCTCGTGATCATAATCAGTGATGCTCGGGTTCAAATGAGATTTTCAAAAACTTACGTACATATTCATCACTAGCCCTCAGGTCACAGAATGTGAGGCATCTGGATTCTGAGAAATTTCAAAATCTCACCACCAATCGCGTTGAGGGGTCGAATATACTCGTGAAAAGAAATGGAATAACTCTGCCTACCCCTTCGGGGATCAAAGGCGTGAAATTATTTATTTTAATTATTTATGTCATATCTTCATATATGAAATGCAGTTATGTGTTACAGGAAAAGGACAGGCGAATTGAACGTGACCGTGATGGAGGAAGACCTCCGGCTGTGCACCGTCAAGCCGGTGACGGATGGAGAGCGGCGGTTCTGCTTCGAAGTGCTGTCGCCATCCAAGTAAGTTGCTATCTGGTATAAGAATATAGTCTTAATTTTTTGTTTGCCGGAGAAAATAAAAAATAAGTATATTTTTTTGGAATCTAACTTAGGGACCAAATATGTATATTTTTTTGTCAAATACCCTATTACTATTGCATAAACAGTATTCAAACCTACTACAAATTGCAAAACAAATATATACTTCATGTGAGTCAGTTAGTCGAATTTTTTCTTTTATATGTAGTAGAGTTAGGTGTAATACGCCTTTTGTATACCGATAATCAAGTTATCGTCCTACAATTTAAGGAAGGTATGAAAGTAAATGCAAGCAAGATAGAGATTATGGTAATGGAGAAAAACGTGGACATGTCTCCATGTGATTTCACGATTTAAAGTGTCATGTGTCAGACTGAGTGGGAGTTGTATAGAGTAGGTACCTAACCTCACCTTTAATGGCATTGAAATGGCTATAATATTTATTTACTGGTATTTTACTGCCTAGTCAAGTAATTTTTTATGAGCTGTCGAAACGAAAATTTACCATAGAAAATGTAATTTACTGACTTTGTGACGTCATCGTCAAATTTTAGTACTCAATTGCATCACTTTTAATTGTTGCATTATTAAAAAAAAATTATATAATTGTAAAACGAAAATCGAAACGCATTCGGTCCTTTGGGAGAAGCTTTGTAATTGATAATTACTCGCAATGTCATTTCAATACAGTGAAATACCCTATCCACAGGAGCCATATGCTGCAAGCAGACTCCGAGGAGATGCTCAACTCGTGGATATCGGCTCTGCAGAACGGCATCCGTTCTGCCATCCAACAGGGTCAAAGCCGCGAGCATCCAGACTCGCAGCTAGTGTTGGTGCCGGACACGCGTCCTCCCGACGACGCGCACCCTGTGCCTCGGGCCGGCATGAGGAAGATCAGGTAGCCTTTGAAGCTTGATCCAGGTAACTCATAGCTGCTTGCCTCTTGACGGTTGTTGAGGTGGGTTGCTGGGACCATTGATCCAGAGAATTTTGTTACTAGTTATTAGGAAGAGCAGGTAGGCTACCTTCGAACTTTGATCCAGTAAATCTGGAGCTGCTAGTCAAGCACTAGCAGCTCCAACTGCTCCTTGACACAGCCATAGAAAGTTTAAGTAAACTTTGGAGCATTTATTCAGTTGCTAGCACCCTGTCGCCGCCGAGGGAAGATCATTTATTATCCTTTTAGATATCTTGAACCTTGTTTTTTTGCCGCAGTCTCTTTAACCTTAAAGTTTTTATGGACGCATTAAGTAGGTATGCTGGCTCCCGAAGGTGATCCAGGAGAGCTTAATCCGTGAGCTTCTTACACGTTGATCCAGAACGTCAGGTGCTGTAATGACCCTAATGTAACGCTACGAAGGGCAGATCAGTTAATAGACAGCGTCCTGTCCGACTGACAGTTCGTTGACAAACATGAATAGTTAGTTACGTGTTTTATTTTGATCATCAGGATATGGGAGCAACTGCTCAGCATTCCGGGGAACAACTACTGCTGTGATTGCGGCAGCCCTAATCCACGGTGGGCGAGCATCAATCTCGGGATAACGCTTTGTATAGGTCAGTAAACTTGTATTACTGAAAACAGTTTCCATTAAACCAACGGTTGTAGGTATAGAAGGTATCCCTTTAACTCAAGTTGTATTACCAAAATCTTCTTCCATTTAATCCACGGTTATTTAGAAGCTTTCACATAAACTCGTCAAACCACAAAACGCAGGCAAAATAGGTTTTATGTCTATACCATAGATTTAGTATACTTAGATTGGCATTGCGACAGAGAAAGGACATAGGTACTCGTGTGTTAGAGCGAGATAGAGACACGAGACCATTTTTGTAAACTCAAAGGGATTCTAGCGGCCCGACGTCAGTTGTGAACGAAACAAATCTCACTTATTTAAATTAATCTCGCGTATTAAAAGAGTAAGTTTGATGTTTAATAGACGTAAACAGCTGTTCGTGTGCAGTACCGGTTGTAATTCATCTGGGAAAGAAAATCCACAGAATTAGTCATTTTACATGTAAGTGCGATGGAAAGATTTAATTCTTAAATGCAATGATTATAGAAAACTGAAAAACAAATCGTGCACAAACGGATAGGTCATAACATTGCTTTTTATTATATAAATGTTCTGAATGTATAAGTATTGATTTAAGCGAAATATTAAATACGTGAATTTCTTGTATTTCGAACCTCAATTTTATAGTGATTGTCGTAATATCGATTAACCACATTTCGATAACGTGACTGGCAAAGGTATTAGTTACACAATAAACCACACGCCCATTTTTTATCGAGAGCTACAAGTTACTGCTACTATTTGTCTTGCACACATCCACGTTACACGCACAGAAGTGTCACTTTTTTGGTCTCGCCGTACTGGCTCTATTGCCAATCTTTAACGTTAGTATACTAACAGGAGGAGGAGGAATAGTCCTCCTCCGCCCATTGGCATCCGTAGCCAGTCGTCAAGAGACAGTACCGCCTATTGTACTGTTTGTAGTATATCATGTTATTCTTCTTGTTAATTTAACATGTATTCTAAACAGGTGTGCAATTAAGATTGACTGGAAAACCCCAGCGTCAAGCGTTATATCCAGCCAGAAAAAAAGCCCGATTGAATGTTTAAATCATGTAAAATATTTTTTACAGAATGCTCCGGTATTCATCGCTCTCTAGGTGTTCACGTCAGCAAAGTCAGATCTCTCACCTTAGACGATTGGGAGCCTGATATAATAAAGGTGTGAACATATTTTCATTCATTTTCATAACTATCGTACTCTCGAAACCACTTACTAATATGTCACTATTAACAGCACGTCGTGGAAAAGTTTAAATACCCATTAAATTGAATTCTGAGAGTAAGCCAAGGGCAGAGGCCGACCCCCCAATCAACTGTCGTTTTACTTAATTTAAAATAACCAATCATAGACGACCTACAGGTCTACCGTTTAACTGAGGTGGTTCCGGAGGTAGATCGCGGGGCGGATGACGTCACAGTACAGCAGGATCTCGCTGCATACGAATTGATTAAAGTTAAAAGTGCTGTGACGTCATCTGTCACCCCTATCGCATCACGTAGCTACCTCAACAACCGTCTCAGTTAAGTGGTAGACCTCTAGTATTACACCCAATCGTTACCTGCACCCTGCACCTTACCGAAATTTAAATAATAGCATGCAATATGTTCCGGGATAAATATAGACATACGATTAGACATAAGATCGATTCGGCAGTCTAGCTGTGAAAAGCTAACGAATATAATATCAGTGAAGTATAGCTTCATATTATAATCAGTTTATGTACTTACTACTAACTTGCCTATGGTCACAACATAAGATATTATTGCTTGTATGATCGGAGTTTGAGTTACACCCCCCATTAAATTACAGGTGATGGCTGAACTGGGTAACAAAATCGTGAATCTAATTTACGAAGCTAACACTGAAGGAACATCCATTACAAGAGCCACTCCTGACTGCGAAACGTACGTACCTACGACATACTCCATACTAAATCGCGTATTGGTTGAAAATCAGCTATTCATCACTAAAAGGCATTGCAACCTTAATAAATTTCATTTCATTTGCAACATGTATTGAACAACTCCCTGTTTAGGGTGTCAATGGGGCCCTATTACTAAGACTCCGGTTTCCGTCCGTATGTCTGTCAAAAATTTCAATAAAAATCAATAGGGGACCCCAAAAACAAGAACCGTGTTTTATTGGCATTTTTTTCTCGATTTTAATAATGGCAATACTACTATACACACTGTGTCAACATTTCAAGTGTCTAAAACTTGAAGACCAGTGTGTGTGTTTAGTCGCTATAAAACAAATGAAGTTATTTAGGACAAAAGACGTGTTATTGGAGATTTTTGCTCGATTTTCAATTGTATATCGATAGAGTACCATTATCAATTCTTTTATTTATCGTTCAATTTATTATACGATATTCTAGTATGAATTCTACTATTATACAACGCGTAACAGAATAAGCGAAATTCCTCATACAGCCCAATTAGTATATTAATATAAAAAATATGATGCCTTCGTACTTTAGTTGTGTCTAACCAATTTTCTTAAATAAAGAGCAATAATAGTACGATTTCTATAGGTAGCACTAAATTCAGCTATGCTTATTCAATTTGCGGAAAAAAATTACATATAAGAAAAGATGAAATCGATCGTAGTCGATACTGAACTAACTAATTTCAGGAATTGCGCTTATTCTGTGACATATTGTATAATTATTATATCCCCGCTCGGAGCCAACATTTGTGTGCATGAACATGTCTGTTGGCTTCGTGTCTAGTCGTTTAATATTTATTTAAGTATGTTATCAGTTGTTTAGTACCCATAGTACAGGCCCCGCCTAGTTTGGGACTAAATAGCCGTGTGTGAATTGTGTCCCAAAATTTATTAATATATTATTATTATATTATTGCCTCAACTTACAGATCAGTCCGCGAAGCATGGATCCGGGCGAAGTACGTGAGCCTCTCGTTCGTGAAGGACATAGTGAGCGCGGCTTGCGCTGCCGACTCCGCGGACTGCGTCTCGGTGTCGCCGCTGAGGAACGCCCGGCGATGGTCGGTGCGACGGACGAGGCGCCGGTATGTTTTCAATATTCATATTTATTAGACAAACAAAACAGATTACAGCTATAGATGCTTTGTAATGAAACAGTTCTAGTATGAAATAGATTGCAAAAAGTATGTGTGTACAACAACGAAAAATTTACAATGAAATTCCTCTAAATGTACTTTGTGCAAAATGTATCCGGCAAAAAAGAAAATTTCTTTAAGGGTCATTGCAAAATATATGGAATTTTGCTAAATGTCTAACGCGCAAAATGGAATTTATTGAAATAAATTGACATATTCGCAAGAAGTGATATAGTCTAAATCGTTGTTCGACTTGTGATGATGATGAGAGAAGACAATTAGGACGAATACTACAACATACATTTTCATTTCCAAATGTTGTTTCGTGTCAATGGTTTGCTGTTGATTCAAAACATTTAATGTATTTTTTTTTAAACTGTATTAGAAAACATTTGTGCTGCTGCTGTAAGCACATCAGCATAATCATATTGTTTATTTATTTCAGTGTCCGCGTGCCAGCTGTACCTGATACTATTAATGACGACAAAAGCGATAAAAGCGACCTTAACAGCAACTCTAGCGGTATTTATTATTTTCAACATATTAACTCTTATTTAATTTGATTGTTGAACTAAAACCTAAAAATGTTAAGTATCGTTCCATTTAAAAAAAATACAGTGATATTGGTATATTTTTAGTTAGTCGTACATAAACTGACAGACCTTCGGGTATTCGGCCGTACGTCCCATAGGGTTTTTAACCAA
Source organism: Ethmia dodecea (assembly GCA_963855545.1). NCBI lineage: Eukaryota > Metazoa > Arthropoda > Insecta > Lepidoptera > Depressariidae > Ethmia > Ethmia dodecea. The sequence goes on along the minus strand of OY979450.1, from coordinate 9,632,214 downwards.
ATATTAATTGTTGATTTCCTAAAAACATTTGAAAAATACTCATTTTTTGTATGTGGCTCTGGAGTAGTATATATTTAAAATTTATTCCTATCTATTCAACAAATCAGCTCTAAGTATATTCTAAATTTGAGGTCCTCTACTGTCGTGCCTTCGGTACTTTGGCCACCCCTCTCGACCAATCACAGCGCAGTGTGACTCAGTGCTTCAATGTCTTATGTTAACCAGAGAGTTCAAGCAAGTCGCAGGGCAGCCCAGTGCTGGTTATAGGAGCGGAACTAGCTGGTGAGAGTGGCGTGGACCTCAGCCTTCCCTCCGACCACGACTCCACTGAAGGCGAGGACGCCGACGAACGAGGTCAGTGCCCTTGTCACGACACCATGATTAATTTTTACACTAGGAAAATGCTAAGGTGTGACAGTATTGATTTTTACTGTAGTTACAAATAAAATGACTGGTTCCTACTGACACATAGACAGAACATGGTGGAAGTATAGCTGTGTAAATGAAGACCAACTGACAAGAAAGACAGGCAAAATCATCAAGAATGGGGAAATTATTTAGCTGCGCTGGCAACGCCGCTGATGGGTCATCTAATTTTATAATAATACATTTGAAAATAATGATGTTGACTCAAACATCTTAATGCTTTTTTTAAACTAAATCCATCCTGAATTTTACATTCGCAAAAAGTTTGTTGTTTTTGCAAAAGGTCGAATTCGCAAAATGTGACATCGCTAAAACACACTCGAAAAATGTCTGTCTCTACTAATATTACTGGGGACTTAAACTAAATAAATCAAGATTAGTAAAGTCTAGTTCGCACTATGATAGTAATTTAGTTGAGTCCTTGTTCGTATTAGGTACACACTACACATAGACATATACAACTTGAAAATATTAGGCTCCTTTGCGTAGGTACTACATACAGAATAAGGACTCGACTGAGTTACTGGCCTAGTGCGAACTAGGCTCGCGTGACATTCCATGAGCGGCTCATGACATTCCCTGTAGGGATGTAACCTTGTTTGAAAGAAATCAATTATTGAAAAGTAGATTTTTCTCTTTTTAGTAATAAATAATAATCGACATAAAGTTTATGTTAAAAGGATAAAGCATGTAAAAAAAATTATCATCTTAGATTTTTTTTTATAATCGATTTTTTTTTCAAGTCGATTATTATTTAAATAAATAAATATTTTATTTTATTTATTTAAATAATAATCGACTTTTTAAAAAAATATTAAAAATCGATTATTCTAAAAATCTATAATTATTTACAACCCTAATTCCCTGTTCAGCTTCCGAGGAGATGTCTCGTCTGTCGGCGGACGCGCTGCTGTGCAGGGCGGCTCGAGCGCACAACGTGCCGGTGATGCGCGCCGCACTGGCCGCAGGGGCCGACGCCAACGCGCGCGCCAAGGCGGGACGCGCTCCGCTACACGCCGCCGTGCTCAGCGTAACTACTTACTCATAACTTATAATAGTATATTTTATATCGAGGGACTAAACAAAGCCATAATACACCAGAGGTGGTTTATGTTTCGAGTTGAAACCGAGGGTATATTAAGTTGGCGTTTAGTCTCGAGGTGCAAACCGTCCTTTTCAATTTGAGTGCAAGAAAAATAGTAAATTTAGTACAAATGTATTTAAAACCGATCAAATTTACACTTAACAAAAATTCAGAAATTTTCGCGGTCAGTTTTTTCTTCTAAACCTGAGCAGTTCCCATTCCCGTGGGAATACAGGGATCGAATATAGGCTGCGTTATTCTGATGTATAAGCTATATAACTGTAAAGTTTCACGTCACGTCACATGAATGAAAAACCTCTGCCATATGACGTGAATGTAGGTACATTTATTTAGTTGTTAATATATTTTTATTAAAAAAAAAACTACTAGGGTCAACGAATCGTCGAATAATAGGTTCGTACTTGTAAATTGCAGGGTTCCGTGATGGCGTGCTCTTTCCTGCTCCTCAACGGCAGTAAATTGAACGTGAAAGACGATGACGGTAAAACGCCTCTTCACTTGGCCACAGAAGGAGGTCACACGGGACAGGTAACTAAGGGCGGAATCGTCCAAATTTTCGCAAGCGTAACCTATTACCAACATAATTACTCTTTCACTGACGTAAAGGAATACGACATTGTCATTTGCTACTTCATTTTATTCAAGGAGATTAAAATATAATAGGGCATAGAGGGGGCATTGGAAATATTTTCATACAAAAGCTTTTAACCTCAAGCGTCATATCAGTTAGTATAAACGCGAGCTGTGATTCGGTCGAATCACACTTTTTGCCTACTAGTTAAAGGTTTTGGCTTCAGATTTTCCTAGCTTTGTCCCCTCTTTGCCCTATTATATTTTAATATCTTTGATTTTACTGTATTGGCTAAAAATATATATAAGCTATATATTTGAGAACCTTCTGTTCTCAAATACTTTTATATATTTAAACTGATGATATATCGTGTTAGGCTAGTGACCACCACTGTCAACATTTTTCTAGCTATCAAAGGTATCTGACATAGCTTAACGACTCCCTTTGTCAGTAAAAACAACGAAAACCGGGACCAACGGTGTATCGTGCCTTCTGAAACTCCCCATAGACTGACTTGACGCCCAACTAACACCCACTAACAACTAACTAACTGACTATACAGGTTAATCTTCACAAACACAGTGACAACGCAGGGCTACGAGAGCCTCTTACATTTTACGCGCTTTTTACTAGCTTCACTTCCAACTATGTATGTAAACAAATCTTGGAAATTGAATTTATTCTACTTCTAGTTTAATAGTTTGGATGACAATCCAATAATTTGGTATCATCAAGCGATACAGGAGGTGGCAACTCAATTGCTACTTGTAAACCTCTCGAGTTTTGACTCCCTTGAATGTTTTTGCCATGAAATGCCATACTTACAATCGTGTTTTTGGCTATTTGATGTAATTCCTAAAATCCTGCAGGTGTGCCTACTGCTTCGGTACCGCGCCGATCAGTCGATCACTGACAACGAAGGCAACACGCCGCTCGACATCGCCGTAGGTCACGCCAATGCTGACATTGTCACATTGTAAGTATTCGAAATAAGCTAACGAACATCGAAGCATTTAATCTTAGAATATAGGGCAGGATGACTAAGAAAATAGAGCAGTCCATAAGGAGATGAGGGAAGTGAAACTAAAAAAATATCCCAAACAAATTAATAATAATAATAATAATAATCATTTTATTTCAAGTAACTTAGACTCATTATATTGTTAGTACGTACTTATAGCTATGTTAGTGCTTACATTTAGGTATGCAATTGTTATAAATTACAATTACTAAAATTAAAATTATGATTATGTTTCTAGAAGCACCCAAGCAGCGGTTAGACATAGTAGGTACTTCTAGACACATGCATGCCGTCACAATGCCTCATGTATGGGCAGTCAAACCTCTCGGCTATTAATGAGCTGATCGGTATAATTTTTGATAATAATTTAGAGGTTTACAAGAACTTTTGTCTATGTGTAGTCAGTTAAAGATTTAAGTGCACACACAGGCAGTATTTCATTGTGATTTTGTATGTAAGTGGTTTGTTAGTATTAATTAATTGATCCCTTCATATCAGTCGTGTTATCTCTCTCTCTCTCTCTCTCTCTCTCTCTCTCTCTTTAAAACCAGTTTTTATATTTTCCCGAAGGAAAGATATATTTCCTGTGGTAAAAAGTACCCTGAATAAAACAATCATGTACAGACACGGTCTCTACTCTTACTCGTACATATAATAAAACTGTTATCTGTACTAATATTATAAAGAAGAACGACTTGTATTTTTGTGTTTGTTACGAATAAACTCAAAAACTACTGGACCGATTAAAAACAATCTTTCACCAATGGAAAGCTAGAATATCCCTGAGTAACGTAGGCTATATTTTATTCCCGTATTCTCACGGGAACGGGAACTACGCGGGTGTAACCGCGCAGAACCGCTAGTTATATGTAACTAGCGACCCGCCCCGGCTTCGCACGTGCAAAGCTAACACTAAAACCTTCCTCTTGAATCACTCTATCTATTAAAAAAACCGCATCAAAATCCGTTGCGTAGTTTTAAAGATTTAAGCATACATAGGTATATAGGGACAGAGAAAGCGACTTTGTTTTATACTATGTAGTGATAATAAAACTGTATATAAAAATATGTGAAGATAGATTTATTGATGATTTACATTCAGATTGCGACTGACGAAGTTGAACGAGGAGATGCGCGAGAGTGAGATGTCCTCGAACGACGACACTTACAACGAAGTGTTCCGCGACTACACGCACCTGGCTCACTCGCACCCCGAGAGGCTCGTGCGGCAGCGGCACAACAACAACGACGGTACGGCTACGTTATTAGTAGGAAATAATGTTGTAAACGCGGAAGTGGAGTAAGTTTGTTGCTCTATCACGCAAAAACTACTGAACGGATTTTAATGAAACTTTCAGTTATATTGGTGATATATCAGAATTACACATAGGCTATTTTTATATCCGTATTCCCACGGGAAAGGGGACTACGAGGGTGAAAGGGCGGGGCGCTGCTAGTCGTCATTGGCGTAGCTAGGGATTTTGGGAGCCTAGGAAAAATCCCTACCCATATAGGCATAGCCAAGGTGGTCACTGACTATCAGCCCATGCGCAACTATGTAGGTATCATGTATGGGTTTCAGTTATCCTATCTTATTGCAGTTTTCTTTTTCTTTTACCTGTGTCCTGGCCAAAACTATGTAGTGCGAATATAGCTAGGTATACACCGACAAGAGCTCCGCTCTCAAATTACCAACGACAAGTTAAATCACATAGATGTTAGGTAATTGAGGGTGAAGTTATTTTATGTATGAGGAAGGGTCTTTTTCTAGGGTGGGCCCACAGCTTTCTAGCTGCCCCCGTCCCCCGTCCCCCGTCCCCTACCTACGCCTATGCTAGTAGTTCAGGAGTTAGCGAATTACAGACGCGGAAAGAGACTCCATTTTATACTATGTAAATAGGTAGAGAAGTTAGAGCCCTGAGATTAAAGAGCCAGCTTCTCAAGCAGGACGGTGAAGGAAAACATGAAGACAGCTCCAGAACGCAGAAGTAAAAGGAGTTATTTCCAGGAATGGAATACCTTTGCCTACCCCATCCGTGATAAAAGGCGTGAGCATTTTTATTTTTAAGAGATGAACTACATAATAAATGTATGTAGGAGCGAAGATGGAATGCTCCTCCATTGTGAAAAGGGAAGATCTTTTAGGCGAGGTGATTGTGCCTGGGGACCGCGGTCCAACGGTTGATGTTGGACTGTTGTATTTATTGAAACTCATTAGAAAACTTGGCTAGCGCGGTTTTAGAACTTGCGGTACAAATACCACTGTCTTGCAGGTGAACAGCCCAACGAATGACGACAGGAGCCGTCCACGCGGCGATGGTGGCTGTGGTAACGACGACTGAACTAGGATTACATCCGACGGTTAGTAAGCGGTTAGCTAGTGTTTAGCGTTGCGACTCCATTTATTTGATTCCTGGCTTTATACGAAAGTGTTTTGTTGTAAGGATCCAGTTTTCGACACGTAAGGGTGACTATCGGTGGCCAATATGCCCATTTAACTCTTACGTCTCGCTCACTCTTGTGCAAAATTGAAAGAGAGAACTGGTTCTACATAAACAGAGAAATTGGAGTAGTTCAATACTGTCTACTTTGGTTCCATGCATGCTAAATCTATGTAGAAGGATAACTGAACAACCGAAACTCCGGAATCGTGCATGTTGGAAAATCTTACTTTATATGTGTTGTACGCATATTTTAGCAAATTTCAATCCAAGTGTACGGAGTATAACAAAAATATTATAATTTATAATGATAATTATAGAATAATAACTTTAGGTAATGCTATCAGTGATAAATTTATAATGTTTTTGATGAATTTGTTAGTTTTGAAATATAAAGCAAACGAATTATTTAATATGGTTTTTATGAGGATTATAAAATCTATAGTGATTTAGAGTGATCTCTACATTTCGTACGAGGCTTTAGATATCGTTTTATTCAAAATTCCTAAATAAAAACTGCCAAAAGTAACATGATCACGTTTTTAACCATTTTGAAGATTCATGCACTTTTCAGAATTTATAATAATTGCAAGGCACTGCGAGTTTATTGTAATGTCTTTCAATAAATGTTAGGGCCATATTATTAGTTTTATATAGCGGTGCGAAGTATTTTTTATTTTTTTATACATAAACCAAAGATTTTTAAGTGTCGGTATTATCGGGACATGGGTTTAAATATAAGATGTTTTGCTGAATATCGTAGACTATTACGAATTGGTGATAGTAAAAATATTATTATCTTATTTCAACTCCTACTAAAACTTGCCTAGCTGCTTGTATTGACATTCCGTTGAATTATATAATCAATCATATTAAAAGTATGATTAAATTTTACAAATCATTCCAAAATAACGCATTTAATATTTCGAATTGGTACCGAAATTCTATTGAATCTCAAAGTAAGTTTAAGCGTGTTTTTTTTTATACTTCTAATGTTTTAATAATCGTCTATGAAATAATAATATAATTAATGTATAAGTACTTATACTATATCGCTTGCCAATTTCTATAAACAGATTTTCGCACTTTTACATGAATTTCTTGGAAGTTACAATCATCTCTCGATATGCCAATTTCACTAAAATATGTGGTAAATAATTCTCTTAGTGATATGAAATTATACAATTCCTAATACTGTTTTGATGAATTTACCTGCTTAGCTTTAAGTCTTACATGTGCTGTTTGATGTTTGTTATATTATTGCCTAATAATTAAGTATGTTTAAAAGTTACGACTTATAATAATAATACATCAGAACACATTACATACCAGTTCACTGTATTCTTTTAAATTAAAATATCAACGACTAATTAAATAAATAAATAAATAATAATTATTTATACGACTCTTGTAACTTTTAATCGTACATTTTGTACAATATTTAAAATTCAAACGTTTACCGTAGTTTTATGTTAACCCACCAAACCATGACGTGAGACACGAAATCTAATGACATTCCTCACATCGAGTGGAATGTTATGTCACTCGCCAAGTGAAATCGGGATAAAACAAAAGTAACGTACATTATCATCTACCGTAGAACCTTTTAGAACTTTCTTTAATATTATTTGTTTAATAGTACTTTTATGCCTAGCACTTTGCAATTCTTTTTCTGAAATGTGAGTGGGTAATGTATTTCTGACGTTCCGTTATTGCCTTTAAAGGGGAACAGCTAGCTAGACATTCTTCATACACATTTAAAAACTTCACCAAATTATACTCATATACTTACATGATTTAGTATAACTAATTTTACCTTTGAGTCCTGGGACCGATATTAGATTGTTATGAGTAAAGAAATTGTTGAAAACAGCACTTGTACTATTAATTGAATTAAAAAAATGTTGTTTAGATTAAAAACTGCTTGTTTAAATTAAATATTGTTACTAAATATAGACTATAACAATGGAAAAGGTTGATAAAAAGTTGTTATACCAAAATTTAATTAATATTATGTCTAAAACAAATGAGCTATTCTTCCTTCATTTTCTGTAACTTACATATAAGCGTCCGGATGCAAGGCCAGTTTGCAAGCCATTTCATACCTACTATGCTTGACTTGGACTAGCTTACTTCCTCGAGCCAGTAGAATGTATAAACTGGCTTACTTCCTCTAGCTAGCTGTATTTTATGAACTGGTTTGCAAACTGGCCTTCTCTCCTTAGGCCTTGGCATAAACTGGGCTAGTATTTACATAAGTCAGAATCTCTTTCGACGTTTCTAAATTAAAAATGTATTAATTTAACAATATAGATCAGTAAATACAGTGCCATTAGTAAAAAACAAAATGCACTCGATGGAAAACGATACATAATATTATTGAAGGTATAATAATATATTATATATAAGTCGTAATATAATTTTTAACATAGCCAGGCTGGAAGTCAGAACAAATAAGTATTGCAGAAATCTGTCTTAGATATTATTATTTCGTGTTCGCTTTTAACTGCAGAGCCAGACTTACACAGACAATTTTTTATAAAGTCTGCTGCATTTGGGTACGAAGGGGATTTGGATTTGAAGGGGGACAAACAAACCTTGCTCGACTTTTTTTACCATTAAAATTACAGTAAGCTAAATAAAAAATTTTAAAGTTCTGGTCCGCGCGGTCGTCTTATCAATAAAATTCAATCGTCTGAGTTGAGTCTTGCATCTAGTTGGTCAAAAGTTACATTTATTTTATTATTTATACTGTTGCTTCGATATTGTTTTGTAGATCATAATTTTCTACGGTCTTTTAACAAAACGAAGGAAGTGTAATTTGTTTTTAAAAAAATATACCTGTTTTGTAGATTATATTTGCTCCAGTCGTTTGACAGAACGGAGCAAGTTTAATTTGTTCCAAAAATATATAATAAATATTATATCACAAAATGTAAGTGAAATACTCCTGTTTACTGTTGATGTATTATTGATAGTTGTATTTGAATAAAATATTGGAAATAGATATAGGATTTTAATTTAAATACGGAATAATGCACGAAATGTTTATTGAAAAAGAATATAAACCCACACCCATAGAACTGAATTAGAAAAACAATAATTTTTCATTGGTAAAAACCGCTGTGAAATAAATTGTATTATTAATTTGCCAAAGTTAAAACACAGACAATGATGGAGAATTATTATTGATAATTATATGAATCATCAGTATTAACAATAAATTCATTGAAATTTAGAATTGGAATGATAGAATTGTATTGTTTACATTGAAACGCTGATAATTATACATTTTAAAACCCAATGAAAAATTGTATACAAGAAAAACAGAAGGCTAAGAGTTATAACCTAATTTCTAGTCCACACTTGAGTATTTCAAATTGAGTATGACCAGCATACTTGAATTTGAACTACTTGCGTAATTTACGAGGATACTACTGTAATTTAAGTTCATTCTTTTACATAATGAAGTAGGAAAATGAACACCAGCTTTAAAATTAGGATACAACCCTATGAAAACACGTTATAGTCGTCATGATCAACATGACAGCAAATACGTACAGAGAGTACAGACAGCAATTACATATTATTATTAGATAGTATTATATATCGACTGTTAAAAGGTGACTTACTTATTATCATAATCTTTTATTTCAATTTCTGTTAACCCAAAAGCATGTTTCAGGCTCCCGGGAGCCTAACTTACCAGTATCAATTTAAATAAATAAATGGGCATTCTTGAAGGCCCCGTATAACTTAAAATCGTAATAGACGTTAATAAATCTAAAACAAACTTTTCGCTTTATTTTGTTTTTGTCACAGAACTATCACGCAATTTAAGTCGCCCTTTAACAGAATATACCTATATCAAATGACGGATTAATAATAAGGCACAGAGTAAAGCAGTTATTTGATGTAAAATAACATTAAAATTAACATATAAAACAGCCAACTTTCGAAACTGTTAAAAAACTTTTCCAAATACTAACCTTTGTTATTTATGATACAATGTGCCCTAACCGTGGTAGTGTAATCTCCTCATAGCTACAAATCAGATTGTGAATTTTTACGACAAATAATGTCATCAGATACCAAAAAAAGTCGTAGTTCGTTGCCCTTTTGAGAAGTTACAAATTGGAAGAATGATTAGTTCATGCCAAAAGAGGACCAAAGCGAGGAGTGCGTATAAGCAGCGGTGGCTGGCGACGGCGATGGCGTGGGCGTGGGCGTGGGCGTGGGACCAGTGGGTGCCCCCGGCTGCTGCATGCGCAATCCCAACGGCACCGAGTTCAGCTCCATAGATGGGAGTCCACGCCGTCGCGACGGTAGCCCTGAACGCTGGTCTCGGTCCGACACTGCATCACACATATTCTCATCAACTAGTCATTTTTAAAATGGTACTTACTCTAACTGGAAAACCATTTGAAGATTTTGGTGTTTACACTAGTTTCTTTTTGGTAATGCTGTCATTATTTTACTAAAAAAAAGCTAAAAATGTTTTCGCGCCACTGATGTTCGGGACTTTAAGTATAGGGCTTATTACACCTTCTTGAATTAGGAAGGTGTACTCATGAAATCACTTAAGTAGAATCCTAAATTGAAATACAAGTATGGTTGCTGAATTCAGAACTAGCTTTCTAAATTCAGTCATTGATTCAGCCACTGAATTTAGGAAGGTGCAATAAGCCCTTAAGTTAGGAACTGAATAGCTCAGTGGTTAAAGAGCCAGCTACTTATTTGCTTGGGTTCGAATCCTGGATTGTACCAATGAGTTTTTCACATAGACCTATTAACATATTGATTAGTAGCTAGTCGGCAGTGAAGGAGAACATCGTGAGGAAACTCGCAGGTTCACGAAATAATTCTGAGGCAGGTGTAGACCCGGCCCGGCGATTGGCTCACCATCTATCACGTTTAGGGGGTCCAAAAAATGTACTGGTGAAATGTAGGTATTTCCAGAAATCTAATTCCTCTGCCTCGGGGATAAAATAATAATAAAAAAAAATTAAGATAACAGATAAAAGACGTGAGTTTTTTCTAATTACTGAATAGACACACCTGCGTTTCCGTTCTCTCGGCAGTACTTGATGGTGTGCGCGTGGTCGCCGGTGGCGCCGCAGCGAGGGCAGCGAAACGCGCGCAGCACCGGGCAGAGCACGCGGCCGCGCCAGTCCTTCAGGGCGTGCTCCGTGTAGCACTCTTCATTCTCACCGTTGTTCTTGCAAAAGGCGCACTCCTGGGATAGAGGAAATTTAATTTAGAGTATCATCGCATCGCCGTTCATTACGGCTTAAAGCGAAAGAATTGCCTGTAAATTCTCATTACTATCTGATCCTTATAAGCGACGCTATGACAAATTGCAATATAAGCTAGTTGTCTGAAAAAGTGTCATCAATCTACTCAAAAAAACTTAATAGTGATAGCCCTGAAGTTATTCCTGAAGCTAACGATTCAATCCTGGTGATGTAATAAGGAGTTCTTCAAAAACTTACGTAAATACATATTTAGGTATCGCTAGCTCGACGGTGAACAAAGATATCGTTTGGAAATCCACAGGTCCTTTTATTTTGAGGCATGTGTTACAACGAGACGGTGCGGCGATGGGCTCATAACCACGTTTAGGCGTCAAAAAATATACTGGTGGTGAAAAGTGGGTGTAACCTTATCCGAATGTAATACCTCTGCAGACCCCCTCAGGGATAAAGGCGTGCGCTTTTTTTTTTTTTTTATGATAAAAAGGGCAAACGAGCAGACGGGTCACCTGATTGTAAGTGACGTCCGTCGCCCATGGACACCTGCAACTCAAGAGTCACAACTGCGTTGCCGACCTTTGGGGTGGCAGTAGGGGGAGGGGAGGGGGGATTGGGGCCTCCGGTTACCTCACTCACTCAACGAAACGCAATGAATTGCTTTACGCTGGTTTTCTGTGAGGCCGTGGTATCACTCCGGTCGAGCCGGCCCAAGCGTGCCGAAGCATGGCTCTCCCACGCGCTTGTTTATTTTATTTTAGTTTTAAAAATAATAAGTAATTATGTCGGAGTGCAGCCTAGCGCTGCAATAGGTATAGTTTAAAACCGACCGATAAAAATCATGAGGTTGCACTGGTTGCAGTATGATACTCACATTCGGCAGTGCGCGTCTCATGCGCTTGTCGCCGCGCACTTTTGCAACCTCCTGAAGGAACTCGTAGAGCAGGCCCGGCCGGATCGAGCGCAGAACGAACAACTGCTCGCGAGTCAACATGGACACGTAGTTGTTGGCTGACGACAGACCTGGAACCACCAAAACGGAGTCGCGACGATGCTAAGCCTGGGAAAGTAACTCGTGGAGTTTCCTTCTCCCTTAGCCAACACATTCTGAAGCAATGACTAAACCCCTAAATCAAATAAAAACTGTTTTATTTTGACGTATCTTATTTAGAATCTCATTCGCTTTAATTTCCAATTAAGTTTGAAGGAAATAATAATAAATTGTTGTTATTTAGTCCCAACTAGGCAGATCCCTAATTTAGCCTATAAGCGACTGATAAACATCCACCCGTACAAAAAAACGAAACAACATTTACAATGAAACGAAATTTACAATTCGCATGAAAAACAAAAAAAAAGTTAAAAAAGAAAAAATAATATAAGAAAAATAATCTCACGCTTTTTATCCCTGAGGGGGCAGGCAGACAGAGGTATTCCATTTCCATACCCGCGTTTTCACCAGCAGGTAGATATATTCTTTGAACCCGTGTTACTTTGAACATGTTAGGTGCTGAGGCCATTCCCGGACCGTGTCACACATATCTCAGAATTAATTCTAGACCTGCGGATTTCCTCACGATGTTTTCCTTCACCGTCAAGCTAGTGATAAATATCCTTTAGGTGTACGTAAGCTTTTGAAAAACTCATTGATGCATACCAGGATTCGAACCGTAGCCTCACTGATCATCATAATGAAAAGCAAATAAAATGTTAATGTGTGGAAAATATGCATAGGGTGACAAGTTTTTTTGTAATGGATTTCTAATACCTCCATTAGCTGTTGCACATTTTGTGGATGGACTGTGTGTTAATTTTTCATCTCTCCGGGCGGAAAGCGTCAAATTTCGGCCCGCTGCGCTAAACAAAGTTGCCGCTTTCCGCCTCCGTCTATAAGAAAAAAAGTATACACACCTCGGGAAGTAAATAAGCAAGCCTCAGATCACATGTTTGTAGACAATTACATTTGATCTGAGGCATTTCTTATTTTACTTCCCTACATGTGTAATATACTATATACCTAGCACAGAAAATATAAACAACAATTAAACACAAACTTTTAACGAGAAAGTCGAAGGTGTCAATCATCTCGCCGTTGCGTGCGGCGGGCACGCCGCCGGTCCCTTCGCTCCATAAGTTGCTGTGCGACGACATCGACTCCGCTCTGCTGTTCCCTGAATTCAAAGAAATTTCTACATTCCTGTTGCTACGATCCAACCTTCATCCTCATATCAGCCTAGTCGTCCACTACTGGACATACATCTCCCTTAAGCATCTCCACAAGAGGTCCGAAAAATACAGTGGTGAACAGTGGGTATTTCTTGGAATATAATACTCCCTTCGAAGATAATCCTTGAGCGTATTTTTTTACTTTAAAATTGCGAATCTTATTTGCAGGTATCTTAGTAGGTAAATAGGTACTTCCTTATCATCTAAATAAAAAAATACTATTATTAAAAGTAGTTTGTTTTGGAAAATTTACTCAGAAGTGTTGAAATTCTTTTCAGTGGGTATAACTAGATATTTCTGGGTGAGTTAGTTACATAAAATTATCTTACCCATATAGAAGTTGTGGTTTTGGTCGATGTCGTCGAAGAGCAAATCGGAGCTGCCCATCCGGAAATTCAGTGCGTCCACGTCGGCAGCAGACGGTGCTGGAGACGTCGTTCACATTTATTGTTATAATAAATGTAAGTAACTAGTATTATTAGGTAAATATAACACTCTTCATTCCCCTATAAGAGCCCGTGGCGACACAATCATATTTAGATAATAAGTTTATGGACCGACATGAGCCGTTCGTTGGCTAAACGCACACATATCAACAGCGCCACGGGACAAGCTCGAGTAACATAGATGTGGTGACGATCAATTTCAGAGTTGATATGTGTGCATAAACGCGGAACTCGAGGCCCGGCAGCGGTATATACAGTTTCATAGTGTTTAGTGCGCGTCTGATGCCTCAGTTGCGACCCTCTGAAGTATAGGTACCTTAAGGGCGCCCTGAGGGTTCGGACCTCGGCTTAAAGGGTTATTACACCAGGCTGGAGTAACTGATAATACAATTACACTTAGGGCGGGCCTGTTGGCTCAGATGGTAGTGTCCCTGCATCTGAGTCGGAGGTCGCGGGTTCGATCTCCGCTCGGGGCCAACATTGTGAGCATGAACATGTCTGTTGGCTTCGTGTCTGGGTGTTTAATATTCATTTAAGTATGTTTGTTACTTGCTTAGTAACCATAGTACAGGCTCTGCCTAGTTTGGGACTAAATAACGTGTATGAATTGTGTCCCACACAATTTACTTGAATTTAGTAACTGAATTAATTAAACGACAAAATTCTGCTAAGTGTAAATGTAGGTACGACCATCTTAATGAGCCGCTTAGGACGTCGTTGGTTGTGTGTTACCAATCTGAGAAAATCGGTCCAGCCCGTCGACGTAGTTAGGCTCAATAGGTGAAACTTAAACCTGACTACTGAAAAATTTTGCTTATGTGACCCGGAGCATAACAACAAATCGATTGACACCTCATTCATTAAAATCGGTAGAGTAGTTGAGACGCTACGGTGAAACAAACAAACATACAGCCTTCTAAAAATATAAGACTACCCTTTACTAGTCTAGTTTAGTCGGGTAAATGGATGGTGGTAGACTTATCAGGTAAGCAGTTACCTGTGTCAGCGACGCGGGGCTCTTGCTGCGATAGCAGGGTGAGGAGCTCGTTGTCAGCGCGGCCCTGGAATGGGGCTGCAAGCGGCGAGAACGAGTTCTCCTGTGCATTCAGCCTCCTGGACTCCGGCGGTGCAAAACTTTCCTATGAAATTGTCAACAACATTTTAATAAACCCCGACACTACATATAAACACAAACTCCTGGGCAGATTTTCTTGAACCATAGCTAAGAACACTCTCGATCAAGTCACCTTTCAAACAAGAAAAAACTAAATCAAAGTCGGCTAAGCCGTTTGGGAGCTACGAGCGAACATACAGACATAAAGGTACACTTAAACACACATCAAACTTATAACATCCGTCTGTTTTTCATAAGGGGTTAATTTTTAGCATAACAAACTCAAGGGTATCATTATTTCTATGCTATAACATTTCCACCCTTGTGTATTATTTTTAGAGCTCTAGAGACAAATGATACCCCCGCTGTCTGGCGAGGACAGAGATTCTGTTCAACTTAAAAAACATGTTAGGTCCAAGCTGTTAACAAATTATAAATTATATTCGCTTATCAAACAATTGAAAATATAATTCAAAGTTCAAAGTAATTAGGTCCGACACCGCTGCTTGTATTCCATACTATGTTAAAATTATAGGAACCTCCAGGTTTGTTGTCATACCTAACTTATTCTTTTCATGTTTGTATACGACTGTATGAGTTCTAAATAAATAAAACAAAATAAAAAATAAAAATAAACTTGTCTTAGAACCAATTCTTCGAACTGCGGGTTTTCCCATAACGTTTTCTTTCCCCGTCGAGGTAGTGATAAATGTACCTACGTACATTTTTGGAAAAGAGATGTCAACTTCCCTGAATAAAACTTGGGAACCCCTTAGTTATTAAAAATTACACAATTTCTTGAAAATTAAGATATTTCTTATTTTTTTTTAATTGCCCCTTCCCAGTTTTAATCCTAAACCTTTATATGAAAACGAACGTTTAGCTTACATGTGATTAGGAACACTATTTTTACTTAACAATAAATTCACTATATTTTTAATCAATAACTATCTTTATTTACGTTTACTTAGTAGATACTCCAAATTACGTCTACCCACTTACTTAGGTACTTATTAATATTAAAGTGTATTTGATCTAACTAATTACCTACTCTAATAAAATGTTCAATTAACCAGGTTAATATGTATTATATATATTACTTACTGTAGTTGCTGTAGCCTTGGTATCGTTGGCCGTACTAAAAATTGGTTTCTGATCTTCCATATTAAAATTGTAAGACATAGAATCCATTACAAAAATAAACAAATATTTCACAATTCCACGGAAAAGCAAACGAAGTCTAAAAGTTTTGCTACGCGCGCCCGTGATGAAAAGAAGGTTCTAGTTCAAGTTGCAGAATATATACGAAGCTAAAAAGACATATGTATATACATATCTCTGTTTATAAACGTGTTTGATAGTGCGATGTAGCTATACAGCAAACTACCCTCAAAAAATGATATTACTATTATTGACAAGGACGCTTTCATAACATAACTAATAATCTATAGAAAACCAACACATAACTGTCATTAATAGATGTATTTAAATAATGTATTGTAAATACATAGTACTTATCTAAAACATAATATTATTCTAATTGAGGGTAGGTATGCCTAATTAATAGGTGGCATTCTTGCACACATGATAACGTTGGAAGAATCTCAAGGTTGCGCCACTTTCTACTTGAACAAAACAATATTTCTCTGTATAATATTTTCTACCTACCAAGGAAACAGAGATGTTATAGTGAAACTAAATATTTTGCTTACAAATTTGTATTTGCCTTCTAAGAAAATTACTCGTTATACTCTTTTCTATGATCGTCATTTTCAGTAGTACAAAAGAATTCAACGAGTAGGCACTTAGGTCTTACCATTTGCGAATGTTTTTTTCTAGAATGTTACGATATTTCTGATAAATCATATTTGTAAAACCTTAATTCAATTCACATTTTACGATATCGGCAGAGAAATGGATATTGTTATTTAGTCTGAAAAGAATTCTTATTTATTTATTTATTTATTCTTATGAAACTATTAAATAAAAAAAACACCTGTCTAGTATAATATTCGTTTATTATAATAATAATTAGTTTATTTTAATAGGTAAGCTATTCATTTGCAATTATTTATAAATAACTTCTTTTGTCTCGATTCTAGATTTCAACATACATGTACTTATCTACTTATTATTAATCGTCTTTGCTCTTCATTATAAGCCAAATTCTGCTTCTTTCTAAAGCTCTGGCCATAGTGCTAGTGCCCTGAGACCAACACTGCTAACCCCGTTTCTGTTTGCAGCGATATTCAATATATCCTTCCGTGGAGCGAATCTCGTGGCTCTGACACTGCAAGCCTGGTCTGCACGTACAGCTGGAAGACAACAAATAATATTCTATACTTATTAGACAACGCGTCACAGAATAAGCTCAATTCCTCATACACCCCAATTAGTATATTAACATAAAAAATATGAGGCATTCGTAATTTAGTTTTGTCTAATCAAATTTCTTAAATAAAGAGCAATAATAGTAAGGTATCCATAGATTAAGTAGTCGATACTGAACAAACAAATTTCAGGAATTGCGCTTATTCTGTAACATATTGTATATATTATAGTGTAGATTTGTTACATGTGATCGAAATATAAATAACCAGTAGGTAATTGCTGGAAATTGTTTATTGTGTAGGTATGTCTTCTTAATCTTTTGGAGTACGAATAGCCTTAATTTAAACTTATTTCGCTATTCTAATTAACAATTGTTAAATACATTGCTATGCAATACCGTCGCTTTTTAAAAAAATGCTCAGGCCTTATTCCCGAAAGGGTAAGCAGAGGTACCTATTCCGTTTCTGGAAATACCTACCATTCTTCAATACCTCTTACGGACCATTAAAATCGTTATTGATTTAGTGCAATATGTAAGTGTATATCTTGTCTACTTATACAATGTCATTTAAAAAAACATTAGGTAGGTATTATTTTATTTAAGTAGGTACATCATACTACCAACAATAGCATTCCCAAATAAAACATTGTCGCCAGGCGTTTATGGACCATGATAAGTCGAACGCTAATGTCAACCCACATTTCTCATTCCATTCGAATAATCTTTACCTTTTACAAAGCCACTGGGCGAAGCCCTCTGATTTCAATTAATTACCATACGATGCAATAGAACACATACAAATGTAGTCCAATTCAAGTCAATAACACTAACCAACGGGCATGGCTCATCTACTCGTTAGTAAAGTATCTGACATGACTTAACGACTTTCATTGTGCGTAAACATAGTGTCAGACTAACGGCTTAAAGTACTCACTAATCATTATTCAATTTAACCTCTGGGTAGTCAACGTAGTTGTAGATCTTCCACCCGCAAGGAGTTTGCGATTGACAGTAAGGAGTGTGCTTTTTCTCGTGAATAGCAGATTGTCTCTGTAAACATTACAAATAAATACTTAATTAAAAAGAGCAGTGGTAGCCCTATGGTTGGTGAGCCCGCCTTTCATGCGTGAGGCTCGTGTTCGAATCTCAGTGAGGGTATTGTACTTATGTAGGTACCTACTAGAGATGCCGATTTAAAGTTTAAATCTATCTATTGATAGATGCATGCTTCGTAGTTGGATTAATGATCATATCGATGATTTGTAACTCGATTTAATGACAGTACGATTGTTTGCATATTCGGTTTAAATTACCGATCAAATGACGATCGATCTAATATTAGCATTCGATATGGCGTAGGGCATCCCGAATATTCAGCCTGCGAATATTCGTTCAATGGAAAAACTTAAGTTGTTCAAATCTAATCTGGTGTATGTATTATTTATTCTGAGCTAAGGTCGAATATTTCAACATGGAACATGCATTAAGAATCGTTGAGAGAAAAAGGTTTAAAATTGCTTTGCTCATTGAACATACAATGTGATTTGGTCAAAATGAATGATGACTGGTGTTTAACTGATGTTATCGCAAAGTTTGCTCACACTTATAGGTCGAGAAAAGCGTTTTTGTAAAAGTGTTTTATTATACTATCCTAACCTAAATAAACTTTGACCAGAAGCAAATCAAGGCCTATCATTTGTACCTATTTGCTACAGGTCCCGCGATTTCTCGCGATGGATTAATCCAGCCAGCAATGAACCTACGATAATGGTAATGTACCGCTAAACGCAGACGGTCATATGAGAGTAGAGAACGGGCAAATTATACTTGGAGAATGGGTGCATAATGCATATAGTATGTATTTTGACTGTCTCCATAAGACAACATGACACATTTGATTGGTTAATGTTTCCGAAACACAACAAAAGACACTTATCAGTAATGATAACATAATTTGTTATTGTTTAACATCGTTTGTCTTGTCATGCGCCGAGGCGCTTACGTCACCAATTATTTTATTCATCCATATTATTTAAGGTAATTTTCATGGTGACTTGTACTTATCAGATATTTAATAATACATATTTATCACAAGCTCATGGTGAAGGAAAACCACGTGAAGAAACACGCAGCCATTATCTCAATTTTGCTGACTGTTTAATGTGGTCTCAAACATTAGTTCGAATGGTGTAAGTAGGGTGTAAGTAAACAAAGCGTACAATTTATATTTCCAAAATGAATCTTATGTCCAGATCCACTTAACTGGTTAGATAACAGAAAAGTACAGGGTGAAAAAAAGACCGAGGTTGGAGGAGAATGTACGAGTACGTAGCTACCCCATTTTTATAATGGCAAATTTTAGTTATTGAAAAGAAACTTTCTTTATAAGGGCTTCCTATAAATATGTAAGATAAAATGTTTTAAGAAAGTATATTCTTATGAATGACATTTTCAATGTATATTTTTTATCATATTTTACCGGATACCCATTTACAATTTTTTTAAATAAAATTTGCCATCATCAATATTTTGGGTACCTACCTTACTTTAAATCCTAATTCCAATCACACCTTGTTTAAAAAGTAGGTCTTTAAGCATGGGTCAAAGTGATGTATGAAATTTTATACTTATGAGATGTTGATCGGAGCAAAAACGCAAAAACTTAAAAAAATCACATAAGAAAAAAATGCTTTACCGTCTCGTCTGATGCTAACCCACAGGTCAGTATAAGTGTTAACACCGAACTCACAAAAACCAGTACTTTCAAATCCATTGTCTAAAATTACTTTTACTGTTTTTATTCTCGCTAAGCAACAAGTGGACCTAAGGAGAGTAATTTTGGGATAGACGGTTTGGATCTCGGCGCCAGGCCCTTTAAACCTGTCCTTAATTTGGAGGAGGCGTTATCTCATACTTGGGTAGTAAGCGAGAGCTTGGATACAGTCAGCTGCATAATAATGTACCTAGTTATCATTTTGTTAGTAGCGTCCTAGCGGCATCTACCGGCTATAACGATTACCATGTAATGGACGGTACAAAACAACGATAGTCGAATATTATTGCCTATAGATAACGTTGCCAGGCGTCCGGATAAAGCCGGACATAGTTATAGGCTTTTTGATTGCGTGTCCGACTAAACTAAAATAGTGTCCGGCTTTTGTTAGGCTTTTTACATTCCGCAAACAAATACAATTTTGACTGATGACTTTATTTGACTAATTAATAATAAAGTACTTAGACTGTTTTGGCATTCTGTTTTATTTATATTTCATTAGAATTTAATAAGATTTATTTGTATAATCAAAAAAGGGTAGATTTTCAATAAGTACAAAAAATTTGTCGTACCTACTCGTATTAATACTGAATACTGAGACACAAAATCCTTAATAATGTAGGGTGTCCGACCTTTTTACTAAACTGTCCGGCCAAACTGGCTGGTCTGTCCGGCTATTAGGTTTGGCGACCTTTCAACCCTACCTATAGATAACGTTGTACTAATTGAATGTTTTTACTTCGAAATTGTATAAAAATCCTCTGTAATTTACAAATGTGATCACTACACTCACGATTATACAGATATTACGATAACAGTATATATAGTTTATTGACAATGAATAATGACTCCATTGCAAGTTTGTTTTCTCAGTATTATTGATAAATTGTTTTCCATACTTATCAAAAGGTTTGTGTTTGACCTGACTCATGAATGTGTAATGGAACGAGTTGTAGAGGCCGAAGGTGAAATAAACAAACATGACACAATAATTTCCAAACTTATTTAATTTAATGTGCGTCATTTCACCGAACACGCAATATAATCCTATAAGACCTTAGATAACCATTAGATAGGAATACTTAGATTCCGCTCTCTAAGAACCTATTTTTTTATCTTTCTTTACCTATGGTCCTCTATTTACCGACTCAAGCCAGTAAGCAGTGCAGGATTTACAAATAATGACGAGTACCTAAGTAATCATTTATTTCAAGTAAAGTCCAATACAGTTAAAATTTAATACAAATGTAATAAAAATCAAAACAAGTCAAGAATAAACATCAAAAATAAAATTGTCATTAAAATTTAAAGTGAAATTAAATTAAATTGTGGGTAGGTATCCTTTTCATAATATGTATTCATACCTACTTCAGTTTGAGCCGTTTTTTTCTTTATTAGGAAACCAACAATAGGGTTGTGTCCTACCTAGTCAAATCAGTTACTTTTTACGATCTGTCAAAACGAAATTTTACTATGGAAAATGTACTGAAATAGCAAACCGTGACGTCATAGTTTGTAGTACTCAATTGCAGCACTTTTTTTGATTGTTTTATTATTTTTAAATTTGCTATAATTGTAAATTGAAAATCGAAATACATATTTTGAGGTGTTTTGGGATAATTTTTTTAATGTATGACTACTCGCAATTTAATTTCGATGCTGTCAACTACCCAATACTATTACCTACGTATTTAGGTTAGGTACATATGTGAGTAGGTGAGGTAGGTAAAAGTGAAATGAATAAATTAAAATAAAAAGTTGTAGGTAGAAGAACTAAGATTATAATATGAGTAGGTAGGTAGGTATTATTTAATATTTTTTCGTAATGATGTTTGTAAAGCATTTACCCCTTAGGAGACGTCACGCGCACAAGTTCCTTTGCAAAAAAGTCTGCCAATTTCTGCGGGGGGGACGAGGAAACAAACACAAATAATGTTAAAACAAACGCATTTTTTGACAAAACAATTAAACGATAGCTTGAACTAGATGCACACAAATACATTCATCAATCCAAGCACTCCGTGAACCAAAAAAAAACTAGTTGTATTTAACAGGTGTGCGCGTTGACCGACACTTTTTTTTGGCAGCTAGAGGGGAACGCCTGTCAGTGGCTTCTCCGGTTGGTTTAATACTCAAAGATTTACCCTAACAACATTGATAGAAAATTATCTGTCCTCTAATGTAATGATTTGACTTGTTTGAGCATTATGTAGGTACACAATCGCGAACCAATTTGATGGCTTACTAAATCGAGCCAGAGTACTTTGCAATCTGCCGCCCCAAAGGTCGCTGCCACCCCTAGGCCACTGTACAATTCCAACGTTCCTAATACTTATTACTTACCTATGGACGTATCCAGCTTTCGAGTCGGGGAGTGTCACATAATTATTATAGGTCTGACAGGCTGTAATTACAATAATAAATCCAAATTAAAAAGACAGCACATAGTCGTATTATGCGTGTCGCGATACCTACGCGAGACGAACGAAATGTTTACCCAGTAATTATTTTTTTCAATTTGTCAATGACATTAGAAAAATTGCCAGTGGTTGACCTAGACTAGACCTAGCCCCCTTCCTGGTTGCGGATACGTGCACCGGCTGTGCAGTGGTCAGGTCCGAAGCGGCGAGAAGGAATACCCCAGGGGTTTTTCCCAGCATGACCCAGCCCCCTTGTGTACCTACTGTCGCGTTTTCCTTGGCAACTGTTCTTTTTTTAGTACATATACAAACATCTTGGAGCCAACTGTACTTAGGTACCACTCTTGACCGGAAAAGCAGCAATCACTATAACTAAGCGATGATAATAGCATGACGCGACAAATTGGTGGGATATTTTCTAATTTATTTTTATTAGAGTTTCGTGCCAAAGTTGTAAAAACTAAAGCTATAGTGCCGCTCTGTCTGTAGCTAGGTATGTATGCTTTGAATAATATAAAGTGGTATTACCGTAGCAACTCGGGTATCATTACAAAATATTTCAGATAAAATAAAACGATGTCTGTAACTATGACAGATTTTTAGAAATGAGCAAATATATTTATATACACACACTTAGTTAGGTACCTATCTATGTATGTTAAAATTACAACAGCTAGATAAGTTTAATGCGATCTATATTAAGAATATAGCTTCATCTGATGAAACTGTGTTCAAAACTCATGTTAAACATGTACTTTGTAAAATGGCATATTACAAACTAGACGACTATATAAATGACAATGATGCTTGGAACAGATTTCCTACAGTCCAGCGCAATACGATAGCGAAAAACAAACGAAATTATGTAACCCAATTTAGTATTAAGTAACAATTGATTAAAAGAATATTGTGTTGAGGAGTTTCTTGCCCCGCTTCTTCTCCTCAACCATACATGCTGAAGCGGTGGAGTTGAAATGACGTTCAATAAGTGGACTTGTAAGTTCCTATTTTGAATAAAACATTTTGACTTTGACTTTGACTTTGACTTCTGTTTCTGATTGTCCTGAAGCGAAGTCGCAGGATCGTGCGTTGCATACAAACTTGAACAATACAAAAAATATTTTCCCGGATCGCGAAAGTCTTTCTAGCCTCTGTGTGCGTCGACAATAAGAGTCCATTGCAGTCCACTGTGATAAGTTATACATAATTAATATAATGAACCTTAATTTAAGGCGTGTCCGTTGTAGCTGCGGTGGGCGGCTGGTGGACGTTGCCAGGTAGTGGAAATTCAAAAGGGGGCACCTGAAAGTCTCGCAGTAAAATTAAAGCACAAGTTTATGTCAACTTACATTTTACTTATTACGATAGCGTCTAAAATAATTTAAATCAAATGTAATTAACAGATTGGTATAGGTGTCTCAGTATTTGAAAAAAATCATTCAACTTAAGACTCGTGCTTAACTAAAATGCTTCTCAAATTCATTAAGAAATGATGAATCTAATCAGTTAAGAACCGCCGGTTCTAATTGGAACCGAGACACAATTAAAAATCTATTGTGTCTGTGATTCATGGTCTGAGAGGCTAAGGCTAAGGCCATGAATCCATAAATTACGTCACACAAATTTCGTAATTTTTTAATTTACCCTCCCGGACGGAATTTATGGATGGCCCCTAAACAGAGGGGGGGTGTGTGTGTGTGTGTGGATGTTATTGTTTTTGCCATTTATCATACTTAATAGTTTATGCAACTGTCCTATAATAAGGGTTATTAAAACAAGAGTGTGGGTTTAATAATATAAACTTTATAGTTATGACAATAGAAGAGTATCACACGAGTGTCATTTATTAAAGACACACAAAACAGACATTGACGAAAACTAGATAAACTTTAGTAGGTCACAGCTCCGACCTAATCGCAGTCCTTACCCAAGTGTGTACAGATGCAACAACATGCAATACGAACTACGTTTGTACAACCTTAAACGTTACAGAAGATAAAGAGATATGCATACATACATAATCTCACGCCTATTTCTCATTGGGGTAGGCAGAGACAATACACTGCCACTTGCTACGAACCTGGCAGCTCTCTCGTGCATCATCCACATCCATCAAACGACTTATGCATGCTCGTCGGTTTCGGGTACTCTTACTCTACTCAGAGATATACTTAGTCTGGCCATAAATACTGTTACAGTTAAAAATAAACAAAATGGTATATTTGAATTTTGAATCTGTAATTTTTATATGATTGTTCATTGGGTTTTCTCATTTTGGCGCCAATAAATTGTACAATATTTTGCGATATTAAAATGGAGTGGGGTGATAAAGAGAACCGAATCGCTATGATTGCATTACACACAGTAGATATGGAGCCAAATGCAATTTTTAAAACTCTCCATACGCTTGATATTAGTAAAATGTTTGTGTACCGGGTTATTAATGGGTAAAATGAGACCTCCTCTGTTTGTGACAGAAAAAGATCTGGCCGTCCACGAAAAAAACGTTTGTACGAAAAAGGTGGTCAAAGCAGTAAGGGAAAGAATTCGAAGAAATCCTGTCCGAAAGCAAAAGATTTTATCTCGGGAGTTGAAGATAGCACCTAGAACCATGTCGCGTATTTTAAAAGATCACTTAGTACTTGCAGCCTACAAGAAACGTACTGGTCATTTCTTAACTGATAATTTAAAAAAGAATAGGGTGGTAAAATCGAAACAACTACTGAAGCGGTACGCAAAGGTAAGTCACAAAAAAATGTTGTTTACGGATGAGATTTTTTTTACAATTGAGCAACATTTTAACAAACAAAATGACCGTATTTATGCTCAAAGCTCTAAGGAAGCTTCCATATAAGTCGACAGAGTGCAACGTGGGCACTATCCGACTTCAGTGATGGTTTGGTGGGGTGTTAGCTATGAAGGAGTGACTGAGCCATACTTTTGTGAAAAAGGTATCAAAACATAGGCACAAGTGTATCAAGATACCATTCTTGAGAAGGTAGTGAAGCCCCTTAACAACACCATGTTCAATAACCAAGAATGGTCCTTCCAGCAAGACCCGGCGCCGGGTCATAAAGCTCGGTCTACGCAGTCTTGGTTGGAAACGAACGTTTCGGACTTCATCAGAGCTGAAGACTGGCCGCAGTCTAGTCCCGATCTTAATCCACTGGATTATGATTTATGGTCAGTTTTAGAGAGTACGGCTTGCTCTAAACGCCATGATAATTTGAAACCTGGTACGCGACACATATTGAAACGGTTAAAATTTTACAAGGCAGATTACGAAATAATCAATAAAGATATCCTAGATATAAATTGGGAAAATTTACTTAGACCAATACCGGCTAAAGTGGCAGTAGACCGAATTTACGAAATAATCTATAGTACAATTAAAAAACATGTTCCCTTAACTGGATCAAGACCGTCACAGTTCCCTTTATGGTTTCCTCCTTCGCTAGTCCATATTTACAAAAATAAATCCAAGGCATGGGCTAGGTGGAAAATGTACTCCAATCCATCTGATTACATCATTTTTTCCATGCTTCGTGGCAGATTCAAAAGTCAATGTGATAAAGCATTTCGAAATTATAAAAATTCAGTAGAAGAAAGCATTCCGAAAAATACTAAATACTTTTGGTCATATGTTGAAAATCGTAAGGGAAATCCTGGAATTCCGAGTCATATGCGACATAAGGATGCTTTTTCAAACACTCCTCAGGATACCTGTAACTTGTTTTCTGATTTTTTCCAATCAGTTTATCAACCCTCCACCCTCTCTGTAGATGAATGGGTTGTGCCAGATGGATACGCAGAGCATTGTGATGTCATACACGGGTTAAGTCTTACTCAAGAAAAAATTTAAAAATGAATTAAAATTATTGGATGCCACTAAGGGAGCTGGTCCTGATGGGATTCCAGCTATATTTCTCAAGCTGACGGCAGATAACATTTGTAAACCCCTCTACATAATTTTTCAAAAATGTTTGGAAGAAGGTGAATTCCCAGAAATTTGGAAACAAGCTAATATTATCCCCGTTTTCAAAAATGGTCATAAAGACAATATTGAAAATTATCGCCCAATTTCGATTCTGTCTGCCCTGTCGAAGCTTTTTGAAAGGCTGGTTCACAATGAACTGTACCCATTACTACATAATACTCTTATCAATGAACAACATGGATTTGTTAAAAGTAGATCAACAGTTACTAACCTCATATTGTTCACGAGTGATGTTTTTTCATCCATGGATAAAAACATACAAGTTGATGCTATCTATACAGACTTTCAAAAAGCTTTTGATAGGGTAGATCATAAATTATTATTAGACAAACTAGCCTACAATGGAATCAGAGGTAATCTTCTAAGATGGTTCGCTTCCTATATTACCAATAGAAGCCAGAAAGTCGTTGTAAAGGGATTCTATTCTCATAGGGTACCAGTAACATCCGGAGTTCCTCAAGGATCGATACTTGGTCCATTGTTATTTAACTTATATATAAACGATATAAGCGGCTGTTTTAAAAATTCAAAATTTCTTCTATATGCAGACGACCTAAAGGCTTTTAAACCAATTTATGGTATCAATGATTGTTTACTTTTCCAACAAGACTTAGATAGACTACACGATTATTGCACAAAATACAAAATTGCGCTAGCCATTCCTAAGTGCAATTATATAAGTTTCACAAAAAAAAAACACCGGATTAAATACACCTACTGTTTAGGTACCGAAAATTTAAAGGAAGTGTCTTTCGTGAAGGATCTCGGTGTTATACTAGATAGTCAACTTCATTTAGACAAACATATCGAAAAAATTGTTAATAAAGCATTTAAGTTGTACGGCTTCGTAATGCGCTCAACATATGAATTCAATAAACCTACTACATACATACATTTATACAATTCACTGATCCGACCTCAATTAGAATACGCGTGTGTTATTTGGGACCCATATTACAAAAAGTATACAGAGTCTATTGAAAAAGTCCAAAAAAAATTCCTCCGTAGTATGCAATATCGGTGTTTTCGTAAAAAAATTTCTTATGAACGGCTTCTCATCGGATATAACATGTCTTCTCTACAAACTAGAAGAATACTTCTGCAAATACTACTTTTATATAACGTATAATGCCACAATAAATTAGATTGTATGGAACTTATAAATAGAATGTCATATTTAGTACCCCGAAAAGCAAGTCAGCGGCGCGTAGCCAGACCCGAACCAGGTCTTTTTGCTTTGGAATCATGCCGTACTAATGCTGGTCTACGTAATCCTGCACGACGAATGATGGAACTTTATAATAAACACTTCATTGACATTGATTTATTCACGTTGTCTAAATTTCAATTTAAAAAAAGTGTCCAAGAGGCTTTATGCTAAATTAACTATTCAGTTATTGTAATTATCATCTTTATATTTATATAATTCCTCTGTACGTTACTCCTAAAGGACTGCAAAGATTTGAATTAAATTTTGTGTGTATATTCGAGTCCCTGGATGGCTCGATAGGTGGCGCTGTTGTCTGTGTCAAGGAAGACGATGTCTGCCCGGCCCACTAGTATTGTAAAATTTGTAAAAATATTTACCTATTGTTTGTGTTTGTGCAGAGAAACAAACTCTGCACTGTAAGGTTAAAACTAATGTCCACTTATCTGCCCAGGAGCTCTTACCTGTTAGTAAGCCGTGGATTACGTAGTTGGTAGTACTTAAACTTACACCTACCTAGTATAACTAATTAGTAATAAGATTGTACTATTGTTTGTATTCCCTAATAAAATAAAATAAAAATAAAATAATTTGGAGTCCCTAAACCAATCCGTACGATTGGCAGTGAAGAATTTTCCCATGGAAAGAGCGCGTGCTTCTATTGATAACTGGCCTCAACGTTTATAGGACTGTATTGCAGCCAATGGAGACCACTTCGAATAAGCTTTTTATATTTTAAAGTGTTTTATATTTATGTATTAAACTAACACACTGTAAAAATAATAAATGTTATTTGCAATAGAAAAAAATGTTTTTCTTTGTTTCAGTATTTATGGCAAGACTAGGTACATAGTAGGTACTTAGGTAATTAATATTTTGTGATGGGTACAACTTTATTGAACATTAGTTAATTTTAAAAGCAGACAAAAGTTATATGAACTATACGAGGAAAGGATGTATAACACTAGTGATGCCTTTTGCAATTATGTTCGTCAATATTCAAGTCTTTAAAGTTGAAACGTATTTTTACCGCGGCTAAAGCTAACCGTTTCAAAAAGTAATAAAATAAAAAATAGCACAGACATTGTAAAAACTACATGGAAAATTATACCAATGGCTAGTTCTCATTATGAAGGAATAAAACTGGTAATTTTTGGTTCCACACTTTTTTTTTACTAGATTTTAGTAGGTATGCAATCTAGCCAGACATCTAGGATATGACTTAAATAAGCTAACTGATAAGCTCAAAGCATGATTGACGGGATTTTGACCGAAAAGTGTAATAAAATGGAAAAAATTATAAAAGTGGAGTTAATTTCTGAATATTTTCTTCTAGTGCACTAATAAGTATAATGTATTTTTAATCTAATAAACTTAGTTTTAATTGAATTTACAACTTATTTTTTGTTTGACCTTACAGTAGGTGTTTATAGTAGAGTAGTTATCCTTTTAGTAGAGTAGTTTATTAGGTAATTACTGTGTTTTCAATAGTCATACTAAACTTCCAGTCGTTAACGGGTTCAAAATAAAAACAACAGTCATATATTTTATCAAACTAGTCCTGAATTTATTCGATTATATTACTACTATGAGTCTAAATATCATGAATGCAATACAAAATTACCGTTTGTCACAAAACTACATCTCTACAAAAAACTTAAAAAAAAACTTTATAAATAATTAAAAATAATTAAAATAGGAACTTCAAAATGACGTGCTAATCGCAGTTTCAGAAAATTAATGATAAATACTGTAACTGCTAGTCATCTAACACCTAAAGTAAGTACTTTTCGTTATCCTAAATTTTAATACAAAATTGATAGGACCTGAATACACACAACTCATAATATATATGTATTCAAAATATACAGGCGGAATAAACATTTGATTTGATAGACAAATGGTTCATTTTCCGGTCAAGCTGCTTATTCGGAAAACAATAGGATTATCTATTGTAACAGATCGTCCGCAGTAGACTTCTGCTTGATAGGTTACAGGTAGGTAGTTGGATTTTTTAAAATTTAATATTTATTATGAAGACCAATGAAACCGTACTGTGGAAAATGATATTATGCCTGTATAAATACAACGACATCATCATTCTTTAGTAACTCATTATAATCATGTTACAATTAATACTTTTAACCCTAAATAAATCACCTTACAGTTAGAGCGTCATAATCATTTATGTCAAAAGATAAGCATCAACTTCTGTTCGAACAACATAACAATCAGATGTGTTACAAAGAAAATACCCACAATTTAATATCAGGTTCCAGACTAAACGCGAGCCTGATGACAATGTTATAAGAAGACGCTGCACCACTTCGAAAAATACATATTCTTATAATCTAAGAGCTACAATAGAAACTTAAGCAGAATATTCCACGCATGAACCGTCGCTCCTTTACGGTGTCTACCTTGACAGCAGGTCTCGACAACCCAGGCCAAGGCAGATGCATGCAGCAGCATTTACGTATTGGAAAACCAGTAAAACCACATGGACATTGATAGATAATGCTGAGTCGGATGTAATCGAATAGCCCTAAAATGTGATCGGGTGTGAAAGAAGCGACGTCAGCACTCGAGGGTGGCGGCCCACCGGCGGTCGCGTTGTTAACTCTCGATGGCCTCCTCGCCGTCTGATGACGGCGGCTTGCAGTGGAGGATGAATACGTTCGTTGCTGTCTCGTTCTCGTCTATCTGGCATTGCAGACCGGCGCCGCACTCGCAACTGAAAATTTTAAGTTTCGAAATTAGAATCAATCGGCTTTGAATTTTTAACCTACTAATAGGGTAAACAATAAACATAAAAAACCCAATTATCGACACTTTAAGGGTCGCGACACACCTGCGGAACTTACGCCGCGGAACTTTTGGTGAATAACATACATTATACGGTTGACGCGTGAGGCAGATCCATTTATCTTTACAGTGAAACGTCAATGTATGTTGTTCACGGAAAGTTCCGCGGCGTAAGTTCCGCAGGTGCAATGTGTCACTACACTGAGGACTAATCCTACAGATCCTGAAGAATGTTATCAATATAGTTTTTTTTTAAACTATAATTCATAATATGTGAAGGTAACTTACTAAGAGTTCATAATTGTGTACTCGATGATTTTATTGTCGCCTTTGTAGAAGGACCAGGCGCAAGGGGTCCGACTCGCGCAGATATTCTGCGGCTTCACCGTCGTTGACGTTAATATCGTGGAGCTGCTTTCCTAGAACAATATTTTACAATAATATAATAACAGTATGTACACTTCCTTTACCTTTAGGATGTTTTGGTAATTTAGGATCTGTTGAGACCAATGAAATACTAGAATAAAACAAACTTTTTGGAGGTTAATCTACCGATGAAATAATTAATCCAGGAAAAAATAATAAAAAAACGCAAAATCCGAACGTTTTGTACCTATGGAGAGATAAGTTTTGTATGAACATTCTTTATAATTGAAATGTTCGGGTTTTGGGCATAATTCGTACGGGAAGGTTTAGGTAAATATTCGAGAATAAAAAACTACTTACTACACTAGTGTAATTTTAAATACCAACACTAGTGTAATTTTCAAACCCCCTAAATGTGTCAGGTGCCAGTCCGTCATTGAACGGCTATTTATAATATAGGAGTAAATTATTTACTAACCCCATATCGCAGAGAGAGACCGAATACCATTCATTACTTTCTAGGTTTTATTATGTCTTGTGATCTCTCAATGATATTATGTTGTTCGCTGGTATAAGCGGATTACCAAGAACGGCTGAACCGATTTGGAATTTTTTTAATCTTCGTAAAAAGAAAAATTGGAAAAGTGTTCCGAAAAATTAAAAACGCAGTTGCAGTTGACGCATGCGCGAGAGCGCGATGGAAGACATTGGCCCGAAGGTGGCTCAAGCCGAATATTTGATCGGAGACTAAAACCACAAAAACAATAAAAACTAAGTTTATAAAAATGATGTTAATATCAATAAAGCAAAGAAAAGCCAAAGGAATCAACGAATTAAAATCTTTGTTACTTTGTACAGTAGTTTTCCTTAAAAGTCAATAACGCAGACCGAATTGTAGAGAGAGCTATACATTATGTCCGACAACGACATCCGAAGCCCGCATGTCTCAAGAGGGAACGACTCATGCTATATCGTCTGATTGATTCGGTTATACCTTGCTCATTTCATTTTATACTAGATTATGTACCCACAGCATAATATACAAAGTGGGTTCATGATTTCAACAGTCTGTGTATGTATGTCGTTACAATACAATACAATTGTAGCTCACCTATAATATAATAGTAGGTATTTAATAAGATAATAGAAGAACTGGGAGTAGACCAACGGGTGCAACCCAACGCTTGAAGATGATGTAGGTACATAATTCATGAATCTGAATAATATGTGGTAGGTACCCAGGTAGCAATTACAGACGCCAACCTTAAAATGACGTCTTTGACTAGTTCCTTCTGGTCTAGTGACTTCTGGAATAAATTGTTGCTGTCGATAACCGTACGTCAGTAATACATAAATCCACGACCGTCGCCGGACTGACCTTATAATGATAGTCATTTATAAGGTCAGTACGGATAGTCATTTATAAGGTCAGTCCGGCGACGGTCGTGGATTTATGTATTACTGACGTACGGTTATCGACAGCAACAAGTTATTCCAGATGCAGTCTTTGGTGCACGTACCAACGACAGTACTTAGATGACGTCTTTTGGATCCTTTGGTTAAGACCAGAAAAGAACTTTTCTAGAACATGAATATGTAAACGTCTTCATGACGTACGCTACAGATCATTCTGGAACCATCCGAAAAAGTATAGAATACTATAAAACCAACCATTAGGGTCCAGACACACGGTCTGCAATTCGACCGCAAAACTGCAGTTTCGGTGCAGTTTGAATGCAGTTGGCACGACTGCAATGAAACTGCAAGCCAACCGCACACCAACGCGCAGTTTGATTGCAGTTGACGTGCAGTTGCACCGACTGCACACGGACTGCAAGCTAGCAAGTTAGCTTACAGTTTCATTGCAGTCGTGCCAACTGCATTCAAACTGTACCAAAACTGCAGTTTTGCGGTCGAATTGGAGTTGAATTGCGGTCCGTGTGTCTGGACCGGTACCGAACGGTATCTAACCGTTCGAGTAACCGAATGGATTGTATAAGTTAGACTATGCAGTGAAATATATTTGACTGCATAGTCAAATGAGTTACTTTTGATGATCTGTCAAAAAGAAAATTTTATGTAGAAAGTGTACTGAGTACCTTTGCTGAATACCTACTAGGGATGGGTATGATTGCTAAATATTTGTCTAAATATTAGTCATTTCATGAAATGAAACAGACTAATATTTTTGATTTCACCCGTGAAATTTTACGGCTTATGACTTTTACGGTGAAGAATTACACATGCTACTGGACATGAAATATGAAATTACCCAAGAAATACTTATGAAAAGAGAATTTGCGATTTCTTAACTAGCAGGCTAGGTGAAGGAGATGAGCAGGTATGACGTATGAAAATTCATTTCATATGTTTTTCACATGTTACCTACTCATGAAAAGACCGCTCTCTGCTGAAGTACAGGCCTGTAGAGCGTCATCAATTTTTAGTGCCCAATCGCTACCCTTTTTTATATTAGGATATTATTTTATTAATTAAAAATTTTGCTTTAATAGTAAAATGATAATCGAAATATATTTTCATAGATGTTTTGGAATAATCTTTAATTGATGGCGTGGCGATAAGTGACGGCGTTGCGGCCCACTCCTCAGCCGCAACTGCCAGCACGTAGGGGTACGTTAAAAGGGCAATTTTTTTATAAAAGGGGGGATAAAGGAGGTCCGATAACGAGTACTTCGTTACAGCACTATGATTTCAATACAGTCAAATACCCTATTAAGCGGATACGCAACCATCCATTCTGTCATTCAATTACTTATCATCATTAGGTATCGTGGAATGGTGTGAGTCCATAAGTCCATTCGAACGTAGGTCTCAACAGGAATCCGCTAGATTTATCTTATCACAATAGTGGGTGGGTCAGTCAATTATTACTGCAAATTTATACGCTTCGTGCGTCGCGTCCTTGAGCGTATCCGCCGTAGCCTCATGTCATGAATGGACGGCCGAGCGATTGACAGGTACCTGCCTACTAGCGCGTGTAATGTCTAGAAGATTGCGCGTAAACAGGATATAGTAGGTAACTATATAGCGTAGATTAAATGTAGGTCGTTGACTCGCGTTGACCATACCTCAGTTTGTTTATCACCCTGAATACATTCATGTTTTCCAGTGGGCCCTCTTGTACATAATATAATCTCCGCTGTGAGTCACTACACACGGCCGCCAGTGGAGAAATAAATTAAACCGAACATAATTATTATCGGGAACAGAATCGGCGGCGTGAGACTTACCTATGGCGAAATAAACACTAAAATATTCGGCGCGGTGACATCCGCAATTTATTTCATATTATCGACAACAGTAATAGGTGATTACATATAACCAGTGTTTCGATCCAGTCGCCGCTGCACTGGATTTTTTTTTCATTCATTTATTTCATATTTCTTACAGTAGATACAAATTACTTTGCAGATGCAGCGTAAACATAAATCAATTAATGATTATCATGTAGCACCGTTTAGTCCAATTCATCTAGTGACACTTGATTTACACTGGATCGATGTAGGTACCTATATCAACGGTAGTAGACAGGTACAGCTACGCGAGGTGAGGTACCTAGCTGCGATGATATTATTGCGTAAATAAAAGAGTTAACCTACCAACATCATTAAATTTATACTGCAAATTGTCTCTTTACGATTTAGGTAATTTGCATTACAGTACGTACCTAAAAATGTATGTAACTTTGTATTTTTAAACCGAGTTAAAATAACTCGACATCAATCCTCATCATCTCATCAGTCTCAGTTAGCTCATGGTTTTTAAATGATTCAAGAAATATAGGTTCTTAAATAAATAAAGGTAAGTAAATTCTCAAATAAATCAATTAAAAATGATAAACAATGGAAAAATAAAAATGATGACGTCGCAGTTTATTATTTAATTTTAATCTAATATCGAATGGTAATACGAATATTCTTATATACTACCTAGCGCCTGGCGTTGCCCGCGCGGATCTAGTTTATTTTCGTTCCCGTGGGAATGAATAAAAAAGGGGTGTTATTTAAATGGTTAGCAGAGTATTCGAATTTTTGTAAGCAGAAAAATATAATCTGTAAGCAGAAATAGCTAATTGGTCAGCAACTCATGGCCAGCAAACATTACAAATCCTATCAGCAATTTATGTCATTCTGGATGGCTGTAATTATTTTTGAGCTGCAATGAGCTGCTACTGTTTAATAAAATTTTGGTAAGCACTCAGAGGGGAAGCCAAAAAATATTTTTTGAGCTTCATATAAAAGTAGCAAAAATAATCTCAGCAAACTTGTCATGCGCAAAATGGGCGCATTCCTTACATAGATTAGGAAGGACTTTGGATTATGCAACTTTTATGATTATGATTATTATTACGATTACAAGTGGTGGTGGTGGTGGTGGTGGTAGTGGTGGTGGTGGTGGTAGTGGTGGTGGTGGTGGTAGTGGTAGTGGTGGTGTTAGTGGTAGTGGCAGTGGCAGTGGCAGTGGCAGTGGTGGTGGTTGTGGTGGCTGTGGTGGTTGCGGTGGTTGTGATAGTGGTAGCGGGAGTGGGCGTGGGAGTTGGCGGTAGGAATGGGGTGTAGGAGTTCGGTGTAGGAAGGTGTAGGAGGTAGTGGGTGGTAGTAGGCGGTAGTAGGAGGTAGGAGGATATAGGGGGAGGTAGGAGCTACTACCTCCTACTACCTCCTACTACCTCCTCCTACTTCCTCCTACCACCTGGAGGAGGTAATAAGAGGTAGAGGTAGGAGGAGGGAAAGGGGGTAGAAGGTAGGAGGAGATATGAGGAGATATGAGGAGCGAGGAGGGGGTAGGAGGAGGTAGGAGGAGGTGGTAGTGGGTGGTAAGGGGTTTTAGGAGGTGGTAGGAGGAGGTAGGAGGATGTAGTAGGAGGTAGTAGCTCCTACCTCCTCCTACATCCTACTACCTCCTCCTACATCCTACTATCTCCTACTACATTCTCCTACCTCCTCCTACCACCTCCTAAAACCTCCGACCACCTCCTACCACCTCCTCCTACCACCTCCTACCTCCTACTACCCCCTCCTAGCTCCTCCTATCTCCTCCTACCTCCTCCTACCACCTCCTTCCTCCTACTACCGCCTCCTACCTCCTCCTACCTCCTACTACCGCCTACTACCTCCTACTACATTCTACTACCTCCTACTACATCCTTCTAACTCCTCCTACCACCTCCTCCTACCTCCTCCTACCTCCTCCTACCCCATCCTACCCCCTCCTAGCTCCTTCTACCTCCTCCTACCTCCTCCTACCTCCTCCTACCACCTCCTCCTACCGCCTCCTACCTCCTCCTACCTCCTACTACCTCCTACTACCTCCTACTACATCCTCCTACCTCCTACCACCTGGAGGAGGTATGAGAGGGTAGGAGCGGGTAGGTGGGAATGAGAGTGGGAGTGGGAGTGGCTATAGTATAATTTTTTACGACATGTTTTCTCTGCTGTTCAATCATGAAGTCTTGCTGACCAAGTAGTTATTTTGCGGACCAAGTAACTATTTTGCGGACTGAATATTTATTATGCAAACCCATGTTATTGTAAGCTGCCTATTTCTGATTTAATTTTTGACCATTATCAAAATTATTTGCCGAACAGGGATTGCTGCCTGATTTTTTTATTTGCGAACAAAATCTTTGTATGCCGACCAAATGATTTAAATGCTGACTTTTTATGGCTAACCAAATTTTATTATTGCTGCCCATTTAATTACTTCTCATAAAAAAGGGATTTTTATTAGGCAACCCCCTACGACATAATATAAGACACCTACATACAATATTTCAAGTTTCTAGGTGTTATCCTTTCGGAGTAGTAGGTACCTACGTATTTCTTTTTTTAAGCAGTTTTTATATATTCCCTTGGGAATGAGATATTTTCCTGTAGTAAAAAGTAGAGATGAAACGCATAATGGTTTGGCCGGATACCGGACAACGGATATTCGGCAGGTTACAAGGCCGGAGCGCCGGATATGCGGTTACCGGATATTCGGCCCTTAATCGCGTTACCTACATGACGCGATCAGTTTGATTTGAATATGGGCGCGGTGAACGAGATCGGCAATATTCGGCTATTTTCAGAAGCTGGTCTTGTATACGAAGCCAAGCAGAGTCGCCTCTTACTAACAAATGCGGAAAATTTGGTATTCATTCACCACAATTTTCCACATGTTAATTTTGAGTACCTACTAAAGTCATTAATAAAACAAACATTTTTTGAAGTGACATTATAAAAAATAAAAATAAACGGTACTTATCCATAACCGATTGTGATATGATTTGCCTTGTGTTCATTAATAATAATTTAATTAATCCGGTCGGATACTGAATTACTATCCGGTTACAGGATATCCATTTCATCAAAATGCACTCTCCACACCAAATTTCATAAAAATCCCTCTAGGAGGTTTTTGTGCGATTCTCGCACAGGACAGACCAACAGACAGACAAAAATGAAAAAAAAAGTGTTTTGATATCTAAATCGATAACTATTTTCACTATCGCAAAATGTGCATGTGTGTTGGCTTCGTGTCTGGGTATTTAATATTTATGTAAGTACCTATGTACCTATGTACCTATGTTATCAGTTGTTTAGTACCCATAGTACAGACTCTGCCTAGTTTGGAACTAAATAACCATGTGTAAATTGTGTCCCACAATTTGTTATTATTAACTTCCTCCTGCGTAGCATTATAAGAGGAAGTTAATGATTTGAGTAAGATGTCTGTCTGTGTATCTGTGTGTCTGTGTGTCTGTCGACAGGATATCTCCGGATCTACTGGACCGATTGACTTCAAATTCGGTCAGTAGATACCTTAGGTCAATACCTCGATCGAGTTTGAATTTCAGACCCGTGGGTCAAAAGGGACTGGGCATTTCAGACCCGTAGGTCAAAAATTTCAAAAATCTCAAAACTGTCAAAAAGGTCAAAAAATGACAAAAAGGTCAAAAAATGTCAAAAATGTCAAAATGTCAAAAATGTCAAAATGTCAAAAATGTCAAAAATGTCAAAAATGTCAAAAATGTCAAAAAGGTCAAAAATGTCAAAAAATGTCGAAAATGTCTAAATGGCAAAAAAGTCAAAAAATTTCAAAAATGTCAAAAATGTCAAAAAGGTCAAAAAAGGTCAAAATGTCAAAAAGGTCAAAAAATGTCAAAATGTCAAAAATGTCAGAAAGTTCAAAAATGTCAAAAAGGTCAAAAATGACAAAAAGTTCAAAAATGTCAAAAAATGACAAAATGTCAAAAATGTCAAAAAGGTCAAAAATGTCAAAATGTCAAAAATGTCAAAAAATGTCAAAAATGTCAAAATGTCAAAAATGTCAAAAAGGTCAAAAATGTCAAAAAATGTCAAAAATGTCAAAATGTCAAAATGGCAAAAAAGTCAAAAATTTCAAGTGTCAAATATGTCAAAAAGGTCAAAAAAGGTCAAAATGTCAAAAACGTCAAAAAATGTAATAATGTCAAAAATGTCAGAAAGTTCAAAAATGTCAAAAAGGTCAAAAATGTCAAAAAATGTCAAAAAGGTCAAATAATGTCAAAAATGTCAAAAACGTCAAAAATGTCAAAATGTCAAAAAGGTCAAAAATGACAAAAAGTTCAAAAATGTCAAAAAATGACAAAATGTCAAAAAGGTCAAAAAGGTCAAAAAGGTCAAAAAGGTCAAAAATGTCAAAAAGGTCAAAAATGTCAAAAATGTCAAAAAATGTCAAAAATGTCAAAAGGGCAAAAAAGTCAAAAAATTTCAAAAATGTCAAAAATGTCAAAAAGGTCAAAAAATGTCAAAATGTCAAAAATGTCAAAAAGTTCAAAAATGTCAAAAAGTTCAAAAATGTCAAAAAATGTCAAAAATGTCAAAAACGTCAAAAATGTCAAAATGTCAAAAAGGTCAAAAATGACAAAAAGTTTATTGTTTTGGATTATATCACTACCTTAATCATAAAACATAATAAAGAGCACCTATTATTATATTGCTATTTCTGAACAATACAAGACAGGAAAACATAATAATGATAAGTTGGTGTTTATCGCCGAAAAAAGTAGAGCTTAAAATATTGAATTAAATAAATAACTAGAATAATAATAAAATTATTCTTCATATTTGTACTTTAATATAAATTTAAGAATGATGGTATTGATGGTTAACCGCCTTTTAGTTATTGGTTTGTTTCAACAACAACAGCATTATCGAACATGGTGGGTGTTGAAAGGGTGGGTGGGTGATTGATTCATCATCAATCATCATCAAAATTATTATCATCATCATCATCAACATCATTTTCGTTGTTGGCAGTAAACAGGTGGAAGTTTGTCCATAGAATTACATTCTCTCGTTATTATAGATAGAAGATGATAGAAAGCAACTGATTTGATTAGGCAGGCAACTACTCACTGCTGCCCCATGTCACTGTATAATAAATATTACGTGCCCATGTTCAAAAATTACGCAATTTTTTTAACATGGGACATGAAAGTTCTGTGATCTCACTAAATATTTACTTTGTACTAGGTAGATTCTTTGCGTCTCTTGTACCTTGTACCTATGTGTGTGGTTGTGTTTGTCTTGTTGTGTCTATTAACAATTTTTATCGATACGATTATTTTCCAGTTGAATAGTGCTGTTGTAACAAAGTGACAGTGAACACATTTTTGCCACTTCACTTAACTTTCTACTTCTAGGTGCTTAGCGCTTTTATTTTCCTGCACAGTGCATAATGATGTAATGAAGTGCTCGAAAGATGTAAGGAGGTAGGTACGTATCTATAATAAAATTTGTTTTATTTTTACACATACTTTGCTGGCATAGCAATTAAAAATGCTTTTCAAGCTATTATTTTACTTGAGGCTTAATCATTTAGGCAGAGCGCCTTTCTAAACTTACCTATCGGTATTTTGTAGTCTTATTAGATTGAGTCGCGTGAGTAACAACTGAAATTAAACACATGAAGAATAAAACCGTTCATCTATAACGTCTAATTAGTAGGTATACTTTGAATACCTACGGAAACGAAAAAGATACGTATATGTTTGACGAATCCATGGACAAATAATTATCTAATTTCTGACCATACTGACTCTGTACAAAAATGTCAAAGACTATCCTAAGAAATCTTGGTTCATATCACGCTGATTATAAATCCCCTTTTACAGCCTCTTCCCCTTGAAGTCCATGTAAATGTAAGCACATCTACAAGATAACGGTACCATGTAAGCACATCTACAAGAGAGCAACATTTTTCCCTCATCGATGTACCCGGCCGTTAGATGCTATTAGTGACGCAGTGAGCCGAGCCCCTTGTGCAGGCCAAGACTTGCCCATCAAGACTGCATGTAGGTATTATTTAATATGTAGTCTTCAAGGTGGATTGTGTAACCTGTGTTTTGTGCATTTTTATTTTACAGCCTATATCTATAGCCATTTCATCCACGTGATGAATGCTTACTTTTACTTTCTTTAGTCTAGTAATATGTTTAGGTACTTTGTGTTGATGAATAAACGTCTTATTTAAGTATTTATTTATTTGAATTTATGTGTTTAATACTTAAATTATATGACATAATTTCGATTACATTGAATAACATCACAATGGGTTCGATTCTGCATTACAGCGACTAAACTTAATTTAGTTTATTCCTGTCTTTATTTTACCTCAAAAAAAGAAACAGGATAGAAGATAACCTACCGAATTTAATCCTGTCAGAGGCTGTATTTTAGTCGTGACTTATTACACGTTATGAAATGCCTTAGTTGACAGGACTAATTTTAATTTGACAGGACTAAATATCACTCGTCTCTTTTCTTCTCTATGGGAAAGAAAATGACAGGACTAAACTGAAATAAGTTTAGGCGCTGTAATGCAGAATCGAACCCAATAACAACGTAAAAACTTACAATAAACCTAAACAAAATAATTTATGTAGAAGTCAAGAGTATAGCCCTGCCATTAAAGAGCCCTCTTCTCATTCGTGAGAATCGTGTTCGAATCCAGGCGAGGGCTTATAGGTACCAATGGGTTTTTCAAAAAAACTTACGTAGGTACATATTTATCACTCGCTCGACCGTGAAGGAAAACATCGTGAGGAAACCCGCACGTCCCAGTAATAATTCTGAGGCATGTGTAACAGACCCAGTCAGGCGATGGCGATAGGCTCACCACCTATCGGGGACGTTTAGGGGTCCAAAGAATATACCTGCTGGTATTTCCAGAAATGGAATACCTCTGCCTATCGCCTAGGAGATAAAATTCGTGAGTTTACCTATTTATGTGCGAGTCGTACTCACACTCGATGAGTTCCGTTCCGTACCACCGCACAATAACAAAACCCGTTTCTTGGTAATTCTTTCTTGGTACTTGGTTGTTCGCTAAAACCTTTTAATTTTTACTTTCATTATTTGTTGTTATATCGGCCATAGGAAATACACAGTCTGAAAATGTAAAGTAGGGTTCAAAAGATACAGCGCTGTAACAGATGGACGTAAAGACAGCGAAGCCTTTGTGATTTGTACTAAAAGAGAAGTTGATGAAAACACAATGTAATTATTATCTCACGCATTCATCCCCGAAAGGGTTGGCAGAGGTATTCCATTTTATTCCAAATATAAAATAAAACCGGACCAGTGCGAATCTGTTCTGTGCAACTTGTATGTAGGTGTCTTCAACTTTTTTTATGTTACTACAATAATATAATAAATTCCGGATTTTTTCCTTTACTTGTGCTATGCTATGATACCTAAGGTTTTAATTTAATTGCGAATGCCAAAATATTGGGAGAAACTTGCCGTATTTTTGGGTACATATGACATCACATTTTTATAGTAGGTATTCGATAAATTTACTTTTCTGATTGTTTTTTTTTATGAATTTGTAATAATTATGAAATTGAAATATATTACCAGGTGTTTCCGGACAACCTTTTTTAATTATTAATTTCTCGCCATTTATTTTCGACACAGCTAACTACCCTCATTTCCGGCCGGGAACTTGACAGATCGTTGTATTGTGAAAATCGTGAATAACAGAAAAGATTTATAGATACCTATTAACAGTTATTAATTAATTTTTTTTTTAAATAGAGAGAACTTAATAACATAATTTCCTATGTTTTTCCATAGTTTCCTAGGTGCCTATTCAACTTGATTGTAGTGGTCTAAAATATATTTTAGTTATAAATGTTATAATACTCCACATAATAATTAACACAATAACAGTAATGAAAACCTCACATAAACAAAACATGTATGGGTAAGTACATATATTATACTTACCTAATAATTACTAATTACAAATAAAAGGAATCCCAACACTTCAACAAAAAAAGTTACTTACCCTTTCCCTGGGCACCATTGCAGCAGCCAAAGCACACAGCACCAAGAAAACAAGCAGCCCTTTCTTCATTGCCACTGTTTTCTCGAATGCAGTAGAAAAAGTATGCACGATCGGCAAATTGTCAAGACAAACGCGGGAGTCGCAAGCGTATGGCTCTTAGCAGACGAGCGGCATGGAGTGTGGCCGGGGCGGGCGGGCGCACGGTTATAAACCGGCGTGCGGGCCCCCGCGCCTCTCCCGATCAGTTTTCCAACAAATCTCAATATAAATACGCACTAACGCACTACCACTACTACGCGAGAACACAAAGTACGAGTTATCATTTAAGTATTATTATTCCGATCCCGATGAATGGGCGAGCCTAGTGAGTACGCGATAACCGATGGTGACACGGAGCCAATCAATCAAATAAACATGTTTGTTATAATTTGTTGCGCGCGTGCGATGATCTTTACGTTAGGGTTATGAAAAATTTAATGTTAAGTAGATACCTATTCTGAGTCTTAAGTCTCTGGAGGAGTATTTACCTACAGAGCATATATAAATAGCATCATGTTCAAAGGATAATCTTGACTACAATCATTTAGGGTTTATGTCGGATATTTAAGTTAATGCCTAGGCTTATGAATTCGGTACTTCAGTCAAGCAACGCGGTCCCACTATTATTTCTGAAAATTGTTGCTTGATCGGATACTTACTCAATTATCTTCTCGCAGGTACGAATATACCTTTCAGGGTAACGTACCTACCATTCAAATTTCATCAACATTGAGGTAAGTAAGTAAGTAACAACTCTATAGTGTACACCAATAAAAAAACCTACTACTACTAGAGGTACCTACCGATTCATTTCTGAAGTTTCAACTTACATAGTTTTACGTGGTTTTACGCTAAGACTAGTAAACACTATAGTGTCTCCTAGTCTTAGCGTAAAATAAATAAAATAAAAAGAATTCTATAGAATTCTCTAAACTTATCTACCTTAGAAAGAGTAAGAATTTCTTGAGATTTATGGAGAAAATATTTCCTTAGCTTAGTAACACCTGACCTACCGTGTGACCTAGGGGTGTGATGATGGAGATTTAAAAGTAAATTTTTAATACTAACGTTTTTTTTTGGGATTTGGGTGTGTCACCGAATCAAAAAGATCTTGTGCTTGTGTCACTTAGGGTCAGTTCACACCGAAACGCGAAGTGACGTAACGATGCTTGAAGAGGCCTGTGGTTTCTGTGAGGCGCATCGAGAAGTCGATGGCAACGCGAACGCCTCGCATGCCGATGAAGCACTGCTGCGTCGTGATGCATCGCTCTGCGTCGCGAGTCGAGGCGCATCGCGGAGTAGCTCGACGCCGTGAGAAACTTCGAATTCTTGCAATGAAACGTGTATATTTTTGTGTACTTACGTAAGTTATATTTTGAATTGTCGAATTAAAAAGCGTCGCGTCTCGTTGTAAGCTGACCCTTATCGCAATTTTTTTATTGGTGGACTATAACGAGTTGTTACTTAATTGTGTACCTAAACGCTAGAGAAAATCTTTAAATCTACCATAGCAACATTACTTTTTCAAATGAAAAAAGAGCTGTAATTAATGAAACTAATCCGGACATCGAATCGGGCATCACTCGCGAGGTATTTTCTATGCGCGGCGGCGCGGGTGTGCAGCGGCTTTGCCTGCGCTGATCCAGTTTCTTCCCGTTCTTAGCGTTTAATTATGTAGGTATACCTACTAATGAATTTCTTGAATAAAACCATATTGTACCTACCTAAGTACTTCCTGCTTCACAAATTGTATCAAAACACATTTCCATTCAATGAAGGTCGGTTAATTAATACTACTTACTCGTCTTTGGAAGCCATTATCTTCAGCTACGGCGCAATTTCTGTACATACACATTATGTTATTAATATTCCTGAATTTTCCTTCGACTGGTAAACAAACTGGAAATTTACATTTTGTTCGGCGTCACGCATGTGAGGTCGGCTAGATAAGTAAACATTGCACAATAAATATACATCAGGGTAAGTCAATGACTCCAAGTTAATTGCTACTTCGAATCTGGAGAAAATTAGGCAACAGCGATCGAAGCCAGCCTTAGTGCCTAGAGACGGCAAGCGGTCTTAATTATCAAAGTTAGCTTTCGTTCGGCTGTCTTGAAAAAAACCTAAGGCTTGTTGAGCTAATTTCAAACGCAGATTCAGTCACCGACCTCCAAAGTAATACAGTTTACGAAGGCAATTTAAATCTGTATTACCGAGAACTGGCAATAGAATATTTACAAGGGCTGGAAAATATTAAGTTTTCCTTATTTAAATTTATGATATTTCGTTGGTACTCTTTGAAATTTGATGTAAAATTATACGCAGTTTTCCTGGAGACAATGATAAACATGCTTTTAAGATGAAAGTGAAAAAACTTTGAATAAACTAATTGAATAAACTTTGGTGGCCCCGAGGGCTCTCCTTCGTAGCGCCCCTGCCGCTGCCACTGCCACAGGCGAGAGAAAAGCGGCACGTATTATTATTGGCAGAGGCGCCCTGACGATGACGCTCGGTTTGTTGCATCATCCGTGCGCCCGCCTGGGTGGAGTGGACTTTAGCTACAGAAT
The DNA here is from genome assembly GCA_963855545.1 of Ethmia dodecea. Taxonomy (NCBI): domain Eukaryota; kingdom Metazoa; phylum Arthropoda; class Insecta; order Lepidoptera; family Depressariidae; genus Ethmia; species Ethmia dodecea. The sequence goes on along the minus strand of OY979450.1, from coordinate 9,587,772 downwards.
ATGTAAGAGTACCTACTAAATGGTACTTGTACATTAGCTAGAGCTTAGAGCACCAAGCAGCGCTATATAGTTTCTCGAAAAACTTCGACACGTTTTCAATACTTGTAATGTCGTATTTTATAAGTACAGATTTATTTGTAATAAGCTTCGCTTTAGGGCTGATTCTTCAATAGTCAGTTAAAAGTTATCTGAAGAATAAAAATCACCTGTCACTTTTCCTTTCTATTGTGTCAGACAGTGATAGCATCAATATATTCTCCAGATAACATTTATCTGACGATTGGAAAATCAGCTCTAAGTTAATAAAAATAAAAAAATATATTCTGAATCCTGCAAGATATCGAAATGGAGCACGAAAATTTAACTCTTATTTATCTTGTTTTAATCCCAAAAAAAATTTATTTAAATGCTTCGAGAAATTTCAGACAGATCAAAATTCTAAAAATGAAAATTCTTGAGTACCTAAGCATTGTCCTTATAAAGCAGGTTATAAATATATTTTTTCATGATTTTCGAAATCACCACCAGACTACAATTTTATTATATTGGTTTAAATGTAAAAATAAGACGGCTTTGATAAGTTTTGCCCTTATGTATCTTCTATCTCTGTAATTAAACATAATTAGCAGAACCAGTTTCATTATGAGATCTCTAACATCGGTCCTGAATTTAGTTGTAAGTAGGTAGTTATATAATCACAGACCCGGTGGGCTAAAGAATATGCTGGTGAAACGTGGATATTTCCAGAAATGGACTACCTCTGCCTACCCCCTCGGGGCAAAAAGGGGTGAGATTATTTATTTATGTAATCTTTAAGAAAAATAAATACAAAGTAACACAAGAAAAACAGGCAACCATAATAATGAAGTGACTTTTAAAGTTATTTATTTAATAATAATAATAATAATAATATCTTTATTTGCGTCAAACACGGTACTTAACTTCATGTACCAAGAAAATGTACACATGACGAACATAATGCCTAAACTAAAGGCATTATATAGAGGAAAGATTTGTATTTTTGTATGTTTGTTACGAATAAACTCAAAAACTACTGGACCGATTATAAAAAATCTTTCACCAATAGAAAGCTGGAAAATCCCTGAGTAACATAGGCTATATTTTATTCCCGTATTCCCACGGGAACGGGAACTACGCTGGTGAAACCGCACAGAACCGCTAGTTATATGTAACTAGCGACCTGCCCCGGCTTCGCACGGGTGCAATGCTAACACAAAGCTTCCTCTTAAATCACTCTATCTATTAAAAAAACCGATCCGATCTAATACGATGGGGAAGATCCCAAAGCTGATTTCGAATTGATCACGCCACACCCGCCACCCGGCAGCTCCTCTTTATCTACAGTGACTCACAGCAATAATTGTGACATCGTGTGTGTGAGCGGCATAAATTATTTACTCTTTTTAATATCATTTTCTTACGTCCCTCGGCCACACATTCGCGGAATTATTATCTAGTCATTGACCGTACCTATCTTAGACATACCCTGTAGGGTATCTCAAGCGAGTGACGGTGACAGCTCGCTCATAAATCATATATTAATTTATATTTAATTGTGCAGGCTATGTAGATTGTTCAAGACAGAGTCAATAATGTTTCATGAGATCGCAAGTCGCAACCGTGAGCAAACTAGGAAAATTTAAATATTTCAGAACAGCTTATTATCTAATTTCCTACTAAGTAGGTAACAATAGGTACCTATGTAGGTAAATTATGAGCATACATTACTGCATTTGGAACTAGTCGACTAACTTTATTTTCTGTTACCTTCAGAAAATAAATATTTTTTTGAATTTTGAAAAAAATAAAAAATAAAACAAATAATCTCACGCCTTTCATCCCCGAGGGGGTAGGCAGAGGTATTCCATTACTGGATATACCCACATTTCACGAAATAGGTACATTGGACCCCTAAACGTGATAGGTGGTGAGCCCATCGCCGGACCGGGTCTATTTACACATGTCTCAGAATTAATTCTGAGACCTGCGGGTTTCGTCACGATGTTTTCCTTCACCGTCGAGCTAGTGATAAATATGTACGTAAGTTTTTGTAAAACTCATTGGTACATGCCAGGATTCGAACCCGAGCCTCACTGATTTTCGACCGGCTCTTTAACCGTCCGGGCTATCACTGCTCTTGAATTTTGAGATATATCAAAATAGAACATACACGAAAATATTAGTTAAAATTCTTGTTTTAATACCCAAAAATTCCATTAAAATCCTTTGAACAGTTTTGGAGAATATCGGACAAGAAATTCTTCTTAGAAAGAGCAGTGATAGCCTTACGGTTAAAGATCCTGCTTCACATGATGATAATCAGTGAGGCTCGGGTTCGAATCCTGGCATGTACCACCGAGTTTTTCAAAAAACTTACGTAGGTACATATTCATCAATAGCTTAACGGTGAAGGAAAAAATCGCAAGGAAACCCGCAGGTCCCAGAATTAATTCTGAGACATGTGTAACAGACCCGGTCCGGCGATGGGCTCACCACCTATCACGTTTAGGGGTCCAATGTACCTATCTCGTGAAATGTGGGTATATCCAGTAATGGAATACCTCTGCCTACCCCCTCGGGGATGAAAGGCGTGAGATTATTATTATTATTGGGTCCTTACCTATGAAATTGGCGAAAAATTCCGAATTATGTTTTTGATTTAATTTCTGCAATTTCGCGTTTAACCCGAAGATTATTATTTTATTAAAAACTTGACTATAATATTAATAAATACAAGGGTTAATTTTTGTATATGTTTGGTAAAAAAAAAGAGTTCGTGGCATGTGCTGCCAGATTCGATGCTTAGATTTGTTTTATTGTTTACAGCTTTTCTTCAATTTTAAAAACAAATGAAGCTGATTAAATTAAATTTCAAGATTTGTCCAACAGACTCAAATGATTTTGTTGGATTTGGGTGTTTAGATCCAGAAGAGAAGAGCAGTGACAGCCCGAACGGTTAAAGAGCCGGTCGAAAATCAGTGAGGCTCGGGTTCGAATCCTGGCATGTACCAATGAGTTTTTCAAAAACTTACGTACATATTTATCACTCGCTCGACGGTGAAGGAAAACATCGTGAGGAAACCCGCAGGTCTCACAATTAATTCTGAGATATATGTAAATAGACCCGGTCCGGCGATGGGCTCACCACCTATCACGTTTAGGGGTCCAATGTATCTCGTGAAATGTGGGTATATCCAGTAATGGAATACCTCTGCCTACCCCCTCGGGGATGAAAGGCGTGAGATTATTTATTTATTTATTTTTATTTTCTCCAGAAATAAATAATAAAATGTTAGTATGAAAAATAATGTCAGCTTTAAAAACTCCATACAAAACGTCAACTTCATAGGACCCAATATTTATAATTTAATTAGGCACTGCATAAATGGCAGTTTTCACACAAAAAAAAAATTATTTACCTACCTATATTGGTATAGATAATATACTTACTGAGCTACATAATAGGTAGGTACTTTATTTTCTATCCGATACTTAGGTTCGAAGAATAAAGTTTAAATACTGCTTATAACCAGCTGCTAGCCGCCATACTTAAATATTTTAATAAAACATCTCATACATTAACCAACCATTTGGGTTTCTAGAAAAATATCGCTTACACGTGTATTTCTGTGTGACCCGAGCTAATAGCCGCTTCTATTGAACTCAATTCCTTACATATACCTACATAATGTATTAAGTAAACAAACTATCAAGAATGTAATTGACAAACCGAAAGAAAATTTTCGGTGTTAAATTTGTTGTGACATTTGCTTATCAGTTACTTTCTCTTAGTGTCTACGTTTTAGTAAATTTTGATATCATTGAATTTAAATACATCTCATGCATAACATTATCATCACTATCAACCCGTAACATTCCACCTAAGGGTACGTCCTCATCCCACCGCGGATGGGGAGATGGCGTTAGACTAGTGGCTACCTAACTGCATCCTAACTGTCAAAAAGTTTCAAGCCACATAGTCCAGTCAATAAATGGTTATAGAGTGCGTGAGCGGGGACTTCAGCTATTTATTTAGTAAGTTGTTCAGGGTGCTTAGGGAGTAAACATACTAAAAGTCCCGGCGTCTAGGAGGTCCGCCGGAGTGGGGAGGAGGGATTAAAGTTCCCACTTTTGAGTTTTTCGCTAATATCTTTAAAACGGTGTATCGTAGAGAAAACATATCTTCTACATAAAGAAAGCTCATAAAATATTCTGCAACTTATCTTATATCTACACTTTTTTTAAATTCCTACCCGTTTTCGAACTACACGTTCCGGAAGAGTGAATTTTATGAGCGTTAAAAGTGGGAACTTTAATCCCCCCTCCCCACTACGGCGGACCTCCTAGACGCCGGGAGTTTTAGTATGTTTACTCCCTAAGCACCCTAAACAACTTACTGAAGAAATCGTTGAGGTCCCCGCTCACGCACTCTACACCTACTGTTGGGTTATTTATTGGCTGGACTACAGGGGAATCGGATATGGCTTATAAATAGGTATTAAAAATAATGGTAATAATTATAATATATAAGACTTCAGTGAGACGACAGCTTAGTCCATCAATAATGCAAGTTTTATTATACAGGGTACAAATAAGTAATATTGCAAAAAGGAAACCACTCAAACTAATTCTTGCTCTGCTGCTATCTCTAAAACAGCCCTGGCTCGCGTTTGCAGTATTGTCTTTGTAGGTATTTTTAAACGTTTCAAACCGAGATTTGAAGATACCCTTAGACCTTGATTCAGTCAGACAACCTTGGAAAATCCAATAAGCCAGCGTGGGGAGCGCTGCTTTCCAAGAATAACTAAATGCAAGCGCCAGTGGGTGTAATCAAAACGCATCGAAGTGCATAACGCAAGTTGGCAATTATCAACTCTATAAATAATAAGCAGTGATAGGCCGGCCGAAAATCAGTGAGGCTAGGGTTCGAATCCTGGCATGTACCAATGAGTTTTTCAAAAACTTACGTACATATTTATCACTAGCTTGACGGTGAAGGAAAAACATCGTGAGGAAACCCGCAGGTCTCAGAATTAATTCTGAGACATGTGTAAACAGACCCGGTCCGGCGATGGGCTCACCACCTATCACGTTTAGGGGTCCAATATATCTCGTGAAATGTGGGTATATCCAGTAATGGAATACCTCTGCCTACCCCCTCGGGGATAAAAAAAAAGGCGTGAGATTATATTATTATTATTATAAATAATGCTACAGACGTTAAATAGGAAAACATCAGTAGACTCCATAATAAGTTATTCTATGGAAATTCAAATAGGAAAACGTATTTTTGGTATGAGCTACCTTGAACAGATGAGTCTTTTCCGTGATATTTATGTCGTTTCTCGTTAGTAAGATTTCACAATAATTTGTAAATAGGCCGGAGGAAATAGTAATGTTTTTTTCCAAGTTTTCCTCCTTGTTTTCGCTTGAAAGGCTACATATTAAACAATGTGTTTTTCTATGATTAGGTACCTACCTACCTATTTGTTACAACCTGCAGGAGCATTTTAAAAATGAATGTACAACAAGGTACTATATTTCTATAACATTACAAAGTACTTTTAAAAATGGAGTAAGTTGTAAAACGTGGTCCGCCTCTGCCTAAAGTTACCTACTCTTGCATTCTATTTACTAATCACTTGGATTTGAACGATATTTCATTACTATTGGTTAATTAATCGCTCGAGAATGCCGCCTGGTCTGGGATAAGTTTTAATTATTTTTATTAGTTATTTCAGGCGACAAGGTCCATATTATAAATAGGTACCATACAGAGAAACATACTTACATAAATATAATTATTTAAAAACTAAACACACAATTAAGTACTTAACGCTATTTTGGAGATGAAACCATAGATTTAGAATTGTATGTGGGCTCATTTGACCACGAAGCCTTTCCTACATCTATGAAACCGACATAATCTGTATGTGTTGCACTGGACTGGTTCCCCAGAACCGCTAAAACACAACCCATTTCATCATTAAGACCTCATCTACCTCATGTACCAAGTAAATCGAATAAATAATAAATATATAAAATATATAAATTCTGATGTATTGACGGCACAAGGCATGTCGAAAATAAAATCATGTTTGCAGTAAATGAATCTAAATTGAACACCAGAAGATATCCTAATAATCTTGTACAATACCTAAGCCGAAAATTTGTGTGGATGGTTGGATGGATGGATGTTTGTTACTTTTTTACTCAACAAGGACTGAACGGATTTTAATAAAATAGTGATGGCTTTGTTTTATTTTATTGGAAAAATGCAGACTAGTGTTTTCTCGGAACACGGACGAAGTCATCGGGTAATGCTGGCCTCTAAACAATATACCCTCTTATAATTTAAGTAGGTATAATAGTACCTGTTACATAATATCCCTATGTATGTATATGTGTGTTCATTTCATTACGCAGTATAAGTACATGCTCGCGTCTCGTACGATGTAAATTATTTGATTAATTTGATGTCGGTGTTCAATTCTGTGACATTAAATAAGTAGTTAATGCCCTTTACTTAGAATTGATTAAAGCGGTGCGGGTGCGCACGTGCGCCAGCGCACGGTGCCATTGCGTCTCGTCGTGCTCACGCACCACGCTTGCCAGCTCCCACATCTAGTAAATAATACCTCTACAATACCACACAACTATGATGGGCTCTACTCTAAAAAGTGGGAGACGCGCCAATGGACTCGACAAGCTCGATAGTCTCGACATTCAACACGTTCGTTTAGTCTCGAGAGCCCGCCTACCTGTATCTGTAGCTGGATGGCTGCCAGCGTCTGAGCTCATCATCGCAGACGCACCCAAACAAATACAGATTTAACGACTATAAAATATAACACGACATGGGCCGGTCACAAACAACTTAAGACTATAAAAGCTGGTGATTTATTTCGTCTGTCTGTACGTCAGTCTGCTCCGGTTAGTCACATAAGCACAGTCAGTGGAAATGAGCTTTTTAGGCGAGAGTTCGAATAAGCGTGTAAATTTATACAGTATTGAAAGCTATTTTAAAAGTTGGCTACCGAGATGTGTCATGGGACGATTAGATTGAGGCTGACAGGCCATTTGTTGAAGGGCTATTTAATCATCGGTCGAGAGTAGTGATTTTCATTATTAGTTTAAACTAAATAATAATCTCACGCCTTTTATCCCCGAGGGGGTAGACAGAGGTAGATATTCCATTTCAGGAAATACGCACATTTCACCAGTATAATCTTTGGACCCCTAACGTGATAGGTGGTGAGCCCATATCGCCGTACCGGCTTAGTACCGGGATACTATAGTTTGGGGGTTACAGCTTCGTCCGAGTGGGTTTCGAGACTTTGGGTCCTTGGGGTCCCGAAGCTAGGGCCCTAATTATGATATTTGATTGCCTAGTCAAAAGAATAATAACAGACAGAAAATTTCTGGATAGCTATAATGCTGATCCTTTGACAGAGATAACTGCCAGCCGTCTGGTCACCTGAAGCCTCGACCAAACGCACTGAGAGCTCTTTGATAAGCTACAGCCCCTCCGGACCCCACGGTCCCATGGTCACCACCCCAATCGGCACAAACATGTAACCCTCGTTGAGGTTGGCATATTTGCGCCGTTCCGTTTGCACTGATATGGGCGGACATTAGCTCTATAGCTAATGACATGTGGCCTCCTGCCATGTTTCCATGTCCTAGCCAAGTTAAATAAGTTACTAATTTATCATCTGCAATAGCATACATTTATTTATGGAAAATGTATTGAATATATGACATCATCATATTTTTTAGTAACCAGCAATTGCTTTAACTTTTTCATTGTTTTAATAATTTGAAATTTTGCTAGTATCAGAAAATGACGCAATAATATTTTGTATATTTTTTTGTTGAGAGCGTGAGACATTCTTTTTAAATGAAAGGTAATACTTGCAATTAAATTTCTAAACAGACTACTTTTGAGTCATTTTGTGGGCTAAACTCATTGTTATCACCCAACTTCCTTAGAAGGAGGATAACGTTTTAAAAAAAAACTGCGGTGCATATATGGCCACTCCATTTTTGCTACGAATTGAAATCGGCACCAACCGGATGCATCCACTTATCATTGGAGATTAGTTTTATTGCTTTAAGTGTATCACCGATCTAGGTCAATGAAAAGCTTGAGATGCAAGGCGTGGAAATTAATTGTAAATGATTATCATATTTACATTACGTGATATCCGTACATAAATAATTTTTATTCACAAACATTAAAGTTTGTCAAAAGATTAATATAGAGAGGGTACCTATATGTATTTTAGAGAATTTATAAGTACCATACCATTACATAATTGTACGACTAACTCATCTACAAATATTTTGAGGCAATGAATTCCGAATTCTGATGAGAAAATGAATACCTATCTACCTATATTATGTACAATATGTACCTAGGTAAGTTTTTGCCTCTATATAAATACAGTAGGTACCTAGGACATCCCTACTTAACTACCTACTCAAAAGTTTAAACGTGGACGTTTATTCCTTTGCCGAATTTATATTACAAAAGCTGGCAACAAACAAACAACAAGAGTAACAGGCGATTTATGTAATTCTCAGATCAAATAAAAAGTAAAGATGGACCGTTGCGAAAGGATAAACTGAGGACAGAAAAACTACTCCACGCTCTATGCATTTATAGCCTAAGATCCGGCTGCAAATTAGTGTAGGGATCCAGTATATGCTATGGCAGTGGCGGACTAAGCCTGTCGGAAGCCCTGGGCGGAAAAACTAAATGAGGCCCCCGGTCTTAGAACTTTTGGATTCGGAGCCCCCCCCCCCCCCAAGCCCAGGTTGGGCCTCTGGTCCTGGGGGGACTTCAAATTGAGCGTAGCTTTAATCATATTTGTATCTATGAAGCCTAAAACTAATACCGAACTGCCTCATATCCTTGTTTAGGTTTTGACCAAGAAAACTTTTCGCTAAATTTGGAAGCCCCTGGGATGGGCCTCTAGTCCTGGGAGGCCTTCAAATTTAGTGTAGCTTTAATCGTGGGAGAGCCATACTTCGGCACGCTTTGGCCGGCTCGACCGGAGTGTTACCACGGCCTCACAGAAAACCAGCGTAAAGCAATGCATTGCGTTTCGTTGAGTGAGTGAGGTAACCGGAGGCCCCAACCCCCCCTCCCCTACTCCCACCTCCTAAGACCGGCAACGCAGTTGTCTCTTAAGTTGCAGGTGTCGTTTGCCCCCTTTTTCTTATAAAAAAAAAGCTTTTATCGTATTTGAATGTATGATGCCTCCAACCAACACCCAACTGCCTTTTATCCTTATTTAGGATTTGATTAAGAGAACTTTTCGCGAAATTTGGAGGCCCCCCAGTACCAGAGGCCCGGGGCGGACCGCCCCTACCTTAGTCCGCTAGTGTGCTATGGCTTCAGTTTATCCTTCGCAGCGCTCCATCTTAACTTTTTATTTGATCTGAGATTTGAGATGGTATTAATAACATTATTTATCCACTAGCTCGACGGTCAAGGAAAACGTCTTGAGGAAACCCGCAGATCCCAGAATTTATTCATAACGACATCCCGGTCCGGCGATGGGCTCACCACCTGTTACGTTTAGGGGTAAAAAAAATATAGGTAGTAAAAAAATATAAGTAAGTAGCTAGTGATGAAAAGTATGTATTTACAGTACCTATGTCCCAAAAATTTAAAAATAAGTACCTACAGCCAAACTTCAATTATAATGCGTCGATTTCCTAATCAAATCTAGTCTCAAAATATTTTTAGGCCGTTTATTATCATTTTTTTGGACCCCAAGAAGACCTGTCATCGACCTCGTTTGGTGATATAAGTACCTACCTGATGAATTTTCCGTCGCATCTGATCGCCGCGCCGCCGTCGCCGTGTCTGTCTAACAGTCTGGCACCGCGCCGGACCCAGATCACTCGGATGCCAGCTGACACTGCAGGTTCACTGCCCTATCGCACTATCAAACAATCTCGAGACACTAAAGATATTTAGTGCTACCCGGTGTGACAGCTGAAAACTTGCAACAACCGCAGCTACTGCTGCTTGGACAAATGCAAAAATTATTGACTGTCTATTGCCTATTCTATAACTCAAAAAAGTTTTTTATATTTTTCTTAGGTATTATAGATCAATTCGGTTTGTGCCGCCCCGTTATACGTAGAAAACTATCTATCCTCAATTGTGACTTGTTCGAGGCTTACTGACTTGAACTTGAAGCAAGTGAGCTCAGTCTGAAATATGCCGCCTCTATGATATAACCTCTAGAAATCTAGGGCTGAAACCTAGTGAAATGCGAGTCGGACCCGCGTATGGAGGATTCCGTACCTACCTTTTGTAGAATGTTAGGTAAGGTTAAATATAAAAATGTGCCAAGCCCTTTTGATGGGTAGATATTAGAGCGAGAAATCTTGCTTTTGGCCAAGAAGAAAATAAGAAATTCGTGGATGAAGAACCGTGTAGAGCAAAATATTGAAACTGTTTTGATTAACGATTATATTTTCTTGTGTTCCATATTCTTGCTGTTACTATAACATTTTACTTGCAAAATGTAATCGTTTCCTGTACTGTAACTATGTAGGTACTCATTTGTGTAACGACTTTAGCTATATGAAATCGTGGAGGTCACTAGACTCTCTAGGGTCAGTCCTAACTCCTATCATAGTGTCGTGGCTCACGTGTCATCTGTAAAACGATCCCAGACTGCAAGACGGCGGGCGACCGCAACCACAACTTATGTACAGTCCCACTCAGGGCCAGATTTAACATTAATGCCGCCCAGGGGCGCCTGTGAAAAATGACGCTCCACTATTTAAATCCTACATAGAATGCATAAAGATTCTATTCACAATTTTTAAAGAAATAATCTAATTCATTTGTTGTTTTTTTTTATTATACTTATTTGCGACAATTGGGCACAATTTGTAATCTACAAAGAGACAATTTGTAATCTTATCGAGAGAGAGGACCATATCGGCCTTAAAAAGCTTTTGTTGGGAACTCTGTCTGTCATCTGAATAGCTTAGGTAGGTATACCTATACAAGAAATTTCCTATCTACCGACTTATCGATCAGTGGCGATAATAGCAGTGGCGTAAAGTAGTAGGGGCGGCACTTTTAAGGGGGCGGCAAAATTTCACAATAAAGAATAAAAAATATTTGAACCATTTCATACTTTTATCGCAACTACAAATTCGGACCGATTGAAAAGAGCACGGCATTTTTCATTAATTATTCTTGACGAATTCGGGGAATCCCCTTTCTTTGAATGATATGTTGTAGGTAGTGACTGCTGGCATAACCGTCTATACTGACTTGTGAGTTGTGAGGATTCCCCGTATTTTATTATTGTGACTGTGATTATTGTGGTTTCTGACTGTCTTATATTACTGATACATTAAGTAACAGAATAAGCGCAATTCCTGAATTTAGTTACCTATCGACTACATAAGCGATTTCAGCTACTTTTAATAAGTATGTGTTAAATTTTTGCGAAAAATGTTTAAAAAATGTAGCTGAATTTAGTTCTACCTATGGAAATCGTGCTAGTATTGCTCTTTATTTAAGAAAATTCGTTAGACACAACTATCTAAAGAACGAACAAAACTAAACTACCTACGAATGCATAATTTTTTTAAATATTAATATACTTACCTACTAATTGGGGTTTATGAGGAATTGCGCTTATTCTGTTACGCGTTGTGTAGGTATTAAGTTCAATATTGTTAATAAACGTGATTGTAAAACTTTCATAAACTTTATAATGCAAAATAATGGTGACTGTTATTGCCGAAAAATTAAGAAAATAAACATTAAGTAGAAATACCTAAATAAAAGGGCGGCAAAATTGTCTTCCGTCCCGGGCGGCCGACGACGACACCCACGCTACGCCGCTGGATAGTGGATCCGAGGAACTTCTTATTTCAGCCGTCTCTTTAATAAACCTAACCCAATTAAGTTATCTTATCAGTCAAATAATGAACTTAAGTCTGTCTTAAGACAAGGGCTTTAGTGTATTTTTTCGGGTATGACGGATATGACTGGGCTTATTGAGTTCATAAAAATATTTTCATGGATCTTAAACAAACGAGCATTTATTTGATCTTTAGTTATTATATGACAGAACAATATTTACAATGACACAAACATTTGCTATAATATTAAATAATAAATAGGTGCTTCTTCGGTTTTACGATATTTCGGCCGTTACGTCGGACCACCCGGTGCGTGTCAAAAAGTGACTCGTGCTTATAGTTTTAGTATAATAAGTATACTAAATCTATGCTCGTGCCATAGTAAAAGCGCAAGCGGGGAAGTAGCCTCTGTACCACAGACCTGCATCTCTCTTACTCTGTGCCCTCTACTTACTTAGACCATTTTCATTAGGGTTCACTAACACAGTATGTTTTGTCTATATTCAAGGAAATGTTTCAAAGTTTACATAGATAATAAAAGATATATGTACCTATAGCAATAATAATACAGTCTCATTGCTAGCACCTAGGGCTCCATTAGTTCCATTACCGTACATTTTCTATAGGTTATTAAGCTGTAATGTAGTTACCTAAGGTTGAGCAATCGAGTTATTTAAAGTTATTCCAAATTTTAAGTAGATAGCAGCTATAATATGATAAACAGACAGATTATCCACCATCAAGTTTTTTAATATGTTGGTGCAAAACCCTAAAAAATAAACTAACTTCCATAAATCGGACGGATCCCATTAAGTATTATTTATTATTAAGTACTTTTTTTTTAAACTTGGCTAGACACGCTGCCGCGTGACTAGGTTAGGTAGGTATTCCAAAAACTAACCTAAACTAAATAATTTAAAAAGTTTTTTGTGGTTGAATTAGGATCGTCGATTATACGATTGCATCGATACTGCATCGGCGTAAGGAGAGGTAAAGCAAGAGGCCGCAGCTAGTTGTATTGCTGCGACTGGCATCCGAATGTAGCGTTGAGAAACAGTAAATATTAGCTTATAGGTATATTTACTTTAGTTTCGTCGTGTGAACAAAAGTGTCGTGTCTGCTCATACCTACACCACAGCCTACACTTAATAAAGTACCTACCTAAATTAGTACTTGGCGTGTCCATAGCCGTAAATAGTTGGGTCCGACTTCCGAGGCATGTCCGAGGTCTCGCGAAACCAAGGAGAAGTTGAGCGAGGTTTGCCCTTATCGTGCCTACATCTGAGACCTACATGTATTCAACTAGCGGTTGTGCTCGGTGTCACCCTCGTAGTTCATGTTCCCGTGGGAATACGGGAATAAAATATAGCCTATGTTACTTAGGGATCTTCTAGCTTTCTATTGGTAAAAGATATTTTAAAATTGGTCCAGTAGTTTTTGAGTTTATTCGCAACAAACATACAAAAATACAAATCCTTCCTCTATATAATTTTAGTATAGAAGTATAGATATAGAAGTATAGATTATGTGGGGGGTCCACGGACGCGTTGGAGGTCCAGCTTAGCACAACATTAAAATAATTATGCCTGTGACTACCTATACGCCTGCGAAGAAGATGGCTTGCAACAGCGATTATTAAAATGAAGAACTTATGCAATAATATTTAGGGACCTACCTATTATTATTATAAATTTAATATTATTATTATATTATTCTACGAGGCATAGGTTATTAAAGTTTTGAAATGCAATAAGGTCGCCTTAAAAATTCAGTATCGCATCGAATTTCCTACCTTCGCTTGCAGTGCCTAAATGTCGTATTTATAGACTGCACTAAACTAAGTATGTGGTCTTTTGAGAATATGATATTTAGCGACGGAGAGTGTAAGACATGGGTCAGGCTTTAGAAACAAGTTAAAAAATATTTAAATTTCGAGAGACTTATATATCTTATATGTACTTATACATAATATAGATAAGTAGGGGAGACCGGGGCAAGATGAGGTTCGGGGCAGGACGGGAAATGTGCTGTTGTGCGTGAGCTATGCACGATATATGAGCTCCGGCAGCACCATTAGTACGAAATTCAGTCGCGCTTTGTCGGTCAGTGGAAACAAATGTGTTGCTGCTTGTTTTGGCTGCTCTGCGTGATCAAACTTAATATTCTGAATAATATTACGAAAGTTTACGACAATTATCAATGTGATAAGAAGTAATTAAGCATGTTTTGACAACATTTTTAAACTTAACACAGCAATGCCAGATCAAATGTTTATATGAGGCGCTGTTTATAACCTACACAACTTAAGGTTAGGAATGCTTGGTATAATTACAAAAAATATTCGTTGGGGCAAAATGGTCGGGGCATAACAGGATATCATGTTTTGCCCCGTCTTTGCGAAATGTGTAGAATTTTTTTTTTAAATAAAGAAATAAATGAATAATATCACGCCTTTTATCCCCAAGGGGGTAGACAGAGGTATTTAATTTCTGAATATACCCACTTTTTACTTTACACAAAATTCAGCATCCACTGAATAGGCATCTCAGTCTAAACCCTAAACTTCAACTATTTTAGAGGAGACCTCTTTGATCAAGGTTCCTGTGACCGAAAAAACTCCGGAGAAAAAATATCAAATGCCACGTTTATGGTTTCTCCTGCAAACCTCATAGAAATATCAAAGGAAGATATGTACTCTTTTTGCCCCGTGCAATTTCCCATTATGCCCCGAGCTATGGGGCAAGATGGGAAAATTCATTTTCTTATTGTTTTTCTTACTAACCAAAAACTATGTGATTTAGAGAGCAAAACAAGTTAATTATATAAAGTTGATTAGTAAATGTTGCTATCTATGTAAAAGTTAGTTCATTAAATCGTTCAATTTCCTTTATATGATTTTTTTTTCCTTAGATATCCCGTTTTGCCCCGGTCTCCCCTACCTACTTCAAACATTGGTCAGTTACAATTTGCTTACATAATTTATACAATATTTAACTAACAGAATAATCGCAATTCCTGAAATAAGTTTGTTCAGTATCGACTACCTACTAAATCGATTTCAGATATTTTTTATTCCGAAAAATGAATTAGCATAACTGATTAGGGCTACCTATGGAAACCGTACTAGGTACTTATTTTATTACTGCTCTTTATTTAAGAAATTTGGTTAGACGAAACTAAAGTAGATACGAATGCATCTGTTTTTTTTTATATTTATATATTTATAGGGATGTATGAGGAATTGGCCCATATTCTGTGACGCGTTGTATAAAATATGTAACAGAATAAGAGCAATTCCTAAAATAAGTTTGTTCAGTATCGACTACTTCATCGATTTCAGCTATTTTTAATATGTGTTAAATTTTTATGGAAAATTAATTTGAATAATTAACTGAATTTAAGGTCACATATGGAAACCGTACTATTATTGCTCTTTATTTAAGAAATTTGGTAAGACAAAACCACATTAGTAGATTATGATATAAGTGCGGTAAGTTGAAAATTACAGCCGAGGCGATATTGCTAGCCCGAGCCGTAGGCGAGGGTTACAAGTAAGCAGAGGCTGTAATTATCAAAGCGCACGTATGTCATACGACGTTTTATAACACATTTGCGAGGAAATAAAATAAAACTCCGACTATGGTAAACGAATAAAAACAATACAGCGTTATGAAACAGCGCGCGGCGCGCATCAGCATTTTTTTTTTAGGCAAAGGCAAAAAAACAGCCAGTATTACCACTAAAGTAAATTAATATTTTTGTGTTTTTGTTACAGATTAATTGGTTGTAATTTACTGTCAAAATTAATTAAATTAAATAATTATGTACATAAATATTTCTTTATTATATTTTATGTCCCAAAGTTAATTTAAATCATAAAATGTTGACAACTTTTTTGACATAAAAACTCTTTGCTGAGATTTTAAAAAGTACCGTTCGTTTTAAGACAGAACATCTTGATAAACCGTGCGTTTTACTTTACACTTACCGCACTTGGGCGTAATGAGATACAATTCGATATTAAAATTGGTGAAATAAGACACCTTTTACGAGCAAATGTGTTATAAAATATATTACAATACTATACTTAGTAGTACCTATTGTGAAAGAAGTTAGAAGCGACGTATGCGCCATTCTATTCTCGGCATGTATTTGTACTACGCTCAGACCATGGATGGCGTTGGTCGTCGAGTTAATGCTTTAAACTAAGAGATGGTGCTGCTACGATGAAATACAGCTAATTATCCAAAGAGTAAAATATGACAGAGACTAGGAGTTATAGAGTTCTGTCAACAGAGAGGCCGGAGGGAGCTAGATGCTCTTTGGTTGAAGGCGGTTATCATGGAATTGTGTTTTGACTTTTGTTCAAGAATATAAATTGATATCGAAATATTTGTTGGTCTCATTCTGAACCATTCTAACAGTTCAGAAGTGGGATAGTGCGAATGTTTTGCTATCCCTTATAGGATAAACCTAACCCACAAAGTGAAAATGGGAAAACGGGAGAAAAATTGCACGGTCTACAAGTTATGATATGACCCATCGATGACACAACAATGTTGTACCTCACCTCGATCGGGTGC
This sequence comes from Ethmia dodecea, assembly GCA_963855545.1. NCBI lineage: Eukaryota > Metazoa > Arthropoda > Insecta > Lepidoptera > Depressariidae > Ethmia > Ethmia dodecea. The sequence goes on along the minus strand of OY979450.1, from coordinate 9,571,258 downwards.
TCTTCGGTTTGTTCTGTTACAGTTAGGTCGGGAAACATTATGCCTACAGCTACGTGCTCGAGTATGGTGGAGGAACGCCGCGATTCCGCCGTCAGTCAGGTGCCAGCTAGCGCACCAATGTTGCTGACGTGCGTGGCGTTGGTGGCACCGCCATATCTGGATGCGATAGGCGACTGCAGATCTAACGCACCGACGACAAGTGCAAAATTTGTCAGTGGTTTGTGCCTCGTATCAAGGTCAGATAAATAAACTATTTTCTGAATTTAGTAAAGAACAGAGTAAGAAATAAAACAAATTGTTTAAAAAGAGAAACGACTTAGTCAAGTTATGACATAAACATAAAGAAAAAAAGTATTGACTGAATGTGCTCGAACAGTTCATGTCAAGTTATTGTTTAGTTTGGTATAAAACAAATTATTTGCGAGAGAAACTCGTGGCTCAGTTAAGGGCAGTTACGAATGATATGGCCTCGTGAGCTGCATCAGGTAGACGCAGCTTATAGTCAGTTAGATGAAGACCAGTAAGGTTAGAGGCCTGTCGAATTTTCAGATCTCATAAATCAGGTCAGATAGACTCGATTTATAGTCAGTTAGACGAAGACCAGTTCGGTTAGAGATCTGAAACCATTTTGATGAGAGATTCGATTTGCAGTCAGCTAAGACCAGTTCGGCCTGTCAAACTTTCAAATTTCATAAGTTCAAGTCAGATAGATAAAGACCAGTTCGGTTCAAGCAGGTTCAAGTCAGATAGACTCGATTTTTAGTCAAATAGACGAATACCAGTTCGGTTTAAAAAAAATCAGGATTTTGAAGTTAGATTCGATTTACAATCAGTTACAATTACAACAATCCAGTTCGGTCATGTTTATAATGTCATAAAAAAAAGAATTATTAAGAATACACAGTATTGCTGACTTATATTTGTTCATGCTTGCAGATAATACGAGGACGTATTATGGTGTCAGGATGGTCGACTGTGAAAGAAGTTAGAAGCGACGTATGCGCCATTCTATTCTCGGCATGTATTTGTACTACGCTCAGACCATGGATGGCGTTGGTCGTCGAGTTAATGCTTTAAACTAAGAGATGGTGCTGCTACGATGAAATACAGCTAATTATCCAAAGAGTAAAATATGACAGAGACTAGGAGTTATAGAGTTCTGTCAACAGAGAGGCCGGAGGGAGCTAGATGCTCTTTGGTTGAAGGCGGTTGTCATGGAATTGTGTTTTGTTCAAGAATATAAATTGATATCGAAATATTTGTTGGTCTCATTCTGAACCATTCTAACACTATGTAAACTCTTTACATTGTAAAGTACATACATCCATATTTCCCATTGGAGTAGGCAGAGACAATCTACCTAAAAATTGCAAAACCGCCACCTACCTTTTTTGATGTAGGTACTTACCTAAAAGGTATGTACAGTCAAGACTTCAAGAGCAAGTCAAGCTTTACACTACCAGTTTAAGCTGAGCTCTGATTTATACTGCTCTCCATAGAATACAACTAATACAAGGCCGGTTCAAAGTAGAAAGTGTCAAGCTTAGCGTGCTCTTGACTGTAATCAATCACTAATCAGTAAGTTTAAAAATAGAAAATAAATATGATTACGCTTTTATCTGGGAGCACCCAGAGATATTCCATTCCTGAAAATTACTGTTCATATTTCAGTATAGGTAGGTAGTTAGACCAGAGGATTGTCTGACTCGTGTTCAACCACATTCAACGTATTGCATTGCAAAGTATTTTCTATAGATTCGACTCCATTGCAGTCTGTACTGTCGCTATGCTCATAAGGTTAAACTAAGGTTGGACGAAGGGCGAGCCGATGAATGATCATTCTTGCGCCCAGCGCCCAACCTTTCTCTCGATATTTGAAGTCATAAAAGTCTTTCTTGGCTCCAATTACACATTTTACACTTACGGGTAGCAACAGTTTGAATTAATCACCTTACCGCGCATCAGGGCCGGATTTAACTGTTAGTGCCGCCCTATAGGGCACCGTGAAAAATGCCGCCCCACTATACATGTACCTAATCAACATGTACTTACAAACACACAAAATCTCTACATGTACCTAATAAAAAAATACATAGAAATTATTTGAATAAACTTAATACGAGGGGTTTTTTGTATAAGATAAATAGAAGCAAAAACATATTTTTTTTATTTTTTCTCTGTCTGTCTGTAGGTACCTACGTATGTTTGTACGTGCATAACTGAAGAAATATTGCACAAAATTGGATACGCTTTTCACAGTTGTATTGCTGAAGGGTTAACTTAAATATCTAATACATGTTTCTTTTTTTTGTTTTAAACACCGCTTAGAAACCGAGTCATCTATAATCTAAGCAAATAAACAGAATAAGACATCGAGATGCCTTATTGTGTTTTTTCGATAACATGAAAAAAATATATTGTTTCTTACTCTTCATTTTGCCTCCTCCCCCTGGAAATTTACCTCTCCTAGTGTAAATCCAGCGCTGCCGCGCCTAGAGGTATGCAAATTGCGAAGTAAGTAATAGCCGCCGACTAATTCCAACACTAATAAAAAGCTCCAGCAAATGTTCTGAACATCAACATCTTGTAATTTTGCTTGTGTGAGTGCAAACAACAGCCTTCTCGCGTTGTTTGTAATAAGTAAGTATGAAAATCTGAAGCTTATTCAGACTATAAAGTTTTTATTAGGTACTCTTACGTTTGTTTTACTAATATTTAAAAGAGGTAAGGTACCTACCTAAGATTATTTGTACGTTTGTACAGTAGGTAGGTATTCCTAATTTCTGGAACTATTGAGGGATCACTATAATTATCACTATGATAATTATTTATAGTGATTTATACCGTAATTCAATTAACACGAGAAGTGACGCAGCCTTACGGTTAAAGAGCCTGCTTCACATGATGAAAATCAGTGCGGCTCGGGTTCGAATCCTGGCATGTACCAATGGGTTTTTCAAAACTTACGTATACCTACATATTTATCACTAGCTCGACGATGAAGGAAAATATCGCCGGAACCATGTGTACCGGCGATGAGCTCACCACCTATCACGCTTAGGGGTCCAAAGAATATCTCGTAAAAGTGGGTATATCCAGTAGGTAATGGAATACCTCTGCCTACCCCCTCGGGGATATAAGGCTCGGGGGTATATGAGATTATTATTTTTTATTTATTTTATTCAATTATTGAATTATGCTATGTTTTATTAATGTGTAATAACATTTTATTATTTTGGTATGAAAAAAAAAATGTTGAAACTAAAATTATCGCCTATTATTTAAAGTACCGAGCGATTAGGCGATGTGCCCATTGTAGGCTCGGGCCGGGTGCTGTTCCTCATAATAAATTCTGAGACCACAGTCAGGAACCTGCGGGGTTTCCTCACAATGTTGTCGTCAAGCTAGCTTGACGGTAAAGGATAACATTGTGAGTGAGTGACAACATCAAATACTTTTGATAAACTCATTGGCACATGAGCTCACCAGGATTCGAACCCGAGCCTTACGAGTTATAGGCGGGCTCACTAATCACAGGGCTATCATTGCTCTGCATTATAACAAATAAGTACCTAAGTATATTGCGCCATACTGTAGGTGATTAATATTAACCCTTGATTCTGTAATCGCTATTACAACTGCGCAATGCTCTAATTAAACTTTCAATTCTAGGGCTATAAGTACATAATTATCTCAATGGCTATAACTGATTTATTTCTACGCAGTAGAAATTCCTTGGTTCGGACTACGGATTTATATGGCAACGACCGCGGCAAGCGCAGCGGCGGCGGCGGGGCGTGCGCGCGCGCAGCTGTAATAATGACGTCAATGGTGGGGCTATCTGACCTGTCACCCGTCCATTCACAGATCTCTACTATATACTATGTACATAATTACTTATCAAATAACGTCTATTTGTTAACGAATAGGTACCTCCTACCTACTCATTCAACCACTATTTTCCAAGAATTCGCAGTTTACAGTCAAATGCCAATTCGTGGAAAATATTGGTTGATATAAATAACGCCTTTTATCCCCGGGGGAGTAGGCAGAGGTATTCCATTACTGGATATACCCACATTTCACGAGATATGTTGGACGGGTTGGACCCTTAAACGTGATAGGTGGTGAGCCCATCGCCGGACCGGGTCTGTTTAGGTACACATGTCACAGAATTAATTCTGAGACCTGCGGGTTTCCTCACGATGTTTTCCTTCACCGTCGAGCTAGTGATAAATATGTACAGCACGGCCGTTTTAACTTGTCTGCTCTGAAGTTGCGCAAATGGCTGCGCAGTAACATTTTTTAGCGACAATATGGCGGTAGGAGGGGGATTTGCGAAGGCAAAGCCTATGTTCAGAGAAGCCAAGTTAAAACGGCCGTACTGTACGTAAGTTTTTGAAAAACTCATTGGTACATTGGTTGATAGTTATAAGAGCCATATTACATTTCGAGCGTGATTTTTGCGTTTAGGGCCAACTTTGGCTTCCTAGATCTGAGAAACTAGAAGACTTGAACATCTTTTACTTTCCGAATGGTAGAGAAAATACATTATTATAGGGCATATATTCCTACTTTATTCGATTTTATGTTAGTTACTTAACTGTATAAAAGTAAAAAATCGAATAACGCGCGACGGCACTTTTATGTGTTCATGGATTGAGCTAAACGAGTAGTTGCCTAATCAAATGAGATGAAAAATATATACATAATAATATTGCTTATATAGTGGTTAAGTCTATAGCTGTTTCATAAATTTTTAAATACGTTTTGAATATCTAGAAATTAAATCATTATTTGAGACCATAAAATTGCCAAAAACGCTCGGAAATAACCGTACATTTCTCCTTACTAAATTAACACTATCACATAATTTTTATATCAAAAGAAAGTTTAGTTCACAAGGAATTTAAACATCATATTTTTTTGTTTATTTATAATTATTATAAACCATAATAGCCTGCGCAGACGACGGTCTTTGTCCCCGGAAAACAAAATCCCCCGAATCGTAAAAAATATTTCCGCCGCGGACTCAACGCACACGGTGTGCGATCATTTGTCCCCCGGAAATTTAGAGAAGAGAATTTTTGAGATTATAAAAAGAGAAGACGTTTTAAAAGAGAATACTGGGTGCATCCCTTTATATCAGATCGATTAATAAATGGATATTTTCATGAGAAGCCTGCTCAGTTGAAACCATAGATTTAGAATTTTTTGCTATGGTTGAAACAATATGCAAAAAGATTTTTCAAATATTAAAAAACGTCGGTTGGAACTTTTGAGGAGTTGTTGTCAATTGTGAAACCCTCTAAAAGTCATTCTGACAATGATGAGGACGTGCATTGGTCCAGAAGAAAGAATTGTTGTTATTAATTGGTTAATAGTAATAAATAAGCAAAAAATACCATATTTAGTTTTTTCCTCATTCGACATTAAATCCCTAAATGATATTTTTTCATATAAATTGGTATTTATTTTTCGTATAATCGATTTTTAAATATCGACTATTTTTAAGAAAATTAATATTTTTTCAAAAATCCATTATTATTAAAAAGAATAATCGATATTTTTTTTCGATCAATGTCACAGCACAGCCCTATCGAGCGCGCAATGAAGACTAAAGTTTGCCGTGTGCGTTGCAGCGCCTAGTCACGTTATTTAGTTCTATTTTTTCGGGGACTGCCGCGTTTTTGTGCTGTCCGGTCCCTCGGTGTCCGCGATTGTTCGGGGGCCTTTTTGTACGCGATACTTTTAATCCCTCGCGTGCGTTACTCGATGCAGTTGTAAGCGATCTATTTTGGCGGACAAAAAAATACGCGGACAAAAGTGTCTCGTCTGCGCGGGCTATAATAGAACAATAATAAAATGACAACTGCAAAATTGCTACATAAAGCAAAGTTTTGGCGGGTCGAACCCGTCGAACTCACAGTGAGTTCGACGGGTTCCTCACTACAGCGCGAGCGCTCGTCGACGTGGGATCAGTGTCAAAATGTCTCACGCCAAAAGAGCGCGAATTTTTTCGTAATCCGTGTAGTGGTTATTATGTTTTATGCTTTGATAATTGAGTTAATAATCAAAGGTTTTGTGATGGTTTTACGTCCCTAACTTAGGCAATAGGCATGCCAACTGTCAAGTTTTCCCAGAACATGCTCTAGTTTTCGGAGTTTCCTGAAATGTCCTGGATAGTTTTTTAGCACCCTCCTGGGTTTTTAAAGCACCCTGATAAGGTCGTGTCTTTTATAATTTGCTGGCAATTTTTACAATTCTTACGTTACAGCCCGCAAGCGTTAAAGCTGCCTAGCTCTTTTAAAACAAAGGCGCGACGCGCCACTCGGTGATATCTCTTTCTATTGCAGCGTCCTGTTTTTAAACTTTTTCCAACTTTAAATCATAGTTATTTAAATTTGGGCAAAGCCACAGACAACCGCGCCACCTCTTTTAGCCTTACCACATTTGGATTAGAGGAAATCTAAAACAGACTAGGCTGTATGAGCCTAGATCCCTTTGCCTTTCTCAAATGGGATAAATCTAATGAACAATTAAAATGTCAATGCCATTCAAGCGTGATTCAAGCTGAAAATAGGTACTGAAATTGCTGTGAAATTGTGAATTGGTCTGCTTGGTCTGTGCTTGGTGTGCAAACAAATACTCTAATCTATTTACTGTGCTACAAAGGCTCACAGTCGGACCATCACAGAACACTTTTACTCCTAGCGGAGAAGAATGCCAACCTCATACAAAAATATGGCGACAAAACTCGACCTACAGCGCGATCTCTGTGATGACCCTAAAAACCACTGACGTATCACCGTATGGCGGGATATTTGAATTTTATAGTGGAATGTTTAAATGTATATTCAGAGCCTATTCATATACTTCTCCCGGGGTACTATTCATATTATATTCTGTTGAAGTTTTACTAAATAACTTCTCAGAATATGATATGAATAATACCCCGGAGAAGTACACACACCGGCACAATTAGCGGAACAGAAAAAAAAAGGAGAAAAAAGAGGGAATTTAGAACAATGAATGTAATTTTTAAACAATATATTATTTAAAATGAAACAACAATTAAATTAACATGTTTTGACATTCATTTGTAACACCATACTTAAAATTTTATAAAAATATAAATTAAATTAAACAAAATGCATTTTTCTTCGATTTTTAATTATAGAGAAACAGCAGAAAATTCAAGATTTTCCAAAGTTTAACAACAATTTCAATGACTGTTCAATATCGAGTGTTTCCTCCTCGTGCTCTGATGAGGGTTTCCATCCGTCTGGGCATGCTGCGGATGATGTTATCAATGGTTTCTTGGGGCAACCTCTGCCATTCTTCAAGTAATGCGTTTCGCAACTCGTTGAGATTATTGGGAGGGGGCATTCTTGACTTTACACTCCTCTTTAGCAAGTCCCAGACGTGTTCTATAGGGTTCATATCGGGGGACCGTGCTGGCCACTCCATCACCGTTATACCAACATGGTTTAGGTATGTCTGTACTGTGCGAGCACTGTGAGCCCGAGCATTATCCTGCATTAGAATGAAGTTGTTACCAATAAAGGGGGCAAATGGCACAACATGTTCTTCTAAAATCTCCCTGATATACCGATCAGCATTCAGATTCCCGCCATCGACCACTACTAACTCCGTACGAGCTCCTAAACATATTCCTCCCCAGACCATAATTGAACCGCCGCCATATGCAATTGTATTTTCAAAATTAGACTGGATATACCGTTCTCCTTTGCGTCTCCATACTCGCTGCCTTCCATCAATTTGATTTAACATAACTCTGCATTCATCAGTAAAAAGAACCTGTCCCCAGTCGTCGAAGTCCCAATCACGATGTTCACGACCAAAGTGTAGACGGTTTGTGCGATGATGTCTCTCAAGTTTTGGGGCTTTGGCGGGCACATACGAGCCTATACCCACTTCTTCGAATCTTCTACGAACTGTCCGCTCACTCATCCTTACTGCTCGTACCTCTTCCAGTAAATTTCGAGCCTGCACCGCCGTTAGTCTCGTGTTCCGTCGGACTTGAAGTTGGAGAAAACGGTCATCCCTCCTTGAAGTACACCTTTTCCGGCCTTGTCCTCTCCTTCTCACTAGAGCATTCGTCAATCTGTATCGTTGGATGCTACGATAAATCGTTGATAACGATCGACGAAGGCTTCTGGCAATCGATCTGTAGGTTTGACCATTTCTCCTCATTTGATCTGCCCTAATGATTTCTGATGGCGTTAAATCAGGCATAATTAGATGCTCGTAAATTATCAATATGCGAAAAAACTCAAAAGCCTCAAAAACTGCAATTCAAAGCTTTTCAAATGGAATTCACGAACCTTCTAAAAACGGACAAGCGGTGGAAAAAGTGAATCAATGAAAATTAAAACAAAAGAATGAAAAAAAGGGCAGTCGCTTAGTATTCCATTTTTAAATTAAAACCCAAATTTAAAAAAAGCTTGTTTAGCCGGCCAGTAACACGCAAAAATGCGTAAATACTCCCTTTTTTTTCTGTTCCGCTAATTGTGCCGGTGTGTGTATATGGACAGGCTCTGAATATACATTTAAACACAAGATTAAAAAACTTAATTTAGCTAAAAAAAAAACTTTCTTATGTATTGTTTTACTAAAATATAACATTTATTTACCAAGAAAATAAACACTCATTTACAAAGAAAATATACATTCATTTACCAAGAAAATATACATTCATTTACAAAGAAAATATACATTCATTTACAAAGAAAAATACATTCATTTACAAAAAAAATATACATTCATTTACAAAGAAAATATACGTATTCAATTACAGTAATTACAGATAAAAAAATGTCCTCTAAAGTCAAAGGCGTTTATTGTCAGTAGGTGGTATTGAATTTACACTTAGAATAGTCAATAGTTTATAATAACAAGGAACTCTAAACTCTTCCATGAAGACTGGCTAAATGTAAACAGCAGCTCATCTCCACCGACGAGTTGCTGGTTCCAAATGCACTACCCCGAGAAGAGCCAGCAAGCAACTCAAGGGCAGCTCTTTTTAATCTCATGTCTTACTAATAAATATGGTTTACAATAATAATTATAATTAATAGCCTTACATAGCGTCGAGTCGGTTAATCCCATGCATGTTGGTCAAGGATTTGGTAACTTTAGATAATCGAAATCTAAAGAGGAACCATGTAGGACAGTGCCCAGAAGACTGGCTGCATTCCCTCTCTGGACATCTAGGTTGATCCTTTGACAGAGATAGCTGCCAGCCCTCTGGTCATCTGAAGGCCCCCACGGTCCCATGGGGTTATGTCATTTAATTACCAAGTTCTCATGGCCATTTTCCAGCTCCATCATCAGACCCTGGTTACAATCTAGCACCAAAGTATTTGTCAAGACGAATCATACGAGCCCAAACTCGACTGGTTTACGAGTAGTCATTGAGGAGTTGCGATATCCACCTCCTTAAACCATCATCAGATCAGCTTGATGGTACCATAATATTGCATTGTGACCAAACTTACATAAGTATACCAAACAGCTCAATCGGTTGAAAATATCTGCTTCAAAATTGAGTTGCAAGATTCCACTTGAACATCTAATTTTGTAATCCTATACAATTATTATGGGATTACAAAGTTATTTATGCAGTTAGTGTATCTAGAAACCTAGACCGAAATTGCAAATTATTTGAGTTTTTCCTTAATTTATACACTAAACCCTAATTGTTTTTTTTTTTTTTTTTTATGAGAGAAGGGGGCAAACGAGCAGACGGGTCACCTGATGGTAAGTGACGTCCGTCGCCCATGGACACCTGCAACTCGAGAGTCACAACTGCGTTGCCGACCTTTGAGGTGGGAGTAGGGGGAGGGGAGAGGAGGGAAGGGGGAGGGGGAATTGGGGCCTCCGGTTACCTCACTCACTCAACGAAACGCAATGCATTGCATTGTATTCTAAATTTGAAGCTTCTACGACTGCTAGAAGTGCCTTGAGTTTTGATGATCGGTCAGTGAGTCAGTCAGTCAGTCAGTCAGTCAGTGAGTGACAAAATTAGGAAACTTTGAATATTTATAATTTTAAAACTGCTGGTTCAAATTGGATGAATTTTGAAATATACTGTGTTTATACAATGCATGCTTGGTTACTGAAAATTCAGGCTTCTAGGTTTATCCACAACGAAGTTATAGGGGATCGAAAAGTGCGTGAATTGCTTCGAGAAAAGGATGGTACGGCCGTGCCGCTTTTTGCTCGACTTGGCGGGGGCACCCCAGATCAGGGAAAAAAACTTGGCCCAAGATTCATAGCTGAAAACAAATTAAAATCTTTCTTACAAACATTTTACGACAAAATTGACATAAGAATAATGTATGTATCATCCTAGCAGCGCCACACTACTCTGGGTACGAAATAGTCTTGAATTTCGTACCCTCGCCGTTTAGCAGATGTAGAGTTTGGTGGCGATGCCAAAATGATATATAGCATATTTCTGCATTTAGGCTACACGATTTCGTACTATTTTGTACTTTTAGGAAGGGAGTAGAACTCACACTAAATTCTTCGTGGACTTAAATATATACATCTTAGTAGGTACATCATATTTCTAAAATATGTTTGCAACATATTAAGATGCCCGGGTACGAAATAGTTTCAAAGAAAATTATCCACTAGATATCGCTTCTAGCATATTATAATACAATCATAATTTATCTATCGATAAAATGTCATTGGCTTCAATAAATCAAAGAAGGTACATACTAAAGTAGTTAAGCAATGTAGGGCACGGTCAGTCAGTGAATGGGTGACTGCCTAGTGGCATTTATATCACGAGCGCTTCCGTGTTTTGGAAGGCACGTTAAAGTGTTGGTCCCGGTTTTCGTTGTTTACGAACAATGGAAGTCGGTAAGCCATGTTGGATACCTTGGGGTGGCTTGAAAAATTCCGGCAGTTAGGTGGCCACTAGCCTAACAAAATCTCCCAATCCGCGGTGGGCTAGCATGGGAGATTATAGCCCATATACTTCCTCAGTGTGAGGAAAGACTCTTAGCTCAGCAGTGGGTTACGGGTTGTCGATGATGTCGATGACATACTAAAAACTTATTTTTAAATTACTTCATCAACTTACAGCAAATGCCAGTACAATAAAATTCAATACAGGATTGGTGATCCAGGTCTTTTTCTTAATATTAGCCCACATCACTTCTCCAACGGAGTTTAAAAAAGCTGCTTTGTCACTAGTTTTAAATTCTTCCACAGTATTCTTGTTCATTATTGTTCCAGTCACAGTTATATAGAATTGCTGAATATCAGGGGTCCTAGAAAAATTATTATGATTAAAATAATAATTACAGATCTATATGCAGTGGTTTTGAGAAAAATGAGGGCTACATTCAGGCAAATGGTTATTTTCATCCAAAAGTATAGGCTGACTGTACTATGGTTACTAGACATGTCATCTGATTTAGTAAAGTAAAATGAAATGAAAATGTTTTTATTTCTGTAGGTAATTAAAATTACACTTAGAAATGCCAATAGCCTAATAACAAGGCATAATAAACTCGTCCATGAAACATTACGTACTAACGTCCTCACGAGTACTAAATGTTGGTGAAGTTATATACTATGAAAAAAAAAATGACCTTTATTTACGGATACAGGTTTTGGTGCTGCTGTAAAGACGTCATTTTGGCAAAACCACCAACCCCCCCCCCCCCCCCCCATATCTGCTAAACCGTGAGGGTACGAAATTCAAGACTACTTCGTACCCAGTAGTGTGGCGCTGCTAGGATGATACATACAAAAATAATGTGTAAATATTGTTACTTACCTCAATATATTTGTTGCTCCCCGGGGTTAGGAAATCTGTAAGCTTTGATGTCCGAATCTTCCTTCGGCTTTAGCCCACATTTCAAACATTTTCTTCTGATGTTATCAGCCATAACGACAAACAAAACACAAACACCTTTTCTATCTCCTCGAGTCTCTATCTCACAAATACTTCGCTAGCACTATAGCAAGCACGTCAACACTAATGCGGAGGAACAAAGACTCAACCACGGCTCAACTCAATGCAATAATCACAGAGTACATTATTATATATGAGGCAATAATGAAGAAAAGAAAACTGTAAATTGTAATTTTAAAAACCACAGACATGACAGACGAGACATCATGATGACAGTATGCCATGGGGCTGCCAATGTTTAATGATGTTCTCTTACATAAATACTTTTTTATGTATTTTTGAATTAATTTTTTTAACATATTTTAGAAAACAATACATATAATTAAATTATACATTATTATATATAAAACAATTTTTTAAATACTCCCTTTATAGAATATTGAGTTAACTTGTCACACAAAGATTCCCCATTAGGTATGACACCCAAGTCCCATACCCACTTGACGCCGCCTGCGGACCATTCACTCAGAAACTCCAAGACAGAACAGATCTAACTGCATTTTCGTTTTAGGTGTTTATAAACAAAAACAGTTCCATCATTGAATACAAAATTCATCAATTTTAGCATTGCAATGTCATTGGATACCGTACCAAAAGATTTGAGAGGGTTGCGAGCTTGTTTAGTTTGTTCCTTGATAAAGGTATGTTGTGGGAATTTAGTACTATCCTCGCATATCCTATAACCTTACATTTATATTAGAAATACCAGCAATAATTATTATACACCCTTATGTATGCAGCCTTTAGTATAATTATGTATAAATAAACATCCTAGGTCAGTAATGGACAAATTAACCACCAGGGGCCAGAAAAATAAAATAAATATTACGATGGGCCAGCTTGAGTGAATTACAATAAATCGCTAGTATATTACATGTACCTACTTTTATGCAGCTACTTCTTAAGAGTATTTTTTTAATCTATGTTTTGTGTCGATGAGGCTATCAAAGTTTAATTCTTTAAAAACAGCTTCCTCTACGTTTGATGGGCCGCATTAAAGCCTTCATGGGCCGAAGTCGCCCACAGCTTTTTAACATAGTTTTTTACTATTTTTAGACATATGATCAATTTGAGTATGATGGATGTGACAATTGTGACGAATTTCTCCGCATGAAAAATAACAAAGACAATGTATATGACTGCACTAGTAACAACTTTGATGGGTGAGATGATATGTATTTACATTTATACGTTTTCCCATTATTTCATTGTCAGTCATGGAAGTAAAAATAAATAATATTTATTTCAGAATGATAGCAGTAATGAGCCCAGAAGATAGTTGGGTTTGCAAATGGCAGCGTATAAGTGAGTCATTTTTATATAATGGATATTAACTTGCATGAAAGTTTTGAATTTCAAACTAGTGTCCTGTAAAGATTTCATTAGCCACTTATAAATGCTGCTGGTGCTTGTCTGGAACCCTTTTTTCCCATTCCTGTGGGAATTATGAGTAATACTGCATCATAAAAGACACCTACTTGCCAAATTTCAAGTTTCTAGGTATCAGTCAATGATTTTTTTGTACATTACTATTATTATTTAGATCACAGCAGACAATAGATCAAGCCAAAGAGGTTGGAAGAAAATCATTCTCTTTACTATAGAGTGCCAATGTACGAAATCTCGCCCTAGTGAATCCTCGCCAACATTCGGTGGACAGACCGTATTTTCACGTGGCCGCTGGTTTGACAACACAATGCCATATTGGAAGTCAGATCGAAACAAGCTCTCGGTTTTGACAAAAATATGCCCGCTTGCGTAGTTGTTTGGTGCGGAAACTCCACAGTAAATTCGCGGAAATCCAATACAGGTGGTACCTATCACCTGTTAGTATTTTCCTGTTCAGACTACACCACAAAAAATATATTTAAATATTTGTATTTTTATTTATAAACATTTCCTTAGTGCTTGACAAAAAATATACAATATCGATAGAATAATTTTATGTCGATAAAATTTGCAATATTTTTTCGAAATGATTTTCAGATTTCCAAGAGATCCCAACCTCAAAAAAAATTTAGTGTTCTAAAGATCGAATCATACTATTCATTTAGAATTTAAAAATAGAATAACATTTACCTAAAGTCTAAAAATCTTCTTGAGATACTAGCTTTTGCTCACAACTTCATCCGCTTTGCAGAATGAAATAAAACCTATATCCTTCCTCAGGGTGCAGCCTATATTCCTACCTTCCATCGACATCGGTTCCTTGGCTTAGCGGTAAAAATGTTACAGACAGACAGCCAGCCAGAGTTACTTTTGCATTTATATTATAGTAAAGAAGGATTTTTTTTAAAGAAGGAAGTAAAATAATTAGATAATTTGTATTTATAATTCAAATTTGTAAATTTTTCAAATCAAATGAAATTATAGTACAGGTTGCAGCATTTATCGATATCGATTGTGTGGTATATGATTACTTCACTAGTCCGTCACTATTGGAGCAAATTCAAAAGTAAAATAATATGTGAGCTTTCTGATTGGCCGAGCGCAAAATGTCCTTTAAATACTATTGGTAAATTGATTGACATTTAGTACGTCATCTCATACTTCGCCCCCCGCGCCCCGATTTTTGGTTGAAGCGGTTTCCATAGTGTTTTTAGAACATTAGCAGTCTATAAGAGAGAAACTTTTTCTTTAAACGTCTTTGGATCAAGCAATACCCTTAGTAGTGAAATACATAAATACATACTACATAATATAATTTAACATTCATAATAAAAATAAGAAAATAATACAGTATTATAACATCCTCCAAGTCAGATTTAAGCCCTTTCGATTTTCTTATACATTTTGATGGAGAATTATGAAGAGACTTAACCAATCATAATGCATTTTTGAGGTCATGAATACTGTATGTCATAAAATAATAACTATGACAACACCACCAAAGTCCAAATAAATTCAAGAACATTAAAAAGTGACTACCAAAACCCGAATAACAAAGTTATTCAGTATTTTACTCACCTGAAAAGTTGCATATTCTGGCGTAGGTAATGATAGAACTCCACCAATGATGAGCTTTGGATGAACACTAAATTGACTGCTTTTATCATGTTTCAGGTCGATTTTGTAAAGGAGTTTATGCTATATCAGTGTCTGGACGGCTGCCTGCTGGTGTTATAAGGGAAATGAAGAGTCGTGGTATTGTGTACCGACCTAGAGACACCAGCCAACGTTAATGCAGTTTATGATTAAGACAAATAAATTTTCAACTTCGATATTTTTTTAACATTTTACTCTTTTATTCACATTCATATAATTATTTAGTATGAAAGATAATGTTTGTTACTTCTATAAACTGCTCCATGTTTCCATAGTATTATTTGTCTTTGTTGGTGATTATTGCACTTTATACACATTTCCTTTAACAACATAGGCTGGTTTAGTGTTAAAATGAAAACAACAAGATTTATAGCACATTTTTTAATCTATCTACACAGTTACATAAATAATGTTGCTAGTAACAATATAAATATTTTCACAAATAAATACAAGTGTGCTTACTTATTAGATTGTATTGTACCAACACAAACAAAATGTTGCATCATGCTATTTAAAACTACTCTCTCAGACACACATACAGTGATTCAAACATCGATTTATAGCTATTTACTGGAACTGTTCAAGATTATGAAAAAAGATGTATTCACCCGATCCTTCCAAAGTCACCATCTAAAAAAAGGACGAATAATGTTCACATTCACAATGTTAATGTTATTGTTACATCGGACTTGCAAATTAGGGAATATTCATCAATCAACAACAGTACATAGTATTGCAAAAGCATTAGAGATAAGTAAATTTAGTATAGGTACTTATGTCAGAGATTAGATTACTTAAATATATCAAGTCTGATATTGTTCATTTATAATTGGTAATTACTTATTTCATTTGTTAAGACATGCATATGAGTGTTACACTGTTTGAGCTCTAGCTTTTTCTTGTACTTGTATGCTTCTCTGTTGAAGATGTTCCAGCAACTTGCATGATTGAAAGCACACATTAGGCCGTTCAAATGTCAGCTGTTACCACCAGTAGGGGGTGGTTTACATTCATTCTCTGTGCCAAGCACATCTTTGTCTATTTCTTTAAAATCAATATTTTGCTGCTTCATGGCATTCTGGAAGAAAAAGATATACTTGGAAATGAAAAAAGGTAACCTAACTTAACATAAGAAAATCATAAAATTTTGGGATATTAAAAATTACTAGTAAATGTGTAGGTTAAATGTGAAGTACCTACTTATGTGGTAAACTATTTCTGTTCTTAACCAGTTGAATAATGTTTCACGTTAATTAAGGCGTTATTTGGAGCAATTTCTTAATTTTTTTCTTTATGCATAGGCAGCTACAAATGGACATAATAGTAGGAACTAGGGTCGATATCATTTAATGCAGTAGAAATGCGGCGAAGTAATTACAAGAAAAATCTGTCAGATATACATAAACACAATAATTATAAAAAAAATAAGTGGACATACTTTTACGCAATCCTGATAAATTTTGAAGATACCGGCGCATACAGTATCATCGTGATCTCCTTTCAGGAATCTTTCTGTGAACCAACTATTGAAGCAGTCGTCATATTTCTTCTTTAACTCTGTACACTCTTCCCCAATACTATTCATATTTTAGCTTCGAAATATGAAGAGGCGAGACACAGTACATCAATAATTATCGAACATTTACAGCAGACAGCAGTCACAATGTCACATTTTTTTTTTTGTTGTTTCACCCCTTACAGGGTAGGCAAAGGCATTACGTCATGCAGCCTCGTCATTAGTTAATGATATCCTTATGTAAATGGCTCTGCTTCAGAGTCCATGCACAAAAATACAGTGTCTTTAACACTTTCTATATCCCTAACGTGCCCTAACTTGGTTATCAGTAAAATGATAGCACTTTTACTGACGACTTTATTGTGACTTTTTGAGGCAATCCAAAACTGTCATCTCGCATTTTATCGAATTTCCCATTCACTGCACACTTTCACGGACACTTGCCACATAATATACTATCACTATTATGAGTCAAAACCCGAAATACACAGCAAAATGAAAATTAAACAAAAAACCATGACGTCCCTCTTCGGATTCCCGCCAAAAAGCCCACAATGTCACATTTATTCAATTCAATTTTTTTTTTTAATTTGTCCCTTTAGGGAAAGGCAAAGGAATCTAGCCCATACAGCCTAGTCTGTTGTAAATTTTAATCTTAGATAAATGGCTCTGCTTCAGAGACCATGCACAAAAATTCTGTGTCTTCAACACTTTCTACATCCCTCACTTGTTTATTAACAGTAAAATGATAGCACTTTTACTGAAGACTTCATTGTGACTTTTTGGGACAATCCAAAAATATGCATTCCACGCATTTTATCGAATTTCCCATTCACTGCACACCTTCACGGACACTTGCCACATAATAAACTATCACTGTTATGAGTCAAAACCCGAAATACACAGCAAAATGAAAATTATACAAAAAACATGACGTCCCTCTTCGGATTTCCGCCAAAAAGTCTTATTCAATTCAAGCATGCGCCAAAGCAAAGCAAATTCTTTTTTTTTCTTATTTTAATGGGCCATTTACACGAGGCCATTCCACTAAGAAAATCCACTAATAGCTTCGTGTAAATGGAGGGAGAGTCCACTGCAATGGATTGTCCTCAAGTTTTTTTTTTGGATGGGCTTAGTGGAATGGCCTCGTGTAAATGGTCCCTTGATGGAGAGTCCACTGCAATCGTAGACAGACAACAGTCTACGACTGCAATGGATTGTCCTTAAGTTTTTTTTTGTATGCTGTTTGGATTGGCTTAGTTGATTGTCTTAGTGGAATGGCCTCGTATAAATGGCCCCTAAGGCATTGGCAAATTAGCCATCAGCACTAAACACGACACAAAATTCAAGAGTTTTAGCTTTGCTGACTGCTTTAGAGTCTCTGAGTTACTCAGAGGAGTCTATGCACAAAAATACAGTGTGTAGCGCGTATCCGAATCGTCGACTCCCCTCTCCCCGCCAGTGACGGCGACCTTCGAACTGTGATTGGTCAAAGACCGTCGCGCCATGTCCGTCGCCCGGCTCGTTTTACTTAGACCGCTAGCGAAGTTTGATTTTGTTTTGTAACACGCCTTTTCACTCCGAACTCACAAGAAAACTATAAGTAAACTGTATTAGATTAAGTGTGTAATTGTAATCTCAGTGAAAATACTTATAAAAGTTATAAACTTTGTTCTTTTATTCAATAAAAGTATTATTGAACTACAAGATGGCAGCCCAACTCGCGGCGTGAAAACGTGTTATTCATATTTAAAAATCCTTGAAACAATACTTAAAACTTCAAGAAGATGCCGCGCACGAGACGTCAATCACAAGTCCAATCTGATTTCCTTGATCCCGAGAGCGACCACGAAGAGCAACAGGCTTCTTTTACGGCTTCCACGGTGGCCGCCATGATGGCCGCTGCCCAGCGTTCCCAGAACGACGCCTTCGAAAAACTTTTAGACCGCGTCCTGGAACGACAGCCGACGCCTGCGCCCGTGCCTATAATCGCATCTCCGGCCCCACAATCAGGAAACTTCTCGAAATGCACGGCACGCTTCGCGGGGGAGGACCGCGAGAGCGATCAAATCGACACTTTTATCGACGCCATCGAGACTTATAAAGACTGTACGAACATTTCCGAAGAGAATGCAGTTCGCGGCCTCTCGATGCTACTCCTGGGCAAAGCAGCGGTCTGGTGGCAGAGCGCCAAACACGAAGTTGAGTCCTGGACCGACGCCCTCGACCGCCTGCGCAGCGCTTTCGGCGACCGCAGGCCGCCACACAAAGTGTATATACAGCTGTTCACGATGCGACAGGGTAGTGAGAACACCGACGTCTTTGTCGCCAGAGCTAGGGCCCTACTCGCCAAGCTGCCCTACGGCGACCTATCCGAAAAAGTACAACTAGATATGGTGTACGGCTTATTAGAGCAACGTATCCGCAAGAGAATTCGACGTGAAGAGGTCACCAATTTCAAACAGCTGCTCCAGCTGGCACGCACCGTCGAGGAGGAGTTCGACGCGCCGGACGCCCCTGCCGGCCACACGCGCCGCGCAGCCGCCGCTCCGCTCCAAACGCTTCCGCCTCGCCGAACCAATGTGACGCCGACCTTCACTCCGCCGTCGTACCCGGGGATGCCTACATCGACCACGATGACCCGCGCCGCGCCTGAGGAGCCACCCGCAGCACGACGACGTTCCCATGCATCCGATACGACGCCGCCGGCGCCGGTCGACACGTCTTCTGCGACAAAATCTACAAAGCCGCGTTTTTGTAACTACTGTAAAGTGTACGGACACATACGTGAGAACTGTAGTCGTTTAAGTAATAAGAACAGTGGTTTAGGTAACGAGAACAATGTAAATGTGCCTCAGATAAGTTGCTATGGCTGTGGGGCGAAGGGAGTCGTCAGATCGCAATGTACGACGTGCAAGAACAACCAGCTATCGTTCTCCACCGTCGACGCAGACCCCTCATATCCTTTTCAAAATTATTCTGACTGTAATGATGATGATATTGTCGAGTGTTCATTTTATAACCCTTATCATCCAGATCATGAGAACGTTCCCCACAAACATAAGCACACTCACACATACACATCCAACTGTCAAACAGCGTTACCATGTGAACTCTCACGCAACTCACCTGTCACTCACTATCAATCTGACACATACGAGGTGCGTTCCAAACATCAATCATCTACTGTCGATACATCAGACGATTTTATTCCCGATGATATAAAGGTGCCTCTGCGCGACCCAATTTTAGTTAAGGAGCATAGACACTTGTCACCCGAACAGGTTTTTGCCGCCGGTATTTCGTACCGTGACCCCTGTTACGACACAGCGGTAGAGTATTCCCGTTGTTCCGACTCGTTGTTTTTTAATGACTCCTCATAGGGTAAATGCACCTAATCACGTTAACCCGGAATTTTCGCCTGAGACGTCTCATAGGGTTTTTACGCGAACGGACCGCGACCCCTCAGCGACATTAGGGAACCGCACACTCGATCGGGTAGATGATCCTATTAGTGACAACTATTATTTTTCCGGTTTATTCCGTGAGCCGCGTAGGGTCGACACGCCGAATGACGACCGCTACTATCCGGCGCTTTTCTTTGATATATTTGATGAAACAAGCACTGACATGTATGCATATGCCCCTGATTATACCGCGCCGATTTTTAGTGACTCACAGAGTAGGGTAGATGAACCAATTGATGACCCCAATGTTGATCGGGTATTTCGCACAATTGTTGACCCCATTTTGAATAGAGTAGATTCCCCAACTGTTGACCCCTCCGATAGGGTAGTGACCACAGTTGTTGCCCCACTCGCTGACTCGACGCCGACCCGGAGACCCACTCTGACTATTAGTATTTGTGGTTTACAAGGCATTGCACTTATTGATACCGCAGCCAAATGCTGCGTCGCTGGTCATAAACTTTATAAATTGTTACAAGATATGAATTACACATTTACCACTAAGGAAGTGAATGTGAAGTTAGCCGATGGCGATGCACGCCCGCGGGATCTTTTGGTAGCCCGAATAGAAGTAGGTATTTCACATAATAGGGCACTTACGACGGATTTCGTTATTTTTCCCGACGCTGACAACAACGATACTCTCTTAGGGATAGATTTTATAAACGCTGCAGGTATGGTGATAGATTTCGCTGCTTCGACCTGGCACTTCTCTGGTTGTCAACAGATTTACCCCTTAGAATATGAAGGTGACCAGGAAATCCCTGTTTCTTCTGTTGAAGCTTCTTCGATCCTGTTGAGAGAGGATGAAGGATCTATGCTCTCCAGGGAAAATCGCCACCGTCTTGCGGACTTGCTGCAGCGATATGAAGATATCTTCAGTCAAGGAGGAGATGCCACTCCTTACGCCGAACATCGGATAGATACAGGCGATCACGCACCCATTGCTGTGCCTCCTTACCGTCTGACGCCTGCAAAGAAGAATATTATGGAAGCAGAGCTGAATAAGATGTTAGAGGACGGGATCGTCGAAGAGTGTGAGGCTGCGTGGGCAGCCCCAGCCCTCCTAGTCCCCAAGAAGGATGGTACTTTCAGGTTCTGCGTTGACTACCGTCGCCTGAATACTGTTACTAAGACAGATACTTACCCTTTACCGGTGATCGATGACCTGCTACATGCCACTAAGAGGGAAGGGTATGTAAGCACAATTGACTTACGTTCCAGCTACTGGCAAGTAAGTGTTGCAGCTGCGGACAGGGACAAGACTGCGTTCGTGACGCCTTTTGGTACCTTCAGATTTTGCCGCATGCCGTTCGGACTGAAGAATGCTCCCGCTACGTTCCAGAGGCTTATAGACCGATTCCGTTCTGGGAGCACCGTTAAGGATATCACACTACTTGCATATTTAGATGACCTGCTAGTGCTGTCGGATGGGTACGATCAGCACCTGCGAGACCTGGAACGCGTTTTCGATCGCTTGCGCGTCTTCGGTTTGCGCGCCAACCGAGATAAGTGTGTCTTCGCTGCTAGGGAAGTCAAATACCTAGGACACCTTATTACGCCTGAGGGAATAAGACCGGATGGCTCAAAGGTTGAAGCGATACTCCAAATGAATGAGCCAACCAATCTCAAACACTTGAGAACTTTTCTTCAAACCTGCTCCTGGTTCAGGAAGTTCGTGCCCGGCTTCTCGGCGATCGCGCAGCCGCTGACTAAACTCACTAAGAAGGATATGCCCTGGACCTGGAATGAAGAACAACGCAATGCGTTCAACGATTTGAAGAAGCGACTCACCACTGCACCGGTGTTGGTCCAAGCGGACCACAGCATGCCGTTTATTGTGCGAACGGACGCCAGTAACTACGCGTTAGGCGCAGTTCTCTTGCAGGGTGAAGGTCCTGAAGAACACCCCATCGAATACTCCAGCCGTTTACTTACCGCTCCGGAGAGAAAGTACAGTACCACGGAAAGAGAGGCACTGGCGGTAGTGTGGGCTGTGGAGAAGTACCGGCCCTACATTGATGGACATCCAGTGATCGTCAGAAGTGATCATCAACCTCTGAAGTGGTTGTTATCCCTAAAATCGCCAAGTGGACGATTAATGCGATGGGCACTCAAGCTTCAAGCTTTTGACATTAAGTATGAATACACGCCCGGCAAGGCGAACGTTGTCGCTGACACATTGAGCCGACCTATCTGTAATGAAGGCTCCCAAGAAAACTGTGGTATCTGCTCAGTCATAATAGATGTCCCTAGAATAAACGCTGAAGAATTAAGGGCAACGCAAGTCCAAGACCCTGAAGTGGGAAAGATAATTAAGGACATTGAAGATAGCGACGTGTTGACGTCGACCCGGTGGATAGAACGAGGTTATCTGATGAACCAAGGAGTTCTCTATCGTCACAGTCCCGATTCTGATTCGGAAGAACCGCAGCTGGTGGTACCCGAGTCCATGATTGAGGCGACATTGAAGGAATTTCACGATGCGCCTACAGCTGGCCACCAGGGCGTCGAGCGAACATTAGACCGCATCCGTCAACGCTACTATTTTACCGGAATGCGAACCCGTGTCACTCAGTATCTCAAGGGATGTGCTGACTGCCAACGCTACAAGTATACTAACCAAAAGCCACCTGGCCTGCTGCAGACTCCAGTCCTAAATCGCAGAGGTGAAGTGCTGGCTATCGATTTCTTCGGTCCACTGCCAGAGGGTGAGAACGGTAAAAAGTGGGTACTGCTCATGGAAGACACCTCCACTCGCTGGGTTGAACTATTTGCTATGAAGGAAGCTACTGCTGAAGCGTGCGCTCCTCTGATGATCGAGAAATATTTCTTGCGTTACGGCTTTCCCCGACGTATCACCTCCGATAACGGAGTACAGTTTGTGTCAGCAGCTATGCAACAATGCATGTACCTTCTCGGAATCAAGCAAAACCTCATACCCTTATACCATCCTGAAGCGAATCCAGCGGAAAGGAAGAATCGAGACATCAAGACTCAACTGGCGATGCTGGTTAAAAATGAACATCGGTCTTGGCCGAAACATCTAGCTCAAGTGCGTTTTGCCTTGAACACTGCCACGTGCAGTACGACTGGACTGACACCATCTTACATGACTTTCGCTCGTGAGATGAGAACCCCCTTTGACGTCCACCACGACCTTAGAAGTGTCCTAGAGAATGACAATTTTGTACCCCAAGTGACCCCTTACTTGACAAAATTCATCTCTTCGTTGCGTGAAATACGCGAACGAGTTGAGAAGAAACAGGACACTCGTAAAGACTACGCCGATGACTCCCGGCGAGCTTCGCCTGACTATCATAAAGGTGACCTTGTCTTGCTAACGACTCATGCCTTAAGCAATGCACCTAAGGGTTTGACCCGCAAGTTTATGCCGCAACGGGACGGCCCGTATTCCATACATCGAGTGGTGAGCCCCACCACATTTGAAATTTCCGATACACAGGGACAGGTACTTGGTAGGTTCCACTGCTCGGACCTTACTCCGTTCGTGAGTCAGACGGGAGACGAACAACCCGTCCAACCTCGCCGTCTGCGAGGGCGCCCCCGCAGACCTATAGGGAACGCTCCCGACACTCGTACTCATGACTTGGAGGAGGAGGGTGTAGCGCGTATCCGAATCGTCGACTCCCCTCTCCCCGCCAGTGACGGCGACCTTCGAACTGTGATTGGTCAAAGACCGTCGCGCCATGTCCGTCGCCCGGCTCGTTTTACTTAGACCGCTAGCGAAGTTTGATTTTGTTTTGTAACACGCCTTTTCACTCCGAACTCACAAGAAAACTATAAGTAAACTGTATTAGATTAAGTGTGTAATTGTAATCTCAGTGAAAATACTTATAAAAGTTATAAACTTTGTTCTTTTATTCAATAAAAGTATTATTGAACTACAAGTGTCATTAACACTTTTCCATCACAATGTTACTTGGTAAACGACACTAAAATGATAGTGTACTTTTACTGAAGATTGAAGCGGCTTCTTGAGGCAATCCTTCACGGACACTTGCCACATAATATACTATCACTAATATGAGTCAAAACCCGAAAAATATACAGCAAAATGAAATTTTACAAAAAACATGACGTCCTTTTTCGGATTTCCGCCAAAAAGCCTAAAAGCATCTATTCATAGATCAATTATTATACACTCGGCGTCAAAAAAATCGCACCTTTGGAAAATAATATTTCAAACCACTTTTAATCCCATTTAGAATCAATAATGATGGTGTAGAGCCTCCTTATAGAGGGTAACATAAATACTTTTTTATACTTGACTTGAAAATGTGACTAGATGTCGCATTTTTGTTTTCTAGACAATTGATTGATAATATATTTGCTGTGTGAACGTGAAAACCAATATTTAATTTATTTCCTCAAGTATCTTACTCCAAACCTTATAGTTAGTGGCCCAGTGCCACTACACATTTGGTGACCTTCTATTTAGACGTATTTACAAATTTATAAATATATATAATGAGCACGAGCAAAAGCGCCATTGACATGCAGGAGCTTGCCAGGATAATAAAGGACATGGTTGTAAAGGAAGTTGCCAAGCTTGACCGTGGACGAAGTGACAGCCGAACGCGAAGCAATAACTCGCGCAGCAGATCTTCCAGTCGGCGTCGCTACAACCCTAAAGGCAAGCTTTGTTACTATCACCATAGATTTGGTAATAAATGCCATGAAGGCAAATGTAAACAGCCGTGTGCGTGGAATTCGGAAAACGCAAGGAGGTAGCTGAGCCAGCGGTAGACTCGGTTGCCCCAAGCCCGCAATACCGCACTCACAGATTGTTTATTAAAGAAAATACAACATCGCATAGATTTTTAGTAGACAGCGGTGCAGACGTGTCATTAATCCCTGCTTCGCCAGATGACAAAATTGACGATTCCGTAGTCTTATATGCAGCGAATAATACTAGAATAGAAACTTGTGGAGTAAAGATACTAACCTTGGATTTGGGACTACGGCGAAAATTTCAATGGGCATTTATAGTTGCAAAAATTACTAAAGGGATACTCGGAGCAGATTTTTTGAAACATTTTAAATTATTAATAGATTTACACAATAGCAGACTGATTGATAGCACTACAAAACTAAGTATCCGTGGTAATGTCGAAGGCATAACGGGAAGTGAAATCATCAGTACACTAGACAAGAACCATCGTTATTACGACCTATTAAAAAATTACCCGGAGTTAACGAAGCCAAACCTTTTGCCAACCAATCTGAAACATGACGTAAAACATCGGATCGAAACAAAAGGTGAACCTGTATACTCCAGAGCACGACCGCTTGATCCCAGGCGCATGGAAATAGTCAAGAGTGAGTTTGAATACATGCTGGATAATGGAATCATCAGGCCGTCGAGTTCTCAGTGGGCAAGTCCGTTACATGTAGTTACAAAGCCAGACGGGTCCCTAAGACCATGCGGTGACTATCGTAGACTTAACGATCAAACCATACCAGATAGATATCCGCTTCCTAGGATTGATGATTTTTTATCGATTTTACCTGGTAGCACAATCTTTTCTAAAGTTGATTTATTTAAGGCATATTACCAAATTCCCATGGCAGACGAGGATAAATGCAAAACTGCCATTATAACCCCTTTTGGTTTATACGAATTTAATGTAATGAGTTTTGGTTTACGTAATGCCCCCGCTACTTTTCAACGATTTATAAATATGGTTTTGAGAGGTTTAAATTTTGTATTTGCGTATTTGGATG
Organism: Ethmia dodecea; assembly: GCA_963855545.1. Classification (NCBI taxonomy): domain Eukaryota; kingdom Metazoa; phylum Arthropoda; class Insecta; order Lepidoptera; family Depressariidae; genus Ethmia; species Ethmia dodecea. The sequence continues at coordinate 9,545,523 of OY979450.1, read as the reverse complement.
ACATATTAGTCGCTTCAGCCACAGCTGAAGAACACGAACAGCATCTGAAAATCTTATTCGAAAGGCTTGATCAATGTGGTCTCAGGATTAACGCGTCCAAGTCAGAATTTGGTCTTCAAGAGGTAGTGTTTTTAGGGTTCCTTATTACAAAAGATGGTACTAAACCCCTACCCGAGAAGGTACAAACAATTCTAGATTACAAGCTCCCAGAAACTTTAAAAGAGTTACGTACCTTTTTAGGACTTTTAAATTTTTATAGGCGTTATTTAAAAAATGCAGCTGATACGCAAGCAGTCCTACATGAATATTTAAAAGGTGCCGGAAAAAATGACCGAAGGAAAGTAGACTGGACAGACGACGCAATCAGGCAATTCGAAAAATGTAAACAGGACCTAGCTAATGTTACCTTATTGACCCTTCCCAGGTATGAATGTCCATTAGCTCTCTTCTGCGATGCTTCAGCCCTAGCTATTGGCTCTGTGCTTCAACAAAGAGACAGCAAAGGCTGGCAACCTATAGCATTTTACTCTAAAAAACTAAATAATGCACAAAAAAACTATAGTACTTATGATAGGGAACTACTTAGTATCTACCTGTCAATAAAACAACTCAGGCATTATTTAGAAGGTCGGGATTTCACAATTTTCACTGACCATAAACCATTAGTTTTCGCATTTAAACAAAATAATGACAAAGCCTCTCCTAGACAGTTAAGACATTTGCAATATATATCGCAGTTCACTACAAACATACAACATATAGATGGTAAGGACAATATCGTTGCAGATAAAATGTCTCGCATAGAAACTGTATCGTTTATCGACTATGATGCTATTGCAAAGGCACAAATCCACGATAATGAACTTAAAGCCTTACAAACATCCAGCTCATTAAAATTTAAACCGTACGTTTCACCATCAGGATATAAGCTTTGGTGCGATATCTCAACCAATAACATTAGGCCTTACATTCCAAATTCATTCCGAAAAACTATTTTCGAAAAGGTACACAACACATCTCATGATGGTATTAAAACAACTATTCGGAATGTAACATCAAAATTTATTTGGACAAATGTTAGGAAAGACATTAAAATTTGGGCACGTTGTTGTTTAGATTGCCAGAAAAACAAAGTAAATAGGCACACCAAATCACAATTTCATGTTTACAATGAACCTGATGAACGTTTTGATACAGTACATATTGATTTGATAGGCCCTTTACCTCCTTCAGAGGGTAATGTCTATTGTCTCACTTGTATAGATCGATTTACTGATTGGATGGAAGTTATTCCAATTCCAAATGCAACTGCCGAAACGGTAGCCAAAGCATTTTATTCCAATTGGATAGCTAGATTTGGAGTTCCTTACACAGTAATCTGTGATAGAGGAGCCCAATTTAAATCTGAACTTTTTAAAAATCTTGCTAGCTTATTTGGAATCAATTTACAACATACAACTGCTTATCACCCTCAGGGTAATGGTAAAGTTGAAAGGTTACACAGGACTTTAAAATCAGCACTTAAATGTCATAATTCTGTCAAATGGACCGACGCCCCACCGACAGTCTTGTTGGGAATGCGAACCGCCATAAGGGATGACAAACAATATAGCATTAGCCAAATGGTTTATGGAATGAACATTAAAATTCCAGGAGAATTTTTTGAAAAGTCTAGTGCTATTTTAGATCCAAATTCTTTTGTATCAAATTTACAACGTACAATGAACGACCTAAGGCCTAGACGGCGCTCCCCTACACAAAGCGATCATGTATTCGTTCATAAAGATTTATATACGTGTGCACATGTCTTTATTAGAATAGATAGGGTAAAAAAGCCTTTAGAGCCGTGTTATGAAGGCCCATGTCAAGTAGTTAGTCGTTTTGATAAGTATTTTACAGTTGTACATAATGGAAAACAAATGAATGTTTCTATAGACAGGCTTAAGCCTGCTTATATTTATATGGATAGTAGTACTCCTCCCAGTTCTTCTTGTACTCCTGAACCTGTAGCAGTCAATAGTCATCCTGTAGTTACAAGGTCAGGCAGGCAAGTTAGGTTTCCTAAAAGGTTTAGGTAACTAAGTTGTATATAGTTTTATATACTTGTGTAAATAGTTAAGTTACAGTTCAAGTCATGGCCTATTTTAGTGATGTGCGCAGAGTGCGCGGCCAAGTTCTTTTATGTTTATCGTTACATTAGTAGGTACTCATGTAACTGGAGGGGGAGTAATGTAGAGCCTCCTTATAGAGGGTAACATAAATACTTTTTTATACTTGACTTGAAAATGTGACTAGATGTCGCATTTTTGTTTTCTAGACAATTGATTGATAATATATTTGCTGTGTGAACGTGAAAACCAATATTTAATTTATTTCCTCAAGTATCTTACTCCAAACCTTATAGTTAGTGGCCCAGTGCCACTACATTTGGTGACCTTCTATTTAGACGTATTTACAAATTTATAAATATATAAAATGACTGAAGAAGTTGAAAAAGTGACAGTCAAGCTCCCACCATTCTGGCCAGAGGAGCCGGAGATATGGTTCGGGCAGGTGGAAGCCCAATTCGCAACTTCCAAAATAACCAGCGATTCCACCAAGTACTTCACCGTACTGCAACAACTCGACCAGCGTACCGCCAGGGAAGTAAGAGATTTAATTATTAGCCCCCCGGCAGAAAATAAATACGGCGAACTAAAAAAACAGCTCATAAAGCGTGTTTCGACCTCTGCAGAGCAAAAACTTAGGCAACTTCTCACCCATGAGGAACTAGGTGATCGCAAACCCTCACAGTTTCTTCGTCATTTAAAAGCCCTTGCTGGCGAGAACATTGCTGATGACATGCTACGCTCAATCTGGTCGAGTAGACTCCCAACACATTTTCAGGAGATAGTAGCAATGCAATCAAGCACGACATTAGATGCTGTAGCCGAACTACTTGACAAAGTTTCAGATGTCACAGCCCATTCATCGAGACAGATTTCAAGCACGAGCGCCAGCACGAGCACAAGCGCCATTGACATGCAGGAGCTTGCCAGGATAATAAAGGACATGGTTGTAAAGGAAGTTGCCAAGCTTGACCGTGGACGAGGTGACAGCCGAACGCGCAGCAATAACTCGCGCAGCAGATCTTCCAGTCGGCGTCGCTACAACCCTAAAGGCAAGTTTTGTTACTATCACCATAGATTTGGTAATAAATGCCATGAAGGCAAATGTAAACAGCCGTGTGCGTGGAATTCGGAAAACGCAAGGAAGTAGCTGAGCCAGCGGTAGACTCGGTTACCCCAACCCCGCAATACCGCACCCCCAGATTGTTTATTAAGAGCCCTATCACAAAACTACGCTCCTCAAGATTAGGCATTTGAAAGCGACGGCCCGCTCGCTCGGGGTCACGAGTTCACGACACTACTCTGCCCGTAGCGGCAGCAAGCGACTTACTACTTTTGATACTTTTCTATTTTTTCATTGTATTGTGTTCAACTTTTTTAGCGAAGTATGTTAAGAAAGTTTAAAACAATACAATTTACACCCCTTTAGATATTATAGTTTAGATAATATGTATTTAGATATAGGTACGTAGATTTTAGCTTAAACTGATAGTGACCAACCTTGAAATAAAAAGTCTGTCTGTTCTCTCTCACATATAAAATGAAGGTCACCAAGAATAAAATCAAATCTTAACAAATACTTGTGTCATAAAAGTTTTTAACATTTTATGAATAAAATTAACTTTGGGAGATAAAATATCATAAATAAACATTTAATTCTTTAATTTAATAAATTTTGACAATAAATTACAACCATTTATCTGTAACAAAAATACAGAAATATTAATTTATGCACTTTAATAGTAATTTTGCCTATTTTTTGTGCCTTTTCCTCAAAGAGATTTAAAGGGTCTTTGTAGTACAGTAAATAGAGACCAAATAAGGGGGGTTACCTTACAAACGGTCCGGTAGTTCTAAATTTTTTACATGTTGTCTAGGATGGTTGTTAAGTGTTTAAAATGCAAAATGCACAATTCCCCCCCCCCTCCGCGCCCGCCGCCATCTTGAAAAAACCGAAAAAAATCGGAACTTTTTTTAGATTTTCACTTATATCTCTGTTTCGGTGCATTTTAGCTACAAAACAGTTTTATTCAATGTTGTAGAGAATGAAATTCCCTATAATATACGTGTTAAATTTTGTTTGTAGGGCAAATAGTTCACGAGATATGATATTTTAAAAAATATTAAAAATACGCATTTTCCTTTGCATTTTTTTTCGTTTTCATTTTAATGCTTACTGCCCCCTCCGTAAGGTTGGTTAAAAAAGTAAACATCCATTTTGTAGGTAATTAAATTCCCTACAATTTTTATTCTTATACTTGTTTTTCTCAAATAGGACAAAATTGAATTACAGCGTCCTAAAGTTAGAAGTTTGAAAAATTTCCGGAAAATGCGTAATTTTTATACTTTTTTAAAATATCATATCTCGTGAACTATCTGCCCTACAAACAAAATTTAACACGTATATTATAGGAAATTTTATTCTTTACAACGTTGAATAGAACTGTTTTGTAGCTAAAATGCACCGAAACAAAGATATAAGTGAAAATCTAAAAAAGTGCCGATTTTTTCAAGATGGCGGCGGGCGCGGAGGGGGGGGAATTGTGCATTTTGCATTTTAAACACTTAACAACCATCCTAGACAACATGTAAAAAATTTAGAACTACCGGACCGTTTGTAAGGTATCAGCTGTCTATTCACTGGGTTAATTGGGAATATTTTCATACAAAACTTTGAAGCCTAAGCGTCATGTCCTTGTCATGTCAGTTAGTATGAACGCGAGCTGTCATTCTGTCGAAATTGTACTAGACTTATTCCACTTGGCATAACTTTTGACTTTAAATTTTCCTCGCGTTGTCCCCTCTATGCCTTATTATATTTTAATATCTTTGCTTTGCCTAAAAAAAAAGGTGATGCGCGCGCATAGCTAATTTGTGAACAAGTAAAAATTTTGTTTTTATTCGTTGATGAAAGTCGGAGTTTTATTTATTTCCTCGCAAAGATGTTATAAAACGTCGTATGACATACGTTCGTTTTGATAATTACAGCCTCAATTCAATAACTCGTTCAATAAGTGGTCTTGTAAGTTCCTACTTTGAATAAAACATTTTGACTTTGACCACTGCTTTTTTGTAGCCCTCGCCTACGGCTGGAGCTAGAAATATCGCCTCGGCTGTAATTTTCAACTTACCGCACTTATATCATAATGTACTATATCATATTGTATTATTACTTACTTTACAACGGTTATAATAAAACAAATTTATTTGTTGCTCATAAAAAAAAACTAACATCAAAGATCTTCTAAACCTAACCGGTACAAATAATTTCCGATCTGGTATTTTGAGCTGGCTTCGCTCGCTCTCGCATTGAATATATCTGTAATATCTCGCAAGTGGTGCATTATTTTAAATATTTTGACCATTTGGTATTTAAAATGTTGGTAAGTATATAAAATTATTTTTTACTCTTAATTTATTTTTTACTTTTTAGTTGGATTTAAAATGACTTCACATAGCCAACCATGCATTGTCATCCAAACTAAACGCGTATACAAAATTTTTAGCTCAACTGGTTATATTCCAGCTCCGTCATCAGACACTGACATGTCTGACATCAGACACACCAACATACTCATCAAGACGAATAAAGCGAGCCCAAACTCGATGGAGTTATGTAGTTTAATTACTGAGTTCCTCTGGCCATCTTAAAGCTCCATCATCAGACCCTGGTTACCATCTAGCACCGAAGTACTCATCAAGATAAATCATACGAGCCTAAACTCGATGGGGTTGTGTCGTATACTTACAGAGTTCCTCGGGTCATCTTCCAGCTCCATCATCAGACCCTGGTTACCATCTAGTACCAAACTACTCTTCAAGACGAATCAAACGAGCCCAAACTCGATGGGGCTATGTCGTTTAATTACTGAGTTCCTATGGCCATATTTCAGCTCCATCATCAGACCCTGGTTACCATCTAGCACCAAAGTACTCGTCAAGACGAATCATACGAGCCTAAACTCGATGGGGTTGTGTCGTTTAATTACAGAGTTCCTATGGCCATCTTCCAGCTCCATCACCAGACCCTGGTTACCATCTAGCACCAAAGTATTTGTCAAAACGAATCATACGAGCCCAAACTCGAGGGGTTTACGAGTAGTCATTGAGGAGTTGCGATATCCACCTCCTGGCTCCATCATCAGATCAGCTCGGTGATACCATAATATTGCATTGTCACCGAACTTACATAAGTATACCAAATTTCAGCTCAATCGGTTGAAGATATCTGCTACAAACAAATAAACAAACAACCATCACCCTAAAATGTGTTCATTTTACAATAAAATACATATATGATTAAAACTTGTTATAGGTAGTCGCTCTATAATAACGACGAAATTCCCGATTTTGGGGCGCGAAAAATTCCGACACAGGTCCAGCGTCGACGAGCGCTCGCGCAGTACTGAACTCGACCGGTCAAAACTTTGCTTTATGTAGCAATTTTGCAGTTGGAATTATTTTTCTTTTCAGTTTTATAATGAACTATTTTTTAAAACATGTATGATGTTTGAATTCCTTATGAACTAAAGTATCTTTTGATATAAAAATCATGTGATATTGTTAATATAGTAATGAGAAATTAACGGTTAATTCCAAGCGTTTTTGGCAATTTCACGGTCTCGAATATGATTTAATTTCTAGATATTCAATACGTATTTAAAAAATTTTAAGCCACAAATCACTTTACCACTATATAAGCAATATTATTATATATTTTTTATCTAATTTGCTAACTCGTTTAGTTCAATCAACGAACACAAAAAAGTGCCGTCGCGCGTTTTTCGAAAAACTTGTTTTGGATTTCTTACTTTTATACAGTTAACTAAGATAAAATCGAATAAAGTAGGTCACTAGCCCCTATAATAATATATTTTCTCTACCATTCGGAAAGTAAAAGTTGTTCAAGTCTTTTAGTTTCTCAGATCTAAGAAGCCAAAGATGGCCATAAACGCAAAAATCACGCTCGAAATGTAATAGGGCTCTTAAAGAAAAGACAACATTGCATAGATTTTTAGTAGACAGCGGTGCAGACGTGTCATTAATCCCTGCTTCGCCAGATGACAAAATTGACGATTCCGTAGTCTTATATGCAGCGAATAATACTAGAATAGAAACTTGTGGAGTAAAGATACTAACCTTGGATTTGGGACTACGGCGAAAATTTCAATGGGCATTTATAGTTGCAAAAATTACTAAAGGGATACTCGGAGCAGATTTTTTGAAACATTTTAAATTATTAATAGATTTACACAATAGCAGACTGATTGATAGCACTACAAAACTAACTATCCGCGGTAATGTCGAAGGCATAACGGGAAATGAAATCATCAGTACACTAGACAAGAACCATCGTTATTACGACCTACTAAAAAATTACCCGGAGTTAACGAAGCCAAACCTTTTGCCAACCAATCTGAAACATGACGTAAAACATCGGATCGAAACAAAAGGTGAACCTGTATACTCCAGAGCACGACCGCTTGATCCCAGGCGCATGGAAATAGTCAAGAGTGAGTTTGAATACATGCTGGATAATGGAATTATCAGGCCGTCGAGTTCTCAGTGGGCAAGTCCGTTACATGTAGTTACAAAGCCAGACGGGTCCCTAAGACCATGCGGTGACTATCGTAGACTTAACGATCAAACCATACCAGATAGATATCCGCTTCCTAGGATTGATGATTTTTTATCGATTTTACCTGGTAGCACAATCTTTTCTAAAGTAGATTTATTTAAGGCATATTACCAAATTCCCATGGCAGACGAGGATAAATGCAAAACTGCCATTATAACCCCTTTTGGTTTATACGAATTTAATGTAATGGGTTTTGGTTTACGTAATGCCCCCGCTACTTTTCAACGATTTATAAATATGGTTTTGAGAGGTTTAAATTTTGTATTTGCGTATTTGGATGACATATTAGTCGCTTCAGCCACAGCTGAAGAACACGAACAGCATCTGAAAATCTTATTCGAAAGGCTTGATCAATGTGGTCTCAGGATTAACGCGTCCAAGTCAGAATTTGGTCTTCAAGAGGTAGTGTTTTTAGGGTTCCTTATTACAAAAGATGGTACTAAGCCCCTACCCGAGAAGGTACAAACAATTCTAGATTACAAGCTCCCAGAAACTTTAAAAGAGTTACGTACCTTTTTAAGACTTTTAAATTTTTATAGGCGTTATTTAAAAAATGCAGCTGATACGCAAGCAGTCCTTCATGAATATTTAAAAGGTGCCGGAAAAAATGACCGAAGGAAAGTAGACTGGACAGGCGACGCAATCAGGCAATTCGAAAAATGTAAACAGGACCTAGCTAATGTTACGTTATTGACCCTTCCCAGGTATGAATGTCCATTATCTCTCTTCTGCGATGCTTCAGCCCTAGCTATTGGCTCTGTGCTTCAACAGAGAGACAGCAAAGGCTGGCAACCTATAGCATTTTACTCTAAAAAACTAAATAATGCACAAAAAAACTATAGTACTTAAGATAGGGAACTACTTAGTATCTACCTGTCAATAAAACAACTCAGGCATTATTTAGAAGGTCGGGATTTCACAATTTTCACTGACCATAAACCATTAGTTTTCGCATTTAAACAAAATAATGACAAAGCCTCTCCTAGACAGTTAAGACATTTGCAATATATATCGCAGTTCACTACAAACATACAACATATAGATGGTAAGGACAATATCGTTGCAGATAAAATGTCTCGCATAGAAACTGTATCGTTTATCGACTATCCCTTTACAACCGAAGAAAATAATTTACTTAGACTTCCTTGAAATTCACATGACTTTTTCATAGGTGCCTAAGTATCATGTTAAAAATAAATTTAAAAATCCTGAAGTCTCTGGTTTCCTGAAAACTTACCCTCACGAGCAGGGGGGTTAGGAGATAGCTCGAGAGTGAGTTTTGTCTACTTTGGAGATATTTTTGATACTAAATGAAAATTTAACTAATTAAACAGTCTTTATAATCATCAGTCATTTATTCTCTCACTCCTCACTCAACCTTTTCCTCTTCTTCCACTAGCCTGTCCTCTTCCTCTAGCCTGTTCTCTTCCCGTAACCCGCCCTCTACCTCTTGCTCTTGACGTTTCCCTGCCTGATCTGCGTCTAGTGGATTTCCTGTTTCTGGATGTTGTTGGCATAGGTGGTGGTGCCTCATCCACTTCGGAGAATTCATCGCCAGAGCCAGATCCACTATGTTCTAGGTGATTTAAGACTCTCGCAACAATATCTTCATCATCATCAGCAAATTCCTCAACTTCTGAGTCATTCTCATTTGCTTATATATGTGCAACTTGGTCATCCTTGAGGGGTTTTCCTAAAAATAAAGATATTAAACGATTATACGAACAGGAAAATTATGTTTAGTTACAAAATATATGAATATATATTTAGTACGTATCACCTAACCAACACGATTGTGCGTCCTTGATTTTGAGTCACAATATACGCATAAGTAAGCATGGTAGTTTCAAATTACATACATATAGGTATAAAACAATACTTATTAAAGTAAATCACACAAAAAAAAACAATAGAAATTGTATTTATTTAATAAATAACTAAATACTTACCCGGGCGAGTTTTCGCGGCAAAAAAGGCAGCTATCCTTCATAGTGGTTACGGGCTACTAACAGGTTCATACTCGTTCGTAAGAGGCTAGCGCGTGTTTTTTCCAAGAACTAGATAGTCTCACAATAGATCGAAGCCAGTTGCGTCTCGAAAAGTCAATTTGTGTACCCGCCAGAATTTTTTAAAATCAAATCTTACTATCGTATCAAGTCGGTTGTAAAGGGCTATGATGCTATTGCAAAGGCACAAATTCACGATAATGAACTTAAAGCCTTACAAACATCCAGCTCATTAAAATTTAAACCGTACGTTTCACCATCAGGATATAAGCTTTGGTGCGATATCTCAACCAATAACATTAGGCCTTACATTCCAAATTCATTCCGAAAAACTATTTTCGAAAAGGTACACAACACATCTCATGATGGTATTAAAACAACTATTCGGAATGTAACATCAAAATTTATTTGGACAAATGTTAGGAAAGACATTAAAATTTGGGCACGTTGTTGTTTAGATTGCCAGAAAAACAAAGTAAATAGGCACACCAAATCGCAATTTCATGTTTATAATGAACCTGATGAGGGTTTTGATACAGTACATATTGATTTGATAGGCCCTTTACCTCCTTCAGAGGGAAATGTCTATTGTCTCACTTGTATAGATCGATTTACTGATTGGATGGAAGTTATTCCAATTCCAAATGCAACTGCCGAAACGGTAGCCAAAGCATTTTATTCCAATTGGATAGCTAGATTCGGAGTTCCTTACACAGTAATCTGTGATAGAGGAGCCCAATTTAAATCTGAACTTTTTAAAAATCTTGCTAGCTTATTTGGAATCAATTTACAACATACAACTGCTTATCACCCTCAGTGTAATGGTAAAGTTGAAAGGTTACACAGGACTTTAAAATCAGCACTTAAATGTCATAATTCTGTCAAATGGACCGACGCCCTACCGACAGTCTTGTTGGGAATGCGAACCGCCATAAGGGATGACAAACAATATAGCATTAGCCAAATGGTTTATGGAATGAACATTAAAATTCCAGGAGAATTTTTTGAAAAGTCTAGTGCTATTTTAGATCCAAATTCTTTTGTATCAAATTTACAACGTACAATGAACGACCTAAGGCCTAGACGGCGCTCCCCTACACAAAGCGATCATGTATTCGTTCATAAAGATTTATATACGTGTACACATGTCTTTATTAGAATAGATAGGGTAAAAAAGCCTTTAGAGCCGTGTTATGAAGGCCCATGTCAAGTAGTTAGTCGTTTTGATAAGTATTTTACAGTTGTACATAATGGAAAACAAATGAATGTTTCTATAGACAGGCTTAAGCCTGCTTATATTTATATGGATAGTAGTACTCCTCCCAGTTCTTAATAATAATAATAATAAAGTATTTATTTGCCACAGGAACAACAACAGTAGGTACAAAAACATAGGTAAAAACAGTAGGTGCTCGGTGACAAAAAGGTCTATGACTCAGCTTAATGGTCACTGGGGTCCAGCAACCGCTGTTATTCTGTCATAGCCTAGAAGATAACTTAATCTAAAACTTAACTTAACAATGCAATTCGAAACAATACACACGGAACATAAAATGTTTCCTAGAAAGCAATAGAAAAATAAAAAAGATAATAATTAATAGTGCCTAAGTATACCTACATACATAAGTAATACATAATATATTAAATGCCAAGACCGGCCGCCACCGACTGTTGTTTGGTTACTCTTCTTCTTGTACTCCTGAACCTGTAGCAGTCAATAGTCATCCTGTCCATCCATCCATCCATCCATCCATCATCATACTAAAAGGTTTAGGTAACTAAGTTGTATATAGTTTTATATACTTGTGTAAATAGTTAAGTTACAGTTCAAGTCATGGCCTATTTTAGTGATGTGCGCAGAGTGCGCGGCCAAGTTCTTTTATGTTTATCGTTACATTAGTAGGTACTCATGTAACTGGAGGGGGAGTAATGTAGAGCCTCCTTATAGAGGGTAACATAAATACTTTTTTATATTTGACTTGAAAATGTGACTAGATGTCGCATTTTTGTTTTCTAGACAATTGATTGATAATATATTTGCTGTGTGAACGTGAAAACCAATATTTAATTTATTTCCTCAAGTATCTTACTCCAAACCTTATAGTTAGTGGCCCAGTGCCACTACAAGTATACAGAAGGCAGGGGGAACGATTTGCACAGGGCTGCATTGAGGAGGCAGTGGAATATGGGGGCGGCTCCTGTATGTTCTGGGGCGGCATGTCTGTTGACGGCAAAACCGAGCTTGTGTGCGTGTCCCGGACATGAGGCGCTCGCGGAAAAGGGTCAATAACTGCTCACCGGTACATCACAGAGGTCTTAAAAGAGCATGTGGTCCCTTATGCTGAATTTGTCGGCACTGGGTTCACATTCATACACGACAACGCTCGCTCCCACACCGCGACAATTGTATGCGACTATCTATAAGAGGTTGGGATCCCCGTCATGAACTGGCCAGCGAGAATTCTAGACCTGAACCCGATCGAGCACCTTTGGGATGAACTGAAACGACGAGTCCGGCCACAGGGTCCCGTTCGCGCATTCCTACCACCCTCCCTCCAAGACCATAAGAGATCACATGGAAGCTGTTATCAGGGCAAGGGGGGGTAACACTAGGTTTTAAGTAATTTTTAAGCATATTTTTGTCTTACTTTAATTCTTTGTCAACAAACTTTTTCTTCTTCTTTTGCAATCACTGTTTTTTTTATGACTTAGCAAGACTTAAGCGCGTCACACACGGTGCAGATGCTATAATATTTTATCTTAAGATACGAAATATATATTTCCATATTTGCGTATAAACGTACTGAAGATAAAATATAAATTAACTTCGTCGTGTGTGATGGTTCATAGGATTTCTATGGTGAGCGATATTCTAAAATAAGCTCTAAGATAATATATATTTTATATTATCTTCACCGTGTGTGACGCGCTTTAAGTACGATTTGCTGAATGTTTATGATCAGACCTTTAAAATGATACCTATTAGTCCCATCATCATTGATTCTAAATGGGAGGTTGTAAAGTGGTTTGAAGTGTTATTTACCAAAGGTGCGATTTTTTTTTACGCCGAGTGTAGTATCATTATGAGCCCCAAAATATACGGCAAAATGACAATTTTACAAAAAACATGACGTCCCTCTTTGGATTCACCGCATTGACATCGAATAGCCACTCACTCACTCAGGCAGTCATAGGCCATTTACACGAGGGCAATCCACTAAGACAATCCACTAAGACTGCATACAAAAAAAACTTGAGGACAATCCATTCCATAGTCTAGTGGATAGTCTTAGTGGATTGCCCTCGTATAAATGGCCCATAATGAGCCATTTACCCGAGGGCTTTGAGTATTAAACCAACAGGAGACGTCACGCGCACTAGTTTCTTTGCAAAAAAGTCTGCCAATTTCTGCGGGGGGTATGAGGAAACAAATACAAATAATGTTAAAACAAACGCATTTTTTGACAAAACAATTAAACACTAGCTTGAACTAGATGCACACAAATACATTCACCAATCCGAGCACCCCGTGAACTCAAAAAAACTAGTTGTATATAACAGGTATGATCGTTGACCGATACTTTTTCTTGGAAGAGGGGAACGCCTGTCAGTGGCGTCTCCGGTTGGTTTAATACTCAAAGCCCGAGGGCAATCCACTAAGACAATCCACTAACGAGCCATTTACACGAGATCCTTTCCATTGTCCTCAAGTTTTTTTGTATGCAGTCTTAGTGGATTGTCTTAGTGGATTGCCCTCGTATAAATGGCCCATGATGAGACACTGTATTTTTGTGCATGGACTCTGAAGCAGAGCCATTTACATAAGGATATCATTAACTAATGACGAGGCTGCATGGCGTAATGCCTTTGCCTACCCTGTAAGGGACGAAACAACAAAAAAAAAATGGCCCATGATGACAGTGACAAGGAGAGGCTTTTTGGCGGAAATCCGAAGAGGGACGTCATGTTTTTTGTTTAATTTTCATTTTGCTGTGTATTTCGGGTTTTGACTCATAATAGTGATAGTTTATTATGTGGCAAGTGTCCGTGAAAGTGTGCAGTAAATGGGAAATTCGATAAAATGCGAGATATGGACATTTTTGGATTGCCTCAAAAAGTCACAATAAAGTCGTCAGTAAAAGTGCTATCATTTTACTGATAACCAAGTTAGGGCACGTTAGGGTTGTAGAAAGTGTTAAAGACGCTGTATTTTTGTGCATGGACTCTGAAGCAGAGCCATTTACATAAGGATATCATTAACTAATGACGAGGCTGCATGGCGTAATGCCTTTGCCTACCCTGTAAGGGGTGAAACAACAAAAAAAAAAAAGTGACAAGGAGACGGCGAGACATTTTGAGGTTATAGAAAATTGAAAATATTTAGGATAGGTACATACATTTTCTAAACCAGACTTTGGCGAAATCAAAAAGGACCGCCATTATAAAAGAAATTGTACACCATCCATTTACATTTTTACATTAAAAATGGGTGATATACTAAAAGATTCCCGATTTGCTAAATACCTCAACGACCCACGTTATAGACAAATTCCGAAACATGAGCGAAAAGTTAAGATCGACAAGCGCTTCCAGTCCATGTTTAGTGATGAGAAGTTTAAAGTGAAATACACCGTCGATAAACGTGGACGGCCAGTAAACGAGACATCCACAGAGAATTTGAGGAAGTATTACGATTTGGAGGAATCTGAAGATGGTTCGAGTTCGGAAGACGAGGTTGAAGTTCAAAACGACAAATCAGATACAACAGTTGATACTGGGCCGGGTCGCTTTGTCAAACGGCCTCCTAGTGCTGATGAACAAAAGAATGAGAAGTCCTCATTCCTTAACGACAAGTTAGAGAGAGGGAAACTGGATCCACAAACTAAAAAACGATTATTGGATCTAGACATTGATTATGCTCGTGGGGAAGGTAAGTTACTTTACATACATACATACATATGCTCACGCCTCCGTAAGTTACTTTGTTTTTTTAATACCCTATTCTAAAAAACACCAATAAGTAGTGGAGGATTTACAGTCTTGGACGCCCTAGGCCCGAGGCCATGTACTACATACCAACCATCCCTTTTCAGTACCCATCATACAGGCAACATAATGAATTTACATTATTGTCAACTTTTATTTCTTTAGACATAAAATGTTGAAAGTTGTTTATGAAGATTAATGTTACACAATGCACTGCGGTATGGCCGGCTTACTCTGACTTATTTCTTGTTATCATAAGTGGCTTTTTTGTCATGATTGGCCAGCCCTAATAAAGGCCTACTCAGCTTTAAGGTAAATCCGCCACTGTCAATAACTACTTAACTTTGTAATGTGAAGACAATCTAATATATAAAAATCTCATGTCACAATGTTTGTGTTTGCACTTATCCAAAATGACTCTGAACAATAATGCTTTTTTTTTATATTTGGTAGGTATGAGCATAGGTCGTAATTTTTATATGGCAGAACAATGTTTGCCAGGTGATTTATAAACATACATACATAATCTCACTCCTATTTCCCATTGGGGTAGGCAGAGACAATAAATATTAAAATCAATGTCAATCGGAAATAATATACCTATTGTATGGTGAG
This sequence comes from Ethmia dodecea, assembly GCA_963855545.1. Taxonomy (NCBI): domain Eukaryota; kingdom Metazoa; phylum Arthropoda; class Insecta; order Lepidoptera; family Depressariidae; genus Ethmia; species Ethmia dodecea. The sequence continues at coordinate 9,530,170 of OY979450.1, read as the reverse complement.
GTCCGAGTTGGCAACACCGACCGAGCTAGACGTTATTTTGTCAGCTGTTCCTAAATATATAAAAAAAATAGTTTTTTTGCTTTAATTTATCAATATTTATCGTGAATACATTACGTGTAGTAATTATTTATAAATTGTGTCGTGATTCTAAGTGTAATTATTCGATATTGTGATTACAACGGACTGCGAACAAAGGCCGGCTGTCAACTCGGATTCGAATTCAACGGATTGTAAACGGTATTGCTTTCTTTTATTCATTGATATTTATATACTACATAAAATAATCTGTAACGTAGGTCCCTAAGCCCAGACACCGCTCATTATCTGACTGTTTTAGCTTATTAATCACATCTACAAAAAACCACTAGGTTTTGTAATACCTACCTAATAAAATCTATTGCCAAATCAATACGAAACATCACAATCGTTATAAATATATTGTTAAGCATATGTACCTACTATTATAAATATAATTGTTTAGTATACTGGTTTAGAACCTAGGTATAACCTAAAATTTTGCATAGATTATTGTTGCTGGCACAAAGTGTACACTAATTGTTTATTCTCAATTAAATTACATAATGACTACTCGCAGAATTGCTGCTACTCTCGAGATGGAAAGAAAACTACAGTTAGCATTAGATGAATTAAAACTGTCTAAAACTTTGTGTGACCAACTGTTAGCCGAAAGAAATGACAGTGAGCAAGAGGTCTTGGCTATATTAGATACAAATAAATTGTTAAAGTCTGAGATGGCAGAACTGCACGCTAAGAACATTGAGATGACTAACCAACGAGATCAGCTCCAAGGTGTGTTGGATGCGTTCGACCGAAGCAGCTCTGCGCTCGAAGAGGCCTTCTCGCGCATTCGTTCACTGGAGTTTGAACTCCGTGACGCGCACAAACAAATATCTGAGTTGGACCGCACAAGACAAGAGTTCCAGTCATCACAAACGCACTCCCTATTTGAGGAGCTGGTCGGCAGCCAACCTGGCACGCCATCAGCTGTTTCTGCTGTCTCACACTCACGAAACCCCTGTGTAACCATTGACCTCACCAGTGAAACCCCGACCACTACACCAGTGAAGTCAATGAAGCCAAGTAGTAGTACTAACAGTAATAAGAAATTAAAAAAATATGTAAACATTAAAAAGTACATTACAAGTACTCAAAAACTAATTAAAAAAAATAGTAAATTTTGCAAGAATATGGATTTAAGAAAGGAACGTCGCGAATTAATAAGCGAGTTAAACAGTTGTAATGTAACTTTAGAAACAAGTAGGACTACTTATGAATGCGAGACACAAAAGCTTCAATCACAAATTAGCGGATTGAATGATTCTTTGAAATGTATAACTTCAAAATATGAGACTGCGCAAAAGGAAATACATGCGTACTCGCTGGCACTGGACGAATTGTTACAATCCACTAAAGACAACTACGATCGGTTTGAATCTCTGACTAAATATAACACTAATTGTAACTCATCAGAGTCCCAATTCGCCCGTGCCGTCCGCGGGTACCGCCGCCACCAACTATGAGCCGCAGGCGGCGGCGGGCCCTGCGCAGTCTCCCCTTCCCCCGTCGCCCCCTAGCGGGATAACTACTGCTATGCGCGCCTCTTTCTCACTGTCAGGTAATAATATAAGCAATAACAAAACCGAGCAAAACATTGTGATGTACAGTGATGAAATAGGTAAAAGCATGGGTTTACAGCTTAGCAGCAAGCTGGGGCATGCAATTACAAACAATTGCATGCCAGGGGCCACTTATTTAGACATATTAAAAAATATTCTAGATGCCAAGCATAACAAAAATACAACTATTATTATATTAATTGGCAGGCGGGGAAATGCAAACAAAAAATGTCTTACAAACATTTTTGCACAATTAAATGACCTAGAAAATGTCACTAACATAATATTGTTTGCACTCCCTTATAGTAACAGTCACACTGAGTGTGAAAATAAATATAGACATAATTTAAATATGACATTACATACTTTGACATGTCGTCATACTCATAAATTTAATTTTATTGACACTAATAATTTTATTAGTAAACATTTTTATTTGACCAAAGATAAATACTATCTTCCTAAATATTATACGCGACAGTTAGCAGATATGCTATCTTATGTTATTACTAATTCAGTCAATTCGTTGACTAACCCGACGGCTGACCCTATTGGGCAATCGATTAATTTGACATTAAATTGTAACAGCTTGGAATTTGTTCCAAATAATAATTTAAATTAGAAATAGAGACAACAGAGATTAACTCTGGCTATACGTCATGTCCTATTAATAAAAATGTTACTAGTAAAAGTAAAAAATTAAATTGCAATACCCTAAATAAAATAAACCTGGTGCATCAAAATATTCAAGGTATGTTAAGTAAAGAGCTAGAAATTGAACTATTTATGAACTGTCATAATACTGATATAATGTGCATTACAGAACACTGGCTAAGAAAACACCAGTTCATTTTTGGTTTTAACCACCACCAGGTTGGCAGCTCATTCAGCAGGGAGGCCTCGATACGCGGTGGCTCTCTAATACTTGTACGTAACGGTCTGAAGTGTAAAGAGCGCGCGGACATTGTTGGGCTCTCTGTTGAGCGATCTGTGGAGATAGCCTGCACAGAGCTCGAGCGGCTTATTGTAATGAGCGTGTACAGACCCCCCAGTTCTTGTTATGAACACTTTGAGAAAATCATGGATGAAGCCATATGTAAAATTAGCAATAAAAATAAATACATTGTTGTTTGTGGAGATTTTAACATTAACCTTTTAGATACTTCATCCAGTATTGGTAGTAGGCTTGTATCATTTTTCAAATGCCATAATCTTGTAAATCTTTTTTCAGTGCCTACCAGAATTACTGCGACCACAGCAACATGCATCGATAATGTCTTTACAAACCTCGTGCCTGATGATACAGCCGTAATTAATAAATTATCCTCAGATCATTGTGGCCTGATGGTAACTTATCAGATGTGTACTGAAAAGGCACTAAAGAAAGATATTCAATGCAGACCAGTAACGTGTACTCGCCTTCAGCAATTTAGAAATAATATAGAAAATAAACTTTTAGATTTTTCATACTGTGATGACCCTAATGATTTGTACAAGTCAGTATTAACACTAGCTAAGAACGAATGTAATAATGTTTTTAAAACAAAAAGTGTAAAAATCAATAACAACCTAATGTTCAGTGATTGGGCGACGGTGGGAATTCATAAAAGCAGACAAAGATTATATGAACTATACGAGGAAAGGACGTATAACACTAGTGATGCCTTTTGCAATTATGTTCGTCAATATTCAAAAGTCGTTCAACGTATTTGTACCGCGGCTAAAGCTAACCATGTAAGTAATAAAATCAAAAATAGCACAGACATTGTAAAAACTACATGGAAAATTATAAATAGCGAGACTGGAAAATTAAAATCTCAACATTTTGACTTTCAGTTGAAAGTTAACAATAGAATTTTAAGAAATGATAAAGATATATCTGAAGTGTTTGTAAATTTTTTCTCTGATATTCCAGTCTTGACGACCAAGTCACTTAACTCGTCACCCGCACTCGCTGAATCGCTACTACAAGAACATACCGCTGCATATAATACACGCAATTTCGTATTCGATCATGTAAATCCTTGGGACATCCTAAAAGCATTCAAATCAATACAAATGAAAAATACTGCCGATCTCGACGGCTTATCTGTAAAAATCATATCATCCATAATAGACTTAATTGCCTCACCTCTAGCTTGTTTATATAATAAATGCGTTGATGATGGCGTGTTTCCTGATCTGATGAAACATAGTAAAATTATTCCATTATTCAAAGCCGGTAGTAGATTAGACCCTTCTAACTTCAGACCAATATTAATTCTACCGACTCTTAGTAAAATTTTTGAGAAAATTATTCTATATCAGTTGAGTGCACATTTTTCTATCAACAGTATAATGTCTGTAAAGCAATTTGGATTTACTAGGGGTCGCTCGACAACCGATGCCGGTGTTGAGCTAGTAAATCATGTGTTTGATGCCTGGGAGGAGTCGCAGGATGCTGTTGGGGTTTTCTGTGATTTATCTAAGGCATTCGATTGTGTCCATCATGAAATTCTCATCAGAAAACTACGTCATTACGGAGTACAAGGCCGCGCTCTTGATTTAATAAAGTCCTGCTTGAGAAGCCGGATACAGTGTGTTGATGTAAACGGTTCAAGATCGTCTGGATCGGCGGTTTGTATTGGTGTACCGCAGGGCTCCATTTTAGGCCCCTTTCTATTTCTGGTCTATATAAATGACCTACCCAACCGAGTGCAACATGATATTGTACTGTTCGCAGATGATACATCTCTACTTTTTAAAATTAAACGACCTATTAAGTCTTATGACGAAGTGAACAGTGCAATTAATGATGTTGTCAGTTGGTTTAACGTTAATAATTTACTTCTCAATGAGAAAAAAACTAAATGTGTACAATTTTCTTTATCAAATGTTAAACGAACTTTAAACTCAGTTACAGTTAAAAACGAAAAATTAGAATGTGTAAACACTACAGTATTTTTAGGAATAACTCTAGACTCTAAGTTACAGTGGGGACCGCACATTGATACGTTGGCGAAAAGGCTCAGTTCTGCTGCATATGCCGTAAAAAAAAATACGTAATATGTCAAGCGTAGAAACAGCTAGACTTGTCTATTTCAGCTACTTCCACAGCTTAATGTCATATGGCATTCTACTGTGGGGGAATGCTGCTGATGTCCAGAGAATATTTATTTTGCAGAAACGAGCCATTCGTGCAATTTATAAAATGGGGTCTAGGATGTCTCTAAAGGAAAAATTCAAGGAAATTAATATACTGACACTGGCGTCACAGTATATTTACAAAAACGTATTGTATGTTAAAAAGAATATATCACTTTACAAAAAAAATTGTGACAGACATTGTATAAACACTAGAAATAAGAATGAACTGGCTGCTTGTGTTAGTCGATTATCTAAAGTTACCAAATCCTATAAGGGTCAATGTATACGTTTTTACAATAAGATTCCCATTGAATTACAAAATTTGCCTCTTGACAAATTTAAAATAATAGTTAAGCAAAAATTACATAAAAAAGGCTACTATAAAATTACAGACTACTTAGTAGACCAACATGCATGGGATTAACCGACTCGACGCTATGTAAGGCTATTAATTATTATTGTAAACGATATTTATTAGTAAGACATAAGATTAAAAAGAGCTGCCCTTGAGTTTCTTGCTGGCTCTTCTCGGGGTACTGCATTCGGAACCAGCAGCTCGTCGGTGGAGATGGGCTGCTGTTTGCATTTAGCCAATCTTCATGGACGAGTTTAGAGTGCCTTGTTATTATAAAATATTGACGTTTCTAAGTGTATATTTTAATACCAATAGAAAATAAACGATTTTGAATTTTTGAATTTTGTACTACTGAAAGAATTTTCAGAATCAGTTCAAGAGGTTACCTCCTACAAAGGTACTTCCAATCAACCTTGGTTCACATACATTGCAAAAAAAATGTAGGCTTTTACTTCGATTCATGTCTGTCTATGTAAATAAACTAATTCTTTAACCATAAAAGTATGTTAAAAACTAACAACTTTATAATATTAGTCTAAACAATATATTTTTATTTTTATTAAATATCATGTATGTGTAGGTGTTTTGCTGACTGACAGTTCTTCAGACGAAGACAGTAGTGAGGAGGAGGATACTGATTTGGAGCATGAGTGGGGGGAGCTTGATGCTGATGCTGAGGCTACAGAAGAGTCTACTAAAAGGTATTTGTGAATACTGTAAAAAGATTTCAGTTTCAATTTACATGTGGGATTGATAATGGAATAAAATATTGAAGATTACATTCTTAAACAAGAGAAAGAGAAAAGAATCATGCTAAGAGAAATATTTTAAAAAATTATATTTGTGGGATGTATGGGTGAGAATAGACTGGCCACATTCTACATGATTTTGCCATTTGGGGTAGAGACTACGACCGTCGTGGGGTATGAAGGCACAGATAGATCTTTCAGCATGTTTGATCTAGCCTTTAAGTTGTCAGAGGGCTGGCAGTTATCTCTCTCGACTGCGTGGTTTCTCTTTGGAGGACAATTTTTGTATTTAAACTAGCTTTTACTTGCGGCTTCGCTCGCGCACGTTTATTTCACCCCCTTTGGTGTTGAATTTTGCAAAATCCTTTCTTAGTGGATGCCTACACTGTATAAGCTATATCAAAATTTCAAGTCTCTGGACCCAGTTTAGGCTGTGTGTTGATATATCACTCAATCAATATTGTTATTAGACTATTGACTGTTCTAAGTGTAATTCTTGTTACCTACAGAACATTCACATTCAGAACATGGACATTTTAATTTTTATCAGTCAGTCAGTTCTTTTTTTTGAATTTGTTAATAAATATTTTCTTTGTAAATAAATAAATTATGTTAATTCCTATGAATTATTTTGAGTTTTTAACCTTTTACAAAAATCATTACTGAATGCAGCCCAAGCTTCTGAAGCATCCAATAATATTCTGTTACAGAATTGCAATTTGTAATATGGACTGGGATAATATCAAAGCTACTGACATTATGGTTCTGCTCAGCTCCTTTTTACCAGCTGGCGGTGTGATACACCAAGTTACTGTAAGTACTAACTTTTAATAATGATGATTAGGCACTTATCAGATGATGGACTTTATGTTCTCATTATTCTCAGCACCTTAAAATGTTTGCTGCCAACTACAAGTATACTCATAGTACATGATTGGTATATTAGTAGTTAGCAGTGGGATTAATAAATATTATCTGTTTTTTCCCACTCACTGCTTAGCCATGGTAAAGCTCTTGTGGTCCTGCTTGTTAGGTCTACTTGATCAGTCTATGTAACTAAGTAATAACTTACATGGACCATACACCACTGTCAGGCGATCTGTGTACTCAGTGACAAGATTGTTTTTTTTAATGACACTGATTGCTTCTTATAATAACCTAGCCAGCCGTAGTTCTCATGGTAGTTAGAATATGGGGATAAAATATAGCCTATGTAACTCCCTGTTAATGATTTCGTTCCAATGGTTTGTTAATTACAAACATAGTATAAGTATAAGTATAAGTATAATCTCACGCCTTTTTTATCCCCGAGGGGGTAGGCAGAGGTATTCCATTACTGGAAATACCCACATTTCACGAGATATATTGGACCCCTAAACGTGATAGGTGGTGAGCCTATCGCCGGACCGGGTCTATTACACATGTCTCAGAATTAATTCTGAGACCTGCGGGTTTCCTCACGATGTTTTCCTTCACCGTCGAGCTAGTGATAAATATGTACGTAAGTTTTTGAAAAACTCATTGGTACATGCCAGGATTCGAACCCGAGCCTCACTGATTTTAGGCAGGCTCTTTAACCGTCCGGGCTATCACCGCTCTTTTTGTTTAATTTGTTTAATTACAAACATACAAAAATATAAATCTTTGCTCATTATATTAGTGTAGACAAACAAACTTTCTTTGCCTGTCATCATTGCATTCTTGAAATATTACTTTGCCAATACCAATCCCTCTCTCTTAATTTTGACAGATCTATCCATCGGAGTATGGTTTAAAAAGAATGCAAGAGGAAGAGGTTCGTGGGCCAATTGAATTAACTGAAAAAGTTGCTGATGATCCATCTGACAATGAAGGCAATGAAGAGGGTATGTTATGTTTGTTTATCTGGTCTTATTGGTCTGTTTACTTTACTTTTTAGGGCAGGTCTACAAGCCAGCACATTATGATATTCTCCTTTTTGGTTGTCTTAGTATGAAATATAAAGTGAAAAAGTGGTGAAATATTAAGTTTTACCTCATGGTGTGCGCGTGATTGTACTATGTTTTCACTAAACCAAGAGTATGATCATGTTTTTCCTATTCCTGTGAGAATTTCCGAAAACTGATCCTCTCACTCAATCACATCTCATCAAAGTTATATTTAATCTATTTTATTTAAGTTTTCTGGTAGCTGCACGACAGACATTCAAATTATTTAATTGAATGTTGACTTCTGATTATCCTATCGAAATGAAATTTGATACACATTATAAACCTGATGACAATGCAATATTATGGTCAATTACCTAACTAAAACTTTTATTTGAACTATTATACAATTAAATTATTATGCACCCAACTATAGTGGAATGATTGACCTATAATGCTAATATCAAAATGTTATGATGTATTTTCATTCCAGGGTCAACATATCATATGGAAAAACTACGTCGGTATCAATTAAACAGGCTCAAATATTTCTATGCTGTTGTGGAGTGCGACTCCGTCATGACAGCAGACAAATTATACAGTGAATGCGATGGCATGGAGTATGAGAGTAGTGCGACTAAAATAGATATGAGGTTTATACCTAATGACACCACCTTTGATCAGGTATATTTTTCAGTACACTTCTCTCTCAATGTTAAATAAGTAATATTGGGTTTCCATGTGGTGTGTGTTTTAAATAAAGGAAGAATGTATTATATTAATTTAACGAAATAAACAAATATATTGCTGCTTTAAATAAAATTATTCGCCGCGTCGATGTATCAAATAACAACACCATCTGAGATGTCATCATCAAGAACAGATGGTTCCAACTTCCCTATACAAATGTTAGTATTATATACCTACTTTCGTAACTATATCAGGAACCTCGGGAAGTGTGCAAAAAGCTGCCAGATCTAAGTAAATATAAGCCGCGTTTGTTCACAACAACGGCGCTGCAGCAAGCGAAGGTGGAACTCACGTGGGACGCGACAAACCCGAACCGCGCGGATGCGATTCGCAGCGCGCAAGACGGCAAAATTGATGACCTTGACCTAAAGGACTATTTGGCCTCAAGTAGTGAAGGTAATTACTTAGCTATATTTATTTATATATTTTATTGTGAAGCTTCGGTTTATCAAAATAAAATAAGATTATCCTGCAAGATATCGAAATGAAACATACACGACAGTTTTAGTTCAAGTTCCTGTTTTAATCCCTATTATTTTTAATTCAATCAAACAAATAATAATAATAATAAAGTCTGTTTAGTCATTTCGGAGCTTCTTCGAGACAAGCTTTCAGACAGACATAAATTCTAAAAACGGTAAACAGTATAATCGGACTATAATATTGTCTAAATAGCAATTTTCACTAAAATTTTGGCATTTATTTAGAAACCATAGGTTTATTTTTTTATTGGTTTGGTATAGATAGATAAAACAAATTGTTTTATTGATAGATGAGAACGAAAATGTCGAAGAACCTGAACACACTCAATCAGACAATGGAGATGATGACCCTATACAGAAATACAAAATGTTGCTCCAAGATATTAATAAAAAAGAAGATAAGAAGAGCAACAAAGACATGGAAATGGAAATAACATGGGGTTTAGGCATCAAGGACAAAGCCGAGGAACTAGTCAAAAAGAAAATGAATGAAGGTACCTATTTATATTCTTAATTTTTGTATTTTTTTAGTTTTACAATGTGTAGAACATGAATTAAATGTAAATGTTTGTGTTTCAGAAAACAAAGACTTAACGCCATTTGAAACCTTACTAAAACAACGGAAAGAAAAGAAAAAACAAAGGAAACTTCAAAATAGGAAAAAGGAAGGAAATGATAACACCAGCGCATCAGATTCTGAAGGATCTTCTGATGATGATTTGCCTTCCGATATTGATATGAACGATCCCTACTTTGCTGAGGAATTCAATAAACCAGAGTTTAAAAACAATAAATCTTTAGACAAGAAAAAGCACAAGGAAGATAAAAGTAGTGATCATGAGGAAGATGAGAAAAGAAAAGCAGAATTGGAGTTACTGTTAGATGATGACGATGGTAAAGCACATTTCAGTCTTAAAAAGATTCAGGAATCAGAGAACAGTTTAAAGAAATCAAAGCGAAAAAAGAAACTAAAAGAGAAAATGATGGAAAAAAAGAAGTCCCTACCTGACTTCCAAATGAATTTGAAGGATGAGCGCTTTGGCGCATTATATGATTCTCATCTCTTCAATATTGATCCAAGTGATCCTAATTTCAAGAAGACGAAGAACATGGAATTATTAATTCAAGAAAAAATAAAGAGAAGACCTGCCGACTCGCCGGCAGAAAGTGAAACCACACCGAAGAAGTCTAAAGAAGACGCAGAATTAAGTCTTTTAGTGAAAAATATCAAACGGAAAACTAAAGACGTCATTAGGAAATAAATAGTTTTTGTATCATAATATCAATGAATTATTAATATAATTTAATAAAACTTCTGGCCTTACAGAAATTACATTTATTTTCTTAACTGAAAGGAATAACCTTAAAATAGTCAAATATAATTGAAAATGATTTCTTACAAGAGCGTAACGTAAACCGACAATTAAGATGCAGTGCTCGCCGCTAACGCTTGCTTTATTTCCCTGCCGAGCGCTGCGCCTAAGGGCGGTGGAACAGCATTTCCAATCTGAAAGTACAAAAGTTATTCTTGTCATAACCAGAAAAAAAAAATCTTGGATGATTAAGCTCTACTCTAACTAGCGAAGCAAGAACCTTGACTGTGCTCTTATAAAAGTTTCCTACGGTGCGATAGTGCTTCTATTATCATTGACATCAGAACGTTGGAGCCCCGGAGCTACAGAGCTGGCGAGTGGCCTAAATTATTGTAGGGAAAATGTAGTAGTCAAAAACACATCTCTTTGAATTTTGTAGTTCTATAGTTCAGGAGATATTGGACCTCAAAGCTAAAAATCATCAGGTCGGTGTGGCCCCGAGATCTCAGTAATTAGGGCAGTAACGGACGTTTGCTCTTAGACAAAGTTTCTGTAAAGTTTAGGTAGTGGACAGAAAAACAAGGAATAGAATTCATAGTTCAATATTTTGGCAGTAATTCACGTTTGAAGTGCGGGACAATCAGGTCCCTGTAGCCCAGTGTTTTCTCTGAAACAAAGCATCCTAGCATAGTATGTTGTTTGAGAAAGTTTCTGTAGTTCTCGATTTAGGAATTCGTATGGAGCTAGTTTTTTATGTTGTTCTACGGTTTAATAGAATTTTGCACTCTTTCTAAAAACAATCAGAACGGTGTAGCCCAGTGTTTTCTCTGCAACGAAGCATCCTAGCATAGTATGTTATTTGAGAAAATTTTTGTAGTTCTCGATTTAGGAATTCGTATGGAGCCCGTTTTTTATGTAGTTCTACAGTTTACGAATAATTCAGGTCGGAAGCTCCGAAATGACAGCTAACCTCACTCATTACATCTTTGGAACCAAACAAGCTAGCGAAACAGAAACTTACACAACGATTTATTATCCATCGAATAATAAGTGTGCAAAATTTCATAGAGATCCATGCAGTATTTCTAAAGGAATTTAATACAAACACATTCGGTACCATTATCTGTATAATGGAAGAGGGTGACCATACATTTTATGTTAAAAAGGAAAAATATTCGAGCACTGAAATTTGATGGTGAAAGTAAGTATGATATGACATCAAATAGTAGGTATTTTTTGAAATTTGCACTCAGGTTGTTTATTCATAAGTTTTAACGTTAAGTAAATAAGTAACTAAAAATGGTTAACATGGTTTTTTATTGAATTCAAATAACCATGGTGGTTTTTTTTAGATTGTGGTTTGGCTAATTGCTCGAACTAAACAAAGTCCATATATTATGGTATACAGTAGTTACGTACTGCCTATGTATGGTTTCTTTTGTGCAAAGGAATAAAAAATAGTTGTTCATCTGATTTTCTATATTATAAAAATATGAGCCGTGTGTAGCAGTCAATAATTATATATTATTATTAAGAAGCAGGTATACAACACCCGAGCTCGGCTCTCCAGTATTTTTTTAAGAGACTCTAAAAATACACGTGATTTTGGGGTAAGTATGATGTCATATCATACTTACTTTCACCATCAAATTTCAGTGCTCGAATATTTTTCCTTTTTAACATAAAATGTATGGTCACCCTCTTCCATTATACAGATAATGGTACCGAATGTGTTTGTATTAAATTCCTTTAGAAATACTGCATGGATCTCAATGTTTTGCACACTTATTATTCGATGGATAATAAAATATCGTTGTGTAAGTTTCTGTTTCGCTAGCTTGTTTGGTTCCAAAGATGTAATGAGTGAGGTTAGCTGTCATTTCGGAGCTTTCGACCTGAATTATTCGTAAACTGTAGAACTACATAAAAAACGGGCTCCATACGAATTCCTAAATCGAGAACTACAGAAACTTTCTCAAACAACATACTATGCTAGGATGCTTCGTTTCAGAGAAAACACTGGGCTACAGGGACCTGATTGTCCCGCACTTCAAACGTGAATTACTGCCAAAATATTGAACTATGAATTCTATTCCTTGTTTTTCTGTCCACTACCTAAACTTTACAGAAACTTTGTCTAAGAGCAAACGTCCGTTACTACCCTAATTACTGAGATCTCGGGGCCACACCGACCTGATGATTTTTAGCTTTGAGGTCCAATAACTCCTGAACTATAGAACTACAAATTCAAAGAGACGTGTTTTTGACTACTACATTTTCCCTACAATAATTTAGGCCACTCGCCAGCTCTGTAGCTCCGGGTCTCCAACGTTCTGATGTCAATCTATTATCTGCACATGTGGGATGTGGACGGGTCTTGCTAAGGCCCTGTTCCGCTAGAATCGAAAAAAATAATCACGTTTGTCTCCCTTAGAATGACGTATGTGTGTAGTTTTTTGTGCTCTGGTCTGGCCCTATATTTAAGGGATTTTGAGGAAAACCTAGCAGATGACTACAAACGCGTGTTATTGGCTAACTGGACCACCTTTTAAATTTAATTTGTTTTCGATTGGCTGAGGGCAGTCATCAGCGCCTGAGTCCTCACTGAACACGCCAAAATACCTGTCTGTGCTTGTCCTGCACGGAGCCCGCGAAAAGGTAGGTGTCTCGGAAGCCCTGGCTGCGCGCGCACTCGCGCACCGAGACTACGCGGTTCTGCTGCGGGTGCAAAACACGACCTTGCTTGCCCATCGGCTCCGGGTCCGTCACCGTCGTGCTGAAGTACCCGTCCCACGATATACGACCTGCCCACAAAAACACATTTTACTCTCCTTCCAGTACATTGAATAGCAAACATATGAACATAATCACAGAACTGTCTCGTGTCAGCTTCATGTAAAATCAGATTTGAAGTTATCAACCAAATTTACCATAGCCCTGTGGGTCTAAAATGGCCACTTTGAGCAATTCCTCTGAGCAATTCTCCTTTTCTGAATTCCCAGCAAATCCTAAGCAATTCCTCTAAATTTCGTAAAATGGTCCCATAATTTAGTGATTCACTGACAATTCAATTCATTCGCAGATTCGTATTTGGTGAAAATTTCGAATATGAATCGAAATAGAATTCTATTATGATTCACCCGAAACGGCCTTTTTAGACCCGCTGAACTAATCATCTACACTGATATTGTAAAGAGGAAAGATTTGTATTTTTGTAACGGATTAACTTAAAAACTATTGGACCGATTTAACCCTTTACTGCATGATATATTAAATAAGTGAAAAAAAATTTTTTTTTTTTGTGTTTGTGGTTTTATGAAAGCTTTTGTTTTTTTTTCTTTAAAAAGTACCACCGTTTCATATTTTTTATTCAGAACCATATATGGGTTCGTATGCATCAAACCGTGAAACCCCTTGGACATATATGGTTTCGTATGCAAACTAAGCAAATATGAAGTGATACTATTATATATGAAGAAAATTAAGTAAAAAGAAATGTTAAGTACTTATACAAAATTATTGATGAAACTTAACTAAACAATTTCTATTATCATTATGACTTAAATATTTGACATTTGGAACATTTAGTATTCATTTTCATTGAAAAAAATTGGCAAATTAGTCGATTTTTCTGCCACTCTGGCGAGTGTTCAATATTGTCAGTCCGCATAGAGGTCATGGGTAGGTCCTAATGCTTTTCCGGAGCTTTTCTCATTATCTTCCTCTGAGTTGGTTTCCCAGGTACGTCGTATCGTCTGTCTCAGGAACAATAGCAGCAGGGTGTCTAAATGATATAGAGGATGTATGCATGTCGGTGTCGGAATCAGAAGCTAAATCATCATCGCTAAGGCCATGATCAGGGATAGTGTTAGTATGCCTATTATGCCCATAAAAGTGCCCAGGGTCTTTTCTACCTCCAAGAAAGAAAAATATAGCTTAGCATAAAGAAAACGTAAAGGAAATTGAAACGAAACCATATCCTCGTGCTTAATTAATAATCATGCTTGAGTGCATACGAAACCACATAATATGTATAAGCGAAAACAGCGAACATTGCATACGAACCCAGATATGGTTCCGAAACAATTTGTGTTGAAAATGGATAAAATTGAATAGAAAGTAAAAATCTATAACAGTGCATACAAAGTATAGGATATGACACACTATAAAAATTTTTTTTCGCTCGAAATCCTCATCTTTACTATTTTATTTATTTTTTCAAATTTGAAAGTCGCACGCACGGGTAAATATGTAATGACAATGTCTAGAAAAGTTAAGTTATATCCAGATGACATGTGACCATGGACAAAATAATTGCATTTTGTTATAGCTAATGATATGACAAATAAACCCCATTACCATTTACTACCAATAAATGAACTGTAAAAATGTCAAACCATATATGGTTTTGTATGCGGTAAAGGGTTAAAAGCAACTCACCAATGAAAAGATAAATTATCAGGGGATAACAAGGCTACATTTATCTAAGAGCAGTGATAGCCCGGGCGGTAAAAGAGCCGGCCGAAAATCAGTGAGGCTCGGGTTCGAATCCTGGCATGTACCAATGAGTGTTTCAAAACTTACGTACATATTTATCACTAGCTCGACGGTGAAGGAAAACATCGTGAGGAAACCCGCAGGTCTCAGAATTAATTCTGAGACGTGTAAACAGACCCGGTCCGGCGATGGGCTTAATGGTCCAAAGAATATCTCATGAAAAGTGGGTATATCCAGAAATACCTCTGCCTACACCCTCGGGGATAAAAGGCGTGAGATTATTATTATTTTATTATTATGTTTACCGTAGAGGCCAGCCCAGTTGTTATGCCTGTTGCCGGTGTGAGGGAGACACCACGGGATGAGCGTGTTCTCCTGCTTGTCGTTGGGCGAGCACGCGCCTCCCGCTGCGCAAGCGCACACGCCGCGCAGGGCACCCGTCGACGAACGACCGTTCTTTTTGTCGTCATACCGGTACTGCAACACCTGTGCAAGAAAACTTAATAAATTACTCCAAAAGTAAATAAATGGTAGAGGTACTCCATTCCTGGAAATACCTAATTTTGACCAGTGTAATAGGGTAATAGTGTGTAGGGTTTCACTAAAATCGTTGGTTATTAATTAATAAGCTTACCCCAAAACACCTAAAATGTATTTCAATTTTCATTTGACAAATTTAGCTAGTTTTTAATTAATAAAACAATTAAAAGTGTTGCCATTGCAATTGAGTAGGTACTAAAAATGATGACGTCACGAAGTTGTTCACGTTTTCCATAGTAAATTTTTATAGCTCATAAAAAGTAACTCATTTGACTAGGGAGTAAAATACCCTATTTGTGGACCCCTAACGCAACAGGTGGTGAGCCTATCGCCAAGACTAAGAGACCCATAGTTCGGATTGCCTATTCGGATTTGATAAACCAAAAACTTGAATGTCAGAACAAAAAGTCTCTTTGTAGAACGAAAATGTTTTAGGTATACTACCGTTTGCGTCATAGGATCATCGCAATAATATATTTGACTTACCTTACATTTAGTTCCATCAGAGAGAGTCACAGATATATTGGGCATATCCCTCCAGTCGGATCCAGGAGTTGTGGGAACTCTACATATTCTTGCTTGAATCAGAGGCGCCATATTTTTGCAAATGTGATCACGAAGCTTCACAGATTCGTCTCTACTTCGTATCATTCGTTGGAAATGGCTTTCGGGCATCGAGCCGTAATCTATTTCTATTTTGTTAGCTCCATTGCATATTTCAGGGAGATCGCTCATGGCGTCGTGTATCGTGCAAGTCCGCCTAGGTGCCGCCTCGTCCCACTGGCTGTTTGTTACGAAGCGCTTACCATCTATGGTAGCTGTCAAAGAACAGGCGCGTCTACTAAACACATGGGTAGGCTCCGGATACAAAGGCAATTTATAACCGGGAGCCGCTGCTAAAATAACGAGCCTCCTCCTAGTTTGCGGAACACCGTAGTTTCCCGCTTGCAAAATGCCAAACGTGCATTGATAACCCATGTCCAGTAGCGCTCTGAGGGTTAGTTTCAGTACCATTCCTTTTTTGAATGCAACAAAATTCCTCACGTTTTCCAGTATGAAATACTTAGGACGATAGTAATCACAAAATGATAGATACGAAGCGACCAGCGAGTTCTTGAAGTTCGAATATTCTCTAGAGTTGAATCGGTTCATTCCTGAGAAGCCCTGACAGGGTGGTCCGCCGCACAGCAGCTCGACTTCTCCTTGCATCGGAATTCTCAGGCCTCCGCTGGTGTGAGTTGCCCCTGACATGGCGTCTTTCAGCAAAGCATTGCAATCCTCATTAAATACTGTGCAGTTACGATTGTTCAGGGAATAAGCATGAGCGGCGGCTTCTACATTCTCAATAGCCCAGCGACACTCGGCCACACCCGCTTGGTGCAGCCCTTCGGAAAGTCCTCCGCAACCAGCGAACACATCTAGAGTTCTTAATGGCTTTATTTTCACTTCCTCAGCTTTAGTGTTATTCATAACTTGTGGCTTACTCGACTTTCCTTTGCCTTTACCTTTATCTTTGGCTTTATCAGTACGCCCTACAGCCGCGGCGTTATGTGGAACATCAACAATTTCACCAGATAATTTATCAAATGCCATCCTAAAGTAGATTCTACTTGGATCCTTTTCTAGCCATTCTTGAATTGAGTCTTGTTCGGGAATATTTTTCTCGTAAATTAAATAGCAAGGGCCTGTAACTGCGGAAACTGAGACCTCCCTTATTTCGTCACTCCAATACACAACATTGAGGTCTTCATGTTGAGGAAATCTGCTCGTAGTATTTTCGGGTCTGTATAACACGTTCACTTTGAGATAAATATCTTGAGGAACTATAAGAGGACCGTCTCCTTTCGCCGTCACCGCTGCAATGTATCCCACACAAAAAGGTTCCCCAGTATCGATATTTGAACCACGTAAATTACTATCACTTTTTCTGTAATATTCAGGGTAAATGTCCTCATCAACTTTTTCAAGTTTCAACTTAGTGCTATTGCAATTAATTAGATTGTTTTTAAATTTAAATGTCCCTGGTTTTAAAAATACTCCACATCCCTTCTTGTATTCATAATCTTGCCATTTGACTGAATTCCACTCAGATCTGTTTGCTTCTTTAACTGCCTCGGACTTTTCCGTTAATTTACCAAAAACTTTAGGAATGTTTTTTGCATCACGTTTAGTTTTACGATCACAAGACGGACAGAATCTGTGTTTCCTCAGTTCATTCGGACAAACCGGATCTTCTGGTAAATCTTCGAAACGTGCAGTAAATCTTTCGTAATACTTATTGTAAAAGTATGTTTTACCATCATCTTCAAAAGTGTCGTCATTTACTTCTTTACCACCAAGTTTGAACCAATCTTTAGGTGTATCTTTTCTTTCTACACATGCTTTTCGCAAAATGGAAGAGAGGGGAGCAGCATGACAACACTTGTCTCCTAAGTATACTTCTCTTGCATCTCCTACTTCTCCCAAAACTGTTTCGGAAGACCTAATAAATACTTCTCCATGGAAATATCCAGCTTTAGGATTGAATGTCTCTTTCCACATATACACAACCCGAGCCACTAAGGCTGGGATATTAGATTGTGATGTTTCCACCATAACATAATCGCCGATTTGCAGATCTGCGCCATCAATTTCGACCTTCTCATAATAAATCTTGGTAGTATCAGCTTTCACAGGCTCACCAATGCATTTTATATTTCTGTTGTTAGTTCCAGTTAACTTCACTGGCACTGTATCTTCTAACTTGTCATGTACTTTCTTTTCTGCCATCTGCTGATATTCATCTTCATCTTCAGGTTCTGAATCATCAGCTTGCTGTACAGCCATGTTTGGACAGAATCTACGCACACAGGCTTTTTTTGTGCGCCCATGGCCACCGAATTTTGCCATGGCTTTGCAAGCATTACATTCGCCACAATCTGGTAACTGACAAGCTTCACAGATGCCACATCTCTTTCGTCTCAACACCAGTTCATGGTTTGTTTTGTCCAACTGATTTGTGAAAAAGCTTTCAAATGTTTTTCTTACTAGTGGTGTCGTAGTAGCTTTAGTCCAAGCTGTTTTATCAACCTTTTTATAATTAATTTTAGCACGGCTTTTACGTTTCCCGAATTTTATACCCATAAGTTTTATAAGTTCCCTCATACATGGCAAAGTGATCAAAGGGTCATCATCTTCATCTGCCTCTAAGCTCACCACCTGATCACAAACAAACTGTGCATGTTTATGAAGCATTTCCTCAGTCATTTTAGCATCGTCCAATTCAGGTATTGTTCCTTCCCTTATTACTTCAAGCAAATCTTCATAATTAGGCTGGAGATAGTGATATTCCTCCAAGTACTCAACCACAACTTTACTCAGCCATATTTTCTCATACAAATTGTTCATGAGAGGAGTATATTCAGTGCTGGGCTTCAATAAATTATATTCCCCAAATTCAGTTGACAATGTTATGCAATTTCTTGTGCCACCATCAAAGCCGTGAATGAACCTGTTAAAAAAATGGTTTTAAGTAATTTAAAAATTAAAGATAAATGGAAATGAAAATTTTCTGTTACGAAATACACAATTAAAATACCATTCGATAATAGGACCGACATCTTTGACCGGTATAGATTGTTCATCAATATCAGAAGAATCCAAACAAATTGATTTCAAATAGCCCGACATATAAATTCGGACATCGTTTTCAACAAGGCCTCCATCAATAGGGCATAGATGACCTTGCTGGTCGAATATAGAAAAACCAGTTATATTTGTTTGAGGTCTCTCCATTATGTCTCCTTCGTCACCTAAAATATAAAAAATCAGATACAGAGAGTCTGCTTTTAATATCTAAAATTTTAGAAGATAATAATGTCAAGCTAACCTGCAGATAAAACTAAATTATCATTGGTCAGTGCTATATATTCTTCCACAGCATCTTGTGGGTGTCCTTGGTAATAGATTATGTCAGAGTTATTTAAGAATTGACCACAGATATCACACTTCTCTGTGTCTGGAATGTTACTTTTACTTTTCTCATTAGATTTGTTATCAAAATCAATATTTTTTATTTCATTTTTGTCATTACCACTTTCATCAGTATAATTATGATATATAACTCCATTAATTTTTTGGTCATTTTGGTTTTCCTTTGTGTTTAGCTTATTCTTATCTGCTTCATTTATTACTAGTAAACTATCACTAGCATCATAGTAATTAGGGTTTTCGGTTTCATTTCCCATGTTTAAAACATCGCTTTTTGAGTCAAGGTGACTTTGGTCTGCATGGTCTTTATCAACCTTAAACTTATTTTCAGAACAAATACCATTACTTTTGTTGACAGAAATCTGAACATCAATTTCATTATTTGAACCTAGATCACCAACATCATAAGCTATATTAGTGTTTTCTTCATCATTTTGAGATTCAATGCTAATTTTTTTTATGGAATTATTATTATGGAATTGGCTGTCATCAGTATCAGCCACATTGTTATTACATATTTTATCTAATTTCAGTTTTTTCTGAAAACATACAATCAAATCAAATTAATTAAAGGGATTATCTAAGTTTTACACACAATATTGATTTAAAATTATTTTACATACATTGTCTGTATCAGCACCCTCTTTTGGACTTCTGTTCCTTTTCATGGTAAACATGCTTATAAGAGACAATTGGTTTCCGTTAGCACTACCATTTCGTGCAGATCTTCGCACAGGCCTGAAATGCACAAAGAGGTACTTATTAGCTTTTGAGTCACAGTAAGACAACAGTTCGTCCATATTATAAGCTGCACCAAACGACTTGATCCCTTTGAACCAAAGTGATTAAAATATAATAGGACATAGAGGGGGTATTGGGAATATTTTCATAAAAAACTTTGAAGCTCAAGCGTCATGTCAGTTAGTATGAACACGAGCTGTCATTCGGTCGAAATCATACTAGATTTATTCCAGTGGTAATAACTTTTGGGCATCAAATTTTCCTTATTATGTCCCCTCTATGCCTTGTTATATTTTAATCGCTTTGCTTTGAACTTAATAAACATACCACAGCAATACACAATTATACATATTATGTAGCTGATCGCTTCTCGCCTTGATCCTGGAATCTTGACAATGTATTTGATTGTGAATCCACTAACATCAAGTCCACAGCGATTGAAAAGATGAGACAATACAGGATTCGTAACATTATGTTAATTCATTAGTAAAATGTTTTCTAACATTATCTGGTAATGAATGCCTAAATAAGACTGCAAAAATACTGCAATATTTGCAGAGTAATAAAATAACATATATTTAATAAATAATATTCGGTACCTTTGAGACGGTGATCGTGATGCTCGAGGTGAAACAGATTTCTCCTTTGCAGTTCTTACATCTTTTGAAGTAGATCCTTGGGACCACTGATTGGAACTGTTCTTACTTGTTGAAGGCATTTTATTTTAAGTTCTTACAATCTGTCTATTTACAAAAGTATCTAAGAAATACTCACGCATGTTACGGAAATTATCGAAATCATTATGTACTATCAGTAAGTAACAAATACTTCGAAGCCTTTGTAGGTGAAATACAAAAGGCGCCAAAATCTCGCCAAAAACTTCCGAGTTCAGTGACTTTGAGTTTTTTAATGAAATATCAGAAAAGCAAAGAACTTTAAATATATACGGCCTAATTAGCCGGTCTTTCATGTTCAAGACTTCAAGTGAACTTTATTCAGATAAAGGCTTTCTCCCACAGGTACGTTACTGCGTCTGATATTTCTGACGTAACGTAGGTATGTATGTATTTATATTCTTCATCTGATGGTAGATTATGAATATTTTAGAAAAACTTTTAAGACACGCATAAAATCATGTAGCCACTGTCGATAACACCAAATTGGTTCGTTGAGATATTAAAAGTAGTAGAAAGATAGTGATCCTTTTAGTAATACCTTGAAGAAGTTCAAGAATGAAGTAAAAGAATATCTCGTGAAAAGTGGGTATATCTAGAAATGGAATACCTCTACCTACCACCTCAGGGATATAAGGTGTAAGATTATATATTTTTATTTTTAAAATGAATATTTCCTCAAACAAAGAAAATAATAATAGATGTATTTGCATAAAATTAGTATCTACACATATTGTATCTCTTTTGTAACATTAGGACTCTTACTTTATTTTGATATGTTAAAATAAAGTACATATATTAAGTTTTCATGTCATGTTAAATCTCCTCCTAACTCGATATACTTACTTACAATAGTTACATTCTTACACACAAAATTCGGCACTCTGTCTATCTTAATAATAATAAAAAAGTAAGTACTAACGCTATTATTGCAGGTGTGTGTGTGTATGATCTTTTGCCTCCTAATACAGAAACATTCTCGAACCATCCATTTCCATCCTGCCATATTCTGAATATCGAATCGAGAATATCGCAGGATGGAAAAACGTTCGCTTGCAGCAATGTGTAAATTCGTTGCCATACTAAATGAACTGAAAACAGATATCGCAATAACGCTTCCGGTATCGTGCCGGCCGATCGCCTGTGTGGAGAGAATCTTTATTCGTGGACGTTTAAATCTGTAATTTCAGAATGAGAGTCCATGCAAGGGTGCAGTAAAATACAATGGACTTTTTTGTACCATATCATCATCGTCATATAAAATATGAAAGACTCTATTTATTAATTTTTGTGATTCTTATTTCAGTGACTTCCACCTTTTTCAACTGAAGACATGTTTCCATGGTCATGAATAAAAAAATACTATATCAGCATTCAGCTGTTGTTGACGTAATAAACTGTGGTAATAAATGTAATGTTTATTAACTAATGACGAGGCTGCATGGCATAATGCCTTTGCCTACCCTGTAAGGGGTGAAACAATAAAAAAAAAAAAGTACGGTACGCTCTCCGCTAGGAGTAATAGTGTTCTGTGACGGTACGTCCTTTTCAAATAATTATTGTAAATTGCGATTACAATGAAATAATTATTACTCATATTATGTGCCCATCGTTCATATATAGAAACCGCAACATGATTTCAATATCCAATTTTTTGCGATATTTTCTAATAAAACCAAAGTATTTTAGGTTATGGTCATCTGTAACTTTTCCTGATATTGATGTAAATTATTATTGCAATGAGGCTAATACTACGGAAATTCAAGAAAATATTAATTTAAGAAAGGGAGTCGGTAATATAGAACGTGTTTTAGAAACATATAATATCTTCAAGCAGACGCCGGCGACCGACGAGTCGTACAAAGTTCTGAAAGAATCCTTATTCAAAGAATTAAGTAATTTACCAAATAAAACCCACCCTTCGGTAAAAAGTTATAAAGATAATCCTCGCCTTGTCCGAGAAATCAATAAAAGAAGAGATTTCGGTGGTAATATTCCTTTGGAATTTAGTGAAATAACAAGACGCCTGAATTTAATGCGAACAGATAAATTAGGGCAAACTTGTGGTCACAAGAGTTACTACTTTCTGGGCGAGTTGGCAGAATTGGAAGAGGCTTTAATCAAATACACTGTGACTATGTTACTAAAGAAAAATTTCGAACTTGTGTCTGTTCCTGATATTTTGCCAAGCCATGTTTTAGAGAGCTGTGGCATGTCTATCAACAATGATCGGACACAGGTGAAAAATGGCCTTTTTTAAAATATAAATCTAAGTAGCAATTGTATAATCAGAGATTCTAGATACCAATCATGTAAAAATAACATACCCAGGTTGTAATAAAAAAAAAATAGGAGCATATTAATAGACTGCAGCAGAGCAAAGGTGTACCTCAGTAGCATAGCTCAGTGTGTACCTGTGCTCGGATAGCAAAATACAATTTTTCAGCTATAACTAGGGATATTGACAGCAGTACACATTCAGAGCAAAGTAAATCTCAATTGTTTGTTAATGCAGTTTTTTATTTTTAGATTTACTCATTAGATCCACTACACCATGGCCCCGACCTGTATCTGTCTGGCACAGCAGAGATGTCACTGGCAGGGTTGTTGATGAGCACTGTGCACAAGGAAAAAGACTTGCCTCTGAAACTTGCTGCTGTCAGCAGATGCTATCGAGCCGAGACTTCTAGTATTATTGAAGAAAGGGGAATTTACAGGTTTATTATAGTAGCTTTTGCCCACATTCCAAGATAAAAAGTACATAGTACTGATGTATAAGCTATATCACTGTGGTTTTTAAAATCTGTTATGTAGTTTTTGCATGAAAGCAAGAAACATCATCCATCCATCCTCAAAAACTTTAATATTTATAATTTTAGTAGCATTTGAAAATTATTTATAGAAACAAAAATGGTTATGAAATTATATGATTTTCTATTTTATACTTTCAGAGTGCACCAGTTCACTAAAGTGGAAATGTTTGCGGTCACCACACCTAATCAGTCTGATGAAATGCTTGAATACTTGCGAAGTACTGAAGAGGAATTATTTTCTCCATTAGGTTTTCATATGAGAGTTTTAGATATGCCACCTCATGAATTGGGTGCACCAGCTTATAGGTACTATATGTTTTAATTATTGGAAGAGACTTTACATAATATTTCTGTTCTGCTACTGCTCATTTATTTATACACAAGTTGTTTGAAGAGCAGTCTGTGTATAAATAAATGAGCAGTTTATACAAAGACAAAGAATGGTAGAGGTATTCCATTTCAGGAAATAGCAATGTTTCACTAGTAAATTCTTTTGACCCCTAAAATGTGATAGGCGGTGAGCCCATCGCCGGACCGGGTCTGTTACACATGCCTCAGAATTAATTCTGAGACCTGTGGGTTTCAACTAAGTATTAAAGTTTTTAAACTCATAATTAAATACACTCCACTTGCTGATTTACAGGGGGACCATGAGTCTGTAGGGATTTGATGTAATAAAACATTTTTTACAGAAAATATGATATAGAAGCATGGATGCCTGGTCGTAATAATTATGGAGAAGTGTCCAGTTGCAGTAACTGCACAGATTATCAATCTAGACGACTTCACATTAAGTATAAAGATAAAAAGGATGTCTCTACATATGTTCACACACTGAATGGCACTGCTTGTGCAGTGCCAAGAATGATGATCTCGCTACTTGAAAATCATCAAGACCCCACAGGAAAAATTATCATACCACAGGTATTGCAGCCTTTTATGAATGGTAAAACATTTATTACTAAAAACATTTCAGTGCCTGAATTAAAGTTGTTGAAAATAAAGAAATAAATCAAATTGTGTGTATGTATTTTAATATTTTTAATGAAATTTATTTGTATCCTAAGTTTCTTTACCCTTGTTCTTGAGTCCTTTATGGTGCTTTGAAAACTTTTTCATCTTTGCTTTTAGTTTATCAATATTTACAGCAGGTTCACTTGATTCGGGAGTATTAGGTATCTTCTCTTCAGGTGGTATGTAGTCTTTCTGTCTCTGTTCATCACGGGACCGTTTAGCTTCTGCTTGCTTTTCTTCCTTCTCATGATGCCGTTTAGCCATCTTTTGTTCATCTTTAAGGAAATATTCTCCAGTAGCCAATTCACGGTCAATTTTACTCTCGGGTTGTGATGGTGGGAAAGGAGTGTAAGGCTTCTTAGTAACCTTCTTCTTAGGTTGTTTTCGTGGCACATTTTTACTCTTAAATTTAGGCAAGAATCGGTCCCAACTTTCATTTTTAAGTCTTGGGTCTTTCATCAACTCTCGTTTGATCATAAGACTCTTTATATTGTACATCGGATGAATATTTTTCATTGTGTCTTCGACAATACGTCTCACTTGCAACAAACCCTTATAAGGCCCAACAGTTGAAACAGTGTTTCCTTGGACAAGTACATAGCATTCTGTAAGTAACTCTATAGACTTAAGTGTTACTCCATTGGGACCAATTAATCGTTGTCGCCTCTTCAAAAATGTTTCCTTTTTACTTACAAATGAATTGATCTTAATTATGTCACAACCTATTTCATCTTCAAGGACTCTCACAGCCTGTTCAAATGGGACACTTCTAGACAAAAGTTTCATCATATCACGGGCTTTGATGATGATGTATGGATCCCATGTTTTTCTGGTTGTTTTGACTGTTAGACTACCTTCAATTAGATCCAGTTCGGCAATAACATGATGTTCATTTAATACCTTTTGAACGAGCGGCCAACATTCTTTGAGGTACTGCTCACGGTACTTGGGAAATAGAGTAGCGAACTTGCTTTCCTCCAGAAGTCCGTGGGGGTTGTCTTCGGGAGTAAATTTGGGAATCTTCATGGCCCAAGCATTCTCTATTGGTGCCGAATCTTTTTTGTCGTCATCTGAATCTTGATTATCCATGAATGGATGAGTTTGTTTTCCTTCCTTCCTTTCAAAACCCAGCACGAGGGCCGCCACAGATTAGTAACTAGTTACTCCGAGGGCCGCACTTACTTCCACTAGAGGGCTGCCAGCTATAAATCAGGGTTGCGAATCGCTTAAAAACCGTAATTTTAAGGTACTAGAGTTGAAAAACCGGTAACTTCCGAAATATTGAGCGAATGTGCATTAAAAAAAAAAATTGCATCGATCGTTCTCTCTCATTCATATAAGGGACCGTTCGTAAACGAGTAAAAATCACTCTGAGTGACAGCCCTTTTCATGTCATGTGAAGTTTTACCCGTTTTCGAACGCTCCCCACGCCCACCCCCAGACTCAAAGAAAAGTTTTCTTGCAAGTTTTTCTTTGATCCAACTTTTTAAGTTCGCCCCCTTACATCCTCTTTGAGTTCGCTACCTAAATTTTATATCGTAAGTAACACAAATTTTCTTCTTAGGATAATAAAACCTTGCATTGATGTTATATAATCACTAAATAGTATAAAATAGTATTAAAAGAACAAAAGAGCGGTATGCAGAGTTTAAAAGGAAAGTTAAAGAGTGCGTGGCGAGAAAGAAAGAAGAGAAGAATAATAAGTTGGATCAAAAATTCTGCTCTAGTTTTCGAAATAACATAAAGTTATTTTGGAAACTTGTAAGGAAAGCGCAGGGGCAATCCACAAAATCTTCTCTAAGTGGAATACGGGATGAAAGTGGTGAACCTATGTTTGAAGAACGGCATGTACTAGAGCGGTGGAAAAGATACTTTGAAAGTCTGTTTGAAAAGCAAGAGGATGAGCATGAGAGTGAAATTTGTGAGATATCAGTTCCACCGGAAGATTTCGAAATAATTATGAAAGAGATTGTGGAAGCGCTAAAAAGTATGAAACTAGGTAAAGCTGCAGGATATGATAGCGTGACGGTAGAAATGTTAAGGGCTGGTGACACGTTGGTAACAGGCCTGCTGCAAAAACTCTTTAACCTGTGTATGGAAAATGGCCGAGTACCAGATGACTGGACTAAGGCGGTAATTGTACCACTATATAAAGGAAAGGGGTCGCAACAGGACTGTAAGAACTATCGTGGCATTAGTCTCTTAAGTGTGGTCGGCAAACTATATGCGAGGATATTGATTGATAGGGTCGTGAGTGAAACGAATGAGAGGATATGGGATGTTCAGGCAGGCTTTAGAAGGGGGATGGGATGCATGGATCAAGTCTTTTCCTTACGGTGCGTCACTGAGAAATTTTTGGCAAAAGACCAAAAAATATTCTGCGCCTTTATAGACCTGGAAAAGGCTTACGATAGAGTGAGAAGGAATGAGCTATGGTCAACACTGGCCATGCATGGGTTGAAACCTATTTTGGTACAGGGTCTGAAATCCCTCTATAGGGATTCTAGAGCCTGTGTCAGAATTAATGGCGCCTACACGGACTGGTTTGACATCTCTGTGGGTGTTAGACAGGGTTGTGTAGCATCGCCATGGCTTTTCAACCTTTTCATGGATAGCTGTTTAACAGATTTGAAAGAGCGCGATTGTGGAGTACGAATGGGAGAGGTACGTGTCAAATGCCTGTTATACGCCGATGATCAAGTAATACTTGAACCATCGGCGTGTAAGTTGCAGGACACTATAACTCTTGTGAATGAGGCTTTTAAGAAGAAAGGCATGAAAGTGAATGTAAGCAAGACGAAGGTAATGGTTCTGGAGAAAGATAGGGACATGTCTGAATGTGATATTATGATTGAAGGCGAGAAAGTAGAACAAGTGTCAGAGTTTGTTTATTTGGGAAGTAAGTTTACAAGAGACGGAAAGTGTGACAGTGATATTGAAAGGAGGGTGAATGCAGGGAACATGATTAACGGAGCTTTGCACTCCTTTATGAAGAGTCAGAATGTGACAAATAAAGCACGTCTGGCTGTACATGATGGTGTGTTAGTACCTACGTTGATGTATGGCAGTGAGTGTTGGGTATGGCAGAAGAAGCACGAAAGCAGAATAAATGCAGTCGAAATGCGTTCATTAAGAAGCATCAGTGGAGTAAGATTGATAGATAGAGTGAAAAATAGTGTGATCCGAGAGCGTTGCGGCTTGAAAGATGATATAGTGACTAGGATTGAAAGAGGAATGCTCAGGTGGTTTGGTCACATTGAGCGGATGAATGAAAGTCGTCTAACGAGACAAATATACAAGGGTGTTGTGAATGGGCGAGTCGGTAGAGGACGACCTAGGCGTACCTACATCGACCAGATCGGCGATGTGTTGAAGAAAAGCCAGATAAAGAGTACCCGAAACCGACGAGCATGCATGAGTCGTTTGATGGATGTGGAGGAAGCGCGTGAGATCTGCCAGGTTCGTAGCAAGTGGCGGTCTGTTGTCTCTGCCTACCCCAATGGGAAATAGGCGTGAGATTATGTATGTATAAAACAAAGTGTGTGAAGTGTGTCCTGAAGGTGACTCTCTGACCAAGTGTTGTAACTGAGATTCAACTTGCATGTTTTATATCAGAGAGTGCTTCGAGCGCTCCGGTGTTACGGACTCAAATTAAACATCTCAAATAAACTAAAATAAGAGAATTAAAACAAAAACATGATCCGCCATTACCGGATGTTGGCAAACGACCCCAGACCAGCTCCGCGGTGCCATAATATTGCAATGTCATCCGATTTATACACGCATGCAAAATTTCAGCTCAATCTGAAACCGGAGTTGGATCAAATTTAACTTGCAAGATTTCATTACAAACAGACCGACAGACAACGGTACAGGTGAAACTAACTATAAGCTTTTAAAAAGAGTATTAAATCTGTGTAAACAATGCTAACGCAATGTGGAAGTGTCCTAAAAAATTCTAACTAGGTAGTCCGTCAGATTGAAAAAAAATATACGTGTTTAATTTTTTTCGATATACTTACTAACTGACGGACGAAAATCGATTTGTTTTTTGTTGTATGTAGATGCTTTCTAATTTACTGGCAGATTAGATTGACGCATTTTACGTTCTATTTCGTTCAATCAATTTCACATAGAAAAATGTTTCAAAGAAAAACATGTGAGAAAAACAGGAAATCTGTAAAATCGGAAGATCTGGCAACACTGTCATAGTAAGAGTTAATAATAGGCTGTAAGGACTAGAATCCAAAAGCCAATAAATAATTAAAAAAAAAGAGTTAATAATTTTAAAAAGTACATACTGCCATGACGTCACGTTGCCATGGCAATATAGTGGAATACATACTTCCATGAGTGGAAATAATGTAAGCAATGGTCATTTAGGTCGATTTTGGCTTGAACTTTACATTTCACTCCTGTCATTGGAAATAGAGTTGGGTCAACAAGGACAAAGTTTACGATTCGCTTCTATGGTTCACGGTTAAGTCTTACGAAATTGTCTATGGTTCATAGTGGAAATATGTCGTTCGCAGCCAAAGATATTGCAGGTACATACAATATCTTTGTTCGCAGCACGAGCACTCACGACCGCACAGACCAATAACCAGACTAGTGAGTGTTGTCAACCGGTTCTAAAAAAAAAAAACTAAAAACCGGTTTTTCGGAAAACAGAAAATTGCCGGTTGTTTTAAAAAAAACGAATATATTTTGGCAACCTCTTTGGTAAAACTTTAGTATATGGACCGTCAATTTAAGGGGGGGAGGGGGGAGGGGTAGGAGGCCCCCCTGGTAGGGAGGGGTTGCGGAACACTATAATTTTTGAAAAAAAAAAACAAAAAACTAATTTTGAGGTAATGTTGCGTATGGAAAATCGCTACCGCTTGTTAAAAAAAAAGGTAATCAGTACCCGAATTCGTGACTGTAATTGATATACCCAAAGCGGTTTATTTATAGACTTCTTTATTATTTTACGGAAGGCACATTAAATACATTATAAATTATATCAAGCTAAGACATGTTGAATATTCAAGGGCTGTCAGCAGAGTGAATCCTCTAGAAGAAGCTGTCATACATTTGAATAGATTCAAATGTAGAACACTTCAACATAAAATCTTTCTTTGTCGATTGCCATAACTATACATAATCTAACAGTGACGGCTCCAGCGCTGCGGAAATTGCAGCCCCTCCGCCCTAGCGTGACTAAGCACAGGCATATGCGCCAGCCTATGCAGCTTCGGCTTTATTGGTCTGCCTTCGCCGCTCGGCTCGCACAATGCCTGTGCTTAGTCACAGCGGGCGGGGGCTGCATTCCCTACGCGCCTCCGGCTTATAAAAAACACTCTAGGGGTAGGACAGATAAGACCACGTGGAAATCGAGGTGGGCAGATTCGGCTCTGAAACAGTTAGTGACCTAATCTATCCCATTCGGGGTGGGCAGATTCGGTTCTGAAACTGTTAGTGACCTAATCTATCTCATTCGGTTCTGAAACCGTTAGAGGCCTAATGTATCCCAAAAAAGTGAAACGACGCAAAAAATACGAAAGTTTATGATAACTTTTTTTGGAATAACTTCCTAATTTTCCGCAATTTGAAA
Source organism: Ethmia dodecea (assembly GCA_963855545.1). Lineage (NCBI taxonomy): Eukaryota > Metazoa > Arthropoda > Insecta > Lepidoptera > Depressariidae > Ethmia > Ethmia dodecea. The sequence continues at coordinate 9,500,010 of OY979450.1, read as the reverse complement.
CTTTGCAAAAAGACTCTTTGGGATAAGACCTTTTTGCTATAAAATTGCCGTAATCCAAATGGATTAGGCGCATAATGCCACATTCGCAAAATGACACATTCGATTTTCGCAAAATGCCACATTCTCAAAATGCCACACCGCAAAATGTCACATGATAATGTGACATTTTGCGTTTTGATAAAAACGTCACATTATCAAAATGCCATTTTCGCATAATGCCACACTGGAATGTTTTTATTTAATTTTTTTTTATCTTTTTACGAATGACGCCACCTAGCGAAAACCTTAAGAACTACTTTATTACAAGCAATTTGTAGAATCAATGATGCAAAAATGAATGGAAATCTATACTTACATTAATATAATATAATAAGGGGGGTTGAAAGTCTGTACATGGAAGATATTCCAAAAAAAGTTTGTTGGGGATACCTACTTAGAATCAATAACAGTACATGTTCCAATAGTTTAAAAAAAAATGGTCTGTTTGTCTGTTTATTTAATCGCGCATCAGTCCGCATCACGTGAAAACAGCTGAACGGATTTTGATGCAAACTTTACTAATCTGTGTGATGTGATTAAATGCTATTATAAGTATTTCAATTAAAATTACAATAAAACAGCTGAATGATGTAAATACAAAAAAAATATGGTTTTTAAAAAAAAAATTATAATATTTTGTTATTAAGTTTTTATGATTCTCAGCAGCATTCATAATTTCAGTTTACATTTTCAATTTATTTTGTGTTAAGATAAATGGAAATTAATAAATGTGATTAAATACATACATACTAAAATTATTAAATTAGTTTTATTTTCTAATTTATAAATACTCAATACTCAATCATTTATTGCATCCCTTAAGTTTACAAGGTGGTCTTAATTAAGTTAGATCAATTTATGGACCCTGTACAGGGTACAGCAATAGTAGAGCAATAGTAAATCATCGGCCTACATACTGCAAGAAAGGGAGTTGGACAAGTATGGCACTTTGTTAGTGTGGCATTTTGCTACTGTGGCATTTTGCTGTGTGGCATTCTGCGAATGTGGCATTTTGCGTCATGTGGCATTTTGCGAATGTGGCATTGTGCGCCTAATCCATCCAAATCAGCGGTCCATATACTAAAGTTTATCCACCTCTTTTGTAAAGGACTCGAATACTAATACCGAGGCCCAATCCTCTTCTCGTTCAGAATTAGCACGCAGGAGCAGATTAAAGGATGATGTAGTAGACAAACTTTGTTTCATTAATCCACATTATGATTTAATTGAATTAATATTATTGTGTGCATCAAAATAAACGGAGTTTTTAATTTTACTTACTTAACTGTTAGAAATATGCCAAAAACCTAAAAATACCTTAAAACCCGTTTTTTTTTTAAAAACTAATCGGTAAATACCGGTGCTGAAAATTGAAATCGGTTGACATCTCTAAACCAGACTAGTGAATAGTGATGTCAACCGGTTCCAATAAAACCTTTAAAAAACAGGCTATTCTGAAAACCGAAAATTAACGGTTGTTTAAAAAAAAAACGATTATATCTTGTCAACCTCTTTTTTAAAGGACTCGAATACCAATATCGAGGCCCCATCCTCTTCTCGTTCAGAATTAGTACAGTCAAGAGCACGCTAAGCTTGACACTTTGGACTTTGACCCGGCCCTGTGTTCTATGGCGCTCAGTATAAATCAGAGCTCAGCTTATACTGGTAGTGTCAAGCTTGACTTGCTCTTGACTGTACCTGTCTGGAACTGCAACTGCCACAAAGAAGCCGGGAATTTTGGACTTTCTAAAACAAAGAAGGACAGAAAATCCAAACGCGACTGCTTTCGCTGTGAATAGGTAGGTACCTATAATACGAATGTATTTGGAAACTGAGCCTGGGCTTGAAGGAAAACAAAGAGAAGTGGCTGGCCTTGGCACTTTTTGGAAAGTTAGTAAGCATTTTAGAGCCAATAAATAAGATTGCTCATAAGTATTTAACAGTGCCAGCAACTTCTGTAAATTCTGAGCGTATGTTCTTAACATCAAGCTAAATCCTATCATTACGAAGGAGCAGATTAAAGGATGATGCGTAGACCATCATCAAAATTATGATTTAATAAGTGAATAATATTATATCTATCAAAATAAATCGAATTTTTAATTTTGCATAAGTACTTATCAATCAGTTAAAAATATGTCAAAAACCTAAAAATATATTAAAAAACAGTTTTTTTTCTAAAACTAATCGGTGAAAATTGAAAATTGGATTTTGTCATTACTATGGAAAGTTACTGTGTAGGGCAATGATGTTAAATATAAAGTGTAGGGTGACTATGATTCTATCAGGATTTTTTCTTCTTCTGCTTCAGAGTTAAAATTGAAACCTCATGGCTGAAAGTAGCTCCATTCTAAAGTCCCTTCAAGAGAAGTGTTTTATCTTCTTTATCTTTTTAATGAGAGGTTTTTTTTTTGAGAATTAAAAAAAAACATAGTTTGCAAGAACTCGGTAGATGGCGTTGAACTGACTACGTTACTACTAAATGCGGCACGTCACCATAGAGTAACTTATAAGTTTTAACCGCGACTTCCATATTCTGTGAACTTATATTACTCGCGAACGACCTAATCTTTATAATCTGTGATTACGACACTTTCGAATGTGCGAATGCTTTTTTATGGTCCGTCCAGGTTTAAAATGTACGATGGCTTGTACAGTCAAGAGCAAGTCAAGCTTGAAACTACCAGTTTAAGCTGAGCTCTGATTTGTACTGCGCGCCATAGAATACAGGGCCGGGTCAAAGTCCAAAGTGTCAAGCTTAGCGTGCTCTTGACTGTACCCATTGCGCTTTACGACTTTCATCTTTAGGAGAAAAAGGTGTATTCCTACATTTTTACATAAATCCACAAGGCACAGACTTCTCTTCTTTTTTTCTTGGGACATTTTCTTTTTGGCGCGGAAAACCCATAAAAAGACTGCTAAATATTTGTTCCTTGTTTTTATTTATTTGCTCTTTAACTGAGATTTATTTACTTTCAAAAAAAAAAAAGGCCAAGTGCGAGTCGGACTCGCGCACCGAGGGTTCCGTACAACCTTGCAAATTTATGGTTTTCGTAATTTTTCCTTTATCTATGCTATAAGACGTTGCTTCGTACCAAATTTCAAGATTCTGAGTTCACGGGAAGCACCCTGTAGGTTTTGATTCCCTTGCAAGTGTCGAAAATTTGCGGCATAAACGGCTGTATCTTTTGATTGCGTTGGCTTAGAAGTTTGATTTTTTCACAGCTTCAAGGGACAGTAGACCTGAGTAATTGATATAAATTTCAGCTTCATACCTCCACGCGTTCCTGAGAAAAAGGGTCTTGACAGACGGACGGACGGACGGACAACAAAGTGATCCTATAAGGGTTCCGTTTTTTCCTTTTGAGGTACGGAACCCTAACAAAATGTCATTGTGATGAGTGCGTTACTCCAGCGGAAATTTGTCGAATATCGGCATTTGAGGGATACAGATAATTAGTTGTCCGGCTTCTGTAAATGTTGTGCAGATTTAAAAATTTGTATTGCTTAAAGTTTTTGAGTAATTCAAGAAAAACAGTTTCCGCTGGAGTAACGTTACCCCAGCGGCAATTTTTTTTTTCTAATGGGAATATTGAAATAATTTTTATCTACATAATCAGTTGTGATGACGGAGTAAATGTTGCGACTTAATTTAAATTTGTATCGTTAATGGTTCCGAAGATATTCAAAAATTTCAAAATGACGCATTTTTGATGTTTGCGTTTTTCGCTGAATTTCGGAAATGGTTAAGCGCACTATCATAATTTTTTGTACATGACTTCTTATGTCTTATTCCTAATTAGTTGTGAAATAAAAAATTAAAAATAATTTATCGTTTAGGAGTTATGTAAGCAAATAGAAAAACCCTCTAATACGTCCTAGCACTTCGAATAAGAGGTCTAGAGACTTGTTTGAAACGTTATTTTGTAGCTTGCAACTGCCTTCAGATATTTGTGAAGTTTCATTAGTATCCTATAAGTAATTAATAAATTATAATGAAATTTAGCTCGGTTTGGGCCTCGACGCGCAGACCGTTATTTAACCCCCTATTAATGGACTTTTTTGTGGGATTTTTTAACCGAATAATACGTAAATAATTAGTTATATAGTTAAATTTTATACTTGTGAAATTTCAGCATCGTACAATCAATAATTAAGGAGATAATCAAAAAATACTCATTTTAAGTTATTTATCGTGGTAACCCGACCGAGTTTAGATGGTCACAGAAAAGCGGCCGTTTAGTACATTATGCTAACCTTTTTAAATATATAGGATAGTTTTATAAGGTTTTTTACAATTGCGTACACAAGTGTTAAAAAAACTTATTGACAGGTATTGACAGGTTTCTATAAAACCTTTTAATAAAAAATACGAAAAATAAAAAGTCATTGAACTTAGGTATATTTATTCTGCGAGCATTTTTTTATACAACATAAATATAAATCAACTTCAAAAACTAAATCAGATAATTATTACTGGACTAAATTATTGCGTTAGTATAGATAGTTATCAATTTAGGTATTATTATCAATTTTTGAAATTCTCCCGGGAACGGGAATAAACTGGATTCGCGCGGGCAACGCCGTTGGACACCCGCTATCAATAATAACATTAAATAGCATCACTATTCAGAAAAATAAATTATATAGTTTTTTAAAAACAAGCTTTTATTATGTTCTTGTTAATATAAAAAGAACTAAAAATTACAAAATAATAATTTAATATCAGGTTTAAAATACAGAAAAACATCATTATAATATAATCAACACTTTTTTAATAAATAAAAGCGTGTTACATTATGATTGCAAAAAGAAACATATTGAAGGTGTAATTTTGCTTAATGTTCTTTAATGTTCCATCGCAATGAAACTTGATTTTATTTATTGGAAAAGTATTGATTATATAATTATATTTTTTTGGCTTGCAAATAAAAAGATGTTAATTGAAAAAATAAAACAAATACCACATCAACGTGGGAATAGTAGTTTGTGTCATGAGGGAGCAAAACTATATTTTTACGACGAGGGCGTTTTTTTAAATCACGAATATAGTGAATGATTCTAGGATAGAATCCCGAACGTAGTGAGTTTTCCGGTGTTTAACTATCACTGCAGTCACTGCTACTTGAATACATTTTAAAATATAAAATACACAAACAATTCGATGCCGGAATTGGAAAGCGCGCGCATTGCCACAGCAGTTTTTCTGACAGTGTGGCACAACCATCGAACCCCATTCAGCCTTGTCAGCATATAAGTTACTCTATGCTTGTCAACCTAATGCGGCGAAAAATGGAACTAATGTTTTGATAAAGTACTTAAGCTACAGTGGCGCCAACCTAAGATGCAAACTTATTTTGTTAATCTCTTTGGTTAAGAATGTTGCGGGATATTTTTGATTCCAAATTCAAAACACTTTTATTCGCACTTATTAAGATCCTATCGGAAAAGACTTACTTTGATCCCTGTTATTGAGGACCAAAACGTCACTTTTCGAATAGATGGTATGAAAAAAATATTGTTGTTTTTCATTGCTTTTGTTAAGTTATGTACTAATTTTCAAAAACGATGTTTTGTCGCTGCCATACCTACCTATATAAATTTCGAAAAAGAATGTTTGATGAAATAGAATTAAATGTTGACTTGTCATCGTCGAGTCGAGAGGTTGCCTTTGCCGATCGATCACAGCCTCATCCTGATCTTTCAGTGGTTCGACGAGTTAACGGTTTCATTTCTGTTCCCGTGGGAAAATTCTAATCTTTAATATAATACTCCCAGAAAAGTAAGCTTTTAATTGGTGAAAGATTTTTTAAATCTCGCGTGTAAAATTTTACTACATAGCGGGTGTCCAGCGGCTTTTCCCGCCCGCATCCAGTTTATTCCCATTCCCGTGGGAATTTCCTATAATTCCTTCATAGTGGTTTCCTAAGACATATAAGACCATGATATTTTGAACAGTGGGTGCAGTGGATCCAGTTTATTCTCGTTCCCGTGGGAATTTCCTATAATTCCTTCATAGTGGTTTCCTAAGGCATGTAAGACCATGATATTTTAAACAGCGGGTGCCGTGGATCCAGTTTATTCTCATTCCCGTGGGAATTTCCTATAATTCCTACATAGTGGTTTCCTAAGACATATAAGACCATAATATTTTAAATAGTGGGAGCTGTGGATCCAGTTTATTCCCGTTCCCGTGGGAATTTCCTATAATTCCTGCACAGTGGTTTCCTAAGACATATAAGACCATGATATTTTAAACAGCGGGTGCCGTGGATCCAGTTTATTCCTGTTCCTGTGGCAAGTTCTGAAATTCCCTTTATAGTGGTTGCCTACGACATAAGACACCTATACATACGTGATTTCAAATACGGGTTGCGCGCGCGGATCCTGTTTTTCCCGTTCCCGTGAAAATTAAAAAAAAACCCTTCATAGCGGTTGCCTACTACACTAAGACACCTACATACCATATTTCATGTTTCGAGGTGAATAGTACGTATTTGTCTTTTGTAACCAGTTTTTATATTTTCCCGTGGAAATGAGATATTTTTCAGAACTAAAAAGTAATCTAGACGTTGACCCGGGTACTCAGTTATCTCCATACCAAATTTCATCAAAATCCGTTCAGAATTTCTAAGACATGTGTAAACAGACCCGGTCCGGCGGGCGATGGGCTCACCACCTATCACGTTTAGGGGTCTCTAATATATCTCGTGAAATGTGGGTATATCCAGTAATGGAATACCTCTGCCTACCCCCTCGGGGATAAAAAAAAGGCGAGAGATTAGATTATTATATTATTTTCATGATGCGAATGTATAAGTATAATATACAATTATAAACAATAATAATAATATTGTATATTTATACATTATAGCCTACCTTGTTTACCAACTAATGTCCTTCTTGGTGGAACAAGTAACACACAGAAAAAGAAGAAAAGTTAAGAAGCACTACACATTAATAATAACTGTTAATAGGTACGAAGATTTAGCTCGATTTAAGTATAGCAGACTGCTAGGATAATGGCATCACTATCACTACATAGTATAAAACAAAGTCGCTTTCTCTGTCCCTATATCCCTATGTCCCTTTGTATGCTTAAATCTTTAAAACTACGCAACGGATTTTGATGCGGTTTTTTTTAATAGATAGAGTGATTCAAGAGGAAGGTTCAAGTATTAGCATTGAACCCGTGCGAAGCCGGGGCGGGTCGCTAGTAATATATAAAATGTTGATGTGAAACTCCAAAGAAAATTAAATTAAATCAATAGGTACTCAAAAGATAATGTACGCGTCTGTACCGAACTTGAAAGACTATTATACTACGTGTTTTAGAATGTTAGCATAATGTACTAAACGGCCGCTTTTCTGTGACCATCTAAACGCGGTCGGGTTACCACGGTAAATAACTTAAAATGTGTATTTTTTGATTATCTCGTTAATTATTGATTGTACGATGCTGAAATTTCACAAGTATAAAATTGAACTATATAACTAATTATTTACGTATTATTCGGTTAAAAAATCCCACAAAAAAGTCTATTAATAGGGGGTTAAATAACGGTCTGCGCGTCGAGGCCCAAACCGAGCTAAATTTCATTATAATTTATTATTTACTTATAGGATACTAATGAAACTTCACAAATATCTGAAGGCAGTTGCAAGCTACAAAATAACGTTTCAAACAAGTCTCTAGACCTCTTATTCGAAGTGCTAGGACGTATTAGAGGGTTTTTCTATTTGCTTACATAACTCCTAAACGATAAATTATTTTTAATTTTTTATTTCACAACTAATTAGGAATAAGACATAAGAAGTCATGTACAAAAAATTATGATAGTGCGCTTAACCATTTCCGAAATTCAGCGAAAAACGCAAACATCAAAAATGCGTCATTTTGAAATTTTTGAATATCTTCGGAACCATTAACGATACAAATTTAAATTAAGTCGCAACATTTACTCCGTCATCACAACTGATTATGTAGATAAAAATTATTTCAATATTCCCATTAGAAAAAAAAAATTGCCGCTGGGGTAACGTTACTCCAGCGGAAACTGTTTTTCTTGAATTACTCAAAAACTTTAAGCAATACAAATTTTTAAATCTGCACAACATTTACAGAAGCCGGACAACTAATTATCTGTATCCCTCAAATGCCGATATTCGACAAATTTCCGCTGGAGTAACGCACTCCATTGTGATGTGTGTGACAGTGACATTTACTTTTATATACGTTTCGTTTTACGATATCAAAAAAATGATGTGACGTTCCGTTCCTAGCAGTAACTTAGCAAGTTCAGCGCCATCTAAAAAGAAAACCCCCCATTATGTACCTAGGTACTTAGATATTGATTGTAAAATAAAATTTCGATAATTTTCCATAATCTTACCATAATTATGTACCTACCGTCTTTACTGGATATTTTATTGGAGTATCTTTTTGAATTTGTAGTTTTATAGTTCAGGAGTTATTAGACCTCAAAGCTAAAAATCATCAGGTCGTTGTAGCCCCGAGATCTCAGTAATTACGGCAGTAACGGACGTTTGCTCTTAGACAAAGTTTCTGTACTACTATTTAGGTAGTGGACAGAAAAAGAAAAAATAGAATTAGTAGGTACTTACATACTTAGTTCAACATTTTGGCAGTAATTTAGTACATTTGAAGTGCGGGACGATCAGCGGGCGTATCACGGAGATTTGATACTCGATATTCGACTCGGAATCGGAAAATCTGTCGAAAGGTTTCGAGATGGGCAGAATACGCCCGCAGAACCCTATGTCCCAGTGTTTTCTTTGAATCTGAGCATCCTAGTAGTACTCGTATGTTGTTTGAGAAAGTTTCTGTAGTTCTCGATTTAGGAATTTGTAGTGAAGCAGTTTTTTTCGTTCTTCCGTAGATAACGAATAATTCAGGTCGGAAGCTCCGAAATGAAAGCTAACCTCACTTATTACATCTTTGGAACCAAACAAGCTAGCGTAACAGAAACTCACACAACGATTTGATAAGTGTGCAAAATTTCATCGAGATCCGTGCAATATTTGTATAGGAATTTAAATGAAATAAAATAATAATGGTTATTAATTTCTTTATTAGATATCGTCGGTAGATCAAATAAATGAAGGGCACTTGAGCATACCCAAAAATTAAAACTTTTTATAATTAGACAATTTACTAAAAATAACAGGTAATAAACATAGGTACCTATCACGCATATTTAAGAAGAACTTACATTGTGTTTTAATCAAAACTGAAAATTGGCCATGTTGTTGTATTCCTCTGACCAGGCGGCGAATTGCGAGCCGTCCATCTCGGGCGCGTGCGCGTTGTCGGCGAGCAGCCGGTGGCTCGTGCCGCCGATGCGCGCGTCGCACTCCGGGCAGCGGCTCTCCTGCATGGCGCCGCCGCATTCGCCGATGCAGTAGAAGTGCCCGTTGGGGCACTTGTACCAGTGGCCCGCCTTCAGCCCTATCGCGCGCACTATCAGCTCCCGCTCCTGCCTGGTCACCACGCCGGACACCTTCACCGCCTCCTGCAGGGCCTGCAGGGCCGCCAACGCCTCCCTCTCGTCGAACTTGTGAAACGACAGCACGGCCTGTTTAGCCATTTCCATAGCTGTCGCCACTTTAGGAATTTCTTTAGTACCCACATATGCAGTGTGACTAAGAATTTTTGATAACTGAATAATCGCATTCATGCGTTTCAGCTCATTACCGACGTCTTCTTGTTGTTGCTGACTTATTTTTTGTGCACTTGCATTCAGAAAGCAACATAAAAGTTTTACAAGATATAAAAGTTCTTTCTGTAGTTCTGTTAAATTAGCTGTTGTGTACTTTTGGTAATATTCGGCGATAATTTCCAATATGTTTAAGTACTGGAATTGCATTTCCAATTTTAACAATGATACATTATTTTTTTGTTTTTTTACTGTAGTAGAAAGTTGAAGGTAGGCGCGTTTGCAATGCGAGTTTTCTGTAAATAATATTTCATAGTTAATGATTTCATAGAGGTATTGTTTTTCTTGGATTAATAATTTCTTAAATAATAATTACGCGGGCATCGCCGCTGGGCACCCACTAGTACTTAATATAACTTACAACGTAGCGTAGGTAACTATGTACAGTCAAGAGCACGCTAAGCTTGACACTTTGGACTTTGACCCGGCCCTGTATTCTATGGCGCGCAGTACAATATAGAGCTCAGCTTAAATTGGTAATGTCAAGCTTGACTTGCTCTTGACTGTACTAAGCTACCGATTGTGTACTCACAAGTTGGCGCCACAGTCCGGTAAGGTCCCTAAAGTATAGCTGTCAATGTTTGTTACTACGGGCGTGAAAAGAGAGTACGATATACAGGATGGATTTTTGAGACGGGTCAGTAAGGGCAGGTACCTTAATCGTTATAGTTACAGGAAAATGTTCCTAGGAGACCATCCCTAACTTTTTAAGATATTATGAACTGCATTCGTTTACGTTTGCGTTTACTTTTACTACGTTTGAGTTTGGTATGGGTGCTGGGTGAGGATATGCCGGTACCCGACCCTCAAGATTTTGACGAAGAAGAATCTAAAAAAAGAAGGTGTCATACATGTCCTTAAGTGAAATCTACACCCATCATGCTATGCATGCAAAAACATTATGTATGCCTTCAATGTGCAAAACAAGTTTGCCCAGACTGTATGTAATTCGCAAAAATTAACGCCTGTATTTTTTTTGTTCCCATTATAATGTTATCATTATTGATATGCCATTTGCTCGAAAGACTATTGTTAACTAAGATTGTAAGTATTTTTTTTATGTTTTAAATCATTTTAGTTAATACTTTGTGATTTCTGATCCCATGTGCTTTTTACCAAAATGTGCTAAGTGTTTAAAAATACATGATGCCAGTGTTGTTGTGACTTACCGTACTTTTTGTATTTAAAGGATACGTATTTATGTGGGCCTACAATAAAAAGATGTTCTAAACAATGAAAGGTTTTCGGTTTTTATTAGAGCATCCCTATCGCAATAAAATAGCATGAAAAAATATTTTTTTAAGATCTGCGATTTTGAGAAAATAATTTTTGAAAAATGTTTGACTTTGGCTGTAACAACCTGTTACCTTAGCTCTAAAAAAATTACGATTATGTCTGGGTCTGACTAACTGACAGCTGACACATCGATGATATGACATTGACATTATTGACAAGACAGCATGTTCGTTTTTTACGGCGCTTGCGCTTTGAAATGTCAGTACAACGGTAGAAAGAGATGTCGATATCTAAACCCAGTATCTTCTGTCTCTTTTTTGCTCTAGTCATGCATCCCTAAACTGTGCAATATAAGTCATAGTATTGCCATTCCTGCAACTGTATGTTTTGTTTAAATATTTATTTTCATGAAAACGCAGGTCCAAAAAAATATATTTTTGTGCCCAAAATGATCAAAAATATTTAATTTTTAATAAAAAAAAATCAGTATGTTGTTTATAATTTTTCACGAATAAAGAACCACCCTCCATACAAAGGAGGGACATGTCATTTCAGTTGGACTTAACCTTTAGCTACTGAGGTGGATTTTATTTCACGTAATACTGACGTGGGGGCCTCAGAGACCCATGTATGTATGTGCTTATATTTAAAAATCTTTAGGTTTTTTAGGGTTTAGTGTTTAATAATTAGCTTAAGTGGACATATTTAAATAATATAACAATATTTTAGTATAATTTATTTGATTATAATTAATTATTATTTCAAACTTAAGAACTTAAAAATAGGTGATCTACGAAATAAACTGCTCAAAATGACCGCCGTTTTCGCGAATACATAAGTTTACTCGATTTGTGCTGGGCTAGTAGCAGCCGATAATTTTCTTAGATGGATATTATTTAAAATCCTCGTTAATGCCTCTTTCAGCTCCCGAACACTGTCATAATTCCTTTTGCAGACTTCGTTTTTCAGGTGTCCCACAAAAAAAAGAGAGTTAGATCGCTGCGAGGTGGCTACTTAGTTGGACCATGTGTACCTAAGTATCCACTGTCACCTGAATCGTCTGTTCAAATTTAAACGCGTAAGACGGCTGTTATGTGGCGGTGCGCCATGTTGTTGAAAATAAAACTTTTCGCAATTCCGTCAGGGGCCATTCATCCTTATAGAATATTTTTTAGTTGATTTACAGTAGTTAATTTTTAGTTATTTAGTACAAAATGTATGAAAAAAGTTTTTGGCGATTTCTGTAATTTCTAGTACTCATACCTTAAATGGTCCCATTGAGTCTTTTGATCCTCACACGAAATAGGATCGATTGGCATGAAAATATTTTTTTTGTATTTTAGGTAGCACTTTTTTCGCTGACTACATTTTCTCCAAAATCTGTGAATGCAGTTCATAATATCTTAAAAAGTTAGGGATGGTCTTCTAGGAACATTTTCCTGTAACTATAACGATTAAGGTACCTGTCCTTACTGACCCGTCTCAAAAATCCACCCTGTATATTTTAAAAAAAAAAATTAAAAGGAGGCCGAAGGAAGAAACTGTCTCAAAGTAGTACATGCAGTAACTAATATTTTGATACTATAATTAATCTCAGGTGTTGTAACAAAAGAGAAGAATAATGGTGGTATTTTATTCCTCGTATTTTATTACCAGAACCATATAGGTACTTATATATAATTGTAAAGATAATTTACTGGGTTATTTGATAACAGAATGAAATATTTTATAATGGCTCTCTGTGTTTGAAAAATTTAGAAATATATGAGGGTTTAGGTCGTGTACCTCTACGCAGCGGGACCCTCGGCCCTAGAGAGATATGGTTGGTATATATCTATAGTACCCTCGCCCAAACTTACCGAACGTGTATTGAAATAATTTGTAACCCGATGGTTCTAGAGTAAATTAAAAAATAAGAAAGTCTCTATCCAGCGGGGCCCTCCGTAAGTATGCATTCAATGGTTTTTTCAATTGCATATAAGTATAGTACCCCAAGACCCGTTTTCAATATAACAATTACTTTTCATCTAAGAGAGAGAAATTTTACAGAAACACGTCACACTCTTCGAATTCCCGCCAAACGCTCGTAGTCTACCCAAAAACAGTGACATATAACATTTCGGAGAACGCACACGCTACATCTAGCGGCGAATTCATACGCGATAGCCCTCAATCCATGCATCTCAATAGGGAATGTGCATAGAATTAAATAGCAATTAAAACTGAAAATAAGTATGAAGTAACTGAAACGCTATTGTAAACAAACACGGAACACAACCAATATGACGTCATCAAAAGCGATGGTGACGTTTGAACGGCTCAAACAAAGAGGTTGGAAGAAAATCATTCTCAACTTTTTCTTTAAACGTCTTTGGGCTCTGTACGCGGTGCAAATAACTGGAGCAAGTAAAGACATGGGCTACTTGCATAAGCAGTACGCACAAGTTATTTGCTCGTGGTCGGTATGAGTTGACCCGCTCGAGTGATCAGCGCGCGTAGGCGGATTAGTTGCGTTGCGCGGGTGGCTCGCAGAGTAGGTACACGCTAGAGTCGCACATGTTTTAGCACGGTAGTTTTCACAATGCATATAACCTGTGCAAGTGCCTTAACATGCGCAAGCTACTTGCACCGTGTACAAGCACTCTTATTCAATGTTTTAAATTTAATTGAACATTAATTGTACGATTTTCAATACTGTTAATTTTTTTCTATGTTATAAAGATGTAAAAAGGATGTAAATGATTAATAATTTAATTATTAAAAATGAAAAAACATGCATATTATTCCCTATTAATGTTAAGTCGAGTTGTAGCCACTCGCTACTAATTTTGTAAGTAGGTACCTACTCTTGTCTTACCTTTTAAAGATAATTCGTGTGTTTCACTGAATGAACAAACTTTAAAAAAAAGTTCTGCCCTTTTCTGGTTTATTTCAGTTTCATGACCGTACACACGCTCCTTTATCGGGTTTATCGCAGTCGCGAACATTTTGTTGACTACGTCCTTGTATCGGTAGGTATTTATAATTGGTTTCCGACAGAAAGGACATCCACGGAATGTAATCGAGTCCATATCACCAGTCATTAAATTATCCATATTTTCCACGTCTAGCACGTGAGGGCAGTCTTGTAATTTAACAAATCTGAAATAAACACATTTAGGTAGGTACATAGTTAAATAGATAGTGGACTCGATTCTGCAAACCACCTAAAATTCCTAATTTTAAGTAAGCCTATCCTTCTTTATAGAATACGGAAGAAAAAGGACAGAAACAAACCATAGATTATAGAGTAATTTCAAATGTGTAAAAACCGACTAATTTGATGTCTTATCTGTCACTTTCATCCATGACCTCCTTACATCGTTGCTGTGATCGTTGCTAAAAACGTGTAGGTATTTGAATGCGTCCATAAGGTTCAATTTTGTTATTTTGACATTTGTGACGTTGTAAATAAATATGGCGCTTATTTCTGTCCCTTTCCTTTCCAAAGCGGTTGATAAGAATAGAGGTAACTTAAAATTAGGAATTTTAGGTGGTTTGCAGAATCGAGTCCAGTGGCTATTTATGAATGACGACAATAATTTTTGCCTTTACTTGCTAATTGCAATACATAGCAATGTGTTGTTTATTTTAATACTAAGTAGGTAACTGTTTAAAATGTCTCGCTCTCTCAGGTAGACTTCCGTGGGTTGCGGCCGATCGCAGCCGCCCGCGATCGATCGCATGCGACTGACGAGCGCGGCTGATGCGACAAGTCGAATGTATGAAAATGACAGACCTCGGCCGCACGCGTCTGTCGCAGACTTCGGAAATGGCGCCATACATTTTCATACGTTGACTATTGTGGCATCAGCCGCGCGCGTCAGTCGCATGCGATCGATCGCGCGCGGCTGCGATCGGCCGCCACCCACGGAAGTCTACCTTATGTCAGAAATACTTTGCACCCGCGTCGTGGTGTGTGGTGACGGTATCTGACTAGGCGCGAAAGAGAAAGACACACTTTGCCACAACACATCGAGCGGGTGAAGATTGATGCTTGTCATAGGTACTAGCAACTCGTCGGTGAAGATAGGCTGCTGTTTACATTCAGTCAATCTCCATGGACGAGCTTAGAGTCCGTTGTTATTATTTTAAACTTCAGATAAAAATGAATTGCATTGAACCAATGTATGAAACCGATCGATGGACTCATGGCGCGCTGGGATACACCACGGTAGCGCAATGTAGTTCTAGCTTTACTGTACATTTCTTTTGTTACGCCCATTGGCTTGTAAACCAAAAAAAACCGGCCAAGTGCGAGTCGGACTCGCGCACCGAGGGTTCCGTACAACCTTGCAAATTTATGGTTTTCGTAATTTTTCCTTTATCTATGCTATAAGACGTTGCTTCGTACCAAATTTCAAGATTCTGAGTTCACGGGAAGCACCCTGTAGGTTTTGATTCCCTTGCAAGTGTCGAAAATTTGCGGCATAAACGGCTGTATCTTTTGATTGCGTTGGCTTAGAAGTTTGATTTTTTCACAGCTTCAAGGGACAGTAGACCTGAGTAATTGATATAAATTTCAGCTTCATACCTCCACGCGTTCCTGAGAAAAAGGGTCTTGACAGACGGACGGACGGACGGACAACAAAGTGATCCTATAAGGGTTCCGTTTTTTCCTTTTGAGGTACGGAACCCTAAAAATGGCTTGTAAAACTCTAATTTCACATATAGGTACCTACCTATTCTATCTAGGGGCCTTACAGAGTCCTTGCGAACCAACATCGATCGATTCCAAAGCATTAGCATTAGGTAAGCAGGGGCCTTATTGTCTATTTATAATTGTAATCGCAATCGTCTTCATTTTGACATACGTTGCTTCTTCCGTACATCTGTCAATATAGTAAGTGAAAGAAGAGAAAGCACTGATCGCGCAACAAATTTCAAATAAAGACAGTTACGATTACAATTATAAATAGACAAAAAGGCCCCAGGTAAGAAGAGAAATTACTTTTCGTCGTCGTCGTAGTCGTCGCCAAGGAAATCTTTGGGGAACTCATCGGGCCGACAGTCTTTGCAAATGTTTGGGCAGGGCTCCCCGCAGAGCCCGCGGCAGGGGTGGCCGCACCGCAGCCGCTTGGCGCACGGCTCGTCGCAAGGCGGACGGCTGCACGGCTCGCCGCATAGATTCTTGCACTCCCCATGAGGGCACACGCGTGCACAGCGTTCCTATACCATAAATGGACATTTGGACTTACATATCTCATATTCTATCTACATCTACACCAATAGTATACAGTGTGGAACAAAAAGAGGGTTGCAAGCTGAAAGTGGTTTGTTAGCTTTGAGTATTAAACCAACAGGAGACGTCACGTGCACTAGTTTCTTTGCAAAAAAGTCTGCCAATTTCTGCGTGGGGGACGAGGAAACGCAAACAAATAATGTTAACACTAACGCATTTATTGACAAAACAATTAAACACTAGCTTGGACTAAGTAGTTAGATGCACACAAATATATTCACACACCGAAACAACCAATCCGAGCACTCTGTGAACTCAAGACAACTAATTGTATATAACAGGTATGAGCGTTGCTCATAACTTTTTTGGCAGAGGGGAACGCCTGTCAGTGGCGTCTTTGGTTGGTTTAATACTCAAAGGTTGTTAGAGACGTCATTCGGAACAACATTCACTATGGAACCAACTTGATCAGAGCAACTTTATTTTTCACTCCACCATACGAATCAGCCGAGCGCTGGGTCCGAAATGTCGTGAGATGAGAAAAATCAAGTTGCTCTGATCAAGTTGGTCCCATAGTGAATGTTGTTCCGAATGATGTGTCTTAACAACCCACTATCGACTTGTAACCCTCTTTCGGTAACACACACTGTAGAGAGGAAAAATTTTATAGTTGTAACGAAGAAAATCAAAACTACTGGACCGATTTAGTTTTTTTTTATTATTTGGTAGAATGCTACATTATCCCTGAGTAACATAGGCTAGATTTTCTCCGCGTATTCCCACGAGAACGGGACCTACGCAGGTGTAACCAAACAGCTAGTATTACTATAAAATTGTATATGGCCAATGTTTTGTACGCGCATCCCGCAAAGATAACTGCACCAAACTACAGCACTAACACCAAATAAACGAAATAAAAAATGAGGATATTCTCAATTACACTTTTTGATAATCTAGGAAGCAGTAATAATGTTCTGTGATGCTGAAACCTAGGTAAGTACATGCTATTTCTTATAGTCAGTTTGTATTTTTGTTTTTTTTTTTTTACCTGGCAAGGGGTGCATGGGGCCCCGCACAGCTTCTTGCAACGGGAATGGCGACATTTTATCCCGCAGGGAATTTTACATGGCGGGCATACTTCGTTGCATGGCTCTTGGCATCTAAACATGATAAATTAATGACATAGTTACTTAGGTAACGTTTTATTTTTTTAGCACTGAATTGGATGAGTATACTTATTTCACGTTTATGTTTTAAGAGCAAGTAGTCTCTTAATCTTGAAACACAAACGTGAAATACTTATACTCATCCAAGTTTGTATTTTCGACCCTGCACGTGTATGAATTACAACGACAACTACATACAATTACTACATACAACTGTTCTGTCAGTTTTTATAGGTAATAAAAGTTGCACCGAGCCGAGCCGAGCGGCCAGGTCGCTGCGGCCAACAATTGTTCCGTGGCCGCTGGTCACCTAGTGCGCGCACTTGCATATGTCACGGAATACTTAGTTGGCCGCAGCGACCTGGCCGCGCGACCTGGCCGCCTAATGCGCGGGGGCTCTGACTGGAGTCGCCAACTCCACGAAGAGATTTTAGAGGTTAAAAATTCGCGAAAATTACAAGCGTGGGTGTAGCATGATGGGAACGGTAAAAAAAAGTGTAAAGGTAAAATTACAAGCGTAGGTGTAGCATGATGTCTTCGGTAAAAAAAAAGTGTTAAGGTAAAATTACAAGCGTGGGTGTATCATGATGGGAACCGTAAAAAAAAGTGTGAAGGTTACTGGTGTCCGCAGATGTTGATCTGGTGGCAGGTCTTTGTGCAGGCGGCGTGGAGTCGGCCCTGATGGCAGCCGGAGCACGTTCCTCCGCACATGTGGCCGCACTTCAACTCCACCGTACACGGCTTCGAGCAGTGCTGTAGCAGCAACTCTGGCTCAATCTTGTCTGCTGATATTGAAGAAGAGGCACTAAGTAAACATATCTAAAAAAATAATAAGGCATTTAGTTACAATTTGTACAAAATACCCAACCACAACTATCTGCCAAACTGGTTAAACAGTTTGTTGGCAGTATTAGTACTCGCGTCTTATTTTCTGTTTAAAAGTATATAAAAGGAAACCGTGACTGACCGATTTATCAGCGCCAAGCCCAAAAGGAACTTTAAATTTTGCAAGGTTCCCTAGAGAGCGTAGGTATAGGCGTAGTAAGCATCCGCTAAGAAAGGAGTTTTGTAACGCGCGTAGGTATCGAGCTCAAGCGACGAAGGACGCACGGTCGGCCCGCGCCGCCCGCGCCCCATACCTCTGTTATTCGTTGCCGCGTCCGCTGGCCAGCCCGGCCTCCGGCCTTCGCCAGTCGCGCCCGCTCACCGAGCGGCGATGCATTGGAAATTATTATTAAGCAAAATTCCGTGTACGACTCATAATTATTATATCATTAAAGTGTTAAAACAATAAACTGTGAATAAATATACCTACGTGCCGCGTTGCAAATCTCCGCTGAGTGTTCTTCTTATACCTACGGTCTCAACGGCTCCGGGGTGTGCTACCTACCGTTCTGTTTCGGTTTTCTCCGTCTGGAAAGATCCAAGATGCCGCCGAAAAAAGTGAAACGACCCACCCGTGCCGATGACCCGTCTCTAAGCGAGAGTACGGACGACGACGAATACACCAGCGTGAACCGCGGCAGCGAGAACGACGTGCCCACAGGCACTCGCGCTATGCCCACTATGCCCACCGTGCCCGCCATGACCGCTACGATCCCCGGTGCATCGGCGCCGCCACCACAGCAGCCGTCCGCCAACGAGCAGTTGATAACCACGCTCTTAGATGCCTTCGCTACCCTGTCCGCGGCCGGCAAAGCAACGCCACGCGGCCCTAGCGCGCCGAGCACGAGCGGCAACTTCTGCGAGTGCACCGCGCGGTTCAACGGTCAGTCACGTGACGCCGAGGTGCTGGAGGCATTCCTGGACGCGGTCGAAGTTTACAAGGAGTGCGCAGGCGTGAGCGACCACCACGCGCTGCGCGGCCTCCCCATGCTTCTAGAAGGAGACGCCGCGGTCTGGTGGAGAGGAGCGAGGACGTCAGTGACGTCATGGGACGACGCCGTGTGCCGACTGCGAGCGATGTATGGAGTATCTCGGCCGGCTTACAAGGTGTTCCGCGAGATATTCGCCGCCGAGCAGTCGCCCACGGAACGAGCAGAAGTGTTTGTGACGCGCATCCGCGCCCAGATGTCGCGGCTACCTTATAGACTGTCAGAAGAAGTGCAAATAGACATTATATACGGTCTGTTACATCGCCGAGTTCGAAAGCGTATTCCCCGCGATAGTGTTGTAAGCGTAGATTGTTTAGTGGAGAAGGCCAGGTCGGCGGAGGACGCAATCGCGGAGGCACAATCAGGTAACGCTGTTAATTATGTCCTTGAGCTCGGTACAAAATCGTTAAGTTACGAAAGTCGCAAATTAGGGGTATCATCACCCGGTGCTAATTTACCTCCCGGTGCAAATTTATCCCCCGGTGCATACTTACCTCCCGGTTCTAATTTACCCCCTAATGCGTATTTACCCCCCGGTGCTAATTTACCTCCCGGTGCGAATAATGTTTTACCCCCTAAACTCAAATGTCGCGACCCCCACGAACTCGAAACGTAACCGTGATCGTTGTGCCTACTGTAAAGTGTACGGCCATACTGTTGATAATTGCCGTAATTTACGCGATAAGCAAAACGCGGCCCCTACAGTTCCAACGACATCGTCAAACACGTTGCGTTGTTATGGTTGCGGACAACCAGGAGTAGTGAGGTCGAAGTGTGGTACATGCTCGGGTAAAACAGCTGAATCAAAACGTGCTGAATTTAATAGTGCTCACTTAGACTCTGACCGCATTTCAACGCTCCCGGTTATAACGTTGAATATTATGGGTCGTCAGGGTGTGGCAGTAGCAGATACCGGAGCTACGCGCAGTATCGCCAGCCCCGTACTGTATAAAATATTGGTGAACAGTGGTATCCAGTTTCAGGAGGAGCAGATGAATATCAGGCTTGCTGACGGTTCCCGGCGTGCGACTATGGTACTCGCCGCTGACGTGCCCGTGACTCTTGAAGGTCGCGACATAACCGTAAGTTTCCTGGTGAGGACACGAAGACGCTGCTCGGGTACGATTTCATAGCCAAAGCGAACATGGTGTTGGACTTACCCCAAGGTACGTGGCATTTTGCTGACGCTCCCGAACAGAAGTTTCCCTTCGTGAGGCAGTACACGCTCACGATATTATGAAAGCTGAGGCTTCTCACCTGGCACTGCGAGACGACGAAGGTACTAACCTTACACCGGAGCAGAAACACGCACTCGACGATTTCATACAAAGGCGCCCGGCGCTATTCGCTGCTGAGGGACCTGCTACTGAGTTTGCCACTCACCGTATTAAGGTAAGTGAGACGCAGGAACCCATCGCCTCTCCTCCTTACAGATTGTCTGAGAGTCGTAGAGAGATTCTCAAGAAGGAGTTAGAAAAGCTGCTCAGCGCGGATGTAATAGAAGAGTGCGAGTCTCCCTGGGCATCGAACGTCGTGCTCGTGAAGAAGAAGGACGGGAGCATGAGGCTGTGCATCGATTACCGTAAGCTCAATGCGGTGACAGAGCCTGATAGGTATCCGCTCCCGCGAATTGAAGATGTTCTGCATGCGGCGAAGACGAATGAGTATATGACCACTTTAGACCTTCGATCAGGATATTTTCAAGTCAGAGTTCACCCAGATGACCAAGATAAGACAGCGTTCATCACGCCACTAGGGACTTTCAGATTCAAGCGCATGCCGATGGGCTTACGTAACTCTGGCGCTACATTTCAGAGATTGATCGACCGCTTTAAATCTAATCTGAAAGAACCTGTAACACTGTTGGCTTATTTAGATGACCTGATCGTGCTGTCTACTGGGTCGTTCGAGAAGCATCTGTCGGACTTAGAAGTAGTCTTCAATCGTCTTACCATGTTTGGTCTGCGAATCAATCGCGAGAAAAGTCACTTTGCTCGCAATTCCGTGAAATTCCTAGGCCATGTGATTGTACCGGGAGGCATTGGCGTTGACCCAGAGAAGACTGCTGCCGTCGATGGTATGGCTGTCCCACAGAACGTAAAACATTTGAAGTGTTTCTTGCAGACCGCTAGCTGGTTCAGACGCTTCATACCAAACTACGCAGACGTAGCCAGACCTCTCACAGGATTGCTGAAGAAGTCGGCGACCTGGCAGTGGGGTGCTGAGCAACAAGAAGCATTCGAGTGCATAAAGAAGCTTCTGGTGTCTGCGCCGATACTCCGCCAAGCAGACGAGTCTAAACGGTTTATTCTCAGGACTGACAGCAGCGGTTATTGTCTTGGTGCGGTTCTGATGCAGGGGGAGGGTCCCGACGAAAGGCCCATTGAGTACGCGAGCCGCCTCCTCACCGACGCAGAGAAGAACTATTCGACCACCGAGAGGGAGGCGCTGGCTGTCGTCTGGGCCGTAAGTAAGTTTCGCGGCTACATCGAAGGAGCCGAAATCATCGTGAAGTCTGACCACCAACCGCTGCGCTGGTTGATGAGCCTACGCTCTCCAAGCGGACGCTTGGCACGTTGGGCTTTGACTTTGCAGGAATACAGCCTCCGTATTGAGTACACACCGGGACGCGCAAACGTTATTGCGGATACACTCTCGCGACCGGTATGTTCCGAGGATCCTACAGGTGACCTGTGCCTCGCCATCGCTGATATCCCGTCGAGGTGCAGCGAAGAAGTCAGCTCGTAGACCCCGAAGTGCGCGAAATCGTCGAAGATATGGAGTCCGACGATCCATTTAGCGGGAGGCCATGGGCCAACCGCGGGTACGTACTTTCTGATGGCGTTCTCTACAGGTATGGTCCAGAAGAAAATTATAGCGAGGAGGCGTGTCTGGTAGTGCCGCAATACGAGCGCGCTAAGGTGATGGCAGACCTCCATGACGCACCGACCGCCGGCCATTTCGGTGTTGAGCGTACGCTCCACCGCATTGCTTCTAGGTATTATTGGCCGAGCATGCGAGCCTATGTCGCTGATTACATAAAGAAGTGCGTCCCACGAAAGAGATATGTCACCGTAAAATTGCAAAAACCGTTAGATTATAATCTATCTCGCGAGATTGTAGACTGTCGAAAGATTGTGAACCGAACATACTGCTTACAATTTAACGCATTATTTTTCGGTAGATTAAAATATATCGAAATGAAACTGATAGATCACAATCTCTCCAGCGTTAAATTGTCAACTGTCCAAGGACTGTCCCTGATTGGTCGGTTTTGCCGTAGCTATTTCTGTACCCATAGAGTTAAGAATCAACCAAAGCTGTCAGTCAAACAAAATAAAAGCAATCAAAAAATTGTGACATTAAGTATATTGTATTTATTATTTAGTAGATAGGTAATCAATAATTCTGACATTATGTTAAGAAAAATATGGACCAAAAATACAGAAATATTTTCTCTTCAAACATAAAATAAAACTAAAAAGGAACAAAATTTTCACTTAGAAAAAAAACGATCACTAAATAAAACCTAGATTAATAAACTAAATACAAAACAAAATCTATACCTACTTAAAAAAAGTCAAGCTTTTTATCCCCGAGGGGGTAGGCAGAGGTATTCCATTTCTGGAAACACCCACTTTTCGCGAAAATATTCGACCCCTAAACGTGATAGTTGGTGAGCCCATCCCCGGACAGGGTCTGTTACACATGCCTCAGAATTAATTCTGAGACATGCGGGTTTCCTCACGTTATTTTCCTTCTACTGTCGAGCTAGTGATGAATAATGTACGTAAGTTTTGAAAAATTCATTGGTACATGCCAGGATTTGAACCCGAGCCTCACTGATTCTCAGAATTATTTATTTCCTACCTACTAAAAAATAAATACAATATACTTAATGTCACAAATTTTTTAATGATTTTATTTTGTTTAACTGACATCTGTGGTTGATTCCTAACTCTATGGACACAGAAATAACTACGGCAAGACCGACCCAATCAGGGACAGTCCTTGGACAGTTGACAATTTAACGCTGGAGAGATTGTGATCTATCAGTTTCACTTCGATATATTATAATCTACCGAAAAATAATGCGTTAAATTGTAAGTAGTATGTTCGGTTCACAATCTTTCGATAGTCTACAATCTCGCGAGATAGATTATAATCTAACGGTGTTTGCAATTTTACGGTGACATATACAAGGTAGGAGATCTTGTGTTGTTAAAGACCCAAGGGGCTAACGATACGGGACGGGGCCAGATAGCCAAGTCCCGTCGCGATGGGTCTTACCGGATTAAGTCGGTCATGTCTGATTCGACCTACGGTGTAGAAGGAATAAGTGATGAGCGGTACCTGGGGAAGTATCACGTTTCTCATCTTACTCCGTTGATTGGCACTGTAGAGCCACCCGTTAGGGCGAAACGCGCGCGTGGTAGACCTAGAAAGACTTCAGCTAGCCCAAACTCGAGGGCGATTGTTTAGGCTAGAGGGGGAGTGTAACGCGCGTAGGTATCGAGCTCAAGCGACGAAGGACGCACGGTCGGCCCGCGCCGCCCGCGCCCCATACCTCTGTTATTCGTTGCCGCGTCCGCTGGCCAGCCCGGCCTCCGGCCTTCGCCAGTCGCGCCCGCTCACCGAGCGGCGATGCATTGGAAATTATTATTAAGCAAAATTCCGTGTACGACTCATAATTATTATATCATTAAAGTGTTAAAACAATAAACGTGTTTTACAGTTTTTAAAATTCGAACATGATGTATTATAATAGGGAATGAATAGAATTTAATGTAAGAAAAACAAAAACGATTATATACACCAAACTATTCTAAAATTGTACACAAAAAACAATAAAAAAATGTATGGCGATTTGTATAAAATTATGAACCCGCCGCCGCCCTTTGATTACCGATCTCTATGTGCGTTACTAGATGCAACGGAACGTTCGTCGTCATATTTAGGATAAATCAATTCCACAAGGAGTCTAGGGCAGTAAAAAAACTATAAACAAGACAGTTTCTGAACAGACAAAGGCATAAGTATGTAAAATAAAACACATACTTACTTTCTAATAAGGTAGTGTAAACATTGCAGGGCAGATTAACTTTGTGTCCGCAAGGGGAATCCAACTGCTTTTGTATAAGCACGGTGCATTTAGTAGGGTCGCAGGGTTTGTTACAACGACCAATGCATCGGTGGCCGCATGTCAGTTGCCGCTCGCACGGCTGTTTGCAGAGCGCACTGGTCGCTTCTTGCATGCACATTACCTCTATGGTGTGGTTACAATCCGGAATTACTTTTTTAACCTAAAATACAATTTAGAATAAAAAAAAACATTACATATTTTCTTGCCCTTTTCCACTTATTTGGGGTCGGTGTAGAGGTCTTGTTCTTCTTTTTATATCTATCAATCGTCATATCGACATTCACTTCCTTCTTACACGTGTCATTCTTCACACAATCCATCCATCTATTCTTAGCTCTACCCCTCTTCCTATAACCTTCCATATTCATATCAAACACTCTTGTAATGTTTTTGACATTACTCTCATAAAGTAAATAACAAATATAAGTATCATCACTTCACTACATAGTATAAAACAAAGTCGCTTTCTCTGTCCCTATATCCTTATGTCCCTTGTATGCTTAAATCTTTAAAACTACGCAACGGATTTTGATGCAGTTTTTTTTTTAATAGATAGTGATTCAAGAGGAAGGTTTTAATATAAGCATTGCACCCGTGCGAAGTCGGGGCGGGTCGCTAGTAAATAAATAAATAAATCGAGAGAACTTTGTGTTTTCGGGGACAAAAACTAGCCGATCGATGGTAAGAGGGTAACTAATTTCTAGTATTTACAGTAATTAACAATGACTTGATCAATATTAATATTTTAGCTACCTACGTTGTACTCTATCGACAAAATTGTTAGATTTATTAGACGGATAAGTACTAGATTTTCTCAATATGCATTCTATACAGTAAACATTTTTTTGCCCCCTGGAGGTTGCGCCCTTGGCGCGGGCTTTCTGTTGCTGGGACCTAGCTACGACATATATCTCAGAACTTAAAAAGCTACCGATGTTGCTGTTTGATGTAGTCA
Source organism: Ethmia dodecea (assembly GCA_963855545.1). NCBI lineage: Eukaryota > Metazoa > Arthropoda > Insecta > Lepidoptera > Depressariidae > Ethmia > Ethmia dodecea. The sequence continues at coordinate 9,474,639 of OY979450.1, read as the reverse complement.
CTATTACTAATGGTAATCGGCGTATAAATCGCAATACGGAATGGAAATTTCTAGTCTTCTCCTAATGCTCGTAGTGCCTGACCTTTTGTTTGCATTCGCCACATTCCTGGAAACACGTCAGCTTGCAGAAGTGGCCGCATTTTAAGACGCGTGCGCACTTCTTGCGGCACAGAGTTTCCTTCACATCAACATTACACGCAACGCGTAATGAGTGCTTGCATGTCGATCTTTTTTTCATGACCTATAAAAGCAATAAAAACTTAACGGACGTGCTGAAAGCTGTATTTCCTCCGACGACGCGAGGCCGGGTGGGGCGAGAATTAAATTTTTTATTTGTGTAATATTGAACTCTATTGCTGCAAACATAGTGTTTATTAAACTCTGCTACGGAAACATAATACCTACTCGCGAAGGCCCGCGCGTGCTCGCGCGTTAACACAAATTAATACAAATTTCACTTCTCGTCTCGTATCGTCTCTCTTCGCCGATGGAAATGCAGCTTAAATACTCAAGCTTGGGGTTGAATCATATGCATAATTCATTCTGTAGTCTCGGTAAGAGATTTGGACACTACTACAAAGTCTTACAAAGTACATTAATAAGTTTGTATTGTTCGATTGTGTATGTGGTTGTAATAAGTTCGAGCTTGCCAATCCTTAAGAGAATAAAATATGGTCGCGCCTTAGAGATCTTCAGAGGTACATATTTCATTCCTGGAAATACTTACTATTCATGATGAGTATATTTATGGAACCCTAAAGGTGATAGGTAGAGTTGTTACACATGCCTCAGAATCAATTCTGGGATCTGCAGGTTTCCCCATGAAGTGTTCATTCACCGTCAAACTAGTGGTAAATAAGTATGTAAGTATTGTATTTTTTTTTACTTTTTGATACATGCTTTCACTAGGTTTCATACCTCACTACCAACAGGGCTAACAATACGAAAATAAGTTAAAATAAATTAAATTCGTAAGTAACACATATTAACTAATAAGAGGTAGCTTACTTCTACAGTGCAGAAGTCACAGTCCTCGTGACATCTCTTCGGGCACTGATGGTTCCCGCGTTCGCCTACCAGGCTATCAGCTTGGCTGCAGCCTTTCTTGGCCTTAACACATGGCTTCTCACACTTGTACTGAAATAAAACTTATCTTAATAAGCGATCAGACTAATCGGAATGGTCAAAATACTATTACAAAGGCGTGTTATGTGGTCTGTATTAGGTATACTAAAACCATAGTAGATTTTTTATAACTCAGTTTTATGCGTCTTGCACATAGTCGTAATGCGTGTCATTTGGGTCGTGTTACCCATCATACGAACTCTTTATTTTATCAAGTATCAGTGAAATTAGACATATTATGATCAGTGGTCAACCTAGAGACAGCTTCGGAGGGTGAGATACGATGAGGTAGGGTAAATAAATACCTACTGAGTCAGCCAATAGACCCGTCATCTTTGGACCATCTAACCTAACCTATCGTCTCAAATATTTGGATTTAAAAGTATGGATCATTAGGACAGTCTTACTTTCTCGTGGTCGGGGTCATCAGTCACATGGCACCTGAGCATGCACTCGTGCCCGCATTTCTCCACGCGGTATATACAGCGTACAGCACACTGCACTGACTCAATCTTCTTGTGACATGGTTTCTTTGCCTGCAAACAACGTAGGTAGGTACTTAAGTATGTACTTAATGTTTAAAAAAAAAATCTTGACAATGTGCCAAGGAGAGCTAGAAAAAAGTGTAACCGATACCCGACAATTGGTCACCTTTGGTGTCATTCTTATATTATTTAGTTATATTTGTGAATAAATGGATTGGACGGGATGGGTGGCCTGACATGGCACGGGATGGGAGATGAAATCGAACATGAGATATAAGCAAAGATAGTTTATAAAATAAATATGATACTTAACGATTTATAAGGTTTAATTAAATAAATAATAAAACAAATTTGCAAAGTTTAAAAGTTGTTAAATGTTATCTAAAATAAGATTAATTTTATTTATTTTATATTATTACACCTTTAGATGACATCATGTATGTCGCCAGAAGTAAAGTAGGTAACTAGGTACCTGTAGGTGACTTTTGCATTTGACATTTCAATTAGTCTAGTACTCAGTTTTTATCAATTCTTACTAAATTTGGTTATTTTTCGATGTCGTCTTGCGCTGTGCTGGAGGGAATCTGTACTGTACCAAGCATCATTGTCATTTACGAGTAAATACCTAGTAGGCATAGACATATTAACTATAAAAAGTAGGTAATTTAGCTTGTAATACGCCATTTTGCAAAGTAGGTACCTAGGTACTTGTTTGAAATGACTTTTGAACATTCGGGCAAATGCAATATTTCTTCGGGTATTTTCAATCAACATCACATCAACCTACCTCATGCCCGCAGTGGGGGAGCGTCACCGTGACTGTGGTGGTACACAGGACGGTGGGGTCACCGGGGTCCTTGTGGCAGTGCACCAACATCTTATGGCCGCATGGGAGGTTCTTCTGTACCAAACGCTTGCACGGCTCGCAAGTCACCCGGCAAAGCAGTGGGCACACGTGGAGGAGATCGCATAGTATTCTATAAAACGTCAAATACATTTAAAGCAGCGTGTTGTACGAACGCGCTTAGCCGCGTCTCTCATCATGTAACACGTAGGCAATCCAATCAGAGGATCGGCCGGTGTTCTATTTCAGGGATGTTGCGAATATTCGCATCCGCATCCGCAAAAGCGGAGCTTCCGCATAGATTTAGACATCTGCATCCGCATCCGCATCCGCATTAATCAATGCGGATATTTATGCGGATGCGGATGTAATACAAGTTGCGACAAGAAAGAAATTGGGTGGGACCCGCGAATGGCACGTGCCGTTCGCATGAGACAATGACCAATGGGAGCGAAAAAATTGGTGACAAGATCCGACGCATTTGTTGTGGTACCTACATCCTTTGTTTCTTGTAAATAAATTATTACGTGTTGGTTTGCGCTGTGGGTTACTTATCGTGAAGATAGATATTTTGAGTGTTATTGTGATACAGTGATCATTGTGTGTACATAATTGAGTATTGGGAAATCTTTATATTAGTCTTAGCTCAGCTTATTAAATTAAAATCGCCAGGAAAATGCAATTTTATTATACCGGTAAAACCTACGTTTTATTGTAGGTAAAGTTTATAGTTTTATAACAGTATTCTTAATTTTTCCAGTGAGGTTCCTGTGATTGATTGATCAGAATAGACTATTTCTTTATTAGCGTCAAACTTGGGTACAGATGAAAAAATACAGTTTTGGCATTGCATATAATTATGTTCACTATAATTAAAAGACATGCAAACACCTTTGACATAATGGACACTCTTAATTTATTTTATTTTTTAATAAATTAATTAATATTGTAAAAAATACGTTCATTGAGCTATTCATACAATTTTGTTTTAATAATTTTAACGGGTAAGTCTTTAATGTCATTCGGGATTTTATTATACATAATAATATATTCTAATACTGAAAACCAATTTTATCATAATTTAATAATTTCTGGGATTGTTTCAAAGACAAGAGTGTTTGGGTCTCTGTGACTGCGAGGGTTTATGTTACAAATTTTTCTAAACAATTCCCCATGCTGTTTGGCAAAAACGCAAATCTCATTCATGTTAGATGATAATGTCAATAAGCCATTAAGGTCTTTAAAGAATGATCTGCAAGAATCAAAGCGAGATATTCCCGTTATTGCAATAATAATTTTTTTCTGCGGAATGAATGCTCTACGTTTTTACTGTTGCCCCATAGGATGATACCTTTACCTATAGTAAGATAATTCTTCATTCATATACTATATTTATATAAGATCCCAAACATCCGCATCCGCATCCGCGGATGTGAGCCTTCAAAAATCCGCATCCGCATTCGCATCCGCGGATGTGAAAAAATCGGCATCCGCAACATCCCTGTTCTATTTACTCGAACCATGAAAACGCAGCTCAAGTCCTAGATGGGTTACAAAAACCAATGATGTAACGTTCTTCCGATGCACGGAGAAACTTTCATGTAAGAAGTGTAGATAAGAACGTCATTATCATTCTATTAATTATTTTTAATTACAGTCTAACCAAATCGATTCGATGGCTTTAGGCTGGGTTGGAGTCTATAATACTTTCATTTCAGTAAAAAGGGAAACAATAAAAAAAATCGCAGTGTGAGGGACGATGGTCATATTTTCTTTTTACCCGAATGTACCAGAAGGAAAGTAATGTTTAGGGGTATGTAAAATATGTGTATTACTTTGGCGTTGTCGGTAGCTTCAACGGGTTGAATTTTTTGTCATTCAGGCAGATAACAGTTGATTCGTGTTCATGTCCAAAGTGTCAGTCTATATTTAAAAAAAAACTACTTTTCAGTCCGGTTTTTTACTTTTATAAATTAATGTTCTCTTTTTTACTGTTTGGTTTTTATTTACCTTTCGCATTTCAAATTACACTGAGTAGCCACGTGACTGCGGTCGTATCCGTGGCATATCCGCGGGCACTGATGGCCGCAAGGTAAGTTAAAGTCGCATTTCTGTATACACCCTCCTTCAGGTACCTTCTCGAAATCCTCTGGTGACGAAATCTATAGCAGGTAGAGTAATCTATTATTTACAAATAAAATTTTTAAAAACCATTTGTATACTTACTTACAACAATATTATAATTTTTCGCTTTGAAAAATTTCTACGACATATTATCTACTGCATGTGGAGCAGTGTGCAGAAGACAGGCAGTTTTCCTTCTCTGGTCTCTAATGATCCTTTGAAATATACTAATAATTATATGTCGTTCGAACAAATTTTTGTAAAAAAAACATCTGTAAAACTTACGGTTGAGATATGATCGGGATGATTTTCGCATTTCAGCATTAGGGTTGTTCCTAATGACTTATTAGCTTCCAAAGTAGTTGCAATATTCGTCCAAAGTTCTGAATTCCTCTTAAGAATGTCTATATTACCAAATATGTAGAATCCTGAAAATAATTATTGCAATAAAAATTTGGTAAGTACCTATGTATCTAAATAGATGGGTACAACATTCACACGTTAATTACTCAGTTTACCTTCTCTTGCTCTGGAAAGAGCAACGCACACTCGATTCTCTGTTCCCAAAAAACCGATTTTGTTTTTACCATTGTTCCTCACTAAAGACAGCAAGATTATTTTCGACTCTTCGCCTTGGTAGTTATCGACTACTGTAATTTTGACTTTGGTTATGTTGGCATATTTTTCACGTTGCTAAAATAAAAAGGTTAATAAGAACCAGGCACAACTGACACAATAGGTACCGGACTTGGACGTTTAAGGGGTTAAGAATTTTTTTCAGAGTTTGTACCAAAGTGAAATACTTAATAAAAAAAATAAGAAAACGGGGCCGAAATTTAAGGTTTATAAAATTCTTAAGATGTAGTTAACTACCAGAAAATATTTTTTTCCTTACACATCATAGTTTTGTAGAAAACAGAAAAAAATATTCATAAGTAGGTACCTACCTACAAACTTAGTTAGGCGGCCACAATAAAATATACCTATTTAACTTTATTGCGTAGGTACTAATAATACCTTTAGATATTCGTAAATACTAGAAAACAAGCCAGACTCGCAGGCTTGGCAGTTGGCAGGTTTTTTATTTTACAAAACCATTTTGAGAATACTGCGAATTACTGCGCTTTTAAGTCTTGGTTTTAAGACTTAAAAGCGCAGATAGAGGGAACTGAGGACAGGAGGTTTCATTTCAAATCATCGCACCTTTCTCATGTAAAACATCTGGCCGGAATACGCAGCGAGTATGGTGACATCTTCGGGTTCGTATCCTTGCTGCATCAAATAATTGGCCAGGCCAAGCGTCAGGTCTGCTTCGAGATGGTTTGATTTACTCGAACTATCGTCAACGTTCTGTCAAGAAAACTCTTTTTAAAAAACTAAAATTTTTATACATTATTATTATTATAGATAATATATCTACTAAAAGCTTAATAATTTGGCAGGTCTTAAGTACCAGTCATCACACCACTCTCCTCATCAATCTAGGCCCTAGATCAATGCCCTAGATTCTAGGGCATTGGATCAGACAAAAAAATAAAGTTGTTTTCCGTAGTGTAACCGGAGTACCTATACGTAAATATGAGCGGTTGACTGTTGATAGAAATTTCACACGATTTTCTTTTTTACTTACCTATATCAAAATTAATCTATATTTCTATAATTAACCCTAGAGTGGGCGCGCTATGAGCATTTTGCCGCCCGAGCTAGAAAAACGTTGAAAATTCAAAACACAATTGTCCGTTAGATTTGCGCTTTTTAGTAGCTGCCCCCAATTTCATTAGCAACGTGCACCGAAAGGCTGGACACCATCAGTGCGTAGGGGATCGCTTGAAGAGGAGGTTCTTACCATCAAGTGTCGCCAGGCGGCAAATTGCTCACCGCGCGCCCACTCACGGAAGTACAAATAGTATGATGTATTGTTAGAGAAATTGTAATGTACACTATATTTTACGGTAAATTCATTGTAAAAATTAAAAAAACTATTTTAATTTCAGGATTTAAAAGTACCTATTATTTGACTCCACAAAAACGAATATCAAAATGGACGATAAAATTGTGTCTTGATTAGAGAATATGTCTGATTTCAAAGATGCTAGATCACAGTTTGGAGATGACAGATCTCAGAAAGTGATCGATCATAGTGAGTATAAAATGGACACAGAACAGTCAGCAGACAACAATGATTTTGAAAAGGAAGAGGCTTCTCCAATTACTGTGCCCCTATATGCCAGACAAAAAAAAATAGGCGCACGAAAAAAGGGTGTTGCAGATGCTCAAAATTACTGTGCACTGAACATTGCACATACCTTTGTGAAGACTTTTTGGATAAAGAATATCCTGCAGATTTAGAAAACGTTTAATGTTGTAAATTTTTTTCAGTATTATTGAGTATTATATAGGATAAGTTAAAAAAAGGCACTGAAATTAATTGCATTGCCTAAAATTTTGTAAACCAAAGTTTCTAAAACAGAGTTTAATAAATATGTTGATTTATAATTATATATTATCGTATTACTTAAACCCAGAGGAAATAACTGAATTTAACTGTTGTATTCCTACTTAAAATGGCCAATGAAGAGAGGCGGCAAAATGCTCCCCACGCGCCCACTGACGTTTCGCAGAAAGACGCGCCCACTCTAGGGTTAATAAAGTTTTTTTTATTAATGATGGGCTTGCTCTTGACCCCGCCCAGATATTATTAATCATATCGATATTTTATTAATTAATTCCAACCTTGACACAGTGAATACAAATTTCCTAACAGTAAACAGGAATTACCCCTAGGTACACCCAACTGCAACGGTGCACGGCGTGACCCGTGCACCGTTGGGTCCTTATTTTCAAGTTTTTTAGTTTTTATTGCTTTTGATTAGATGCTTAAAATTCAATTTTAATGTAAAAATATAAACTGTCTACACTCTTTGATCCACCATGCACTGTGTTGTACCTACTTGTAACACCTTTCACTTGATATTCCCTTTCATTTGATACTTTACCCATATTGCAACAAATATGAAATCTGGCATTTTGTTAACGGTCATATTGGATTTGCATTTTTTTCATAGTGTATTATATTCTACTAGTCAAGTTCTTTCATTTAATACCCATATTGAGGGAGAATAAATATTTAAAACTAGTGGCCCGGGCAGACGTCGTTCTGCCACCGTATACCATCCCTGGACCCACTCTAACCCACACAAAAAGTTTCATCAAAATCGGTCCAGCCGTTCTCGAGCTTTAGTGAGACTAACGAACAGCTTTTTATTTTTATATATAAAAGAAGATTAAAATAGAGGCCATCTTGAATTTACAATGATAGTGAATATTAAATGTAGGTATTGTCATCAGAACTTAAGGTGTGTACCAAAATATATCAGATCAATCTGTCAACAGGAAGGGGGTAACATTTCAAATAGGTACCTACCTACTATATTTGCCCCAAAAAAAAAACAACAAATCATACACAACAACAATAAATAGACGAAGGAGCGTTATGGGGAGTTTGGACATTAGAAATTACCTAATATAATATTGCGAATTACGCGAAATCAACTTGATGGTCCGAAAGGAGCTGATCAATTTAAAAGAATTCTAAAATATATTAAATTCGTATATTGTTTTTTTGTTTATTTTTGTTTTGTTATTTAGAATGTCAGACATTATGATGCTGACATAATTCCTTGTATTAAAAGCCTGAATAAAAAATTTATCGAGGACCCCTGGGTGACTTGACGGATCAGATAATTGTTAGTGATCGTTGGTGATATTCAGAGGTCTCCAGCGCATCAGAAGTTTTCGGGATGGCCGATAGCGGTTTACTTATAAGATTTTAATGTGGGCGTCTATTCTGGGCTGGGCAGTACTTAATTAAACTGGTTATTCAAGAAGTTACATAATCATTTTATGAAATAATGTTACAGAGTACAGAATACTCAGGTCAACTCTCAATAACAACCGCTCGTCGCGGAGTCTCGATACAGAATGATCGGTGCGAACTCTTGATGAAGACTGCTCGGCAAGGACTTTCGATGCGGGATGCCCGAAGCGCTGCGGCGACCGCCTCGATCTTATATAGCATTTTGCAGTAGCGGGGTGTGACGCGACGGTGTTCAAACGATGAATCATGTGTTGTTGCATTCCGCCTCCGATTAATGCATACTATATATTGACCTAGCTCTAACATACATATATATATATATATAAATAGGCCTCAGAGGCCTTATTGTCTATTTATAATTGGCAAATTTAACATTTGTTACGCGGACAACGCTTACTGTATAGACACTGATGGTAATGACAGATCTACCTTAGAAGCATTGGCGGATGTCACGATGCACTAAGTGCCTTTTCACACGTACGGTTGCCGGGTAGCCGGCGCCGGCTATCCGGCGGCCAAGTGTATGACGTGTGAAAAGGCACTAAGTCCCCTTCCCTTTCCAAATATTCTCTATACCTACAGCGCATATAACAGTTATGGCGTAGTTGATGTGCAGGCTCGTGTACCATAAAGTTTTGTTTATGTTGTAAAATTAAAAGTAAAAAAAAAACTCACCTTTTCTTTGTAATTGTGAGTCAAGAAGAATAAGTTGTCAGTCATCCCTCGCACGTTAGGGAAGTGATGCACAGAGGAGTGATTCTGGAGGTCTGGGTAGATGTGGGGCGAGATGAGAGCGGCGATCTCCGGGCGCATGCGATGCTGTACGCCCAGCCGCCGGCTGTGCATCCCGTTCGTGATCATGCGCTCGAATAGGGATATCTCTATGTTGAATTGTCGCGCCAATTTCATATGGGAAGCTGAAGGACGCAGTTGTTGATGATCACCTGCAAGAAACGACAACTATAACTGTAAAGTATTTCTTTTATTTGCTGTTATGCCTTGATAAATCAGTGGGTTGGTAGTGACTATGCGTTCTGAGCCGGAGGTCGGGGAACGATTCTCGCTCGAGGCCAACATTATTGTTCATGATCTTATCTGTTGGCTTAGTGTCTGGGTGTTTGATTCTTGTTTAAGTAGGTATTTCTCTAAGTTATTTAGTACCCAAAGTACCTACTGATGTGTGTGTGTATTGAGTGAGCACTGCAATGAGCACCCCTAGTTTTGCAATGACAACGCCATATTACAAATGTGAAAGTTTGTATGTTTGTTACTCATTCATGAAAGACCGGTGAACGGATTTGGAAAAAAAATACACAAATACTTAGTGTGTAACCTGGATTTGCCCATTTTCTTCCCGGAAAACTAAGTTCCTATAAGGGCAGCGATAAATACAAGTAAAAAAAAAACTCGCAGGCAACAGCTAGTCGACTATAATGTTATTCTGATACATAATAGTAGGTACATTATGATATAAGTGCGGTAGGTTGAAAATTACAGCCGAGGCGATATTGCAAGCCCGAGCCAGTAGGCGAGGGCTACAAGTAAGCAGAGGCTGTAATTATCAAAGCGCACGTATGTCAACGACGTTTTATAACACATTTGCGAGGAAATAAAATAAAACTCCGACTATGGTAAACGAGTAAAAACAATACAGCGTTAAGAAAAAGCGCACGGTGCGCATCAGCATTTTTTTTTAGACAGAAACAGTCAGTACAGTCAGTATTACTAATAAAGTAAATTAATATTTTTGTGTTTTTGTTACAGATTAATTGGTTGTAATGTAACTAATTTACTGTCAAAATTAATTAAATTAAATAATTATGTACATAAATATTTCTTTATTATATTTTATCTCTCACAGTTAATTTTAATCATAAAATGTTGACATTTGCTGAGATTTTAAAAAGTACCGAGCATCTTGATACTTTACATTTGCCGCAGTCGGGCGTAATGAGATACAATACGGTATTGAAATTGGTGAAGTAAGACACCTTTTAAAGAGCAGTGATAGCCCGGACGCTGCTGCTGGACGGATGCTGGATGCGTCGAGCCGAAGACAGGGCGCTATGGCGCTCATTAGGGGAGGCCTATGTCCAGCAGTGGACTAATATAGGCTGATGATGATAGCCCGGACGGTTAAAGAGCCGGCCGAAAATCAGTGAGGCTCGGGTTCAAATCCTGGCATGTACCAATGAGTTTTTCAAAAACTTACGTACATATTTATCACCAGCTCGACGGTGAAGGAAAACATCGTGAGGAAACCCGCAGGTCTCAGAATTAATTCTGAGACATGTGTAAACAGACCCGGTCCGGCGATAGGCTCACCACCTATCACGTTTAGGGGTCCAATATATCTCGTGAAATGTGGGTATATCCAGTAATGGAATACCTCTGCCTACCCCCTCGGGGATAAAAAGGCGTGAGATTATATTATATTATTAAGACACCTTTTACGAGCAAATGTGTTATAAACTATATTGCTGAACTTCATCAAAATCTGGGAAGTAGTTTTTGCTTGAAAGAGTAACAAACATACATTCTCACTAACTTTTGCACTTATAAATTACTAGCAGTGCCCTCGGTTTCACCCGCGTAGTTCCCGATCCCGTGGTAATACGGGGATAAAATATAGCCTGTGTGTAAACACTTAAATTTTAAAATAAAAAAGTCAAAACTTAAAACTAAAAACAATGTGCTTAACATTATAGTCCTCAAATAGCCTGCCTCTGACCATTCCCGGCGCAAAGGTAACCATAAGGCTGGCTACGTTGCCTCGCTGGATGGCTATAGTATAGATAACCTTTGCACCAGGAAGGATCCAGAGCGAGCGTCGTATGCCCTTTGTCAAGCCACCTCCGCCCAATCTCTGCGATAAAATGTTTCGCATCTCTGGGCATGTGTTATTCTGATGTATAAGCTATACTTATCTGTAAAGTTTCATCAAAATCCCTTCAGTAGTTTTTGCCTGAAAGAGCAACAAACATCCATACATCCATCTCACACACTTTCGCGTTTATAATATTAGTAGGATTACTTGATTACGTGAGTATAGTCAATGGATTTTATGACTTACCTATAAGTACTAGGTGCTTACAATCCTTTGTTAATGAGGTAACGATATGTTGTTCCAGGACCTCGGCAGCTTCTTCTACTATGACTGGAATAATAATAAAAGTTATTCATTTATTTTTCGGAAAACTTACATCTAAAATAACATTATGAGAAAAAATCATGTAAGTGCACAAAATAGGTGTACCTACTTAGTGCTCACTAGCTGTTCCGCGCGATTTGACTTGCGTAAGTCCCGTTCCCGTGTTAAAGTTATAACCCATGTTACTCCCAGAAAAGTATACTTCCCATTAATGAAAGAATTTTTAAAAAAGGTCAAGTTAGTTTTAGAGTTTATTCGTTACAAACTTAAAAATCTTTCCTCTTTATAATATTAAAGCAGCTAGCGGTTCCACCCGCGTAGTTCCCGGTACCGTAAGAATACGGGGATAAAATATAGCCTGTGTTATTTATATAAGTTTGAAATAAAATACATAAATAAATAGAAAGCTTTAGTTCGAAAAATCTGTTAGGTACGAGTAGGTACACGTTGAAGGCCCTTTTTATCTGTCACAGTAATCAAAATTTATTTAACATGAATATTGTTGAACTATTATTACAATATTTTTGTAGTAGGTACATAATTGTAATCAGTCTTTCTATGTATCACGAGCTATAGTGTTTCTGGATGGAACATAATTTAAATAAAATGACCTAGTGTTTCTCGATGGTAACAAAATGTTTCATCGAGTAACAGTGTTACCCGATGGGAATTAATTTATCACCAACCAGTAACACTGTTACTCGATGACGAAACTTTTTCCCAACCAGTACAATGTGACAGTAAGGGGTGTTACTGGATGGGCATATACAGAATTTTTTCCCGCCAAGAAGTTATCGAAATTCTGGAAAAAGTAGTAGTCTGTATAGGCGCAAGGTCTGGTGAGTAGGGCGGATGACGAAGAGCTTTCAACCCCAGTTCTTGCAACTTGGAGACCGTCTGCTGTGCATGAGGTCGCGCGTTGTCGTGCAGGAGCAGCGGACACGAGCGATTGACCAATGCTGGTTGGAGATGTGCCAGCTCCATCATTGTGTTTAGTTCTTCACAGTATACACATCTGCAGTAGGTAATGCTCACCCCGTTTGGTAGGAAGCTGTGATAATATCACACCGGCCCTAGACCACCAAACAGTGACCATCACACTTTTCTAGGGGTAAGTTTTCGTTTAGGGCATTGTTTAGGTGCTGAACCAGGATCCAACCAACTTGCTGAGCGCTTGCGGTTATCAATCAGAATCCATTTTTCATCGCAGGTAACAATGCGGTTCAAAATTCCTTCATTTGTGTGTCTGTTGAGCAGTGCAAGGCATGTCTCGACATTGAGTTCGTGGGGCACCCATTTGTCAAGCTTTTTTACCTTGCCAATTTGACGCAAATGGACCAATATGGCCGTAGATTGTGTATCATCAGCTTCCACAATCGCCTTTAATTCGTCATTGTCGATCAAAGTCTTCGGACGACCGCGAGGTTCATTTTTCAGGTCGCTATTTCCAGAACGGAAGCGAGCAAACCAATAACAGGTGGTGCGTTGGTTTGTAGTGTTAGCTCCGTAAACGTCGTTGATGTTGCGTGCCGCTTGTGCCGCGTTGCTGCCTCGACGACGGTACTCATATTCCATAATTACTCGAATTTTTAACGTATCCATGATGACGAAAAGGATTGAAATGCGATGAAAATGTAACACTAATCAATAAACAAATTACTACTTTTGGAAAAAGAATTCCATGTTTTTAAAATAAAATTAATTTGAAATTAGAATGGATTAGGCGCACAATGCCACATTCGCAAAATGACACATTGGAATTTCGCGAAATGCCACATTCTCAAATAACCACATTCTCAAAACGCCACATCGCAAAATGTCAAATTAGCAAAATGCCATTTTCGCATAATGTTAATGTCACATTCTCGAATGTTTTTTTTTATTTGGACGTTAATTACAGTTACTTACATAATTATTTTGTAATGATTTTC